>CM022760.1:11231974-11474474 GCA_012411365.1 Ameiurus melas | reverse complement strand
TAGTAGTAGTAGTAGTAATAGTAGTAGTTGCAATAGTAGTAGTAGTAGTAGTAGTAGTAGTAGTAGTAATAGTAGTAGTAGTAGTAGTAGTTGTAATAGTAGTAGTACTAGTAATAATAGTAGTAGTAGTAGTAGTAGTATAGTAGTAGTAGTAATAGTAGTAGTTGCAATAGTAGTAGTAGTAGTAGTAGTAGTAGTAGTAGTAATAGTAGTAGTAGTAGTAGTAGTAGTAGTAATAGTAGTAGTAGTAGTAGTAGTAGTAGTAGTAGTAGTTGTAGTAGTAACCTTCAGTATCTATCATCCCAAAGCACAGGATTACACACTGCACATAGCACATAGTTATCAGCACCATCACCTCTTCCTAACACTCCTTTATTACAGCTCATTTATTAACAAGGTTAAGCATCACTTTTGAAATCCAAATGCATGCTGCCAGAAAGTGTTTAACATGTACACAAAGAAATGCTGTACACATTAATTTAAAGTTCACAAAGCATACTTCAGTGGCTTTAGAAAGAAAACGAATCAAGGGGAAGAGCAAGCAGGAGGAAAGACTGAAAGAAATAGAAAGAAAAGAAAACAAGCCGAGCTCATTATCATTGGTGAAGCAGTGAAAGCTTCCTCTGTCTTGCTCTGTCCACAGAGCTGAATTTCAGCGTCAGATGAGCGGAGTCTGCTGGGACTTCAGCTGCCACTTTAATTAGTGTTCAGTAATTTCAATAATGAGTGACAATCCATTGGGGCTTTTAGGTTGGTCTTCTTGTCAGAGGCGAATCAATAATCTGCTGTTTTTCTCCCGTTTTCCTTTTTTTTTTCTTCATTCTTTTTTCAAGATCACAAAGTGGCATGTAAGTTCCATCACAGGAAGAGGCGGTAAATGAGACGGAGCAGACGGTCCCAGAGAAAAATACCAGACAATAGACTCGAACGGCAGAGGATTGCCAACGTTCATTCCACCCTACTGCAGTTTTGTTCGGATGTTCTTAGTTGAAAAGGCAGGTTTTTAGCGGAGAGGGCAAGGATGTGGCGTGAAAATGATTTAGCCCGGCTGGAGAAAGGATGATTTGAGTAAGAGAGTCGAGGTGAGCGGATTACTGCTGGTAATCCCAAGGTCCGCACCTCAAAGCGGAGTGGAACTATTGGAGCTAATTGCTCCTTTAGAGCACCGTTGTTGGGCCAGCTTCGATCCCTTTGTGACACCCTTTTTAATAATTAATAATTGGATTTTCATGAGTGGAAATATTGTCATTAAGAGCAGATCATGGTGAAATGAACCAAAAAAAAGCATGCAGTCATATTGTACATCCTATGAGGTTTACATGTGATCTCTCTCTCTCTCTCTCTCTCTCTCTCTCTGTCCATTTATATACATTTATATCAGTGATGCTAATGAACACTCGACAATCGATTAATCCTCGATAATAATTTCATCGATAAAACTGATCGATGGTCGATTAAGCAAGGTCATAATTAGAGTGTGTAGTTTTGTTTGAGGTGTGTGCCGGCTCATGCGCAAAATCACGATACCTGGAAGAAGGTCTTCCACAGCCTCCGGGCCAGAGAGAAAGTGAGAGAGGAAAGGGTCTCTTCAGGAAATGCGTGGAAAATGATGCCTTGGGCAATGTTCCCTTCTCAGTAGTGTAGCTACTGGGGTAGGTTTCAGGGGTTAAGGAGATTATTCACAGCTCTTGTGCTCTTACTGAAAGAACATGTTTGCCTCAGTATTTATTTTTTTGCAGCTATTTCTTAAGATCTTTAAATGGGTTAATAGTATTGAAGAGTATTAAATCTACACTTAAAATAATAACTAATAATAATAACTAATCACCCCACATAAGATATAAAATTATAATTATTTTAGGTGGGCGCATGAGATTAACACATACATACAGAGAGAGAGAGAGAGAGAGAGTAGAGAGAGAGAGAGAGAGAGAGATTTAAGACTGTGGTTCACCTCATGCAGCCTTCTCTGTCTTTTTAACCAGCCATAATTCATCACAGTAAAGACATTTATAATGTGGTCCTATTCATTATTCATTGTAAATTTATATTTGGCATAATTACGGAGCAGTGCCTATCAGTACTGCCGGCATGGAGAAGCTCACATTGGGAAGATAAATGGTGAAGCAGGAGCTCTTAATGAGAGAGGGGTCATTTATGGGACATGGTATGGCTATTAACACACTACAACTAGCTTGTGCTTGTCATTCGTCCCCAGGTAGCAGGCCAATGAGCAACAAAGGATGAGAAGACAAAAGCAAAAGACAAGACAATAATGTATTCATAACTAACGACTGCAAAAACTTTAAGCTTAACCTTTTTTTTTTTTTTTTTTTTTAAATAGCACGCTGTGGAGATTTAAATCAGGATACATCAAGCCATTTGACACTACTACATGTACATTTAGACATCATATGATGAACTATCTGTAAACAGTGTTAAAAAATGAAAAAATCATAGATGGCACCAAGTCTCCCAAATCCGAATGTCAACTTGATCTTAAGGAAAATTGATACACACGCAAACCCAGAGCAGTTATTTTATTTTATCTGACTTTGACTTCTTAATCTCCCACCTTATTTTTTTTTTTAAGTTATTTATCCTGAAGCTATAAATATAAATGATGCAGTGACTAGTGGAACTAAGAGGAAACTTATTCAGATGCCAGTGTAAGAATTATATTTCTTGACCAGCCAACCAGTCGGGGGTTTAGGAATGCTGCTTGGGGTTAACATTCCTAAATTCTTATATGAATTTAGTAATGTACTGTACTATACGCTACTGTGCTAAAGTTTTAAGCACATGCAAAGAAATGCTGTAGAACAAAGATGCCTTCATCTATCCATCCATCCATTTTCTATATCACTTCTCCTACAGGGTCACGGGGAACCTGGAGCATATTCCAGGGAGCATCAGGCACAATTCGGGGTATGTCCTGAACGGGGTGCCAGTCCATTACAGGGTACAATCACTTACACATTCATTCATACACTATGAACAATTTAGAAATGCCAAAAAGCCTACAAAGCATGTCTTTGGAGTGGGGGAGGAAACCGGAGTACCCGGAAAAAACCCCTGAGACATGAGGAGAGCATGCAACACTGTGCATACAGGGCAGAGATGGGAATTTAACCACCAACTCCAGAGGTGCGAGTTAACGACTAAGCTACCATGTCCCCCAGTATTTTATCATTTTGCTTTTTGCATTTTTTTTTTATTACTGCTTAAAATGAGAAAAATACCTGATAGCAGAGCAAGATTTCAATATCAAGCATAAATTACTTAAAAATGTCATTGCAAAATATGATACCAAGACAAAAAGTGCAACTTCAGACTTAAGACTCCAATAAACTATCCTCTTAGATTTGGCATAAAATCTAGTATTTAAAACTCCTGCCCTTCACTTTAACGTGAATTGATTCTTTTGAATATTTTAGTGTGATTTTTAATACAACTTGACATGACTCAGTGAGTTTTTCCATCGCTCACTGACATGGGGATTGTGTTCCATGATATTACACACTCACTCGCACACACTCACACCTACCACACTAACACAAATCCATACCAACACACACCAATACACAATCCACTCACACAAGTGTTTGGTCATGAACTAGCACTGCACTCTGCTGTAAGAGAAACCAAAGCCCCATAATTCTCTCTGGTTAATCAGAGGTGTTCTGAATCTTATATTAAAAATGCATCTCAACGTAGTGGTGCCTGGAGGGTGGGTCTCGCCTCCGGGTTTATTTCAGAAAGAGGCATATATATATCTAGTGAGAAAGCTCTGCATCTTCACACAGAGAGGCAATCACTCCAGGTTTGAGCAACACAACCCTCCTAATCTAACTTTCCCTAATACATAAACGGAGGCGACTCCCCAATGGCCCATTTATTTGTATTAAATATGTCATTCTGGATCACTGTCTTAATTGATTTTATTCTCCCCTTGTCTCTCTTGCCTCATATAGTTCCACTTTAATAATCAAAATGATGGTGTATTTATTATTAATACAGTCAAGTCTGGCCACAGTTTTAATTTTGCCGTTTTTTAATGTGACTTTGATTTGAATTTAATCTTTGAGATATTTGACTTGGGAATGACAAGTGGCATTTTATTTCTTGTCACATTTTCTTTAATATTTGTCTTTCTAATATCTCTATAAAAACATGATGTCCTTGTCTTTATTTTCAGGCTGTTCATTGAGATAAGACAGTAATAGGCAGTAATAAAAATAAAGGAAGGGGTGGGGGGGTAGTCAGTTTTTAGTGTCTCCCTTGGGAGGTGTCTGTTTGCTGTGTTATGTATGAGCATGTGTGAGAAGAAGATGCCCATATTTACATGTCACACAGCCGCTCATCATCCCTGCCTGGAGATTTGTCAGCCATATTACAGCAACATTGGCCGTGAAAATGTGCATCAAGTGCATGTGCCTAGCTGTCTCACTTTCAATCAAGCTCCACTTTTCCAGGTATCAGTTAATGCTAATTGCACTTCTATGGCAATTGCAAATAAACCACCTAAACGGCATGTCAAAATAATAATCACTGTAAATCCTGCGTTCTCTGTCTGTTTCAGAATGTTTTCGATTACTTCAAATAAACTTGGACGTAACACAGGTACTATATTACAGAGGTGAAGAAAAGCTAACATTACATGAGATTCCAAAGCAAGTCTGATGGATTGCTGGCAGTGCTCAAGTTCTGGTCCAGTGCAAATGTAGACTTTTGTTTATATTGGGTCAGGAGTAGGACCGCTGGGGTTTTCTCATTTCACTTCTGAGTGTTACATTCGAGAGGGTTTGGAAAGGTAGAGGGGAAAAAAGTAACAGGGGGACATTTATCATTTGATCCTTTTGTCTTTTTCAGTTTCCCTTCACTGGATGTATGGAAGTATCGCATTACTAGTGTTCTCTCAGACCACAGTAAAAGAAAACAGGCGTATTGGTTTTCCAAAGAGCTAAATCCCGTTTAAAACCCTACATGCTTTCCCTACTGAAGGACACAGGCAATAAATAAGCTTGGCGTATATCTATTAAAACCCAGATTTATAACAGTCCTGTGTCATCTAACGTGTTAGCCAGGTGCACACGTGTCATGGTATGAAACCCGACCCAGATTTAAATCGCAGCTAGGAATTGAAAAACAATTCAATTCCCCAGCTTGCAATGTTTTTTATTTATTTATTTATTTTTTATCTACAGCAGGAATGGGATGAGATGCATTAGTTATATGTTTAGGAATGAAGAACATATCTCATACCCTACCATACCATATCTTCTACTTCACTTTTTGTTTTTTTATTGACTGGTTCCTCTTGCCATGCCTCCTTTCTGGATTCCCACTGGTTGCTGGCATTTCCTGTCTTCATCTGTCTGTGGAAAAGAGGAATAAATCCTGCCCTTTCTGGCAGAAGCTGCTGATGGAGGCCATTGACAGTCGAGCGTTGTCATGGGATATTAAAGTCCAGCAGTGGGCCCATTTGCGTTATTATTTCATGGACTCTCCCGTAATCAATTCCATGCCTCCTATGCTCGCTTCCTGCCAACATGTGTCTGCTGTGTTTAATAGTTCAGTGACAACAAATTTATGTTGCTAAGCTCCAGAAAGTAAACCTCACCAAAATACTCCCGGCCAGATTCCTGTCTAAGACGTGCGTTGCGGTGATATGGAATTTACTTGTTTTGAGGCCTGCTTAATTACTTCCAGATCTCGGTCTTTCCCTGGAATATTCTTGAGCAAAGCCACATTTTCTCACGCTGCCGGCGGCCAAAAATATCAGGAGTCCAACTGCTGCTTTCCCCTGCTTGTCAAACATCCTACACCAGACCACAATGATTTGTCTTCATGTTAACCATGCCTAAGAGACGACTGTGGTATTAGAACTTGCAGAAGAAAAGGTATCTCATTAAGCCTCTGCCTTAGTGGCTTCATCACTCTCTCGATTTTGACGTTAGTGAGGGTACAAATAATAATGAGCTAATGTTTTTTTTTCTTTCTGACTTTCTTTCTATTCTTCTCTTGTCTGAACATCCATCCAGATATTTCATGCAAATTTAGAACAATGATCTAAAAATGCTGCGTGAAAACCTTCGAGAAAGTGGGAAAGACTTTTTTTCTCTCATTAATAATGATTTTTTTTTGTATATATTAATAACATCTGCAGAATATTCCAATTTGATCTGAATTTTTTCCTCAAGTCACTCTGCACGAACACCTTTAACTCATGCAGTGCCTCTTGTTGACCTTGCAGAGTGTCCATATGAATATGGATGTCTACTCAGGTTTTACTACCCAGTTCCCATGAAAGACTTCCTTGACCCCTATTCAGCTGCTGTTCTTCTGCAATGGCCATTTTTCCATTGTGTCTTGTTACACACTGGAAGAGGTGCTGGAAAAAAAACACACATGCATAAGTAGAGAGGAGAATCATGAATTCATGACACGTTCAGCCTCATCCACTACTACTGCAGTGCGAATAAACATCAGCTCTAATAAGAAGCCTGGGCGCTTGATTTTATAAATGAGCTGGATGCGGTGTCCCACGGTACACCAATGCAAACCAACTCTGCTGGATTAACATGTAATTAATCTATCATCTTCCCTACAACTCACTCTGATAATGCATATGAGCACTATCTTTCCAAGCTCGGGGTCTGTTTGGGAAATTAAATGGTCTTAGTATAGATCAGGGTGACTAACATCCTCTGTTCTTTCTGCCTTTATATACCAACCTCTAGGTAAAAAATGGCCTGTATTGGACTGTTCAAATTTATTCTAGAAATCGATTTAGCATTAAGGAAAACTGGCCTTCATGATCTGAGGGGGGAAAAAAATCAGGTCCTGAGCTGAATTATGTTTTATTCTTTTGACTACATACTTCATATTCCATGTCCTCCTGGACATCTTCAGGAAGAAATCTGGCGCGTGATTTCTTGGGCATCAAGCCTGTCTGCTCATGATTTCAGTAAAGTGAAATAAGGACACTGGATTGCTTCAAATGGATTTGTGTTAACTCTGCAAGAAATGTGGAATTTATATTGTGAACATATTGAAGTGTTTGAGAACATGATCGTCTGCATAGGCTCTCTAACATACAGTGAGGGAAAAAAGTATTTGATCCCCTGCTGATTTTGTACGTTCGCCCACTGACAAAGAAATGATTAGTCTCTAATTTTAATGGTAGGTTTATTTGAACAGTGAGAGACAGAATAACAACAAAAAAGTCCAGAAAAACGCATGTCAAAAATGTTATCAATTGATTTGCATTTTAATGAGGGAAATATATATTTGACCCCCTCTCAATCAGAAAGATTTCTGGCTCCCATATGTCTTTTATACAGGTAACGAGCTGAGATTAGGAGCACACTCTTAAAGGGAGTGCTCCTAATCTCAGCTTGCTACCTGTATAAAAGACACCTGTCCACAGAAGCAATCAATCAATCAGATTCCAAACTCTCCACCATGGCCAAGACCAAAGAGCTCTCCAAGGATGTCAGGGACAAGATTGTAGACCTACACAGTTCTGGAATGGGCTACAAGACCATTGCCAAGCAGCTTGGTGAGAAGGTGACAACAGTTGGTTGTATTCACGAATGGAAGAAACACAAAAGAACTGTCAATTTCCCTCGGCCTGGGGCTCCATGCAAGATCTCACCTCGTGGAGTTGCAATGATCATAAGAACAGTGAGGAATCAGCTGAGAACTGCACGGGAGGATCTTGTCAATGATCTCAAGGCAGCTGGGACCATAGTCACCAAGAAAACAATTGGTAACACACTACGCCATAAAGGACTGAAATCCTGCAGTGCCCACAAGGTCCCCCTGCTCAAGAATGCACATATACATGCCCGTCTGAAGTTCACCAATGAACATCTGAATGATTCAGAGAACAACTGGGTGAAAGTGTTGTGGTCAGATGAGACCAAAATGGAGCTCTTTGGCATCAACTCAACTCGTCATGTTTGGAGGAGGAGGAATGCTGCCTATGACCCGAAGAACACCATCCCCACTGTCAAACATGGAGGTGGAAACATTATGCTTTGGGGGTGTTTTTCTGCTAAGGGGACATGACAACTTCATCGCATCAAAGGGACGATGGACGGGGCCATGTACCATCAAATCTTGGGTGAGAACCTCCTTCCCTCAGCCAGGGCATTGAAAATGGGTCGTGGATGGGTATTCCAGCATGACAATGACCCAAAACACACGGCCAAGGCAACAAAGGAGTGGCTCAAGAAGAAGCACATTAAGGTCCTGGAGTGGCCTAGCAAGACTCCAGACCTTAATCCCATAGAAAATCTGTGGAGGGAGCTGAAGGTTCGAGTTGACAAACATCAGCCTCGAAACCTTAATGACTTGGAGAAGATCTACAAAGAGGAGTGGGACAAAATCCCTCCTGAGATGTGTGCAAACCTGGTGGCCAACTACAAGAAACGTCTGACCTCTGTGATTGCCAACAAGGGTTTTGCCACCAAGTACTAAGTCATGTTTTGCAGAGGGGTCAAATACTTATTTCCCTCATTAAAATGCAAATCAATTTATAACATTTTTGACATGCGTTTTTCTGTTGTTATTCTGTCTCTCACTGTTCAAATAAATCTACCATTAAAATTATAGACTGATCATTTCTTTGTCAGTGGGCAAACGTACAAAATCAGCGGGGGATCAAATACTTTTTTCCCTCACTGTATATGCAGATGTTTGCATGGAAAAATGCTTGAAATGGTTGGGATGGGGGTATTTATCAGAAAATACATACAAAATATGCCACCGTTATCATGCCCCTTTCTGGGCCTTAACTGATTCAAGGCAGCTTCTGGGCCTCATCTGTTTGTAAATAACTCCACATCATTTGTTCGGATAGCACTTTAGTCCAGAATGAGCACATCCTAGTGAAAGCCCAGGTCTACAGCGGCACTCCTTTTGGGGTGTGTCTGAAACCAGAATCTGAGTTATATCCTCACTTTACCATGCACTTTACACTACCCTCACCCTGAAAGCCTCTTCCTCTTTTCCTCTACTCAAATTACAGAGCGTAATACCAGCAGGCACTGTATTAATATGTAAGAGATCAAGAGATTATTGATTAGAATCACTTGCCTAATATCCTCATGTCTGTCATGTATTTCATTGAGGCCTCTTTCATGTTTTTTTTTTCTTCTTTTTTTTTTTTTTAACTATTCACATTTGCTGTTACTCTATTTAAATATTCATGGCCAAGCTTGCTTTGTGCCCCTACAGCTGAATTTCTAATTAAACTGTCAAAAGAAATACAATATGGCCCTGAGGGTTATTATCATAAGGGTCAGCTTCCACTGATCGGCCCTGGTCACACCAAGGGGGTAATTACCTCTAAGCACGGAGTGTTTACCTTTTCCTTTACCTGTGGCCTAGAGCAGGCAGACCAAATGAGGCTCGGGACACTCACATCAGCCTTTGAAGCCCCCAAATCACTAAGATGGAGCAGAGACTCTGAAGAATCTATAGCAACATAATCAGTAATTATAACTAAGAAATAGAGAGAAGTGAGAATTGTATCTCATTTAAAAAAAAAAGCCAGTAAAGACACCCCCCCCCCCCCCCCGCTCTTCCCTCGATCCTGTCACCTTTCTTTTATATTCAAATGATCCTTCTTTAAAGGTGAGGTAAGGGAATCTGGAAATGTAATTCAGAAGAAGAAAGCTATAGCCAATTAGATGGGCTCACCAGCTAAAATATGAATGGCATTTGCTCTGTGTGAGTCCTAATGGAGGGGAGGCATTAGTCTTATAATGCTTCTGTCAGTTTATTTCCTGCCATTATTGTTGCCTGGGTTCTTCTGTCAAATTATGGCTGCTAATTTTTGTTCATCTTTTATGAAGCCTCTTATCAAGCTGCTTTAATGAGTTCTAAAAACTGACCTGCTTGAGCTAAAACGGGATCCCTTCCAGTACCTGAAGAAACTTAAACACCATCATTCCTGGAAAATTTATCTCGTCCAGGTTATGTTATGCCATACCTTACACACATAAAGCCACTTCTTTAATTTGACTTTTTATGTGACTGGTTAATGTGATCTTTTAGGGCACTCTTAATGCCCTCCAAATTTGTAGAATATCACAATAAATCAGGGCCTTGGCCATCTAATGACAATTTATTCCATCCATTATTTTTTATACTCCTGCCATGTTATGGCACCTAGTTAATTTTCTTTCCCCATGACCTTTATGGGTTGCGTTTTAAAAGTTAATACTTGGGAAAAGTTGGTAATTTGAGAGGTTGAGTTCATTGTTGTGTCCCACTTCAAGAGGATCGAATTCACTCGACTCAAATATTCCATTTTGTGAAACGAAGCACTGAAGGTCAGCCCTACACCAAAACCGAAATAGTCGCCTACATTTCCACAGTGGAAAAAGTGTATAGAGATGTAACGCAATCTACACCGTGACTCCAGTGCAGAAGGTAATAGTGGAGTCCATTCCCGTTTAATATGTGTGGCCTGCAGTTATATGACGCTACAGCAGCACACAGTGATCATATAAAAGTGCACAGGTGGTGCTAATGGGCTTCGGGCCACATGTGCAATACCTGTGTAAAGTCACATTGTTCTTTATGATGCTAGAGGTGAGCATCATGGTATGAAATTGGTTTGATTGATGTGTAGTCATTTTTCAATGCAACTATGAATTATGCCTTAGTGAGCAGACTTTATAGTATAGGTGAAGGACTTACACTTTAACAAGTGACCTTAATGGAAAAAAAAAAAAACACTCATAAGCCAGACTAAACTCAATTGGTCAGCATGAATTTACAGCATTACATAATAAGGGTGCTTTCACATATGCAGCGTTTAGTTAGTTTAAATAGAACCCTGAAGCAATCTGTTTGTGCAGGTGAGAACACGGCAATGACATACAGTGCACGTGTGGAATAAAACATCCAGACTATCTGAGACCATCTGAACCAGGTGGTTTCTGTCCTGCTCCAATGGAAACCTAATGCAGTGAGAAACTGATTCCGCTGAACCAAGCATGTTGTGTATTTTGAATTGTGAGCATCAGTTTTTGTAGATTTCTTTCTAAACTGACCTTTGAGGAGCAAACAAAAATAAACAGTAGATCCACACACAAATGTTTACAATTTAACTAGGTTCCAAGATGATGCCGCTGTGTTCTGGCTGCTCCACTTGGACTGCGTTTTTATTTACTTTTTTACCTTCTTGTAATCTCTCCTTTTGCTCACATGCCATCTGCACTGATCATCTATGACAGCACACATCAGACTTTGAACATCGGTAACCACTACACTCACCTATTTTGCATTGTTTTGCACTACTTGTGATTTATTTCTTATTTTTAATACACCGGGAGGAGTAGGCCAGGTTTTCCTTTCACTACAGGGTGTATACTGTATATAACTGTGTATGTGAAAAAATAAATAAATAAATATATATATATAAATATATTTTTACGTTTCCTGCCGGGACCATGTGTGTGCGGAGTTTGCATGTTCTCACCGTGCTGTGGGGGTTTCCTCCGGGTACTCCGGTTTCCTCCCCCAGTCCAAAGACATGCATGGTAGGTTGATTGGTAGGTTGGTAAATTGTCCGTAGTGTATGAATGGGTGTGTGAGTGTGTATGTGATTGTGCCCTGCGATGGACTGGCACCCTGTCCAGGGTGTACCCTGCCTTGTGCCCGATGCTTCCTGGGATAGGCTCCAGGTTCCCCGTGACCCTGAAGAAGGAATAAGCGGTTGAAGATGGATGGATGGATGGATGGATGGAATAAATACAATAATATAATTATCTAGTGTATATATATATTTTTTTTATTTCTACTTCTTGTTAATCTTTTTCCATCATTATACTTTAGCTCTACACACCACTTACACATGTTTATATTATTATTATTATTATTATTATTAGTAGTAGTAGTAGTAGTAGTAGTAGTAGTAGTAGTAGTAGTAGTAGTAATGTGTTTGTTTATTTTGCATTCTGTTTTGTATAATTATGTTTGATGAGAAAACTTAATCAAATTAAATAGCAAATGAACCAAATGTCTCAAACAGGTGTGGATGCATGCTAAAACATTATACAAACAAAACTCCAAAAGGTGTCTCTTGGACAACTATAATGCTTGTACAAATGCATGCTGATATAGAATGATTCAGCAAACATGCAGTATGTGTAAATGTAAAATACTGGATTCGTTTGTTGAACAAAACAAAACAAAACAAAACAAAAAAAAATCTCATATTACATTGTCCATATCGCTAATGTGATCCATTACATGGGTAGAAATGTACCCATGCTGTTATTACTATTAATATTCTTACTTAGTAAGTAATAGTACTTTTAGTAATCTTGATTTAGCTAAAAGTATGTTTAAATGTAGTTTTTATTTTTTGTGTTATACTGAATGGAAATGCTTAATGCAAATGCAAAGGCATTGCTCTACTAAATATAAAACCAGCATGTACACTTAAAATATTATTTGTCATTATACATTTCACCTTCATAACTGGCAAAAGATCAAAAACTACCATTGATTGTTGATGTGCTTAACCCAGCTAATGGTCCCCAGAACGGCCTATTTAGAAGCGCTTAATTTGGCATGAAGGAGCAAAAGTGCACTTTTTTTCCCTTCCAATCTGACGTGAATTAAAGGCAAACAATGTCAGGGAGAGAAAAAGCATCTGATCGCGCTCCAACTACGCTGCTCTCCCACATCTCATCATCTGATGATGAACGAGTTTCATATAATTTCCAAAGGTCATTTATCACAACTCAAACAGTGTGAGAAATCCTTAAATAGAGGTTGATCTGTGGAGGATGGTGGGGAGGGTGTAGGGGGTGTAGATGGAACAAAGGCGGCCTCAGAAGTAATGATTTCCACTTCTTTTCAAAGCACTCATCGGCCTGCGCTGTGTCTTTAGATGTTTGCTGGCGGTTTATTGGGAGATGCCGTTATTGTGTCATTTCTTGAGGAGGACAGTGACATTCATTGGCTCCCACTGAGGTTATTTACAGGCGGCTTGGTGACAGTGAAACATGTCTTTGCCATAGCTTCAGAAACATGGCCTAGCGTGGTTGTTTTTTCCTGGCATTGCAGGAGATAAGTGGCATCTCAGACCACAGGAGGGGACAGAAAACTGAGATAAATTACTCCTGAACTTGAACTCAATAAATGAACAAAACTTTGCTCCTATCCACAATGTCAGGTTACAGCACTGCTTCGTGTTCCATGCAAAGCTCTCCTGCTGTGTTATGCACCCAGTGACGCATGCTTTGCAGAATGTATAGTGACTGATATTTTATTTGAATTAGACCCTTTTTTTTTCGTCTAATCACTTCACATTGTTTAATCTGTAAACATGGTAATACAGTTGATTTCACTTGAATCAATGATTTGAAATCCATCCAAACCCAAAGCTCAAGCCCATCTGTGCAAAAACAATTTATTTCACATTAGCGAGCATCACGTCATGGATCATTTTCCGACACCTCAGAATAAGACTTCAATCGAGCCTTGAGGCTTTTCTACCCCCCCTCCACACTCCCCCCCTCCTCTTCCTACCAGTTTCCTGCTTGTCAGCTTTCCGTTTCCTCTCTTGTCTGCGAAACCTGGCCTATCAGCCTTTTATACATGGCAGCGCTGGAAAAATAGGATTACAGCAGGAGATTGTGAGGCTTTATCCCAATAGCAATTTTATCTGGGTGACTGATAAACTGCCTAACCTTGCAGAGTACAGGGAAGCTAATGGGAAAAGAGTATTTGAACACACGAAAGACATTTCGCATTATAGGGCCCTGGTTCGAGAGGTCCTAGTTGGAGAGGTCGTGGCGTAATACGCCAACACTACTGATAAATGACCTAATGTTAATAACCGGAGTTTGCTACCGACTGAGAAATGATTACCGCTGGGTCAAGAGGTGATTTTGTAAATGTTCAGTAAGTTAACAGCTAATATTAGACACGGACGTTGTAAGGAGTAGAAGAGACAGGAGAGTCTCCTGGAGGTTTTCATTCAACCGTTTCATTTTGTGTAGCCACATGCTGTTATTAGTCTATACAGTATGTGTATGTGTATGCGTGGGCCCACATATAAGTGCACATGTGTGTGTGTGTGTGTGTGTGCCATGTACAGTAGGGAGCTGGATAGATGCCCGGTCATGTGAATCTAGGCCAGCAGTTAATGGTGAAGCCACCAGTAGGCCTCGGCTCCTCTCCACTGCTGATCCAGACATTAAAAAGAATTTCAGATATCCTCCACTTCTTTGAGGATGCACTTCCTTTGAGATGGGGTTTCTTTTGAGCATATCCAAAGTGTTTTTCTGCTACATGGACCACTCTACAATAATTTAAGCTATACTACATAGATATGCATACGCACAAGGCACAGGCAGTCAGAGTGCAGTCCGCTTGCAATGTTTTCTGCAGATAGATTAATCAAATGCGTGGATATAATACAACATAAAAGTCCATTTCAATCATGATTATATTTATTTAATTAAATTTAGTTTATATATTTGTGTTTATTATTATTATTATTATTATTATTATTATTATTATTATTATTATTATTTTATTTTTACATTTTATATGTGTAATGTTTCTTAATTAGCACACACTGGATTTTATATCAAGGGTGTCAGACTCCAGTCCAGAAGGACCACCGGCGGCACCACAGAGTTTCTCATTCTACCTCATTTAATACACCTGATTCAACTCATCAGCTAATTAGCAAAGCCTTCATGTGCTGAATGTGATGTGTTAGAAAAGGGAAAAACACAAATCTCGATAGAGCTGTGGCCCCTCCAGAACTGGAGTCTGACACCCCTGATTTATACCTTCGATGTATCGGTTTGAAGCGATGGTTTATAACCGAGCCGCCGCCTGTTTCTCTGTGGCAGGTTGCAGTTGTGCAGTTAGAGCACCATATTGTGGAGATGCAGCACATTTCTGAAGTAACTTTGATTGACATTAACTGTGCATATGTGTCCAATCTGCTCCTCAGGATACGCCGGATCATGATGATCCTTATTTATGTTTTCCGCTGTCGGCGCGCTGCGAGTTAACTGCCCATTCCGCACTAAATTAATTAGTTTGGCATGCAGCCTAAGATGGAAAATTGGATCCAATATGTTATTTCCAGAGGATTTTCACCGAGGCTTTCATTCCAGGGCGAGGCACATTTCAAATTATGTGGGTCACACATTGTGTATGAGCATTCCCCCTATCTAATAAAAAATATAAAAAATATGTGATGAAAAAAACATATTTGTATGATGACATGACATTGTGTTATATTTATTTATTTATTTATTTATTTATTATTATTATTTTTTTAGCATGCTTGTTTAAAACCTTTTGGGTGAAGGGAAATGTTAACCATGGAATCATCTGGAAGCTTTTGAGAGAGTACCTACAATATGCTGAAAACAGCTCAAGTGGCTATTCATCATGAAAGGTTGAATATAAGTAAATAAATCAGATCAAATAATCATGCATGAGAGGAGAGGGAAGAAAGAAAATAAGGGGCTGCAGAAGTGCCTTCAATCCATGTTGTTGTGTGGGAGATAAATCCTTTGTAGTTCATGCTCTCCTAATAACAACATAGCTAATTAATAACTTTAACACAATTATAAATTAACTTCGGATCAGGACCCCGGCTTTGCATATAATTTCCCATAATCACTAAAGCTACTGCAAAACCGTGTCTCACATCAACCGTAACTCGAGCTGCAAAAGTTCTCACTGGGTCTGAATGTACAGCAAATGATCTCTGCAGGGACCTGGAAAGAACCCCCTTAACACCACCACTGAGGGGAGAAAAAAAAAAAAAGATTAATAAAAGAAATCACCATATTTCTTTCTCTTTTGGTACCTTTTTAAAATGTTAATTTAAACTAGCACCTTAATCATTTTAATTCATGCTTGCTTTGAAGGAATTAAGATTTGAATTAAATATTTTAAAGTCATTACGGAAGAAGAGGCACCACAAAATCCATTCTTGCACAAATGTTTTAACCTCCTTTTCAATAAGCACAACTCTTTTTTCCTCTCATCTCGTCCGCACGTTTCAAGTGATTAGGATGGACTCTGCATGCCACTCGTTTTTCAACACCTAGGTGGCAAGGTACTGGATCCATAATCGCATCCCAGTAATTAAAGGGTGGAGAGAGCAATAGAGAAAGAGAGAACGAAGGATAGAACAGATGACATGCATCCTGACATCCGTTATTCCACTGTGGTTTTTCAGGTTACTCTTTTAATGTGGAAAATCTGTTCATGTACTTTAGTCAACTTGAAGGGAATTTCCCCTAATTTACTTATTAATGACATGTAAATCTATTTATACTGAGACCTTCGACATTGAGCAAATGCAATTGTCTTACTTGCCATAAATTTACTGGTTTGAAAACAGAGAGAGAAAAAGCAAGGGAGGGAGAAGAGAGATACAGAGAGAGAGAGAGAGAGAGAGAAGCCCACCCCCTCATTCTTGTTCAGTTAAAAATTTATACAGTCCATGTTAAATTTATTAATCTTGCTTGCTGTCATTCACTTTGCTGCTCCCGAACTGAAATATGACTTGACAGCAAGCACATTAAAGATGTATGTCATTGTATTCAACAAAGATTAATGAAGCTCAGTAAAAATAGCTGTATAACAGAGACAGGATAAGAGAAAGAGAGACTGAGAGATGGATAGATAGTGAGTGAGTGAGTGATTGGAATGTGAAATCACTGAATTACACACAGTATTCACTGAATTGCCCAGTTTAATACACTTCTGGGATTATAACCTTGCTAGGAGCTTTTTGGTTTGGAGATGCACCTTCTGTACAACCATGAAAACCCGATAAAAAGCATATCTCGCTCAAGGAGCTATATAGTAGCTACTGTGTGGTGCGGAAGGACTTCAGTATCAGAAAACCTAGAGGCTTCCTCCTGACATGTTGTGATGCTGTGAGGTGTTTACACAATTCCCACAGACTGAGATGACATCTGAATGTAAACATAACTTTACGACAAACCAAAAATGTCGCCGCATCTATTTTTTTTGTGTGTGTGTGAGAATGAAAGAAACTAGGGCAAACATCTATGCCTGCTGATGTTATAAAAGTTTACAACTTTGCCTGATGTGAAGAGAACTTAGCTCCCACCAAACTGGAATAACCAATATGGTTTGACACATACATTTATAACATATTACATGACTCAATTTGTATGAAGATGTTATATTCAGGGTTGAGGCTATTGCTATTATTGTTCAAACTCATATCTTTTTTTTTCTTCTTTTTTTTGGTGATTGCGTTATTCAAACATCTTCAAATATCTCACCACTTTATCATGGTAAGGGTCAATGTGGAGCAGGGGCCTATCCAAGGAACATTGTACATATGATGGAAATGCTCCCTGGATGGGACTCCAGTCAATCACAACACACCATTCACACACACACACACACACACACACACACACACACACCTAGGAGCAGTTTAGTATAAACAGTCCACCTACATGAAGGTTTAGGGAGGTGTGTGGAAACCAGAAGAACTTGAGCAGGATCAAAACCTGGTTTCAACACTACCTGCTGTGCCACCATGGCATCCTTTATATCATTCTTATACACAGTACTTAAAAATGTCCAAACAGATCGCCATCACTTAGTCAACTTTAAGCAAATGTCTCATGAGATCAGCAATAACTAGTTCTCAGTGTTGGAGATTTGCTAATTGCATGAGTATACATATATTTCTGGTACAGTAGACTCAGAAGAGTCTCATATTATGAATTATTTTAAAATGAACTGTACCTGTGCTTTCACAGTTGTCAGGAAGTATAGATAATTTTTCCAAAATTTGGGGTACTGCTTATGGTCATACTACTCCGAGAATGCCCAAACGTGTCTGATGCTAAAACATGATCGAAGCAATACATGGTTGGACCTGGTTTATACTTGGATTGGAAAACACTTGAGAATACTAGATGCACTTGACAGTCTCACCTGGATACTGTAGCTTAGCATGTAAAGACCTACTGCTGTAATCTTATAGAACCAACTCAACCCATACAGTATATATTATTGAAAAGATGATGTATAATCCCACTAGTATAGTTCCCTTTAAAGCTGGTTACTCTCAAGGATTCTTCTTCATGAGCTCTCAGAGAGTTTTTCCTTGCCATGTTTTTACCTCTGGCTAGTTCATTAAAGATCTAAATCTACATTTTTGTAAAGCTGCTTTGTGACAATGTCTACTGCTAAAAGCGCTACACAAATAAAATTGAATTGTATTGACCTTGTTTTACTTATTGTTGTTAAAGAGGTAACTTCCTATATGCTGCCATTTGAGTTGTAATAGATCTCGAATTTTATTTCTCAAAGTGTCAGACAGGTTATCTCTATAAGTACTGTACCATAGCAAACCTTTTCCAGACACATACTCTCTGCTGATGTCACATACCCTGCAGCTGAAAAACACAAATCCAAACAGGCCCTTAGGTGAAATGTGTAAGAAACTATATCCATGGTCGGGGTGTTAGGACAAGCCTGTCTGCTGCCTTCTCATCTCATGTAGTTAACCAACCATTTGATGGGACAGAAATCCATCAAAGAGCATGCTATTGTAGTGCACTTTACATATAACAATACATGATTTGTATCTTCAAGTTTCCAGTATATTTACTGATGATGAAAAGCAGGGATAAAGGCATTAGATTATATTTTTCTCCAGGTATACATACTCATTAGTCTCGATTTGCCTTGTTAGATTAAACATCATTGGTACAAACTGGTTACCGTGTATTTGCACTTAAGGCTAGGAATAGACAAGGGGGATGAATCCACCAGAGCAGTTCTATAAGGTAGATGGGTCGAGATGTATTATGCAAAATTTGTTCCTTGAGGAAATGTCCTCCAGTTTGATAGCACCACATGAACCCAACATACTCACATACAGAAGCTGCAGCTAAACCCCCTGTATGAAATGCAATATTAAGACTGTGGAACTCACAAGGCGTAAACTGAGAACATTCGCCATAATATATTGATTGTATATTTTTTAAAAGGACATCAACAAAAGTTCCTTTTTAATTTGAAAATATACAAGTTGGCATGTTAGCATAGCAAACATAGTGTAGTCTAATCAGAGAATCTACACAGGGTTGCATCTTCAGAGTTCCTCAAGCCTCATTGGAATAATACTTTCCTTCAGTTATATGAGGAAAAAGTTATGATGTTGTTTTAGAATGGCTGTTGCAAAATCCCCGTGGGCTGGATACACTTTTCTAGATATCTCTACTGCTTATGTTTAAGTCTAGGAGAATTCTCATTAAAGTAATCTATTTACACATTCATGAAGTTTTCTTTTCAGAAATGGGACTGCTTTTTTCAAAGGGATGAATTTGTGGCTACGAACGTAGCTCAGAGTTCATATGAACGTACATCATTTTTGGCCTTATCACTCATGGATATCACAAACACTTAGATTACATTATTATTATTATTAGAGTTAGGTTTTAGTGCATCAATAAAGCATTTAGTAATATTTCTGAATTCATGTTCTACAGTCACATAGTGGGTGCATGGTGGCTTAGTGGTTAGCACGTTTGCTTTGCACTTCCAGTGTTGGGGTTTGATTTCCACTTGTTCCCTTTGTGTGTGGCATTTGCATGTTATCCCAGTGCACTGGGGGTTTCCTCCGGGTACTACGGTTTCCTTCCCTAGTCCAAAGACATGCATTGTGGGCTGAGTGGCATTTCCAAATTGTCCTTTATGTGTACGCTTGATTGGCACCCCATACAGGGTGTCCCCTGCCTCATGCCCAGAGTCCCCTGGGATAGGCTCCAGGTTCCCCACGATCCTGTGTAGGACCCTCCTCTCCTCTCCACCCATAGCTGGTGTGTGGTAGGCATTGTGGCTGCGGTCGCATCATCCAGGTGGATGCTACACACTGGTGGTGGTTGAGGAGACTTTCCCCATACATGGCAAAGGGCTTTGAGTGCCTAAAAAAGCACTATATAAAGCTAAGGAATTATTCTTATGAGCAGTACAGAAAATGGATGGAAAATCACATAGTTTGACAGAATTCAACAGATTTCCTTAGGCTTAAATTTGCTAGTCAAATGGTTTTTACAGTACAGGGAAACATGTCAAAATTCTTAATCAGATATGGAATATTTTTCTTTTAAGCTAAAGTGTTTAAGACTATACTTAATGTTTATCCACAAAATCAATTGAATCAGCTGGGATCTGTACTTATAAATAATACCATGCAATGTTACATGTACACATACATATTCAGCTATGATTGATTGCCTGGTAGTGAGTTAAGTGATTTATTCACATACGCTAAATTGAATATGATTCATTTTCACTCTGTAGGCTCAGATGCTGTGTTAATGATTTACAAGATCGTACATGAACCTTGAATTAACGGATAAATTTCTTTATATAAGTTATAAGTTAATATCAATTAGAGAAGTTTTCTCAATTAGGTTACTGGCTTGACTTAAAATTGGGTTATTTGTAATATCAGAAAAGCACTGAATATCTCTGTTAGAATTGTTGGCAGCATACTGTTACGTGATGTTCAAATTTCAACATTGTTTCATATGAGTTGATTAATTGTTAAATATGGTTCATTCACTTGTTCAAAGCTGAATATAATACAGACTTCTCTGATGCAGGAGTAATGATTTCTCATCATGATCTATGGATAAATATCAAATATTCTGATAAGATTATGTCAAGCTGCTGAAAAGTTTCCTTACATAATATCAGTGAACCTCTGTGGGAAATTAGCCCTATAATAATAATAATAATAATAATAATAATAATAATAATAATAATAATAATAATAATAATAATAATAATAATAATGATAATAGATTATATATATATATATATATATATATATATATATATATATATATATAAATAAAATTATTATTATTATTATAATTATTATTATTATTATTATTATTATTGTTATTATTATTATTATTATTTTAATCATTTCTGCACACAAACATGACTCTTATCTTATAGTAATTTGCTATTGTTAGTTAATTATAAATATATATATATATATATATATATATTTATATCCTATGGGCCCACCACTCGTGGGGTGAACCGTGGGGGTCGGGTGCGCTGTTACATGGGTGGCAGTGAAGGTCAGAGGCCTCGACGGACCAGACTTGGGCGGCAGAGGCTGGCTCTGGGGACGTGGAACGTCACCTCTCTGTGGGGGAAGGAACTGGAACTTGTGCGGGAGGTGGAGCGCTACCAGCTAGATCTGGTGGGGCTTACATCTACGCACAGTCTCGGGTCTGGAACTGTACTCCTGGATAGGGGATGGACTCTATTCTACTCTGGAGTTGACCATGGTGCGAGACGCCGGGCGGGTGTGGGGATACTCACAAGTCCCCGGCTGAGCGCAGTTGCGTTGGAGTTTACACCGGTGGACGAGAGGGTCGCCTCCTTACGCCTGCGGGTTGTGGGGGGGAAAACCCTGACTGTTGTATGTGCATATGCACCGAACACCAGTTCAGAGTACTCGGCCTTCTTGGAGACCCTGAATAGAGTCCTGTATGGGGCACCAGTAAGGGACTCCATAGTTCTGCTGGGGGACTTCAACGCGCACGTGGGCAATGATGGAGATACCTGGAGAGGCGTGATTGGGAGGAACGGCCTCCCTGACCTAAACCCGAGCGGGTATTTGTTATTGGACTTCTGTGCTAGTCATGGATTGTCTATAACGAATACCATGTTCGAACATAAGGAGGCTCATAAGTGTACTTGGTACCAGAGCACCCTAGGCCGCAGGTCTATGATCGATTTTGTAATCGTATCATCTGATCTGAGGCCGCATGTTCTGGACACTCGGGTGAAGAGAGGGGCGGAGCTGTCAACTGATCACCATCTGGTGGTGAGTTGGATCAAGGGGTGGGGGAAGACTCTGGACAGACCTGGAAAGCCCAAACGGGTAGTGCGGGTGAACTGGGAACGTCTGAGAGGAGGCCCATGTCCGTGAGATCTTCAACTCACACCTCCAGCGAAACTTTTCTGACATCCCTGTGGAGGTTGGGGGCATTGAATCCGAGTGGGCAATGTTCAAAGCTTCCATTGCTGGAGCGCGGCGGAGAGCTGTGGTCTCAAAGTCTTAGGTGCCTCAAGGGCGGTAACCCTAGAACACCATGGTGGACACCGATGGTCAGGAAGCCGTCCGACTGAAGAAGGAGGCCTTCCTGGATGTGTTATCCCAGGGGACTCTGGAGGCAGTTGCAAGGTACCGACAGGCCAGAAGGGCTGCAGCTTCTGCCGTGGAAGAAGCAAAGCAGTGGGTGTGGGAGAAGTTTGGAGAGGACATGGAGAAGGATTTTCGGTCGGCACCAAGGTGTTTCTGGAAAACCATCCGCCACCTCAGGAAGGGGAAACGGGGAACCATCCAAGCTGTATACAGTAAGGAAGGGAGACTGTTGACCTTAACTGAGGAAGTAATAGCACGGTGGAAGGAACACTTTGAGGAACTCCTGAATCCGACTAACACACCCTCTATGGTAGAGGCAGAGGTGGACGCTGATGGGGGATCGTCGCCAATTTCCGTGGTGGAGGTTGCTGAGGTGGTCAATCAGCTACACAGTGGCAAAGCCCCGGGGATTGATGAGATTCGTCCAGAAATGCTGAAAGCTCTGGGTGTGGAGGGGATGTCTTGGATGACACGCCTCTTTAACATTGCGTGGAAGTCGGGGACAGTGCCCAAGGAGTGGCAGACCGGGGTGGTGGTTCCCCTGTTTAAAAAAGGGGACCAGAGAGTGTGAGCCAATTATAGGGGTATCACACTTCTCAGCCTCCCTGGTAAAGTCTACTCTAAGGTACAGGAACGGAGGGTTCGGCCGATAATCGAACCTCGGATTGAGGAGGAACAATGCGGATTCCGTCCTGGTCGTGGAACAACGGACCAGCTCTTTACTCTTGCACGGATCTTGGAGGGGGCCTGGGAGTATGCCCATCCAGTCTACATGTGTTTTGTGGATCTGGAGAAGGCGTATGACCATGTCCCCAGGGGTCATGTGGGAGGTGCTGAGGGAGTATGGGGTGAAGGGTTCCCTTCTTAGGGCTATCCAATCACTGTACACCCAAAGCGAGAGTTGTGTCCGTATGCTCAGTAAGAAGTCAGACTTGTTCCAGGTGGGGGTTGGTCTCCGCCAGGGCTGTGCTTTATCACCAATCCTGTTTGTGATATTCATGGACAGGATATCAAGGCGCGCCGTCGGTGGGGAGGGGTTGCGGTTTGGTGACCTCAGGATCTCATCGCTGCTTTTTGCAGATGATGTAGTCCTGATGACATCATCGGTCCGTGACCTCCAGCACTTGCTGGATCGGTTTGCAGCCGAGTGCGAAGCGGCTGGGATGAGGATTAGCACCTCCAAATCTAAGGCCATGGTTCTCAGCAGGAAACCGATGGAGTGCCTACTCCGGGTAGGGAATGAGAACATAACCCAAGTGAAGGAGTTCAAGTACCTCGGGGTCTTGTTCACGAGTGAGGGACATTGGAGCGGGAGATTGGCCGGAGAATCGGGCAGCGGGAGCGGTGTTGCAATCGCTTAATCGCCCCGGTGCCGACAAAAGAGAGTTGAGTCGGAAGGCAAAACTCTCGATCTACCGGGCAATTTTCGTTTACACTCACCTATGGTCATGAAGGTTGGGTAGTGACCAAAAAGAACAAGATCGCGGGTGCAAGCGGCCGAAATGGGTTTTCTCAGGAGGGTGGCTGGCCTCTCCCTTAGAGATAGGGTGAGAAGCTCGGCTATCCGAGAGGAACTCAGAGTAGAGCCGCTGCTCCTTTGCGTTGAAAGGAGCCAGTTGAGGTGGGTCGGGCACCTGGTAAGGATGCCCCCGGGGCGTCTCCCTAGGGAGGTGTTCCAGGCACGTCCAGCTGGGAGGAGACCTCGGGGAAGACCCAGGACTAGGTGGAGAGATTATATTTCCACACTGGCCTGGGAACGCCTCGGGATCCCCCAGTCAGAGCTGGTAAATGTGGCTCAGGAAAGGGAAGTTTGGGGTCTCTTGCTGGAGCTGCTACCCCCGCGACCCGATTACGGATAAGCGGTTGAAGATGGATGGATGGATGGATGGATGGATATATATATATATATATATACATACATAATTATTATTATTATTATTATTATTATTATTATTATTATTATTATTATTATTATTATTATTATTATTATTATTATTTTAATCATTTCTGCACACAAACATGACTCTTATCTTATAGTAATTTGCTATTGTTAGTAGTGTATTTTACCACTTGAACTCCAGTGTAGTAAAACAGCACTAAGCCCTGTTTGTGGGCAGTCTGACAAAGCATTAATCACTGTGTTTTCCTGCTTCTGATCTAAAACTGCAGCTGCTAACTGTTTGGTTCCCATGTGAAGCCAATAAATTAAATATTAGTATACTACGATTTGAAATTCCCTCCCTAAGCTGTTTATCAGCTGTTTTGCTATTCTTTTATGCTATATTATTCACCAAGCCATTTTACAACTAATGGCTTGTTACAGTTTGCTTTTGCTTTCTATTTGCTTTTGTTCTGCATATTTCTCATAAAACAAATTGAAGCCATATCCTAAAGGGAACAGGGGGTGGGGGGTATGAAACTTTCAGAATCACAAACCATTTTAGAATCACTCACACTAATGTGGATAGGGACAATCGGATAATTGGAGTATTTACTGAAACGATGGATTGTCATCAACTTCAGAATGCCAGTTCCACTTAAGTGATTAAGTCTCAGCCTTAAAGGTTTTTTGTGTCCAATGCAAATTCTAATTATTTATAAATAAGCACAATTTTCTATATATAAGTAACATATTTCCAGGTATTTTAAAAAAATATATAAGAAAAACTTGTGGCTGAAATGTTGCAGGGGCATTTATTTTTGACTGAAGTGTCATGCAAATTGACTAATCACCTTACTAACATCTTACTAAAACACTTTTGATTAGTTTTTCATTTAATTCACAACCCATCTGTATGTTTCCATATATATTTCAGACATAGGACATAAAGTAACTAAAACACATTTATAATTCATGGATATGAATAAACTTCATCTCAAATTATATGCATTGGGGTTAATTTAGAATTTTTTTAACAACTTAACTTTTTGAATCCTTAATGTGCCTCATGCAAATGGGCTGCCTGGCATATTAGATTACTGAAAGCAGTAAACATTGAAAGCCAGTCAGTTGCTTGTGGAAGTAGTAGCTCAGTGGTTAAGACATTGGAGGTCATGTGTTCAAACGCCGGCAATATGACTTTACCAAGGACGTTTTACTTACTGCATGCTACTGTGCATACTATATATTATTTTCATTAAAACAACCAAAATCCATCCAAAACATGTGGTCCTCCATAGTTAATCAATTAACTCTAGATTTCTATAGTGTTTTAAAATAATTAAAAACACTGACATTCATTATAAGTTATTAGGCTCTAAAATATTTCTAGTCATTTTAAAATTTATTGGGTTTGACTGGAACCATGGACTTCTGTGTGTCTTTCATCACAGGGCTGAATGCAGATGATGAATGTATCGGCAGTTTGGGGATTTACTGTTCCTCAGTGCATTTCTAAATCAATCCAATGCATTAGTTATCATGGCTGCCTCTGATAGAGTGTAGTCTCCCGTTAACGAGCTGCACTGTGCTACTGTCTGCTAAGCCAGGCCTCTCACGTGCAGATTCATCAGACCAGAGGGAGAATCACCTCAACATAAACAGTGACTGCTCTTCAAGATTTAGAAACATTTCTAAGCCAGAACTGACTTGTGCATGGGGAATGGGTAGCTTGATTGATTGATTGATTGATTGATTGTCTATATTTATATTTATAATTATTTACATATTAACTATTTTCTATTAAACTTCCTTGATCATTATACAACAATGCATAGATGTAGAGTTCTACATATGCATTGGTCTATAAAAATGAATAAAGTATATGAATAAAAAATAAAAAATAAAAGATCATCAGGATCAGGAGTCTTTTCTGGAACACAGGAAATACACCCTAGATGGTTCATTTCATCATCCACTACACAGTCCATTGCAAGGCACCATTCACACCTAGGGAAAAACTAGCATAACCAGTCGACCTACTGGCTTGTTTTCAGGAGGCAGGAGATAATCTGAGAACCCAGCAGAAACCCATGTGTGCAGGGGAAGAACATAAAAAAAATAAAATAAAATAAAAACTCCATGCACTAACCCGAGCTAAGGATCAAATCAATGGCCATTATTATTATTATTATTATTATTATTATTATTATTATTATTATTATTATTATTATTATTATTATTATTATTATTATTATTATTATTACATTATTATTACATTATGAACACATTGATCTTGCCCTTCACTGGATGACAGCAAAAGGCAGCCCATTAAGTAAGAGTGAGATATTCTGAAAGACGGCTGGCATTATCTTTCAAGATAGAAGGCCGCAAATTCCCTCTCTCAGGTGGATGATTAAAATCAATTAAATCACCCCTGCTATTCCAGCCTAGGGATTCTCCTGACGAATGAAATTATGCTTTAAAGAGAGAGAGAGAGACACACAGAGGAGAGAGAGGAAATGTTCTCTCCCAAGCCCTGTCTCTCCCAAGCCCTGTCTCAGCATCACTCTCCCTCACAAATGAGATTAAAATGTGCAGCTTGGGGATTTCAAAAGGATATTTTCCATAAGAACATGAAAAGTCCTAAGAAGCCAGTGTAAGTAGACTTGAAAGCCTCTAGCGGGAGGCGCTGTCTGCTGCCAGGCCTGCCTTCGCCTCTTACACTTCCAGTGCCAAAAAAGTTATGCTGACACACACACACACACACACACACACAGCTCTCTCACTAATGCACACACAAACATACCTACACACACCAACACACATAACAAGGCATGCTCTGCTTGTTAAGGTATAAATAAACACACACCTACTCGCCTCAGCAAGCATTACCATAACTCGTGCTGTGTGACTGAAGCAGCCATGACATGTAACCAAACAGGGCTTGTGTAGCGGCGTGCCTCGCACCGTTTGGTGTTGACAGCGTGCTGATTTCCCGTGTCACTGTGTGCCGCAGTTCTTTTTTTCCTGTGTTTCTGTCACTTAAAGAACGTGTGGCGACGTGATTAAGCTGAAATACTGTGTCAATGTGGAGCCTTTCTCACCATTCCTCCCTTGTTCCTCACAGACAAGTGGAGATTAAGTGTTTTCTCCATGACATGCATGCTTGATTTAAACTGTGGTGTGTGATTCTTCTGTGTAGCTCAAAGAACACACTTGTGCCATCTGAGGCAAATGCTTTCTCAGTTTGGTGTTTCGGTGAACTGTGATCTGCAGATTCAAACACCAAATGGATTGGAGTCACAGTGTTCATGATTTGTTTTCTGTCTGTATTGGACACAAGGACCAACATCTAGTGTGTTAATACTGTAGGAATATACCAAATTACTTGGAGGTGATTCCATTAGTGGAGTACTATTTCTTTCCTAATTAAATTACATTTAGAAATATACATTTATCGGCCACTTTAATAGGCACATTTGCACTTGATTATTTAATGCAATTATTTAATCAAGCAAGTAGATGCAATGCCTAAAATCATGCAGTTACAGTTCAAGAGCTTTAGTGAATGTTAACAAACATCAGAATGGATGTACTGGATGGGCTGATTTAAGTATTTCAGAAACTGCTGATCTCCTGGGATTTTCAAACACAACAGTCTCTAGAGTTTACACAGAATGTTGCAAAAAAAAAAAAAAAAAAAAAAAAACATCTTTTGAGTGCAGTTGGAAACAACTTCGACAGGCCAGAGATGTATCACCCTGCAGATCTTGCCTGGTGTCCTGCTGCCTGGTTAGCACCTGGATGGGAGATCACCTGGGGAAAATAAAGGTTAAAAAATCATCATGTTCTTTTGGATAAGACGTTAAACAGAGGTCCTGACTCTCTGTGTGGTCATTAAAAATCCCAGGACACTTCTCGTAAAGGATAGGGGTATAACCCCCATGTCCTGGTGAAATTCCCCCATTGGCCCTTATCTATCATGGCCCCCTAATAATCTCCATCTCTGAACTGGCTACATAACACTCCTGTCCTCTCCACCAATAGCTGGTGTGTGGCGGGTGTTCTGGTGCACTATGGCGGCCATCAGGTCATACATGTGGATGCTACATTCTGGTGGTGGTTGAGGAGATTCCCCCCATACAATGTAAAGCTCTTTTAGTGCCTAGAAAGCACTATATGAATCTAATCTAATAAATTATTATTATTATTATTATTATTATTATTATTATTATTATTATTATTATTATTATTATTATATCAGAATGCACAACACACCAGACCTTGAGGTGGATGAGTAACAACAGTGGAAGACTACATCATATTCCACTCCTGTCAGCCAAGAAGAATTTGCACATGCTAACCAAAACTGGATAGCCAAAGATTAAAAAAAAAACTTGCCTGGTCTTCTTTCATTCTTCACCTGTCCAGTTTTGGTGAACTGTTGCCCATGTTCTTTTAGGAAATTACATAAATCCTGACTTTTGTTTAAACTCTCTTTCTGATTTCCCAGTGGAACACTTTCTGATCATCAGTGCTTTAAGAAGGTGTGGTGGGTTTCAGGTCTCAGACAATTCATAAAACCATGGAAGGAGAACTGCAGCCTTGCTTCCATAACCTAATCTATAATGTGGACAACAATCACGACTGGACATATAAGGCTGATAAAAGCATACTGAGAACATGTAAACCTGTCTGAACAGGATATTGTAAGGGATTTCAGTCTTTACAGCTGCCTTTATAACCACCAGGATCCCCTTTGAGCTGTTCAGACCTATTTAATACCTTATTAGCTGAAATATATAGTGAGAGTATTACTTTGGAATCTGGCAGTCCTTTGTCTCCTGACAAATTTACCTATTCTTCAATTCAGTGGACGTGTTATAGCGGTGAGCCTCTGTCAATCCTGGTTAAAGACAGCATCCCCCCACATCCAGCTTTCTAAAGCTTTTGATATAGAGCTCGACAGTAAAGCTTTAAAGAAAAGAAATACATTCCATTATCTGTGGCCATCTGCAGAAAGCCTGTTTGAAAAACGGTGCATGGAAATGCCTAATTAACTGACAGTGTCCAGTCAATTCCGCTTTTCTAAAACTGTGGCTCACCTCAGAGAGCAGAAAGGCAATCCCTTGGGTTAATTTGACATGCCAATGTTTTATGGCCCCTCAAGAATGATTTTGGCAGACATGGATATCTATTTGGTGGGATTTACCTAACTCTAATAAGTCAGAGATCTCAGTTTATTACAGAATGATGGAATGCGTGAAAACAATGATTTAAAAAAAATAAAAAATCATATGGACAGTGCCCTGAGGGGATGATGAAGAGAGGTGAAAGTAACCAGCACAAGCAAATGGATTCGGAAAATGTAAATACAAAAGATATAAAAAAGAGCAGATAAATCAATGCTGCAGAAAGCTATTATAACTCTAAATCTGTTCCATATCCATCTACTCCTACTGCTGCTTTAACAAACTCATACCACACATGCTTACAACTTTCTTATTTCCCCAAATATACTGTCATGGGAGAGGGGGGAACGATATTCGATTTTGACTCATTAACTTTCTATTACATCTTACTATATTTTGATTTAAGAGTCTTAAATCAAGCTTGGTTGGCTTCTTCTTTCCAGCCCTTAATTGACATCTTTCATTGTATCAAGCAAGACGTGAATCTGAATATCAGTTAAAGCCGCCACCTTAAATTATCATTTTAATCGTAACATTGGTATGGGTGGAGTATCATATTAGTCTTAAGAGCAAGGTGCCGGTTTGTTTCATATTGCCTTCATTTTAAACGAGTCAACAGCAAGGCGCTCGCGTTGCCTCAATGATTATGTATCTAATGAAAACTATCTCAGTTGAATGTCCAAAGCAAATCTAATTTAAATATCCATTTATCTGTCTGTGAGAATGCCTTTTGGCTATTAGTCCAAGCGAACAGGTCTGGCCTGGTAATTTCCTCCCTCTCCTTGACTCCAGACCAAGGGAGAGACCCCATTCCCTCTCCACCACCACAGGCTCTTAGCATTGGAAATGAATAATGCAGTAACACCCTCTCCTAACTACACTCAGCCCCCCACACACACACACACACACACACACACACACACATATACACACAGGCAAAAGCCCACCCCCCACCCCCTGGGCTTGAAGCGGTTGGTTCAAGTATGCACACTTGAGGGGGCAGTGGCAGTATCAGCTAACAATTATCTGGTGAATTTGTACACTTTATTACTGAATCTCCACTGGGCAAACAGTGTCACCGTGGAGAGAGCGGACCCCCTCGCCCACTTATTTATCTAATAAGAGCAAATTAATTAGACCCGAATGAGCTTAGTACTGCGGCTCTCTAGCTACTGTAGAATGACTCTGGCCATGTTCAACACAGCAGGACAGCACATATATGACAGAGCTGATTAAAAAGAGGAAAAAAATGCCTAGAGACAGTGTCACTACTTAATTCATTCTTTGCATGAGGGTCTGTGGATTAAACAGAAGAAGGTTCACAGCCTATTTAGAAAGTGATAGTAGGGTCAATGGGGTCTAATAGTTTCATTATTTCATTACACAATACATACTTATCCAGCCATACAAAGAAACCCATATCCAGCGCAACTAACTAACGTGTTTATACTTTCCATCAAACCTTTCTAAATATTTTACTATACTATATGTATGGCCAAAAACACTATATGGTGCCACAAAGTAGGAGGCACACTATTGTATAGGATGTCCTTGTATGCTGAAGCATTAAAATTTGCCTTCACTGGAACTAAGAGGCCAAAACATGTTTCAGCATGACAGTGCTTCTGTGCACAAAGAAAGCTCCATGAAGACAACGTTTGCCAAGTTTGGAGTAGAAAAACTCAAGTGACTTGCACAGAGTCCTGACCACAACCCCACTGAACCCCTTTAGGATGAACTGGAACTCCAACTGCACCACAGGTCTCATTACCTAACATCAGTACCTGAGCTCACTAATGCTGTTGTTGCTGAATTGGCAAATTGCCACAGCCATGCTCCAAAATTATGTAGAAATCCTTCCCACAAATGTGGAGGTTATTATAACAGCAAAGGGGGGCCTCAATATGGAATGGGATGTTCATTAAGCAAATATAGGTGTAACAGTCAGGTGTCCACAAACGTTTGTGTGTATATATATATATATATATATATATATATATATATATATATCCAAAATATGTCATGCCTAAGGCTTAATGCCTACTAATTACATCACAGGTTTCCAACACTATTCCCGAAATACCCCATGTCCTGCACATTTTAGTGTTTTTGCTGCTTCCAACACACCTGATTTAACTACTCATCTAATTAACATACCTTCCTAGTTGAAGTGGATGTGTTAGAGCAGAGAAAACACTAACATGTGTAGGAGAGGGCCTGGGTTGAAAACCTGTGCATTCCATAATGCAGTTACACATTTGCACCTTACACTCTTATTTCTTATTTTATTAGTGTTTTATTTATTTATGAAGTTTGCTTTCTGTTTGACCTTTTTTTTTTAAATGCAGAATCCATTCCATCCATCCATGTTCTTTACTGCTTATCCTACACAGGGTTGTGTGGAGCCTGGAGCCTCTCTCAGGGAACTCAGGACATGATGCGGGGGACACCTTGGACAGAGTGCGAACACATTGCAGGGCACTACAGACAATTTGGAAATGCCAAACATGGAAATCATGGATATTTCGTTTCGATATAAGTACCATTTTAAATGATATGCAAATGCATTGCCTTTGTAAACAAATCATGTGACAACATAGTCACTATCTTCTGTAAACTTAAATTAATTTCCCTTTGGTCATGCAGCTTAATTTCCTTTTATAATACAAAAGCACTGAAACACTTAAAATATATCCTGATGTGTGGATGGTCTAGGGATGCACCGATACCACTTTTTTCAGACCAAGTACAAGTACTTACATTTGGGTATTTGCCCATACCAAGTACTGATATGTGTACTTTTCGTAATGCCCCACGTCTGAAGCATGTGAACAAATGTACCTGCTATGGCTTGGCCAGTGTGCGAAACCCAAAACTGCGTTGCTTGTAAAACGACTCTCTGGGGAGTAAAATCCTCATCAATCCACTGTGCTGTTAAACTTATAAGAGACATTGGGCTGACACTGCTAGTCCAAATATCAGTGGTGAAGCTGAAGGCCAAAATGTCCTGCAACAGATTCCTGATGTGCTTTTTCACCAAGTCATGCAGGTTTGGTAATGTGATATCTGTGATGTGGTGATGGCTGGGATTCTCATACTTCGGCTCAAGTACCCCAAGAAGAAGACGAAATCCTGTATTATCTGCAATTGTCAATGGTTGGTCATCAAGAGCAATGAACTGGGTAAAAGCTTCTGTTAATTTTATTGCCTGTGGGTTGTCTCTGGACATTTGCTCTCGCTTCTCCATTGTTTGCTGCAAAGTTGGTTGTTGCTGTTTCCCACTGCTAGCATTAGCAAACTCTTTGGACTCGGCGTTATGTTTGTTCTTTAGATGTTTAGTCAAATTGCTTGTGTTAAATTAGCACTTTTTTACCCCTCCTCTTAACAGTTTAGCAAAGCAGAGTTTTCAGTTTGCTCTACTTTTGTAATCATCACTTATCTTAAAATATCTCCAAATTGCTGACATTGCTCCTTTTCTGACTACCTTCTCACCTGACGAGAGGTTAGGCTATGTCACGTTGTCATAAAGTGGGATCAGTGCGGTTGTATCAGGGTAGTTTTACAAGTACAAGTACATGAGCACAGTATCGGGCCGACACCAGAGTACTGGTATCAGTATCGATGCTTCCCTACTATGGTCACGGTATGAAAATACCACTACAACCTGTTAGAAAGGAGTTCTCGTTTTAACAAATTAGCGCAAAAATTAAAAGGGTTTGTGTGTGTGTGTGTGTGTGTGTGTGTGAATGTGTGTTGTGTTTGGTTAAGTGCTTAATGAAGAGGTAGACCTTCAGTCTTTGTTTAAAGACAGTCAGGGGAAGTTTGTTCCAATAACTCAAGTCAAGTGAAGCCATGCTATTGGCTATGCTTGAGTTATTGGAACAAACCAAGGTGGTACACTACACAGTGGTACAGGTACAGTGTTTGATAAGTCAAAAAGTAAGTTTGAATACAGGAAGTCAATGAAGGGAATACACCAATTTGATGAAGTAAGCAAACACTGAAAAATTGACACATCATGCAGCTGTATTCTGGATCAGTTGCTAGAGTCCGGTGGCAGCTAGTGTCAGTATACCTATCGCAAGATAACAAGGGACTGAACAAGCATCTGAGTGGCCTGGTGGAGTAAAGAAGAAAACTGTATGACTGAGTCAGGATATGAGGACACAATGACAACTGGTTGTCCAGAACTACACCAAGGTTGTGTGCATTGTCCGATCGGATGAGCTAAAAGTCTCTATGGCTGTGATAAGATCTTGACATAGGAATGCATTTCTGCAGCAGCTCAGTCTTGCTGAGATTTACTCTTAGGTGATGAAACATTTCATGTGCCATCAATGATGAGATGTATGCCAGCTATGCTGAGTAAGTCTGTGGACATCTACATTATCAAGTCAGTACAAAAACATTTAAAATTTCCAAACATTAGTTTTCCAGAACAAAATTAAATGTTATAGAAAAAATGTTTGTATGTCAGTAAAGAAAGCGGAATATTATGTAAGAGACACTTTTCAGATAAACAACATAATGAAGGCTGCCAGGTTTTGCTGCAAAAATAAGAAGTAAGAGCGACAGTCAAAGTCTCCAGAAGAACAGTGGCTGGTTCTGCAAGACGCTCAATAAAACTTACAGCTCATTTCTTTGCAAACTGAACCTATCACTAAAATTACTATTTGTTTTACAGCAAAGAGTCGTCAGTCCAAATATTGACTTTGTTTCATTTATTACTGTTTTCTGTTAATTTAATTATTTTTGAAAGGCATCTTTGCTCAACAGCATTTCTTTGGAAGTGCTTAAGACATTTGCACAGTTATATATACTGGAAATTATACTCCAAAACTATCAATGAAACCAAAATTGCAATATTCATATGCTATATATATATATATTCATATATATATACATGTATATATATATATATATATATATATATATATATATATATATATATATATATATACACACACACACACACACACACACACACACACACCACTAGGAGATGTTAAGCTCCTGTCGATGTTGGGCCTGCATTTAACAGCCAACTCTTGACTTGACACCTTTCTTTCCTTACAGAAGTGCAGTAATTGGAGGAGTCCTAACAGTTTTCTCCTGGCTCATATTTTATCTTGTTAAAGAGGTCTGCTAAGCCTATCACACACACCTACGCATCAGCTCCACTTAAAGCCAGCGTTAAACCAAAGCACATACACAGGCCTTGTTGTTGATGAGTCGGGGCCTATTGCCTAAGAGCCTAATCACGTTGCTGTCCATGAGACACGGCTGTCTCCATACGCATGCTTGATGCCTCATCCTTACATAATGTGAGTGTAAGGTACACAATCGTACTTAGTGCTTAGTGTTTTAGTTATTTTAGATTTTTCTTTATGTTTGTTTGCAGTCATAAAACTTTAGCAAAACATTTAAGAAAGTCCATTCTGAAATGTGCATCTTAAGCGTGAATCAACACTGATATCAGAATAAAAAAACTAGTTTTACAAGGCAATTGGTGGAAATCATGGTTAATTCAGTGTTTACATCATGTGCAGTTATACAGTACGTTCTGTACAGCTGGGTTTCAGAATGAAAAGATTTGTGTTGTGTGATTTGTGCTGAAGCTTATTGCTTTGACATGTCAAATATGCAAATGTATTGCCTTTGTAACCAAACTGAGAGACAATGTAATGTCACTGCCTTGTCTAAGCTTAAATTATTCAGATCCCCTTTGCCATGCAACTTTTATTTCCTTTATCACAGTGAAGCTGTAAAACACTTTGTTGTTTTCTCTGCATGCTCCTTATTCAAGGGAAACTTTCACTGAAACTTTAAATTAATTATGAATACAAAAGTATATTTTGCTACTCTCTGAGAATGCTCTGAATCGTAACTCTGTCCTTGGTGTGCTGCCTTGTCACTATCGAAATGAAACGGAAATTTTAAACATGCTGAGAGGGAGAGTGAAGATGTTCTCCCTGTCTTTTTAACCTTTCGCTGCAATGAGCAGCTCGTAGAACAAAGGTTATTCAACTTTCTTTGTTTTCACAGGGATATTTTAGCATTTATTAATGTATTTTCCCTCTGGATGGTTCGTTTGGTCTCTCACATGTACAGAGAATCTGTACAATACTATTATTTTCTCTTTTTTGTCAGCTGTATGGCGTGATCAGGTGTCAGAGTGCAGTCCAAAGGGACAAGAGGTGTGATGCATTTTTAATTGAGAACAGGAAGGGACTCGTACACTCGTGTCTCTTCTGTATCAAAAGCTCAGAAACACCTTGCTAAAAGTGACATACTCCGATGTCTAATACTCTGCACAATCACACTGAATCTCTTTAATGGAAATGTATCTGATGGATGCTTACTGACCAATGCTAAATTTTGTGTCTTCCATGCCAAAGTATCTAGTACTTAACAGAGAATCTGATACATTTAACCAATAAACACAACCAAGAACTGTCTACTTTCCCAACTTGACATGGCAGATGACCAACCACTGACTTGTTTTCCACACCACACCTCATCATTACTAAATTCTTCAAACAAATCAAAAGGCATAACTCTATCAACCTTCTTTCACTTCATCTTGGTCTGAAATGCTCTTCGTATCATTTGTCAAAGATGTGTTTCCTGTTCAAAACCAGTGCATTGGAAGAAAGGTGAGCCAGTTAGATTACAATCATCAAGACCAGAAAAGTGTGCAAAAAAGTTGTGGAGTAAATTCTATCAAGCAAGATGGCTATTTCCATACATTGTAAAACGGGATAGTTCATTTAACTCAAATAATTTGAGGAAACTAATTACCACAAAATTTTTAAGTTGATAAATCAATTTCTTTAAGCCAAATACACTTAAATATAACACAAATTTAACTCAACTTGTTATCTTTAAGCTAGATCAATGCAAAATGTTGTTAATAGTGTATTTCTGTCAATAGTTATAGACAATACACATGGTGTATAAAACTTACATGGTCCATTCAACAAAAACTATATAGACTGTCTACAACCAGATAACCGTCATCAACCTGCTCATGAAACTAATTCTGAACAGTATGTCAACAGCTTAGGGTTGTTAAATGGTCCTCACTTATCTATCCATTCATCCACCCATCAATTTTCTGTAATGCTTATCCTACACAGGGGTAGCCTGAAGCTTATCCCATCCCAGTGATACTCGGTCCTGAGGCAGGGGACACCCTGGATGGGGGACTAGCCCGGGTCGTAGATATTTCATATATTAAAATACTGTAAATGTCTATACACATTGTATGGACTATCAACTTCTTTATTTTTTTCACTTTGTATTGGTTATATGTTGTATTGGATGGATGTTTATAGTTGTTGCTGGTTTAAGACATTGTATAGATGGTTTGTCAGGTGTCCAGAGAGGATTGCCCACATAGTGTTACCACTTGTGGTTTCTTATATGTAAATCACAAGATATCTTAAATCACAAGAGCTCACCTACGTATATTACGAGACCATTTACCTCCTGTTCATGCTGTCATGTCTGTTAAGTTTTTTGTTTAAGTAATTTTTGTTAATCAGTGGCTTGAATCTGTGGGAAAAACTTGCCTTAGGGCTCTCAAGTAGAGCAACAGCAAAGTGTTCCCCCTATTGTTGGGAGGTTGCAAGTTTGAATGCTATAGCTATTTGTGGCCAGGATTCAAAAGCAAAATTGGCCTTGCGGTCTAGAAGTGAGGGATGGCATACTCTCACTTCCCCACCCATCAATCACAGTGACACTAGCCAGTTGTGTGTATCTCTCAGCTCAGGTATATGGAAGAGGGCAGATGATGCTTTTTGTACATTTTCGCTGGACAAAATGTAGAGAGAAATATCCACTTTAAAATCTGGATTAATGTAGACGTAGAATCAGGGGGGAAAAAAAAGATAAAAAAGACCAAAAAAGATCATATATCCAAAAGACTTGACAAGTTTGAACGTACTTGGAAGCCAAAGTTTACAGAAACCTAACTTTCAGAAAATGCACAATATAAGCTCAAATTGTTAGGTGAGAGATTTATTTTCCTGTATGATTTCCATATCTGTGCATTAAAACCTCTAAGACAAGCTGTGGTTCCAGCCCAAGACAGCTTCAAATAATTAGCCTACAGAAATGTAGAGGTCTCGCTCTTCAGCAAGGAGCGACTTGAAAGTACAGTGCATGAATCATGTATAGCTTCATTTAAAAATGCTTTGTAGACAAACACACTTGCAAAGTCAGCTCGTGACGGAGATGCAAATCCTGTTCTCCAGCCCTGAGCCCAGTTTTAATGTGCTCAAATTAACAAGGACAAGCTCTCTTAAACAGGCCTTTAAGTGTCACTCAGGTAGAGTTGTTAAGAGTCAGGGTTTTATTTATTTATTTATTTATTTATTTATTTATTTATTTATTTATATACATATTTTTTTTTACTACATGTTTTTCACCTTGGCCTTATTTTTGTCATGCTGAAAAATAAATGAAACATAGAATGATGGAGAATGTTTAAAGATTGAGGGCACTCAAGCAGCCATTAAATTCGACTCCGGGGGATATTAGCCAGTAAAATGGGACACGGCCATGACGTGTGGTCAAATGGCTTTTCCTTGTTCCTGTGTACCTCTACATCAAAATACACATACTTTTTTTATTTTTCAAAAGACCATGAATCTCTTTCTTTCTTAACACACACACTTTCTCTATACCACTCGCTGTGTGGCCCACCTGCTGGTAAATACAGAATTTAGTGATGTATAATAAGTATAATCGATGAATGATGGTTGAACGGTCAGGGTTTCTGGATTTTCTGAGGTGCTCAGTGTGCAGATGGCAGCTCAGGGAACAGGGGAATTTAGAAAGGAGTGGATTGTTGCACACCACAGGATCTGCTTTTGTGCTTATAGCTTTTTTCCTCTCCGGTTTTTTTATTTGCAAGATTCTTTTTTTTTTTTTTTTTTTTTTTTTTTTTTTTAAAAACTTTTTATTTCAGCGTCAATATAATTTTGTGCTGTTTATCAATTAATTTGTGTTTCTGTACACAGTTCCATCAAGAGATTCATGTGTATTACAAATTGTGTGCAGGTTTTCTTTTGCTTCACTTCATCCTCATACTGTTAAGGATGAGAAAAACAAAAGAGATATGTTATATAAAGACCACTTATTAATATTATTTATTAGTAATCATATATCTCAACTAGTCATAATAGTGTACAACATGACAGGGCAGAAATGAAGGAACTACAAAAAGCTGCCATAATGTATGATTTAATGTGCCATTGAGGAGGCTGACGTGAAATGGAACATTTTTTATATATCATCAAAATTATGATTAGCTGAAAGGCTTTTATAGAAGCTACTATGGTCCACTGTTACACTGGCCAGAAATTCCTACAACTCAGAATGAGTTAAGGGTGTGGAATTTTTATTTATTTTTTTTCAAATGGCATTGAACATCTACAGGATGGATTTGTTCATGACCTAGTTGTTTTCCAAGTTATGTAACAGTAGTTTAGATACATTTACAAAGTCAGAGGACCATGTTATAGTCTTTAAAAACGCAAACACTGTAGAACATTTAAATGAGTGGGCCAATCCATGGTGAATATTGCAATGTCATCTAAGAACATGCAACTGTTTGTGACGTCTCTAAGAACAGGAGCACTTTTTATTCCGAATGGCATAACGCTATACTGTAAGTAACATGGGAGTATCTCCATCCATCCATCTTCAACTGCTTATTCCTGCTTCAGGGTCGCGGGGAACCTGGAGCTTATCCCAGGAGGCATCGGGCACAAGGCAGGGTACACCCTGGACAGGGTGCCAGTCCATCGCAGGGCACAATCACAATCACTATATATATATATATATATATATATATATATATATATATATATATATATATATATATATATATATATATATATATATATATATATATATATATATATATATGATGTGTGTGTATATATATTTATATTTATATGCATATATACACACACACACACACACACATATACGCGATGTATATATCATTAAAACATTTCCCTGAAAATAGAAATCTAGTAACTGATGATGAGAAATAACAATTATTATTCTTTTATTCATTATAAATTATAACTTTCTGATAAATTGCTTCCATTTCTACTGCTGCTACACACACAATACACTGTAATACAGTTATTATAGTTAATAGTGGAAGCCTAAATTAAGTTTCTTTCATTGCTGTAGAATATCAATAACTGTGTGCATGCAGGAGTTTGTGCAGATTAGAGTGAGAGCTGTTTTTTATAATTGCTTTTTTCCCGCAGTGGCGAGGGCCCTCGGGGTCAGATCTGAGGAACCGGAGCGGCTTCTCTTGGGGAACCGCACGGGACCCGCAGACGCAGATTAATTGTGTGCAGTTCTGGGGCTTTAATTTGTAGGGAGGAAATGGCTGCCTAACCTAATTAAACAGTGACTTGTTTCAAATATCTGTCCAGCTGCAAGTCGAACGTTTGCATTGCACTCCGTCGGTGCCTCGTAATTGCCTCATATGCAGTGGCAGTGGGTGGAGAAGAGGAGAGAGAGAGAGGGCAGGGCCTGTTTTTCCTCAAGTGATCAATTGAAGAGAAGGCTCTGCTGCCCCTTAATATCCTGAACCCTTGCACTTGGAGAGAAATGGTGCTTCAATTAGTATCTGCAAATGCGAATCCAGGATTAGCAAAACTGTTGCAAAATTGCTGTTAAGTGGATATTTATAAGTGTATTTTTTTTTTTAAATAGGAATGAGTTTTGTCATTTGATACACACATGATGTAGGCATAACATCTTGAAATTTTAATAGTTAATACCTTTAAATCTGATGTCCTATGATCTCCAGAGATATCTGATTATATTGAGTTATTCATTCAACTCTAAGGAGAATTCATAGAAATAGAAAATAATAATAAAATAGAATAACATTTTAAGAAATTGTACACTAACCTTGTCAACTTTTTTACCTCTTCCTTTAAATTGAGTTGAGTGCATTGTAGTTTGCAAATTGAGGTCATGTTAATTCACGTTGTTAATAAATATTGAAAAAAGTATTAGATATTGTATTAGATATTGATAAAGAGAACATGCTGTGAAATGGGATTGAAGCTGTGTTCCAGTTTCTCCATATATCTCAAATGCTGTTTTTTACTCATCAAAATATTTCCATAATGATAATTTCCATTTTCATTCAATGACGTTTGGATTGAGACATGTCTTATAAGAAATGGCACTGCACTAAGGCAATCTACATGCAGGCCCTGCAGCCCTCTGCACCGTTTGGAACACTGGGTGTGTTTGTGCTCTCCATATGTGACCAAAGGGTCCATGAGGGAAGAGTGAGAGTCTCTTTACTCGTCCTGCTCCCTCGCTCGGGGCCTGCCCCCCAGCAGGAGGCTGCCCACTGTTCCCCCGAGAGCCACCCAGGTCTCTGTTCCACACCACATCGATCCGGGAAAGTGATGAAAGAGCAGGCGGCTCACCTTCAGTCTTACGTATCCTGCGGCAATAGTGTTCCAGCGCCAGTGCACCTCCCTCTGTGTCACTTTAGTCCGTCCTAGAGAAGCTTCAGGCCACAAGAGAGAGAGAGAGAGAAAGAGAGAAAGAGAGAGAGGGGTAGGTGAGGTGGGCCATGGAGAGATTAATGACATGGTGGGGTGTCTGAGATGTTTGTTGAGATGTTTGAGATGAATTTTTAATGCTACTCTTTGCAATGATGAACGCAAACTGCTTAAAATGTTATTAAAATAAACCTCTTTTAAACCCATTTATTTGGCTTGTTGGGGGGGAAATGTAAAAGCACGGCTCGCATATGATCACTGACTGAACAATATAAACCCATTTATTTTGCTTGTTGTGGGAAAATTTAAAAGCACTGCTCGCATATAATCACTGATTGAACGATATTAATGGCTCCAACCAGAGTCTCTTCAAAGCACCCTGATCATACGTTATGCTGTGGTGCTCTGCTGGGAATTTAATTACCGTCTATACCAGTGGCAGGTGGTTCTTGGGCTTAAACATAGGTGTTGGGAGAGATTTGGCTTGATTGATCATCAGTATGACTCTACTTCTGGAGATCAGAGAAAAGAAACCGGAGAGTTAAGTGGGACACCATTGAACATTCCCAAAACACTTTGAGGGTTAAGGAGAGAGAGAGAGAGAGAGAGAGAGAGAGAGACAGAATGTGCAAATGACTTAAAGAAAGTAGGAGAAGGCTTGGGAATTAAGTAAAATATAATTAATCAGTGAAATCTAGAACTTGTGTTTTAAGGTGCACTTTTGGGTAATCAGATGGCCCAGGGCTAGTGGAGTATTAACTACCGGTACACAAGTGCACTTTTATTCTCGGCATTCCTCCATGGCTTGCTGACTTTGGGAGTTTGTTGTTGTCAGCCTTGTGGGAATCTGGCAGGAAGGAGAGCGCATTAACACGCCTCAGATTCTCGGCTATAGTCAGGCTTTAAAAGACAAAGAGATACAGGCAGTGATCTGAGGAGCACAGCATGGAAGTCAGGTAAGGGAATCTGCAGCAGCCGATCGGACAGCTGGGCTGAGCTCCATCGAGATCACAGACCATATTGAGCAGGAATAAACTCGCCTCTCCGTGCTTTATCACTTTCAGGACCTTGTCCCACAACCTTGAACACACACTCCCATGGCGAACTCACCTGGGGAACATTTACACAGGAAAAAAAAGAGAGAGAGAGAGAGTTTATTCTCTGGTCCTCTTTATGTTGGGCTTGAGTTTTAATCTACTGCCTGATTTCAGGGCCTCATTTTCAATGCCCCCTTGAGTACTCTAGGATAAAGAAGACTTCCCAAAATACAGCATTCTTCAATGTGCTCTAGCTGCAATGAAATAGAAATATTTCTGACTTCTTGGCTCTATACAGACTCAATTCATTTTTAGAGTAAATGAATATGTACAAAAAGTACGAGAAAATAATGGATGCAAACTCTTAATATAAGCACTTATGGCAATCAGTCAGTAGGGAGGCTTTCCCATGCCCATGGTATAATAAATATTAAATATTGTTGTTGTTTTTTTTTTAAATCCCCAGGATTGCTGTAACATTGTATTGTGGTCCATGTGATGGTGCTGGTGTGGGGTTTTTGATTAACAGTGCTGAGAGATGTGTCAAGCTCCCGTGGAAATAAGGGCACTTGGCCAGGAGATGAGCCGTCTGGAGCGGTTGAGAAGAGCAGCTCCAAGCGCTACAAATCCCCTCCACCGCTAACCGCTATCTTGCTGGCACTCGGAGATGGAGGCCCAGCTGGGACTGTACCCAGGATCACTTCTCTTTCATGGGCAAACATAACTTCACCTGGCCTTCCCCCAACAAATCTCTTCTATCCGCCCCCCACGGTCACCCTCATATCCCCCCCACAGCCAGCCTCTTCTCACCCTCCCAGCTGAGCTATGCTAATCATTTCGGGGATGGGAGACATGGCTCGGTTAATTCGGCCAATTAGGCCCAAGCATTGTTTGTGGCCAGCGACATTTTGTATTCCTGCAAATGTGTGGAGGGCAAAATGTGCCCTGGAGCTACAGCGCAAGAGGAGCTCTCCACTGGCCACGTGTCAACAAAACATGCTCGGGGGGCTGACGGCCGTGCTTGCCTTGCTGCATATGTTTATGAGAGCTGTGTGTGTATCTGTGTGTGTGCTATCCTGGCCGTGATTGTGTCTATGCCCACCCAGTCTCTCTCTCTCTCTTTCTCTCTCTCTCGTTCTTTCTCTCTCTCCTTTATTGTATGGCAGAGTTAGGAGATGAGGTCTTGGTGGCAGATGGGCGAGAGTAGCAGGGATTGGCTAATCCCAAATCTGCCGTCTCCTTGCCACGCCACAACCGAGGGAGAAGCAGGAGCCAGCTGTCACCGAGAAGCCTTTCATGCTCCCCTGCACACAACAGCTGCATCAGGCCTGCCTGCTTGCTTCTAAATTATTAAACATCTTTTTAGTTTGTTCCAGATGCAGCTCCCAATGTGCTTATGCGAGTCTTTGTGCATTTTACATATGATTCCTCTTCTTTTTTTTTCTCTCTCTCTCTCATTCTCTCCTTTCCCCTCCTCTCATCAAAATGCTGTTTGTAAAAGTCATTATCCCATCTGTGCCCCAGTTTGGACAAAACAGCCCTAGACAAATCCGAGCACGTTGCTCCTTCCAGGACAATTTGGGAGATGAGGATGATTGTGGAGGCTAAGTGCTGGAGGGCTTCGGTGCTGTCGCTCCTGAACAGAAGCCCACCTACGAGGCACAGGAGCCTTGCTATGGCTGCTGCAGGGCCCCGGAGTGAGCAGCTAATAAGGAGTTTTGCAAGTAAGATCATGGCCTTGGAAATGTATCTGAAAAGACGGAGGCTGCTCAGTCCTTTTACTCAAGGGTTTAAATGATCTGCCGCTGATGGTGGGATTTTCCCCCCTAAAGACTGGCCTACAGTGACGGGGCAATAATAGCCATGAAAAGATGTGTGTGGTGAATATTCAGTGTGTGTGGGTTTATGTGTATGTGTGTGCGCCTGTGCTTTTAAGGAGAAACCTAAATCCCTTCTCTGATCAAATGGTTACATTCACAGTATCATTTAATTGAGTTGAATTAAATAGGGCCTTGTTCATACACTGACGCAGCAGAATATAGAAATTTAAAACGGTTAGATTGCTTCCATTAGCATGGGCTCACACTCACAGATTTCACAAGTCAAATTGTATGAAAATGTATAAACATTAAGGGCATGTGTACTCTTTTCGTTAGACTTCAATTGGGTGAAACTAAAATTAACCCAACTATGCTCTGCTCACTTGTTTGGTTTTGGACCAATTTCTCATTTAATCAGATTCTCTATTGGCAGCTGTGACTCAGGTGGTAGAGCGGATTGTCCACTAATTGTAGGGTTGGTGGTTCCATTCCTGGCCCACGTGACTCCACATATGGAAGTGTCCTTGAGCAGGACGCTGAACCCCAAGTTGCTCCCGATGGCAAGTTAGCACCTTGCATGGCAGCTCTACTACCATTGGTGTGTGTGTGTGTGTGTGTGTGTGTGTGTGTGTGTGTGTGTGTGTGTGTGTGTGTGTGTGTGTGTGTGTGTGTGAATGGGTGAATGAGACACAGTGTAAAGTGCTTTGGATAAAGGCACTTTATAAGTACAGACAATTTACAATTAATACAGGCCATTACTATAATGAGAAAATATCTGTAATTACAATGTTTTTTTTATAGTTTTGATTGTTTATTTTGTCTGATCAAAAAAGTGAGTAATGTGCTGTTTATTTTCTTACAAAAAACTATTTAGAAAAAATGTATCAAGATATTGTTACACCGCTCCACACTACTGAGTTTGAAGAATAATTTCTCGCTAGCAGTGCGTCCACCCAAACATCACAACAGTAGCCCAACACAAAAAAAGTTCTCTCAAAGGAGATGAACAGGAAATCAGATGAAAAAGAAAAAGAAGGCACTCTCTGAGTGATTTGGCACGAGTTAGCTGCACCAGCGCTGCTGGCACTGAGTTAATAAGCGTTGTGTGGGCCTGGGGAGAGATCCATGACTGATTCCAGCAGAAGTCCCAGTCCGACAAGACTCTCCAGATGAGTTCTGCACAGCCCGAACACCAGAGACCACTCCACATCATCCACTGGAGCCGCCACACCTGTTGTTTTTAGGCACCTTCGACGAAAATATGGAAGAAAATAGGCAATGTTTGGTTCCGTGGTGAGAAATTATGTGAAAGGATTGCAGAATGGTGTTGTGTTGTATAAAATATAGTAGCTTAAAGATTTCCTAAGGGAGCTGATACCTGAGATTTAATGTAAGGTAAGTGGCTTAGAGCGGTCTTCCTCAACTTTTGTCCTCCAGGGCTACCATCTTGCCCAAGTTAATGTTTTCCTTGCAAAAACACAACTGATTCAAGACACCAGCTAATTACCAGGCAATTCCTGAGGTGAACTTGGTGTTATATAGTTGGACAAACACTGAACTGTGAGCTGTCTTGACCCTGCAGGACTGGCTGTGAGCGATTCTGGCTGAGGGACAGAATTAACACACTGGCTGATTGCTCTGTGCCATTACCACTGCCAATGCCCATGGTCATGCCAGTCACTGAGACTGCAAGCTGCATTTGGGTGTTTCTCATTTGAGAATGCACCAGTGTAGTTATACACTTTACATCACTCCTTTATGGGAAACACTTTACATAAAAAGTTGCTTCAACTAACATTATTTAGTGCATTATGTAATGAATAAAATACTTGGGGGCATATTTTTATAGGAAACTAAATACTGACAGGGTGTGATCCATCCAGATGTAAAGCAGAGTTACTCTTGTCATCCTGAAGTTGATCATTTTCCCATAGCTGCATGTCCTGTGTTTTAATCATCTTATACCACAGCAATTTGGCTATATATATATATATATATATATATATATATATATATATATATATATAAATATTTATTTATTTATTTATTTTATTTTATTTATTTTTTTCAATTATTAAAGAATGAAACTGTTGTATTCATGATTGATATTTTATTACTTACTACTATTATGAACAGGAAGTTGTTCAGGGTCATGCTGGAAGTGACATAATGACGATAAACTGAGAGAGTGATGTTAATGTTTTTACATTAAACAAAATGGATGCATTTTACTACTCCTGTTTCAACTTCCTTGCTGGTTAATCATGTCCGATACACACAACAGACACATCATACATTTTTTTTCCCATTTATAGTTCCATTTAATGTTACAGAACATTAGTCAAATGTAGTTCTTGTTATCAGTTATGTTTTATAAGTTCTATTAGAGAAAAGTAATAAGGGCCTTCTGACAAAAACCGGATCAAGAATTCAACAACACTGTGGTTTAACATTACCAAACAATGACCTTCATGAAATACTAAATGATTTATTATATCTTATTAACTTATTATTTAGTATAAGTTATAATAACTTCAGAAAGTGACTTAAGCAATTAAGTAAATGAACATGCTGTTTATGTGCTGTTTTTTTAAAATATTAACTTAATTGAACTGCAAATCCAAGACTAAAAAAAGAATCCATATAAATGAGAAAGAAAAAAAATTACAGCAGGATGAGAAATGTTGCTAACTTACTGAAGTCTGTTCAGTAATTGTGAATTTAACCATTCATGAATCACAAACATGATATTGAATACAACTCAAGCATTAGTTACTTTGTTTAATGTTAAGTGGGGCATTAACTCTGAAATTCATGGTTTGTTAATGTTAACTATTGTGTTAAATATGGAAACGCATTACTGCTCTATGTAACATTATAGGATACATATAAGGTATAAAGATCGCATGATGATTCTGCATTCCTAGATTAGGGTTTCTTCCCCACGACAAATTTGGTTTATGACTTTCCAACATGAATACAACTAGAGTAAAGCTGTGTGTGTGTGTGTGTTTGTGTGTGTGAATGTGTGTATGTGTGTGTGTGTGAGTGAACTGCGGCAGTGGCTGCATCTTGAACACCGGTCAGGGACACATTCAGTGAGCCTTGCATCATCAGCTCCTACCCACAGATGGTGCCATCACCATCACCACTAATATTCTGCTCCAACTCTGCCTGGCATGGACAGCTCACAGTTCCTAATCAGAGCTGTTTGAAAGGAAAATAGGTCATTGGAAAAGAGGGATGGGAACTCTGTTGTAGTTGTAGTCATACGCAGTGTTACAATGAATGTGTGTCATCAGCAAACCTGATTTAATCTGAGTCAATAGCTGGCCATTTAGTCATGTTGTACTTTTAATCTTATACCGAGGTTATAAAGTAAATAGTAATAATAGAATTTTAAGTACACATTCACTCAGCTTTATAGAGGCAAAAGAGATTACATGCCACCACATGTGCGCACCCATCCTTGCTGCGCTTTTTAGCAACCCAGATCATTGCATATTCATCAGGGTGACAACAATCCAATCAGAGGCACACTCCTCAATCCTGACTCTTTTATCCACACTGAGAGACCTCCGCTGGCTTTTATTTGTCTTTTCGCTCTCGGCTGAATTAAACCTGGCAGGTCCATCAATATTGTGATCAATTAAAATTGAACAAATTGTTTTAGTTAATTGGAAATACAAATTAAGCATATCTGAGCACCACTTGATATTAAGTTACCTTTTTGTAAAAATAAATAAATAAATAAATAAATAAATAAATAAATAATAATAATAATAATAATAATAATAATAATAATAATAATAATAATAATAATAATAATAAATGTTCAAGAGGGTGCACATTCTGTGAACTGCAATTTGTACAGTGAAAGTATACATTTACACATTTTCCCTAAGTTGGGGAACATACATGCAGACAGTACACACACACACACATACACACACTTACATATGCAAATCAAATAAAAAAAAAAATTAAATAGTTTAAACAAAAAATGGTTTAATAAATATTTTCCCCAAATTCAACTGAAAATGCAACTTATAATGATTTCTCCAGTTTCAAATTTAATCAACCCCCGGAATAGAATCCCTCACAACAACACAAATATGCAAAACAGGTGTTGTCTCAAGCACACCTGATGCAACTAATCAAGGGCTTCATTAGTTGCACGAGGTGTGCTTGAGCTGGAACACATGAAATATCTGAACTGGCTAGGGGCAGAAAAGCTGTGAAATACCTGGATGGGGCAGAAAAAGGAATCTGCAACCAGACTTCTGGGAAGGCGGGTGGCAACAGGCACTGAGGTTTCAGTGAGCACTGAGGTTTCATGCCAGAATTTCAAGACGTACACCACTACTGACCCAAAAGCACAACAAACGTCGAATCAAAATCATATAAATAAGCCACAGACATTTTGAGATTCTGTTCTGTGGAGCAATGAAATGAAACTGGAACTTTTCGGCATGATGGATCAGTGGTATGTCTGGAGGAAGAAGAATGAAGAAAGAACACTCCGTCCACAGTCAAGCATGGTGGTGGCTCGGTGATGTTATGGGGCTAATTTGCATCCTCTGGTTCTGGAAACCTGCAGCATGTGGGAGGCAAGATGGATTCATTGAAGTATCAGGACATCCTAGGAGAAAGCATTATGCCGTATGTGAGGAAGCTGAAGCTTGGGCCTCACTGGACCTTCCAACAGGACAATGATCCCAAGCATACCTCAAATTCCACCAAGTCCTGGAAGATTCTACATGGCCATCACAGTCACCTGACTTGAACCCCATAGAAAATCACTGGTGGGATTTGAAGAAGGCAGTTGCAGCGCACAAACCCAAGAATATTACTGAACTGGAGACCATTGCTCATGAGGAATGAACTAAGATTCCTCAGGAACGCTGCCAGAAGCTGGTGTCTGGCTATACATCTCGTTTGCAGCAGGTCATTACTGCAAAAGGGTGCTCTACTAAGTACTAAAGATGCTTGCCATGAACGGGTTGAATAATTTTGAGACTGGAGAATCATTAATCATCAAGTTGCATTTTCAGTTGCATTTGGGGGAACCACTTGAAACATTCGTTGTGTTTCTGTTGTGTCACTTTTTCAATTGTTTTTGTTTGATTTGTTCATTGCAAACAGCTGAAAGTCTGTAAATTTTGACAATAAATCTGATTTGCATTGGGGGTTGAATAATTTGGATTGCAACTTTACTGTATAGAATGTGTGTGTGTGTGTGTGTGTGTGTGTGAGAGAGAGAGAATTAAAATGATGGATTATGTGAGTAAATGTAATTTTACATAATCTGATCTAATTAAAAACCTGTATCTGTTTTCAATTTCACTTTAACCTCCATTCAATTTGAGTCATGAAAATTGTTACAAATTTGAGAGAACACTGATTTTTCCAAATGAACACAATATATGAAAGGAACATAACCATCATCTGGGTGTGCATGTTCAAATCTATATACATAAAACTGTGCATTCAACAGTTAAGGATTCATAGCCCCTGAAAGGGACCCTTTCTGACAGGAAAACCCTTTCATCCCTTTTCTAGTATGCAAGATATTGTAATTGTGAAGCAGGCGTGAAACGGCTGTTGACCATTATCGGATCCAATTTCTCGTACTTTCACTTTAAAATTACATTATAAGCTATTAAACTAACACAACAATAATTTGAATTAATTTATTTTTTTATGTATTTATTAATTATTGAATTAATGATTTGTACTTGTGGTTTGTTTGGGTTTTTTTTTTTGCTATTAAGACCGATCGACCTAGAATTACCTCCAGCTTCCATGTGACAGTGTTGAGCTCCATTATTATTGCAGTCAGTGTTGTCTACAGCAGGTCCAATCGAGATAATGCAATAGGATTCAGACACACATTAATTAGCTGAGCATAACCCAAGAGAGCGCAGCTAGATATGCTATTACTGTGGAAAACACAGGAACACTCAACCACAAATTATACATTGTTGATAAATGAACTAATGCCTCCCTGATTAAATGTCTGAAATGCAATCTACTTTTTGCTCCTTAAATTACCAATTTGTCAGAACAATTGAATCCATTTTTTTTACCTGAGGTTTACATCCAATTCCACATGCGTACACACACACACACACACACACACACACACACACACACACACACATATATATATATATATATATATATATATATATATATATATATATATATATATATATATATATATATATATATATATATATATATATATATATATATATATATTATATTGGGAATAATTATATATATAATTATTCCAATTCTTTATTTTATTTACTTTCATAACAAACCCTCACTGATTACAGATGGTATTTATCAGTGTTTAGATTGTATTATGAGGTTGTTTTTTTATGAGGCTGTTGTTGTTTTTTATATATATATATATATATATATATATATATATATATATATATATATATATATATATATATATATATATATATATATATATATATATATATATGTACACACCCATATATTCAGAAATGTGCAAAACTCTTAGGCACCCTATTTATTTTATTACAAACTTCGTTATTATATGTGTAATATATTCCTAACATTGGTTTTCCAACACACAAAAAAATTGTGTTTGCATGGCATTAAAGAAAGCAGCATATTATGTAAAGAGAACACTTTTCAGACATAAAAAAAAAAAAATAAATAAACCATAATGAAGGCTATTGTGTTTTGCAGCAAAAAATAAGAAGTAAGTGTGACCGTCAAAGTCTACAGAAGAACCGTGGCTGGTTCTGCAAGATGCTCAATAAAACTTACAGCTCATTTCCATATTAAACTGCACAAACTGTACCCGAGACACACCAAATATTGACTTTGTTTCATTTACTACTGTTTACTGCTCATGATAGTATTTTTTTTTATGTAGAAACATTTAATTTCATTATCTTTGAAGACATCTTTGCTCTATCACAGTTTGCACTTACATAGCCACTAACCTACCCCTCAAATGTGCTTTATGTTTTAATAAATCATACATTTTCCCATTTTATGCCTAACATGTCTGACGAAGGAAATGTATAGTGCTAATTTATAGTGTAATAATCATTTTAAAGTTCAGTTCATATATTAGATGCAACACAGTGGACACACCTTTTTCATTTTGCACATGGTACATACATAACAATGCAGGGTCAGGTCTGAATTTTCAATCTTCACCTCTGACATGGATTAATTAAACAGCCCACACTGGCACTGCATCTGTCCTGCACCTAGTTAATTGAAGTGTGACTTTACATTTTAGGGTGTGAACATTTTAGGGTCTCTTTATTCCACTCTTTTTTCATTCTTTCCTTATTTGTTCTTCATAAAAGTCCCTTTAGTATAAAGTAAGCCAGCTTGCTGAAGCAGCAGCCAAGGGTAGTGTGTGTGTGTGTGTGTGTGTGTGTGTGTGTGTGTGTGTGTGTATGTGTGTGTGTGTGTATGTGTGTATGTGTGTGTATGTGTGTGTGTGTGTGTGTGTGTGTGTGTGTGTGTGTGTGTGTGTATGTGTGTATGTGTGTGTGTGTGTGTGTGTGTGTGTGTGTGTGTGTGTGTGTGTGTGTGTGTGTGTACTCCCATATGTGTGGCTTCGCACGGTGCCAGTTGCACATTGGAGATGTGAAAATTTACTGCAAATGAGACAACAGCAGTAAATTCATTTTTATTCGGATTACTGTCAGCATACATTACCGCTCCACCTGTAAACATTTTGCCGGAGACGGTGTTGACAGGCTGTGATTATTATTTGGCAGATTGCACTATTAAGTCATTAACATGTCACCTCATGTTTGAGATAATACATGGGGTTCACCGCTGCACGATCACCCAGCTCGAACCTCACTCAGAGCAGACACAGAGCTGAGAAATGAAGGAAGCTGGCGGAAATGCTAACACGGGAAAGGTTAATGCAGTTAGCAGGGAAAAGCAAGACAAGTCAAGCTTGAATGCTGGTGTGTTCATGCATATAATTGTACACCAAAGTACTATTTATTTTCAAATCTTATTCACTAAAAAGCTTTATGTTGAATGCTTCTTTCTGATTGATCCGAGGCCGGTGATTCATTTTCTATAACAGCAACAGTATATAACAGTAGTTCATTTTGAAAGATGTATCTAAAGTTTATACATTGTAGATGAATGCACTTATTCGACTAAAATATTATCTTATTAGCATTGCACTTTGGGACGTTTTGATGGCACTTAACAGAGATAGGTACAAAAAAAAGTGTATAATTGTTAATATGGGGAAGTTTTCTGCAAGGAGATGTTTATTTAACATGTTTAGAAGGTGTATCTAGCGCTTTGTAAGAGTCAGATGTACAGCTGTAACTTCTGGCACAGGAAAGTCTTCAGGACTGCGATCTAACATTTACAATTTTTAAAAATCTAAATTTTTTTTTTTGTATTAATGTCAAGAGATTAAAAAAGAGAGGCCAGTTATGAAAGCAAAAGCTGTTTTGCGGACATTGCACAACATTAAATGTGAATATAAATATATAAAAGGTATGTCATTCATTAATAAATAAAAACATGATAGCACTTACAAATTGCTGCTGTATAAAAAGTAATAAATCAAACCATCCCATTGTTGATCTTCCTATAACACCACACCCCATCGTGTTTTATTGCAACCTTGAAATATTAATAATAATGATTGTAATGCCAGTATGATTGCATAAGTTTTTTGGATCCAAAAGTTCTTATACAGATTTGCAATAGCAAAGAACATATGTGCTGACACACATTAGTCCATTCATAGCAAATAAATCAAAGCCTTAGCAGCTTGTACATGTTGCCTGCTGGTTCTGTTCCTGTATTAGCAATATTATTATTTGTTGAGATACGTATATGTAATTAAATAACACAAACTGCTATAATGTCTTCTGCAGTACCAATATCATGTCACACACACACACACACACACACACACACACACACACATATATATATATATATATATATATATATATTATATATATATTTATATTTTACTCTATGCACTACTGGCCACATTACACCCAAATTAAATATATATATATATATTTAATTGTGGGTAGTAGTGCATAGAGTAAATATAAATGTTCATATATATATATATATATGAACATTTATGTTTTACTCTATACACTACTGGCCACATTACACCCAAATTCCAAATTAAAATATTGTTATTTAGAGCATTTTTTTTTTTTGTGGAAAATGACAACTGGTCAAAATAACGAAAAATATGCAGTGTTGTCAGACCTCGAATAATGCAAAGAAAATAAGTTCATATTCATTTTTAAACAGAAAAATACTAATGTTGTAATTTAGGAAGAGCTCAGAAATCAATATTTGGTAGAATAACCCTGATTTTCAATCACAGCTTTCATGCGTCTTGGCATGCGCTCCAACAGTCTTTCACAATTGATGTTGGGTGACTTTATGAAAAAATTCAAGCAGCTTGGCTTTGTTTGACGGCTTGTGAACATCCATCTTCCTCTTGAATCACATTCCAGAGGTTTTCAGTGGGATTCTGGAGATTGGGCTGGCCATTACAGGGTTTTGATCTGGTTGTCCTCCATCCACACCTTGATTTACCTGGCTGTGTGGCATGGAGTATTGTCCTGCTGGAAAAATGCTCAGAGTTGGGGAACATTATCAGAGCAGAATGAAGCAAGTTTTCTTCCAGGACAACCTTGTATGTGGCTTGATTCATGCATCCTTTACAAACACAAATCTGCCTGATTCCAGCCCTGCTGAAGCACCGCCAGATCATCACCGATCCTAAACCAGGTGTTACAGTGGGTGCGAGACACTGTGGCTTATAGGCCTCTCCAGATCTCCGTCTAACCATTAGATGACCAGGTGTTGCTCAAAGCTGAAAATTGGACTCATCACAGAAGATGACCTTACTCCAGTCCTCTATGGTCCAATCCTTAAGGTCTTTTGCAAACCTCAGCCTGGCTCTTCTTTACTTCTCATTGATGAAGGGCTATTTTCTAGTTATGCAGACTCAGCCCTGCCCCTAGGAGCCTGTGTCGAACCGTCCTTGCCATGCACTTCACCCCAGCTGCTGTTTGGCATTCTTTTTGTAGGTTACTTGATGTCATCCTACGGTTGTTGAGAGACATTCGAATGAGTTTGCGGTCATCCCAATCAGTGGAGAGCTGTTTTCGCCCTCTGCCGGTCTGTAGCTTGGTTGTCCCCAGTGTCTGCTGCTTGACCTTGTTCTTATGAACTGCTGTCTTTGAACTTTTAAGTGTAGATGCAACCTGACACTCATTATATTAAAGCCAGAATTTAACCCTTCTTTTTCTCACTCAAAACTTTCAATTTCAACTCTTTTGGCACGGTCAATAGTTATTTTTTGATTCCGTTTACTTTTGAGGTACTTCTAGCACTATCTTTGCCATCCAGCTGGTCCAGTTGCAAGAGGATAGTGATGACCCCAGAAGTGATTTGAAATACATTTCATCATTAAATAAGATTTGGTTCAGGTGATCACCTAATCAGCATCTCATTCAGTAGAATGAGGTGTGCTTGTGTTGTAATTCAATAGACACTGGAATGGAATGGTTGCCATACAAGTAAAGATGCTAAATGAAGAAGAAATTGCAGTGGTCTCTTAATTATTTTTTTTCCAGAGATGTATGTATAGTACTGAGCAAAGGCTTAGGCACATGCAAATAAATACTATAAAGCAAAAATGCCATCAAAAATAATAAACATTAATGACTAATAAACAATAATAAGCATTTGTACATAAAAATCCACTATTCGAATCAGTAAACAGTAATTAATAAAGTACAAAGTCAATATTAAGAGTAACAACCGTTTGCTGTTTAAACATGCATCAGTCGACTGAGGCACACTATGTGCAGGTTTATAAGGAAATTAGTTTGTAAGTTTTTCTGAGCAATTTGGAGAATTTGCTATGCAGTTCTCGAGACTAGTGACTGTAATATCGCTTTTTGTTTTTGCAGATAAAACCAGACAGACTTCATTGTGGTTTTTTTTGTTGTTGTTGTTTTTTTTCTGAAAAGTGATGTGTTAAGTATTATGAAGCTTTCTTTACTGCCATATAAACATTTTCCTGTAACATTTAATTTGTTGTTAGCAAAGTAATGTTTGGAATGTATTTTTTTATTTATTCAATAGTGCAGAAGTCATCAAATAAACATTTAAAACAAAATTTGTATTTAAAATAAATGAGGGTGCTTAAGACTTAAGGACCATGTTAGGGAAATATTATTTAGCATGTGTGAATACTCCTGGTCTTCACGTATTGATATCATGAATAATACAAGCAACAGTTGGTGGAAGTTCATTCCATTTCATATGAATTGAGTGATCAGAACATGTATAAACTCTAACCCCAATACTAAACCTATGCAAATGTGACCATACTGCATTATATGATAAAATGTACCTAAGTGTATGTCTGTGTCTCTGTGTACAAAGCCACTATAGCTGCACTGATGGACAGGGCACTGGTTGGTGATGTGGAAATGATGTGGTTGGCATTGCCCATTTAACCATGCAGTGGGATTCCCCAGAATCCTTTGCACATGTGTTTGGCATACAAGCTCAGAGTCCAGTCCCTATTGCTCCCCCTTGTTCAGCAGCATCCCTAAATAAATCCAGCTTATGGTGTCTTAATAAGGACTCTCAACACCTATAAACCTGCCAACCTCCCTCTGTCTCGGTCCCAGCTCCCTAAATATGCTTGGACCATGCCTAGGCATGTGGAGACATATTTTCTTCTGTCTCATGTAAGGCCTTTGATGCTGTTTAATTCAAATGACACATTTTTTAATTATTATTTCTGGAGCTTGGGGCATGGAGGGCCTACATGTCCATCTTTAATCCCGATCAGATGTGCTTGACTCAGACTCCAGAGCCGGGCCCACTGGTACTGTATGGGATTGCTGATAAAGGCTAATTCCGACTTGGCTCGGGAAGGACACATGGAGCGCTCTCCTCCTCATCCTGATTGGGACTCACATAGATGCTTTCTCGGGGTGAGGAGAAGCCAGAAACAGCAGTCAATAGACTTAAATCAGCACGTTTCCACACACACACACACACACTCTCTCTCTAACACACACACACACACCGACACAGTCCATTGCTTTCATACCAGCATACATGTGCAAGGCTCTTCTAGTGCGCCTCTTGAGAGATTGGTGGAAACAATATTGTTTTAGTCAGGATTTGAAGCTAATCCCATTTATGCCATGGCAAGACCCTCGGTATTATCTTCTTTTTTTATGTAATAAATTCAAAACAGCTGCAATAAATAGACCAAAGTTTGCTTCTAAATCATAGTTCTAAATTTACCATCACTTTTCATTACTTAAAATGTATCTGAACTATCCATCCATCCATCCATTTTCTGTACCGCTTATCCTTACTGGGTCGCAGGGATGTATCTGAACTAATTAAGGAATAAAACATGACAGAATGATGTGATTATTTTCCTATAACAACATTCCTATAACTTATACCACAGCAATTTGTCAATAATTACATGTATTACATTACATTAATTCAAAATGGCTTGTCATATTTTTTTAAAATCAGTTTATAGTCACATTTAAATACTTTCTTTTATGCTCTTGCAGCAACAAAACAGTCTTTACCTCACCAGCTTCTTCTTTTTTTCTTTAATTTGATTTAATAAGAGAACTTGTTTCAGATAAACTTGTTTCTGGAAAAGTTTCTGGACATCAATTATTTCTAACGTGATGTCACCAGTGACTCATTTAACGATCATACATTTTTTCTGCAAATAAATAAAAGCACATTTTTTAAAAATCTGTTTACGTTATCTGTCTACCTTTTTTACCTGTTTATTATGCAGTTTAGATCATGTGAAGCCTCCACCATACAAGTCCCTGTAAATGAGCTGTTACTATAGAAATTTCAGCAGTTTACCTTCAAAGATACGCTAGTCAACCACTCGCAAGGAAATGTGTATCAGATGCCATTTGTGCCAAGTGCCATTATATATATATATATATATATATATATATATATATATACACACACACATATGGGAATGTGTTTGTACGTTAGAATGTAGATTTGAGCTATAGATGTTAATACTGTTTTTTTTTATGTACTTTTGCTTTGTTGTTTTTTGGTTGTTGTGTTGATGTCCATTTTTATAATATATGTTGAAGCCAAAGACAATAAAATCAACTAACTATCTAATTAAATGACACCATATTAAATTGATATAACAGCTGTCTGAGCTGCTGTTATAGACCACCTTCTGGCCAATCAGAATTGAGAATTCAACAGCACTGTGATTAAAAACATGAACGAAAAGTACAGTCAAAGTCATGATAAAATCATGACACTGTGACATTATACACATTTGAAATATTTGCACTGATGTATCCTTGTGTTGTTTAGCAAAAGCAGGTTTCAGAGAGTCCCTGCTGTGCATGCTTTAGTTCAGCGTGCTATATTATGTACTTTCCCCGGCTGTGGACATAATGACAGGTGAAGGCAGTCAAACACAGCATGTCACTCTATCCCAAAGGCTCTTCATACCTGTCAAACTAAGTTTTACATCAGGGTGTCTAAAAGTTGGCTGTCTAAAAGTCTCCCGTCTTTCGTTTCTCTTCTCCCCTCCTCATTCTTCCCATTGTTTTTTCTCCATAAACTAACTAAATAAATACAGAGAGATTTTCATTGTGATCTTGGAGCAGGAGTTTGAGACTTTAAGAGTTTAGCAGAGTTCGGGACAGATCAGTCGGTCATTCTCAGAGGGTTTAAGTTTTTGTCCGTGTGCCTTCCTGCTGTTTTAACGGATCTCCCGTGCTAACTTTCTTCAGGCTTCGTGCAGCTCCTCCGTGCTGTGTAGAGCCCTTTAGCTCACCAGTGCTGCCCGCTCTCATCTGCTCGGTGCTAATTAAGCGGCCGTTGCTGCTGTGATCTCGCCTGAACACACACCGACTCGGGACCTCGCCGCACAAGAGATAAATGCCCTTTAAAAGAAATGCCAAAGAAGAAAGAATGAGAGAGAAACAGGGAGGAAGGGAGCAATAATTACACGCAATATAGGAAATAAATTAATGAGACAAGGAAGAATACAATAATTTGATTTTAATTTATTTGAATAAATAATAATTCTATTATTATATATCAGTATTGCTTTAAATACACAAAATAAATGTGGAGTTTGTTTGCTTAATTAATATAGCTTTTGTTATGATATTAAGCATTTATTTAAACGTTTAGTTTAAACTCTAATTGAGTAACTGATTTGACTTTCACTCTTCGAATAAACATTTACTTAATTATTTTTGATTAAAACCATTCCTGAAAAGGAAGACATCTCTACCATAAGGAATTAAATCTATGTATTCTCCTGAGTGAGATTAAATAGCTTGAGGAATGACAGCAATACTATATGTTATTAGGAGAGAAAAAATATTTTGTCCTTTGGTCCTTTGGTAAATTTTGAGTGATGTTCTGTACCAGGAATTGTTTATTATTCTGGCTCAAACAACAGGCAGAAAGAAGGATGAACAAAGGAGGATGGGGAGGGGGAGATGAAAATGTGTAAAAACATAAAAAAGACTGTGTAAAAACATATCCGTTGCTTATAGGGAGAGAAAGGCAGCATCAGAGACAGGAAGTGTTGAAGACGTGACAGTGTGTGTGCAGGGTGGTTAATGTTTTTGACAGTCTAGAGCCCTGCTCTTTGGATTCTTCAGTAGAAGCCACTGATTTACATAGGTAATTTTACCGCCGAGTTACTCAGGTTGTGACCCCTGACCCCTGACCTCAGCTGTCAGTGCCGGAGTGTGTTTCTCTCCCTCAAATCCTCTCCGGCTGTGTCAGACACTTCAAAAGCCCGCTACAGCATCCTCCTCGGCAACCCTAACACCAAGCACATCCACACACAGAAACACACACACAGAGAGAGAGACAGAGAGAGAGAGAGAGAGAGAGAGAGAGAGAGAGAGAGAGAGAGAGAAGGCAGTGACCTTACTGATCTGTGACAGTAGTGCAATCCCAAGAGTAGCAAAGGCATCTTCTGATATTTGGAAGAGTGTCATGTTTTTTTCTTTCTTTCGTTTTTTTTTTCTCTCTCTCTCTCTCTCTCTCTCTGTCTCTCTCTCTCTCTCTCTCTCTCTGTCTCTCTCTCTCTTTCACCTTTAACACAATCAACTGTTATAACACTTCTCAAAGTTATGATTTCCTTGTTTTTGTGGTGAATGGAAGAGTGTGACTTCTTCTTCTTCTTCTTCTTCTTCTTCTTCTTCTTCTTCTTCTTCTTCTTCTACTGAGTCGGCTAACTCAGTCAGAGCAAGGTGTTGAGACTTCGGAGAGTGACATTGTCATTCTGTAGTTTGCTTTTCTAGTGCCAGCTTTAACACCCGGGTCTCCTGCAGCCCGTCTTGTGCACATTTCCAAGCTTTGGGCTCACATAAGTGGAGCTGCTTGCAGGAGCATTCAGCCGTACTTTTGTTTCCTACTGATTTAAACACGGACTGGTGGAGTTTATCCCAGTCCCTCCCTCCTCTTTCTCTCTCCATTGCCTTCTTCTGATCACCTGCTTAGCTTCTTATCAACAAATCCATACAGCGTTTCAATGTCTAATATGACTTCTTCATGCTCACTGTCCATTCCTGTATACAAATAATCTGAATCTCAATATTAATATATTCTAATTATTATATATTAATAATGAGTTAGCAAAAAGGGCAGCAAATGTATCAGCTAATCAGCTAATATACTGCTTACACATTTTTAAAAGGGTTTCTTCATCTAAGGGTTCTTTTAATGGTTACTGTTTTTTTAGCTTCCTAAAATGACAGACGGAGGAATATTGAAGTAATCTTCTACTAACGTAACCTTTTAATGAGAGCATACATTTTTATCAATCATTTTTCATTTTGTATTTTTCACTTGTTTCTTCTTCATGTTTTAAGTGTAAATATGAACAATTGTTCAATTTATAAATGAAAATAGAAAAACAACAACAACAGCAACAACAACAAAACAACAACAAAACAACAACCTGCAAAACCCTGAAGGACTATTACAATTGCTAGTAACATTTCATTAAAATATGTCTAATAATATTTCTCATTCTTAATCTTGTAAAAAGTCATTGAATTAAATTTTATTGAATTGTAATATTTATACATAAGCTATACCAAAACTCTTTTGAGTTCCATCCTGAGTATCAGAGTGTAATAAATAAATAAATAAATAAATAAATAAATCAGTAAAATAAATACATGCTCATAGAATATTTAAAGTGATTTTACTACAGAACAGAGTGTGTTCTTGAGGAGAACGGCCCGTGATGTAGAGTAAGTCAGTAAATATAGTCAGCTTTAAGTTGTGACCAGTGGGAGGTACGGAGAAACCACATCGGAGTGTGCCTGAGTAATGATGATGAATAGACTAGAGAGAGGTGGGGGAGAGAGGAGAGAGAGAGAGAGAGAGAGAGAGAGAGAGAGAGAACATGAGCAGCTAATGAATTAAGCAGCCGTATATTTGGAAATATAGTCTACTTTAACACATTTGTGTTCTGACAATAAAAAAAGTCACTGTTCATTTATATTATTATTTATACAGCATTATACAAATTTAACAAAAATTATATGTATGTATATATATATATATATATATATATATATATATATATATATATATATATATATATATATATATATTATATATATATATGATGTTAAGCAAAATTATTCTATATTGGTTTAACTAGGAAAAAAATTAAGTATTCTGTAGCAGAAAGTCAGCAGAGAATGTGCTATTTTTTTTAACTATAAACAGAGAAAATATGATCTGTGACCTGCTTTATGGACTCTGTGCGTGCTAAAAGTAATACATTTTTATATATTAACCATTCATTCTGCCTTGAAAATGCAGAAAGTGGAATCTTCCATCCTCTTAAATCTGTAATTGAAAGGATAGTCAACAATGTCGCTTTTTTGTCACTTTTTATCTCCCTTTTGTGCTTCTTTCTTCCAACTCTCCTTAGATTGCAAATGTCAAGTGATGTCCCATCTCATACAGAAATCATGCTCCATCTCTCTCTCTCTCTCTTTCTCTCTTTCTCTCTCTCTCTCTCTCTCTCTCTCTATCCATCTCTCATACACACCAGCCTTTTAACCAGCTTTAAAAGCAGTAAAAATGTTTTTTTGTAAGGTTTATATAAGGTTTATAATAATTTTCTTCTCTGCTGCCATTCAGCTACTGAAGTTTGGATTAAACAAAATAACTTCCGCACATATATTTCCATGACAAAGCAGAGGAATAAAACATTACAGGAGTTAAGTAAAAAGAAGGGATGAAAGTGAGCATGAGAGAGAGAGAGAGAGAGAGAGAGAGAGAGAGAGGCCGGGAGGACGTGTTACAAATTGGAGTATGCACACAGACATTGTTTTTTTTCTCGCTCTAACAGTAGGATATGCTGAACTTTTTACTGCACATACTCTATTTAAAGCAAAAGTCAGGGGAAATGTTTCATCCTACAGAGGAAGGAGCACACATTGCGTTTGTATGTATGTATGTGTGTGTGTGTGTGTGTGTGTGTGTGTGTGTGTGTGTGTGTGAGTGATCATTGTTATTCAGATTTTCACAACTTTCTGTTGTTTTATTGTAATTATTAGCCTATAGCTTTTACATTTCAAGACAAAACACACTGTAGGCTTTTATTTAAAAAAAATTCTAAATGTTCTAAATGTTAATATTACTGTGTGTATTTGTAGGGGAATTAAAAAGCATAAATATAAATAGAAGAATAAAAGAAAAATAAGAAACAAGCATACTACAGAATTAATTAAATGCACAACTTTGAGAAAGCCGAGCTAAAATTAAATGAAGTAAACCTGATTAGTTCTAAGGTATCAAATGTATAGTTTTATGGAAAGAATTGCCATTTTCTATTGCCCCAGTGTACAGTTTAAAAATAATGCCCAGACCTGAGAGCTCAACATGTAACATTCTTCACTGAAAGGTGTTTTGCTGTGATATAAATACATACATACATACATACTATATATATATACAGTACAACGTGCATGTAGTTTCCCTGTATTTGCACCTCAGTGTCTTTGTCAAACATACTGTTGAAGGCATCTCTGGCCTTACAGCGCCACCACCTGGCCTTCAGGGGCGCTGCACCAGCTGCCTGACCTTTTCCTTCTCACCGAAGGTTACGCACTGATTATTGACTCTATTTACTTTGCAAAATAAGCACCATGTTTAAAGCATTGACTGCTGTTCCATGGGATATAGATGAGGGTTTGGAAAGAGACGGATGGCGGAGTGAGAAAAACAATGAGCACCACTTTTTCCTGTCGTCACCTCTCGTTTGAAACACTCAAGGTTCGGATGCCACCGTATCCATCATAATGCGAGTTAATAACGGAGGGTCGTGGCGCAGTAATCACGGCCCCGTTGCTGGAGGCTAAAAGGCGCAAATGAGGAATGGGTTGGGAAGGCGCGCGCCGTGGCCCGGCATTGGCCATGCGCGCGCGCGCCAAGCGTGCCAATCGATCGCCGCGGTAGGTTGATGGGCACGCGTCGTTTTGATGGATATGACTGTACGGGATGGAGGGATGCAAGGATTGAAGGAGGAGGGGGGAGTCCAGATTGGTCGACAGTGGACCTGAAAGCATGTCAGCTAAAAAAGCGGTGAAAGTGGCAGCTGGGGCTAGGCCCGTACAGGGGCGGCCGCCGCTGCCGTGATTTATTGTTCCATCTGCTCGCTCTGTGAGGACACACATCCACCCCCCAAACACCCCCCAACAACCCCTCACACCCCACACATTTGGTTAAAATGAAAAGGACCTTTGAGATCCACAGCCTACTGCACATTTCTGAAAATGGGAAACTTTTTTCAACGTCTTTTCACTCTAGTGTGTGGTGAAATGTGTAGGGGTGATATAAAAAAAACCTAATGCATAACACAACAACAACAGTAGTAATACTACTACTACTACTCCTAATAATAATAATAATACTAATAATAACAATAACACTAATAATAATAATACTATTATTATTATTATTATTATTATTATTATTATTATTATTATTATTATTATTATTGCTGTTGTTGTTGTTTATTATTATCATTAATTGGCACTATACTTAGCATTATAATATTATGCTTTACCTGCATTTTTATTAATAATATACAATATATGTTGATTTTCTATCTATCTATCTATCTATCTATCTATCTATCTATCTATCTATCTAGATAGATAGATAGATAGATAGATAGATAGATAGATAGATAGATAGATAGATAGATAGATAGATAGATAGATAGATAGAAAAGTGCAAGATGTGAATAGTTATAAAAAAATCATATGATCTCGGAATTGCATTGTAGATCAAAAGCAATATTGCGACTGCTTTTTTTCATTGTTCTTATATACACAGGCGGAAGAAAATATGACCTTCTATGACAAAACATTGAGACATAAAATTCAGCTATTTCCCATGGAATTAGATGAAGGCTGGGAACTGAATTCCCTCTTTTGCTTTAACTCTCTGGACTGCCATCCGCTGACCCCCAGCCTTGACCTCTGATTCCAACCCCTTACAAACGCTTCCTGTAGTGGGACTGAGCCAGGAGAAACTGTTCCTGTCTCCTCCTCTCCACTCTCATCTCATCTCTGACTCACTTTCAGGACGTTGCCTTTGCCTCTCGAGTGTTTCCTGAATTTGGGAAAATCCCTTTTTGTGTCTAATGAGTGATCACATATTATGATGATGATGATGATGAGTATTATTATTATTATTATTATTATTATTATTATTATTATTATTCATAATAATGATGCTGCTTGTTTTATCCAATTAATTAATTAAAATAGATGCTCAAAGTCCTCTATACCTTTATCTACCTTTGTCCTTTATTCACAAATGAGAAAAAAGAGGAAACAGTAGAATGTTTGAACTATGCAGAAACACGTCCCCTCCAATCCTTACACTCTGCATAATTTACAATGATTCACTATAAAAAAAGGGGGGTGAAGATGTGGACCCACCAGTGCCTTTGCAGTATCCATCTTTCAAAAAAGCCTTCACATCAATCAAAAATTATGCAACTGAAAATCCATATGGATGTGGTCCCTCCCTGCCTTATTTAATGATAGAAACATGTTTTGGACTTGTCCACAGCCACTTTTTCTGCTCCGCTCCTGACTGTATTAACCCGAGAGGTGGTGTTATTCTGCATGGCCACCCTAACAGAGTCACAAAGCACATTGATTAAGGCTTGGCACTCACCAGCGCTCCCGATGATTGTCTAATGAGGAGTGATAAGCATGCCGACGCACAGGCTGAATACTGAAGCTGGCAGAGTCCGTTTTAATAAGCCTGCACCTAAAGTGCAGCAGGGGCCTCCCGTGTGTGTGTGTGTGTGTGTGTGTGTGTGTGTGTGTGTGTGTGTATGTAGGTGTGTGAGTGGGTAGGTGTATGATGATTGAGTATGTGTATGTGCACATGTGTGATGATTGAGTGTGTGTATGTGTGTGTGTGAGGGTAAAGCACGCTGGACCTGCCCTCTGCTGCTCGGCGCAGAAGGAAAATTCAGCAAGAAAGTGTGATCTCCTGCGAGGCCGGTGCAATAAAGAGACAGCAGTTTGCATTTCGGCCTGGGTTTCGCCAGACGATGGCTCGCTGCAATTCCTCCGAGCCCTCGAACATGGCTGATAAGATTCTGAGCACTCTACGGAAAGAGTCATAGCTTATGTAATGGGCTATTTACCATGCAGCATATTGATAAATCAAACACATTTGCAGCTTGATATTACACCTGGAATACTGCTTACGTGCAGTCAAGTCAAACGGAAGTGAGGATGGATATGAGATACAATCTTGATATACTGTACATTCCTTTCTTGGGCTCTACATTGAAACATATCAAATGAATACCAATCAATAAACCCATAATATATATTTTTGAGTTTAAATAAAAAAATGAAAAAATAAAAAACTCTCCATGCACCTTTATCTACATCTCTCATGAAGGCAGGAGGAAGTGTCGACAAATTAACATGGAAGGAAAATAAACGGCCACAGCGTTTAACTGACACATTACTATAGAAGGCTTTTGTTTTGGAGGAACTCCAGTCTTCATTCACAAAAGCTGTGCGGATCGGGTGCAAGCATTTGGCTAATATTTACACGAGCCCAAAGCCTGAGTGACAAAGGTACCATGCTGCCTGAACCCAGGAGCTGAAAGTCATAAAAAATTAAAAATAAAAATACAGATACTGAGGAATAGCTTCGAAGAGGACAAACAAAACCACACTTTGGAAAATGCAGCATCTCTGTTCAGTGGCTTCCAAATAATACAAATAAACATAATACAAATAAAATAAAAAAACAGAAATATTTTATTGCATTTATGTTTATTTTAGTTTATATATGTTAACAGCTTTCAATTCATTCATATTCCATAATTTTATATTTATATTTCATTTGATTTACATTCCAGTGATATTATGTGATTGTTTTTGTTGTTGTTTTTTTTTTAAATTATTTGAAATTATTTAAAAATCAGAGCATTGTGTTTTTTTATAGGAATTTGTCTCAACTTTCTCAATTTGAAGCATAGAAGAAGAAGAAAAACAGTGCTTATTTTGGGTGTTCTGATCTTTCTCTGATGCGTTGAACAGACAAAGCTGTGTTGTGTTCGGAATCAGTCCGATGCCTTCAGTAAGAGAGTGTGTGTCCTAAGAGAGCAGGGCAAACGTGTGCGGTGAGATGCAGTGTTTTTGGCAAAGAGATCTCCACACACTTGATTACGTCTATTCTACAGAGAGCCTGCCTCTCTCTCTCTCTCTCTCTCTCTCTCTCTCTCTCTCTCTCTCTCTCTCTCTGCCTGTGATTCTTCTTCTAGCATTCTCTCCAAGCAAAGGAAAACAGACCACTGAAGGAAGCATTGAACATGCTGCGCGTGTCAAGGCTTCACGCCCTTTCCATCTTCAAACAAAAAACAACATCAATTGATTTCTTTAAAATTCTTTTCAGGTTTGCATTATCATTCAACTTTAATATGTTGCTAAATCTATCATTAAAATGCTGATATATCATGCATGATATTGTATAACCATATATAAAATCACGTCATGTTTCAGTTACAAGGCTGTTATTTAAAATGTAATAGTACACATATGCCAGAGTCTTTTGAGTCTTTGTGTTTTTATTTCAGTTGTGTAGCTCTACTCCTGAGCAGAGAAGCCATCTTTCCACACACTGGCGCATTGGCTCAAACTTGCGGACCTGTATTCCCCAGCTCCTCTTCCTCTCTGTGCCTGGATGTAAAAATAGGAGCCCTGTCATTTCACATTCATTAAGTGTGAAACTCAGAAATTAATAATGTAAAAATATGCTTTTTAATTAGTCTTGCATTCAGCCCGGTGTGCTATAACAGGATACGGCTTTCCCTATAGACTATTTCTTAATAAAGTATTAGTCTTTGATATGCTGACTTTGACAGGTATGATAAACTTTTTGGAGGTTGATGAGCATTTCAGAAATGGTCCTCTTACACTTAAATGTAATTAACACTTTGTATTTTATATTGAATAAATAAATGTCAGCTATTTAGATTATACTATACAGCAAGATTTTATTAGATCAATTTTCCTACCATGTAAGTGCATATGCTATATATATATATAAATATGTGTGTGTGTGTGTGTGTGTGTGTGTGTGTGTTGTGTGTATGTGTGTGTGTGAAGTACTACATGCATACACTTTCCTGAGTTTCCTTTTTTTCTGAATACTGATCTACCAACTAAACCAGAAGTACAGGGATACACATGTAGGCTATTTCGAATTCAATTCAATTTCAATATTCAACGCTACTGTATGTACGGATGCAGGCCTTTTATTTCCACTAGCATGTTATGAATAATAGATTGAAACTGATGATCCAGCTGATATTACATCAGACACTGCACAAAGTGCATAAAGGCTTTAGGTTAATAAGAAGATGATGCAGACTTTAGGAATGCAACGGAGAATGTATTTTACTGACTTTTATAGTAAGAGTTAATCTTAGAAAACGGTTAAGAAATACATAAAAGCTATTAAACTTGCTGTTAGCTAATGCACAACTTTTATGGTTTGCTTATTAAAGTTGAATAAGATATTACAGACTACAACTCACAGGTGTATTAAACTCACAAACTGCTTTGCACTGACAAATTATTATGAATGTGTTATATTCAATTCCAAGTAGTTGAAAATAACACTGACATTTTTCTTTCATCAAATGTTCTGTGTGTGTGTGTGTGTGTGTGTGTGTCCAGTGCACTGTGGGGATTTAGTTTCGATATGATTGTGGAAATGGAATGTGGACTTGGTGAGTGTGTGTGTGTGTCTGTGTGTGTGTGTGTGTGTTGAAGAGCCACGCTGAGTTCAAGACCCCCTGGAGTACTTCAAACATCCGGCTCTTAAAACACACACCTCTACACAAAAGAGTATGCCATACACACACACACACACACACACACACACACACACAATCCATGAATAAAACTTACATTAAAAATTCCAAAACTGTGCTCAACACCTTCTGACATAAGTTAGAATACACAACCCTGGCACCCTAACGAACAAAACATAATCATAAAAGATTATGATGTGCTGAGGACAAAAACAGAGAGAACAAAGGACCTACAGTTCTGTCGCAGAGTCTATCATCAGTGTGCATCAAGCACATGCAAACCAGATCTGTGAATTAATGACCTCTCCTTTGCCTAAACCACAACTAACACACCTCCTCATTGACAAAAAGTGATTCTGATCACCATTATAATCTCCTCTTTTCGGAGCGCCGCACATTCGCCCTTGTTCTTGCTTTCCAGCAAGAAGCGAGGTGGGTCGTTAGGGCCAAATCACGCGGCACCTCCTAATTTGAAATAATTAAATCTTTCCTCCTGCCCTCAGAATCCCCTTGAAATATTCATGTGCAGGTTAGAGTTGGTGGGGTGAACAGGAGGCTATCACACACACTGACACTTCCTGTGCCACAGCTTGCAGATGCAGCACTGCTCACAAGCAGATTAAAACTGACACTAATTATAATCTGACTAGTGTTATATAACTTAGATGCTCAGGTGAATCCCTGGCCTGTTCGCCGGCGTTGACAGATCCTGTCACTTTTGTTTAGAGGCTGAATTGCAGAAAGAAAAGAGGCTGTGCCGTGCTGCATTCAAGGCCCGCTGCCAAATTGGCTCTGGATTCAGACGTGGCTCTGTCCCTTTTTTTATTTAATTGAAGTGCTAATGAGTGGTGGGTCTGCGAGTGCCACTCTCCCGTGCAAAAACAGGGGGGGAAAAAAACACAAAACAACACACAATGCTCAGACCTTCGAGTGCAATACAGGCCTGGGTTTGGAGCGATAGGAGGTTAACTGCATGTGCTTTCGTCCTTAACTGAACATAAACAGCACACCTCGACCAAAACACACATGTGCACACACACACACACACACAAAACACTCCTCACTCAATAAGTGCATATTTGCATCTATTTTATTCTTCCTCCTGCCATTGAGCCACTGGGATCAGCCTGACAAAGTGCGCTAATGTCCAAAATCTGGAGCTGAATCTGCCACACATTAAGGTCTGAAAGTACATGATATTAACCTGGTCAATCTGCCTGCATGGCCACACACACACTCTCAAGGGACTATCATCACACACACACACACGCACACACACAGACAGACAGAAAAAAAGATAAGAGAATTCTGCCATATCCAAGCAAATTTAAATAATAAAATCAAATCAAATCACATTGTTGTTATGCATATATACGTCTATGAATAATAAAATATTTATATCATTATTTTTCTCTCAATTGTATACATAAGCAAACCCCCATCACTTTTACAGAAGTCTGGATTATTTGTTGCTCTCATGCCCTTATGTCTGGAACTGTGCCTGGATTTAACCTACTTTAACCTATATTAACCAGGTCAGAACCCATATGTGGGAACACATTCATGCTTTGCAATGTCGCTTCCATGTTGGCTTATATGACAAAATATGACCCGCCATCTGTGGTACGAGTATAAACAGAACCCCAAAGAGATGGATGGAGTCTTTTAAGCACTATCGGTCAAAGAGAATGGAAAGTAGCCGAGAAAGAAATGAAAATGGAGATCTTTACATTATCATTACGTTGTAAGCGTTCTTTAGCTTCTGATTTAAAGGTGAAGTCCTCCTAATGCATCCTGCAGCAATTACAGGGAAATTGAAGACATAAAACAAACACCTCCCTTGATATCAGAGACCTTAATTGCAGGACAATTACTGCGTGTCAAACACACATTGAGCAGTTCCCACAATTCAGCAAAGACGAGCGAGTAAAGTAGTGATTACAGTTATGCTCTTAATGTTGACAGGGTAACAGCTCGAGTGAGTCGATTCCCTTGATTTACTTTAAATACCTGAGAAAAAGAAATGTCTGTACGACAGAAAACTGGAGCTCTTTTATTTGATATAAGCCTTTTATTTTTCAGATTTACTCCAGTTAGAATCTATCTGGAAAGTTTTGAATTGCTTGATTTATGTATTGTTTGATTGTTAGTATTTTATGTAATTTCATGCATATTTATATCTTTAATAATGAAAAAAAACAGCTGTTTTCTTTTTTTAAGCAATGCTCCCATTTCACATTGTCCAGTTTACAGAATAAGCCATATTAGATACTTTTAAGTGGATTTATTTGTTGATAAACACCCATGTAAATTTGTAGAAATAAACTGCGGTGTACCTCAGAGTTCCATGTAAAGACCGATTTTGTTATCATTTTACAATACATAGATTACACTGATTCTTAGGCAGCATGTATATTTCATTTTACATTAACATGTCTGTCATTTCCATTTAAACGCTGTATATTCCAGAAACGTTCAATTAGGTTCAGCTGGGAGTACTGTATATTTCCCATCAATTTCCAGATTTTACATTTTTATGACCAATCATATTGAGTTGCAGGTCATTTTCTTGCAAGGTTTAAACTGATGACGACTCACATTTTCATTACTCACAGCTTCGAGCACATTTCCACTGTCAGTATTTGATAAGAAGTAATGAATTGCAATATATCATCAAATGAATGGAATGTATGATGAATAAAGGGTTCATCATAACGGTCACTGATCGACAGGTACAGTAACCTGAATCGTCTGAGACGGATTCCTAAATAGGCTCTCATCACTCTCCTAGAGTTTGGGTGGAAACACCAGAGCAGCGCTTTGGGAATGAAAGTCAAGTTCAAGCTTAACAGACATTCAGGACTCTGTGGGTTTCAGAAAGATGATGAGATAGAACAGCCATGTCAGTTCCTTTCCAGCAAGGTCATTATTTATTTATACTTATACACCCTGCTTCTATATTGCTAAAGTAAAGAATCTGAGATTGTCAGTATAGCATTGATGAGTTTTCACCGTAGAGTCCGGGACCTCCTCAATGGACATATACAGAGAGGGCAAATTTTCTAAAGTTACACAGTTGGGTTTCATAATCCTACAAACAATGGAGTGTCTTGCAAAAACAGTAGATCTGCTGGATGACTGTGATGTGTGTGAGGATGTTAGCATCTGCTCAGCATCCAGGTTAGTTTTCTGCTTTTGTGTCGTAGAAGGTCAAATGGGTAGTAAAATTACAGAAACACACTTAGAAAGTAAGTCAATAGTATAATTAAGCCTTTAGCGTGTGGTTAATAATGATTACTGGTAAATTACAGGAAAGGGTGAAAAAATGAAACTATATAGTACCACAGGTTATGGCACCAGAAAACTAGAACTGTGTACTACTTCTCCACATTACGCTAACAGTTACTGACTTTTTATTTGTTTGGGGTTTTTTTGGTACCTGCACAACCAACTCACTGGAGAGGCTCGCAGTACTGTGCTTTGTCAGTACTTTGCATCATCAGACATCAAACAGCATTTACACAAACAAGAACAAAAAATAAAAAAATAAAATCTGGTTTAATTGTGATGTTGATAATTGCAGTGTGTGCTAAAAAGGAGCATTTGATTTTTCAACCTAAGCTAATGTATAATTTCATCAGAACTGATGTAAAAAATAAATTAATTAATTTATATTTTTGTACAACATATATCACAAATGCAAAATGAAAGAAATAACAAAATACCTTCAGATTTTCAGTAGCAGTGGGTAAGATAGTGATGATGATGATGATGATGGTGATGATGATGATGATGATGATTATTATTATTATTAAATAGAAATGCAGTTTCATCATTTATCACTGATAAAATGAGCATAAATAAATAAATAAACAAATCCTTAATGATAATTTCTCAGAAATGTTGTTACAGCTGATAGAAAGCAATAAAAAGAAACACTAATTAAATAATATTTCCCATGGCTTAATATGTTGGATGCTGTAATGATGATGATGATGATGATGATGAAGCCATTATTGTGAAAGTTCTTTTAGGCCATATATGTACAGTATCTCACAAAAGTGAGTACACCCCTCACATTTTTGTAAATATTTAATTATATCTTTTCATGTGACAACACTGAAGAAATGACACTTTGCTACAATGTAAAGTAGTGAGTGTACAGCTTGTGTAACAGTGTAAATTTGCTGTTCCCTCAAGATAACTTCCTTCACCCTCAGCTTCTTTAGCAAGGCAGTAGTCGTCTTGGACGTGTGTTTGGGGTCGTTATCATGCTGGAATACTGCATACTGATCATGCTCTGCTTCAGTATGTCACAGTACATGTTGGCATTCATGGTTCCCTCAATGAACTGTAGCTCTCCAGTGCTGGCAGCACTCATGCAGCCCCAGACCATGACACTCCCACCACCATGCTTGACTGTAGGCAAGACACATTTCTCTTTGTACTCCTCACCTGGTTGCCTCCACACACGCTTGACACCATCTAAACCAAATAAGTTTATCTTTGTCTCATCAGACCACAGGGCATGGTTCCAGTAATCCATGTCCTTAGTCTGCTTATAGTCTTCTTATAGTCTTCTTGTGCATCATTTTTAGAAGAGGCTTCTTTCTGGGACGACAGCCATGAAGACCAATTTGATGCAGTGTGCGGTGTATGGTCTGAGCACTGATAGGCTGACCCCCCACCCCTTCAACCTCTGCAGCAATGCTGGAAGCACTCATACGTCTATTTCCCAAAGAAAACCTCTGGATATGACGCTGAGCACGTGCAGTCAACTTCATTGGTCGACCATGGCGAGGCCTGTTCTGAGTGGAACCTGTCCTGTTAAACCGCTGTATGGTCTTGGCCACCGTGCTGCAGCTCAGTGTCAGGGTCTTGGCAATCTTCTTATAGTCTAGGCCATCTTTATGTAGAGCAACATTTTTTTTTTCAGATCTTCAGAGAGTTCTTTGCCATGAGGAGCCATGTTGAACTTCCAGTGACCAGTATGAGGGATTGTGAGAACGATGACACTAAATTTAACACACGTGCTCCCCATTCACACCTGAGACCTAGTAACACTAACAAGTCACATTACACTGGGGAGGGCAAATGGCTAATTGGGCCCAATTTGGACATTTTCACTTAGGGGTGTACTCACTTTTTTTGGCAGCAGTTTAGACATTAATGGCTGTGTGTTGAGTTATTTTGAGGGGACAGCAAATTTACACACACACACACACACACAGACACACATATATATATATATATATATATATATATATATATATTAAATATATATATATATATATATATATATATATACAGAGAGAGAGGGGAGAGAGATAAATAGATTAGATAGTAGATAGATAGATAGATAGATAGATAGATAGATAGATAAATAGATAGATAGATAGATAGATAAAGAAAGATAGATAGATAGATAGATAGATAGATAGATAGATAGATAGATAGATAGATAGATAGATAGATAGATAGATAGATAGATAGATAGATAGATAGATAGATAGATAGATAGATAGATAGATACTGTACATGTATCTCATGTGGAATAACACAGCTTTTTGGGGCATTTCCCAAAACTACATTTATTCACAAAGTGCAGAATGTGTTTCAGTATTGTTTGTGTGTGTGTGTGTGTGTGTGTGTGTGTTTGTGTTACCTGAATTAAACACTTAATTAATGTGTATTGTTTGGGAAGAGTGTCTATACAAAAGCTCTGCCTCTCTGTCACCTGCTGCACTGAGTGATCAGCTGTTGCACCCACTCCATCTTTTCTTGCTTTATCTCGGCTTTAAGCCTCCAATACAATGGATGGGGTTACAGGTCAAGTCAGTGTCCATGTCCGTACTTGATCACAGGGCAGTGCTGAGTGTGCTTGTGTGTGTGTTTGGAAGGAGGAGGATTTCAGCTGTTTGTGCTGCACACTTTCTGAAACACTCATGGGACTACGTGGTGTGCGCATGCAATCAGCCCACTCGAGACCAGCACAGCTGTCAGATAAAAATCAATTGAATTTTAAAGTGCTTTAAAGTAAATATTTAATTCTTGCCTTGGGAACCAATTAAGTGAAGTATGTGAACTTGGAGGCTGTGGTTGAACTGGAGATACACTGGAACCAGCTGGTGAGCCACAGGGATCAAATGGGGAAGGGGGGTGGGGGGTTATAGAAAAAAAAAAAAGATGCAAATCTTTGGTGCGAAGTCTCGGTCTCAATTACATATTGATGTTTTAAAGATGTGCTAAAGTTGGAGTGGCACCGAGAAATTGGAGCACATCCAGGAAGGTGTGTAGCACAGCAAGCTGCCTGGTAGCTTGTTTACGCTGTGTGTTTGTTGCTATTTGCTTTGTTGCTGATGTAATTCCCCAAACTCAACAGGCATGCTGGAGCATGTTCATGGTGCCCAAACGTGTGTGTGTGTTTGTGTGTGTGTGTGTGTGTGTGTGTGTGTGTGTGTGTGTGTGTGTGTTATTTTGTGACCTTTGCATTCACTCACCTGATGTTTCTGAAGCATGTTCACAACAGCATACCATTAAAACATTTTGGATTATATATAATGCAGATTATTCAAAGAGACAAAAACATATAACAATGAAGGCAATGTCTCCTTAGCTCTGATGCTATACTATACATTCTTGTTGCACGCAGGTTTCTTTGGAACCATCTGAAAAAATAAGAAAACCCTCCAAACCAAAAAACCTTCAGGTGTGCTAGATAGAAGCTTTTTTTTTTTTTCTTGTTTTTTTGATAGGGTGTATGACTCAAGTCATATTTTACACAAATCTCCTGTGGGTGCTTATTTTTTTCTTTTTCTTCTTCTTTTGTGTTTGTGTGTCTGTTGTCTGTCTGCCTGTTTTTGTGAATTGTCAGGAGCAAATTGGTCTGACGGTGTAGTAAAACCATAAGAAACCAGGGATAATCTACCATGTCTGAACCAGCAAGATATTCATGATAATCAGCAAGTGCTTTTAATAAATGCGATGGGCTTCTAAAACCATTTTGTGAGATTAAGGTCAGGGGTTGATTGAGAATTTTAAATAATTCATTCATGGTTGCTTTACCTTGATCAGGTTTGAGGCCCATTCCATTAACAGGAGAATTCCTGCGATGGACTGGCATGGTCCATTTTAGCATTGGGTATGTCGTGTTCAGATCCCTAGATGGAGGATTGGTATATCGTGTACATGAGTTCGGGCACTGGCAAGAACCCTGGCTCACCACACACCGGGGCACTGATAACTCAATTTCCTAATATCTGCATTTATTATTATTTTTTGGACATTAAATTTTTTTTTTCCTGTAGCACACAAAAGAACATGCACAGAGACTCTGCACAGACAGTAACATGAGCGCTGGATTGGACCCTGGAGCTGGAGGTGCCAATGCTACCCACTGTATAGATTGAGAATTCTTATTAAATACACAGCCAGTTGTTATGTATAGTACAAACAACATATATGTTACATGTACATGATGTATAATTTTACATCCAGAAATATCACAAAAGCAAATGTAAGTGTGAATGTTATGTGTGCCAAAAAAATTTAGATGTTTCTAGTAAATTTCTATCTAGACTCTGGGAGGGTGTTTTATTTTTTTTTTCTCGATGATTAATAATTCTAACACTTTTAAGAGGTTGTACTTAGAAGCTTAAAAGACATAATGGGACTAAAACACTTGCTAGATTTTTCCTACATGTACATTCATAAGCAAATCGTATGAAGGGATAAGATGCTATTTCAGATAAAATAATGTTAACACTTTTTACTTAAATTATTATGTGTGACTTTTTGTGTCATAATGAGACAATATGACAGTTTACAGTGATGTCATCACCTTTTGGGCCTTCAAGAGACTCTTATCTTGGAAGTTTACCAAATTATCATTGTATATTTTCTATATCAGTCTACGTGTGTGTGTGTGTGTGTGTGTGTGTGTGTGTGTGATTGATAAGGAGGTCTTCAGTAATCATTTCTCTATAGCTCTTTCTCTCTCCGGACCTGAGGTCGTGAGACTTTGCTCCAGCAGGATTTCCGTCAGACAAAAGCAGCTCCCAAAGTCTGACCAGCATTTTTTACTTCCTCATGCAACAGCATTTCCTGTGAATGTGCCAGACCCCTGATACCTGTTTAACATGAGCAGGAAAAGGAGGAAATGATTGCACCATCATACCACACCACAGCACACCACATACTTGTTCCCATCCCATCCTCCTCAAACAGTCCCCATCCTCAGTGGAGTGCCAGGATGCTTCAAAAAATGTTATTGCACTTAGATTACAATTGAATGACTTTCCATTGTACATCAGCATTACCAACATCTGCACTCAAGTTTATAACATGTAACCAGAAGTGGCTGGTATACTCTAAGTGGCCTAACAGGTCCAAGCCCTGCCAGTCAAAACACGGTTTCTTTTTTAACCCATTTTTCTCCACAATTTGTTCCAATTTCCACGCCCTAACTAGCTCAGAGGGAAGGCGCTATCTGCCCTCTTCCTCATACACAAGCTCACAGAAGCCCACAATTGGCTAGTGTCTCTATGACAGGGGAGGAGGTAATATTATCCTTCCCACCTAGAGAGCACAGCCTATATTGCTCTCTTGAATCCTGGCCATGGATGACTGTGGCATCATCTGGATTTGAAATCATGATCTTCAGACAATAAGGCAATGCTGGCAATAACGTATGCTGTTGTGCTATTCAGAACACCCAAATCACATTATTTGCTGCTAAAGTTGGATTATTTTGGACTTTTGTGGAACCAAGAAGCGCAACATGCCCTGCGATGGATTGGCACCCTGTCCAGGGTGTACCCCGCCTTGTGCCCAATGCTCCCTGGGATAGGCTCCAGGTTCCCCATGACCCTGAGAAGGATAAAGTGGTAGAAGATTGATGGATGGATGGAAGAAGCACAACACCAGAAAATATACATCCATCCACCCATCCATTCATTTTTCATACCGCTTCTCCTACACAGCGTCACGGGAGCCAGAAGCCTATCCTAGAGAACTTAGGGCACATGGTGGGGGACACTCTGGGTGGGTGAGCACAATTACATACACACACTCTCACCCTACAGACAATATGGAACCACTAATCAGCCTACAACGTATGTCTTTGGACTTGTGGAGGAAACTGGAGTACCCGGAAGAAACCCCCGAAGTCTGGAGAGAACCCGGGGGCGAACATGAGGTAGGATTCAAATCCTAACCCCAGAGGTGTGAGTCAAATGTGCGAATAATTAAGCCACCATGCCGCCCACCAACTAATGTAGCATAGAAAAATACACAGAATTGTATGAAGTCATATAATTCTAGACTCTGCATTATTCTGATCAAGGTATCAATCTTGTTCTTTTCATGTCAAGGTTCCAAGTCAGTGGAACCATCGTGGTAGAAGGATTAACCACTCAGCAGTATGATAGTGAATGGAGCCCATGGTGCACCAGGGAGGCTCCTTCCATGCACACACATTCACACACTACGACATGCCAGTTCAACTACCATGCATGTCTTTGGACTGGGGGAGGAAACCGGAGTATCCGGAGGAAACTCCCGCAGCACGGGGAGAACATGCAAACTCCGCACACACAGGGCCACGGTGGAAATCAAACCCCCAACCCTGGAGGTGTGAGTCGAACGTGCTGACCACTAAGCCACCGTGTGACCCCGTCATCAATTGTCTCATCAATGAGACCTTGTGATATCAAGCATTGTTATTATAACTCTAAAAATTTCATACTTGAGCTACAGACAATTAGATTTCAGCCTCCCATTTAATATCACAATTAGTTTTCCTAACATTTCTCCAGCTCCCACAGGTTCGTATTCTAGATCCGTATCCTGTACACGATCAAGGACCTGCTTGTTATACTTGTTACACCTGAGCTCACATCCACTACAAAGCATCTTCAAGCACATTCTAGACCACAAGAAGAGATCTCTCCACGAAATACACTAGGTAGAACGGAGCAAAAGTTTTTCACTGTTCACTTAACAATACCATCAGCTTGTCTCAGTATGCCTTTTTTCTCGCTTAAACTGCTTCTTGATCAGCACTTACAGTTGCCGCCAGGATTATTTCCACCTCGTCGGGAGAGAAAAAAACAAAAAGTCGGAGTTTAAAAATCGCCTACTAAAACGTCTGTGCCTCTCTTTATGTGGTTGTCAGGCCGAACTTTGCATCAGGCGTTTTCTGTCTGTTCATGAAAGAAGGAGGATGAATAAGAGAACGAGAGAGCAGGGGAGAGAGAGCGAGAGCAAGCAAGTCTCTTGTACGGAGAAGTGTAATGTCAGAGTGAGGAGATAGAGGAGTGTAAGCGGAGGCCTCAAAGACATGAAAGCACCTCAGGCGCTGGCTGCAAGTTACTTAAGTGACTGACAATGGCTAGACACAGGCACTAATCTGTGTGTGTGTGTGTGTGTGTGTGTGTGTGTGTGTGTCTAGATGCCACTCTGTAGTGACAAAACTAGGAAGAACAATAAAGGCAGGAAGGCATTGCTTTGTGGAAAGCAGTGTAACTGTCACTGAGACTGCATGAAGCGTTCTGATATTATAGACGAGACAAGAGCTCTCAGTTCCACCATGAAGAACGAACTATCAAACTGGAAATAACACAAACGGCAACAATAAAAAAAAAATCAAGTAGGAAATAACACCAACATTCAAATCGTTCCTAGTGTATATATACTATGAGATAATGAGTCGGAATTGGGTTTGTCGAAGTGTCACGGCACATGACTACAAAATTCGACTAATTTGGCAATCGCCTTATTATTTTTATTACACCTTAAAGATGGTGTGAGGTGTCTTGAATGAGGAATTAGCATCATCAGCCTGTCATTTGGATTGAGAATTTGTCATTTACCTTCAGGCTAATGATGAATTTATTTATTTATTTATTTATTTTTCTACAAGTGACGCCTTGTTAACAAGATCAACACTCATTATCATTTTGGGGTTTCAAGAATAAAAGAGGAAAAAAACAACAACAACAACAACAACAACACTAACAACACATGAATATTTTTTATTCCAGTGATTATTTTGATGTGAGACCTGTGGAGATGAATGTGTTTATCAAACATGTTTATTAATTATAAACTAAAACTCTTCTGTCATAAAGCTTCATGGTGTCAAATGATGTAGAGATAATATTCATAACACAGAACCTGAAAGGAAGGCTTTGTTTACTGGTATTATTTAGGCTTGGTTCATGCGGTTACATTTTAAGATAATAATAATAATATAATAATAATCATCATCATCATCATCATCATCATCATAGTAATAATAATAATAACAATAATAATAATAATAATCAGAATGGTTAAACCTCAAGTCAAATTAAAGGTCTGTATTGAGATACTGTACTTAAATATTATTTTTAAATATGTATATTTTTTATATGTTAATATATCGCTACTTTTGAGTCAACTATAATTATCTAATTACTTTACCTCCAGTGCATTTGTAATTACTAGTCTAAAATCAGTAACCAAATGATTAATACAGTATTACATTTTATATATATATATATATATATATATATATATATATATATATATATATATATATATATATATATATATATATATATATAAATAAAAAACTGACAAAATAAAGCTGTATTAAAAATGTGTGTTAATATGTTAATATGCATGAGGTATAAAATCCTGACAGTCTTCTTTGGTTGTAAACGGGGCTCTTCTGCATGGCAGGCCTTGTTAGCTAATATCAGATGGCTGGGTTCTGCCTTATGACAAATTCATTAAACTCCTCCACAGCTCGGCAATATCAGCCGAGACATCTGATAAATATTCCGCAGCCGTGTATTTTTTCCTGCATCCGTAATTATCAGCCCACGCTTTTTCACACCGAATCAATTATCACGTTTTGAAGAGCATTTTTGATCCAAAACATTTATTGACATGATCTGCACAAACTGTGAAACAAACACAACATATCTCTCATCGGAGGATCTGTCAGGCGCTTTGCTTGGGCTTGAAGTCGCACATTAGCGAGCTCCCCACACACACACACACACACACACACACACACATACATCATTTGGTCGTGTTGCATCGCATTCTCGCCACAACAGATGTTGGCTCCCACAAGCTCTCATAATTCCTTCCCCTGATGCAGACAGATTGGACGCCCGCTTCTTTGTTTTCAGCCACCTCATCTGGCTTGAGGCTGTTATCACAACGAGTCCCTCACCATTTAAAATGATAAAGCCTCCACTAACTTCAGTGACATATGGAGCTCTGAATGTCGAAATATTTCCACTTAATAAACTCAAACTGAGACCATGCAAAAGATGGATGCAAAAGTCCAAATGATGACCAAAGTCACATCATATAACAGCATGGATTGCACGTTTTGTTTTGTTGTAAATCTGGATCAGAGCGATGGTTTCCCAGGGTGACATGCCAGATGTAGGAAAGAACCAGTGCTGCTCGCAACACAGCTGGCAAATGAGACAAAGAGACAAAGAGAGATTAAAACTAATAATTAGGCCAGCTAAGTGTATAGGAACATTTCATTCTGTCTTAGAACAAACAAACTCGCACTTACTTCTTATGTGCATGCTTATTTTCTAAAAGTCATGCTTGGAGACTTACAGTATGTCCAAAATTAACATCATTATTTAACATAGGGAAAGTAACTCATATTCCGAATTGTGTTATGCACATGCTAGGTTAAATTTTACGTTTGTGCCTATTCAGATTATGAACATCCCCGGAGTGTTGTTCGTGCCTTCGAGGTTGTCAGATTTTTCTGGAGACAGGTTTTTTTCAAATCTTGTCTAGACCATTGTGTTTAAACACAAGCAGAAACAAATAATAAATCAAGGATATAAAATAATAATAATAATCCAGACTGAATACATTTTTTTCTTTGCTGTCAAATGTAATAAAATGTAATAGAAAATCAATTTAAAAATTAAAAATTAAAAGATACATAATGTATGATAATACTATATGAATGAAGATAGTAGGCAATACATTAATGGAATTAATACAAGTCTAGTATACAACAATAAATTGCTTCATAAAAAATTCTAGATAATCGTAATTTCTGCAAATTTGGTTTAATCTGGTTATAATAGAATCTTATATATATATATATATATATATATATATATATATATATATATATATATATATATATATATATATATAATATTATAGCAGTTAATTGTGGGCACAATTTAGTGTGTGCATGGGACGTTGGCATTTTGCTACGCTACCCTTGCAGAAAAGTCACATGAACGTCACGTGGTTTTTAGACACTTCGCGTGTTAGGTTTCACACAATTCTATTATCATGTAGTAAATCGGTATTTATTTCACGTGATTTTTACACACATGATTCATTTCACTTCATGTCAATTATTCAAATTCGGGCCATTTTTCAAATATGAAAAGTTGTTCTCACATCAATAATTATTTTCCATACAGTATGTGAGCACATCTTTATTCAGGTGATGTCCCATGTTCCCATGAGCAATTTCAGGGTATAACATGATGAAATGCACCTTGAAATGTTTATCCACATGTAGTTTACAAATTAGTCACATGATCAGATATGAAATGTATGTATTTTCCCCTATGTTTTTCTATATGCATATTTTTCAAACCGTCCATATTTTCGAGAAGCAATATTTCAGTACTCTGACCTTCAACTGCAAACGGAACTTAAAAAGCACAGTGTGTTTTTCTCCCTTTCACACTCCTGCCTGTCTTAAGCGGTGGGTTATCTGGCAGCGACGGTGTTTAGTTTACTGGGAGCTGGCCTCAGTGTCGACAGACTGTTACCTGTGTGGGGGGTCTCCATTGTGGCTACATTAGCCCATATGGCCTGAGTTAGTTTCCATTGAAGCCATGGCCTAATTACGAGGCAGCGAGAGAATGTTCGTCGATGACGAGCGGCTCGCCGCAGTGTTTGCGCCTCATCCAACCCCTACGGTGAGTCGCACCTGTTCCCGCTCTTTAAAAGCCCTCTTTCAGTTTAGCTCTTGGCTACAGCCACCAAATGACCTATCCAGGGGGCAATAACGCCTTTGCTGTTTAGCCCCGTCGTCAAGCTACGGAGTCAGCAGGCGCACCCTAATGCTAGACTGGGCCAGAGTATACAGCTGCTTGGCTTTATAGCTTTGAGCACATGCAAAGGAATTACTAACATCACTATGGGTCTAGAAAAACGATACTTTACACGAGCTTTGCATAGATAAAGATTTATCAATGCTGAATACCCAAAACATTACTAATAGGAGTAAAAATTTGTTTCAAGAAAATTTCCTTAAATAAAGAGGTTTGAACTTTGCTTTTTTAATATTTTTTTTAAATAATTGTTCGGCTGGTTCTATGTAGTTCCTCACATTCCTGTGCGATGTAGCATGACTTGATAAAAACATTACTCCAACACTCCAAGCCATAAAACCATTTCCTTTGCTTTTGGACGCCCTTGTTCCTCACTACGATGAGAGCAAGGTGACGTTACATTTCCGACCACAGCTAACATGTTCATCAAAGACCTGTTCGTTCTCTCTTTTTGGTGTCAGCACTTGTAAGGAAGATCAGTATGGAAATCTCGCTCGGCTGCCATGTCAGAAAACAAACACTCGGTAATTCGAGGTGGCTGCTGTCTTCCTCGCTCTCTTGTCCCCCCACCCCTATTATGTGGGGTGCAAGAGTGATGGTGGCAGCGTTCTGTGTTTTATCTGTCAGCTCTCTTCCACGGCGCATCTTCATAGCTCGCATGGTGGTTGCTCACTTCAAAGGCAGAGCACTCGAGGTTGCTCCTGAAATGTGACAATTGTTTTCCTTTTCTTTTCTTTTCTTTTTTTTTTGCATGGTGTGTAAATGTGCAGTGAGAATAGACTTTGACTCACTTTGCTCATGGGTAGAGGCCATACCCTGACAGTGATGTGTGAAAAGCAAGAGAGAAAGAGCCTTTTGATTATTTTTTGTTAATAAACTGCATGCTCCTGATAGCATATTTTTATGGTAAACTTAAGTCATGGGATCCCTTTAGGATTTGAGAAAATGGTAATAAAGTCATAAACTAAATGAAGTTTGCATAGTACAATACACCTTTAGACACTTGCACAAAACAAACAAGTTGCATGATTATCTTTCAAAATATGCAGCAAAAGGAAGGGAATTTATTCACAAGGTTGGTATAATATACAGTACATTACCCTGTACCACATCTGTGGGATGCTGAACCTCCATTCACATGTTCAAAAGCTATGTGTAATTAGTCAACATCGCTCTTTGTGTGTGTGTGTGTGTGTGTGTGTGTGTGTATGTGTGTGTGTGTGTATGTATGTGTGCAGTTGTAGTGATGTGGATATAAATGGTTGCGTGGGTGAGTTGCCCAAACATTTCCTGCTGCCAAGCATCAGCACACGTGGCTTCTCCCACTGCATTCTGGGAGCACAACAAAAGCTATCGATTGTCTGGGAGGAAGACAACGTTACAAAAAGGCCTCCTGTCGAGGGCCCCCAATGAAATAACGCCAAGGGTATACCACCATTCACACGATCTTAAACGCTCCCCAGCAAGTCAAACTCAGCCTTCTGATTAGGGCAAGAACACGGCAGCGCTGGCTATTGATGTGGGCTAAAAGAGACGCACTCAATGATAACATTTATAAGAGTTGGGAAATGACTTAAATAACAAATGCTAAATGCCCTGCAACCAAGTTTAAATCTTTGAAACAGTGGGGAAAAAACTGTGTATTGTGCTTGTTATGTTTATTATTGTTGCATATTTAGGTATTAGCCTTTTTAACTGATCATTTGAACTCAATTTATTTAAACTCACAAACCATTATGCCTAGAAACAATATCAATTTGGACCTAATGTGTTCTTGCTGATGAAAATTTCAAAAGTAAAAACCACTATGGATCCAGAAAACAGCCAGGATATTATTGCACAAATTTAAATAATGAATTGAGTAGCTATTAAATTATTTGAATTATGTTCATAATATAAATCTGTGCTAAGGGAGTTTGTGGAATCAATTTACAGGTAAAAGTTTCTCTGGCTACAAAAAGTTTAAGAGCCCAAGGCACTCGTGAATGCTAAGGAAAGTGTTATTAAGATGCCGGGACCTATGAATATGATTTTCTTGCTATGAATCGCTAGCTAACTAACAGCTATTAAACTAGCTTACATTGGCCACTGTGTGATTTCTTTATCAGAGTTCAATTTGCATTTTATTTTTACTTAAGCCAAACCTGAAATCAAATTGTACGACAATCAAAACATTTAGCTAAGCTAGTAAGATAGTGTTAACTAGCTTAAATGCTATTAACGTGGCTCACATTGGTCACTAGTAAACATAATAAGGATGTCCATATCTGAGTTTCAATTTGCATTTTCTTTAACCCAAAACATGATAGCTAAACATGATAATATTTACCACAACAACAAAACATTTAGTTAAACTTAGTTAGATAGAAGTTAATTAGCTTCACAACAATTAAACTAGCTAAAATTTGCCATAGAAAGAGACAAGTATGACTTCTCTGTATGAGTTCGATTAGCATTTTTTTAACAGAAGCCAAACCTGAGAAACGAGCGTAATTGCTATTAAAGTAGCTCACATTTGTCACTAGTATACATAAAAATGGATTTCCAAAGCTGAGTTTCAATTTGCATTGTATTTAACAGAAGCTAAACATGAGAATATATACCACAATAGTCAAATTTTAGCTGCTAACATTTCCAGTATCATCCAGTATCATCTTCACCTTCAATAATTTAACATTGTTTTTCTACTATATGTGATAGGTTCATGACATGCTTCCTGAACCTTTTATTAAAGGACTCAGGTATATTTTGTATATATGGTGTTTTTTTTTTTAAATTGACCAAAACACCAATGTACAGTATATATTAGGAATTAGCTGGCCAAAAGAGATTCAGACATACTTTAATAATTTAGTTGGTAGCCTATGTCTTCTCTGAGCTGTCATTATTTATACTGTACAGTCCAGTGAATGTTACAGTATGTGCTACAGCAAAAAATAGACAGGAATTCCCACTGCCAGAAGCTAGATGATGCAGTATAGTAGGCTTCTTTCAGATTCAGGGCTTTGTCCCCCACACACACGCATACAAATACACAAACTGCCTTGGGCAGAGACCCATCTGTGTGAGGGCGCTGGCCTTGCTACATCTGCAGAGGCCTAGAAAAGGTGAGGGGCCGAGAGAGACAGAAAAAGAGAGAGAGAGAGGGAGCAAATTAAAGCTCACGGTGGGAAGCTTGAGCCCCTGGCACTCTTCTTATGCAACAGCTGCACCTACAACAACCATCATTTCACATCCTGACATATACGGCCAGCCGGGTGAGAGTACGGGCCAATGCCAGTGCAGACAGAGGGCGCACAGCGTGCCAGCCTTAAGCAAAACAGGTGTATGACATCCTGTTGCTAGTCTACAGGGGAAGCAGGGGTATGAGGCCGGATTGAGCCCACCGATCCTACTGAGGCTACTGCTGAAAATAACAAAAGGAGGTTAGGGCTGGGTTTGACAAGCTCATTGATAATATTTTAGATGAAGCAGGTCTGCATGTTGACTGCAAATTGCCTCTAATGTCTTATGGCACGGGCTGCAGGCCACAGCCGAGAACAAAACGGGGCCATTATTTATTATTTCTCAGGGCGGGTGAAGACGCTGGCTCTCGCCACTGAGATGCAAGCCAGCATGGCACACATGGCACCATCACCTCTGCCTGCCTTCCAAAATCGCTGCATCCATATGACATTTCTTGTGAATTGTGAATTCTGATTTTCTTTCGATATACTGTATAAATGCTATCTTTACGTTTAAGAAACTTATTTGTTCTGAACTGACCCTTCTAAATGCCCCAAAATAAATAGACCTACCTTCAGTGCTGCAGAACTCCATTTGATAACTTAGCATCTTAGCACATCACACAGAATCCTTAATAATAGATAGATAGATAGATAGATAGATAGATAGATAGATAGATAGATAGATAGATAGATAGATAGATAGATAGATAGATAGATAGATAAATTGTGTTGATAATATAAATAGTAATACAACATGCAAGTAATGTGTAAATCTATAATGCCTAACATTTAATATTTAGATAGATCTGTGAATAAATGTTTTTTTAATTACAATACTCAGTATTTACTTATTTTTTACTTGTACAAATCCATCCATCCATCTATTTTCCACACCGCTTATCCTAGTCAGAGTCGCAGCAGAGCTTGGTGCCTATCCCAGGGGACTCATGGTACAAGGTTGGGGACCCCATGGCCAACCCATCGCAGGGCACAATCACACACACACTCACACCCCTATTCACACACTATGGATAGTTTATAATGCATGTTTTTGGACTGAAGGAAGAAACCAGACTACCTGAAGGAAACCCTGAAGCACAAACTATGCAAACTCTGTGCACACGGGGTGGAGGGGGGAATTGAACCCACAACCCCAGAGGTGCGAGGCAAACGTGCTAACCACTAATGTATTGTCTCAGGACAAGTGTATTACGTAGCTGAACAAAATAAATAAACAGTATGGAAACCTGCCTTCTGATCCTGAATATTTGTTTGTTTTATGATAGGGCTCTTATCAAATCTAGTTAAACCACTGTTAGTTTTGGGGGCGGAGCTTTGTGTACATGGGTGGAAATGGTTGCAGGCTCAACGAGTAAAAAAAGTCATTCAAATCTTATTCATCTCCAGCCGTTTAACCATTAGAGACCTTTTCTTTCCACATACCTTACCTAAAACACCTTTAAGTGACAAATAAGGAAGTAAATAAAGAGATACTTCTCAAAATATGCAGAATGAAAGTTTTACATAAAAGAATTTGTCTTTGTTGCACATTGGATTATGGATTATAGATAACAAATTCTACTTTCCCTTTCAAAAAAGGTGTCTCCAGCTTAGCCTTGTTGAACAAGGATTTCACATGGTAAACAATGCTCGCTTTCTACAGTACTGTAGTAAGGAAACCAGATGTCTTGCTGTCACTCCTGGGATGCTCACCACGTAATGGCTCTTACTTTATCTGACAATTCAGACGCTGCCATGGTGTGAGAGTGTTACTCGGTGTTCTCGGCGTGTGACAGTAGGGTGGGTGAGATGATGGCGCAGGCGCAGCAGTGATGAGGGGGTGTACGGAGGGTAAGCTGATGATGATAATTTAGGTAGCAGACGCCAGTTTTTCATCATTAGGCAGCACAGTCCTGCTGCTCAGGTTACGACACGTCCAGAACACATGCTGGCTGTGTCAAATGAGGCAGTTCAAGCCCACCTGATGCACACACATACTCGCGTATACACACACACACTCACAATTACACGACACTTCGGGTCCCTAAGGCCACACCGCCACACTCTCGCACACCTGGCCCTCTTTTAGCACCTAAACTTCACTTATTAGATTAATAACAAAAGTGGAAGTCATGGCAGTTTAAGGCTGCACCATGGGCTCTCGAAGCTGTGCCAGCTCTCTCTGTGTAATGACAGCACTTTATAGATGAGAGAGCTTCACTGCATTGTAGACTCCTACTTAAATTACCCCTTAACCTTAAACTAAACCAAATGAGCAGTCCAAATATAGATAAGGTTAAAGTGACCCTAATTTTTCTTTCATAAGCTGGAACATTTTAAAGCTAGTTTCTCGACTTAAAATTGCAAATCTTCATTTGCTCTGGTTCCGGTAATAAGCTGTGCGATTTTACCATATCATATTCACACGTATGAAGCAAAGTGGGTTGTATGATAAATCGCAAATGTCTAAAGCGTGGATTGGGATTGGGTATCCATTACATACGTGTAATGTCGATCAGACCATGGATCTCAGATAGATTTGACACATCTTTATGATGTAAAATATAACTTCAATCCAAAATAAAGAATAATTGCATCCCGTTTTAGAGAAGGAACAAGCCAGTGAGATCTGTTTTCAGGCTGATGCATCTGCATCTCCCACACAGACGCAATGAAAGTGTATAACAGCATTACAGTTTGCACAAGCAACTTTTTCTCCAATGTAAAAGTGAATAAAATGAGAACATACCAACAGATTATGGTATCAGATATTTTCTAGCTCAAGTAGAAAGACTTATTACTTCACAATATCAAAGTGAAGCTTAGTGCATTAGCACTTAAGGGACACTGGAGCAGCAGAGTGTAGCATCGGACTGCTTCGTTTAAGAGGACACGAGGTAACTTTAACTTTACAATGCCTTGTTTTGCAAGGATGAGGGGAAATAACAGACTTTTTTTTAATTCACTGTCCACCTTCCAAAAGCACATGCGATTCCCCCTTTAGTCTACAAAACTCCCCATCTGCATATTGGAACAAACGAACAGAGCTGGTGTAACTACACAGGCAGCCCAGTATGGCACACTGATGATCCATCTAATCAACACGACTGTTTTGGTCCCTGTGTCGTTCACCTCTAGTCTCGATAGGACCCAGCAATTTGTAGTGAGATTGGCAGAAAAGTCCCATCTCTTGTGGCGAAATCAAGTCTGCAAAAACGCACACAAGTAGAAAAAGTTATCCAACGTGAAAGCCCAAACTGCCGATTCAGACATGCCAGGTTCGGGTGCTTTTAATACACCATCACCCAGAGAGAGATGGACGTCTACCTCTACTCTGCAAATGGCAGCGATTTTTTCCATTTTTTTGTTGTTTACTGCAGGAAAGAGGGACACAGAGGAGTGGGCAGATGCAGGTGCCAGCAGTGTAAGTATTAACATTAGCCATTTGTACAAGTCAGCCATGAATGATGGGAGATTAGAAGCACTGGCAGAAGCTGCAAAGATCCCTGATGTAGTTTGAGTAATACACACAGGCTGGTCAGAGAGAGAGAGAGAGAGAGAGAGAGAGAAATTTAAAGTGTTGAACCAGACATAATTTTAGGCCTGAATGTACCCCACATGAAAATACTGTTATTTACTATATTTCATAACTTCATGACATGACAGTTCCTATGCCCTGATTTACAATCTACTTTACAGTCAACTTAACGTTAAAAATAATAATAACAATAATAATAATAATAATAATAATAATAATAATAATAATAATAATAATAATAATCCATTAATATTTTCTTGGGGAAACTTCCTTGTATTCAGAGTTAGGTTACACAAGGATATTTTTTTTTCGGTGTTAACACCTCACAATTCAACTCTTAATATTGTGTAAATCTCTGATGACCTTCCTGCTTTGTGCCCAGTGTTCCTGTTGTAGGTTCCGGATCCACCATCTGACGTGGATGAAGATGAATGAATAATGAACTACGGCGACCTCCTATATGTTCCCCTCTTGAAACAGTTGATGTCTTTTGCAATGATTTGTAATTCTTAGTAATGATTCAACGATATGAGTTGATATCACACTTGACACTCTGGCTTAGTAGTTAGCATGTTTGTCTTGCACCTCCAGGGTCGGGGGTTAGATTTCTGCCTCCACCCTGTGTGCATGTTTTCCAGGGTTTGCTTCAGGGGGTTATCAGAGTAGTCTGGTTTCCTCCCGCACTCCAGAGACATGTGGTGTAGGCTGATTGGCATCTCTAATTTGTCTGTAGTGTGTGCATGTGTGTGTGTGTGTGTGTGTGTGTTTGCGTGTGTGTTTGTAGTCCCTGGGAATAGGTTCAGGCTCCCCAAAGCCCTGCGTAGGATAAGCAATGGGGTTTACAGAAAATGGATGGGTTGATATCACAATGAAAAGAGTAATTAGCTAACAGCAGATCTGTGATTTGTTCTAGACACATGTACATTTTTACATTTTTTTATTTTTATTTTTTGGTGTTTTCTGATGAAATTTTGTACAATTGTGGTTATAAGCTGTGGCTTCATGGTGGATCCATGGCCCTAATTGACGGTGACATTCAGTTCTATTTTCATCACACACTTCAGATTATATGATAATCAAACTATTTTAAAAAAAGAATAATTCATCACTCCCATGAAAATGGGTTCAATTAAAGTTTCAAGAAATATGACATACCAAATTCTTACCTGGATTAAGGAATGTTGTGAATCTTGTAGCTTTTCCATTCAAAATTTGCTAGCTTATAGAAATAACATGCTATACATATTCATTTATAGTGATTTGCTAATTATATAGCTTTGTGGGGTTTTTTTCTGTGAACAGTAGTGTAGGTGTGTTTAGAATATACAATACGATATGCAAGCAGGTGAAAGCAAGAAAACCCATACATTACCTATACATTCACATTCTTACGAACAGATTTGTTATACAAATAGCGTTCATACACACACTCTCTGTCTCACTCTTTCTCTTTCCCTCCCACACACACACACACACACACACACGAATGTGAGCCAGGTTGTGCTGCTGTACAGAACAGTGGGAGCATGGACAGGGAACAAAGAACAGGCTGGGATAAATTATCACCTTCTGAGTTCGTCAGTAAACAAGTAAATTGCCATGGAACAGGTGTTGGCGAGGGAGCGGGCCCTTGACAATAATCACCTTTTAGGAAGGCATCTGCCTCTCTTTTAGAGCACTAAAGTACTGCATCGGAAAATAAAAGATTAAAGTAATCAAATAAAACACACGAAAGAGATATTTCACAAGGCAGAACGACATACCACCGGCCCACAGGTGAGCTCTTAAGAAATGCAGACGGGATAATGGTCAAATAAAAGAAAGATATGGCACCATTAAGGGCTGGTAATGACAGAGCCAAAATGCAGATGAAGACGAGGATGATGGGAGTCTTATTACCAACAGACTTTGCTCTAGATTAGCTCTTTATGAATATTCTCTCTAGTTCCAACCACTGCACAGAGAACTGCATGACTGTGTACACTTGTGCATTTTGAGATGTTAGTACTTGGGGTGTGTACTGTATATATTCCAGCTGGGATCCACCACCATCTCATCTTTCTTTCTTTCTTTCTTTCTTTCTTTCTTTCTTTCTTTCTTTCTTTCTTTCTTTCTTTCTTTCTTTCTTTCTTTCTTTCTTTCTTCTATCTATCTATCTATCTATCTATCTATCTATCTATCTATCTATCTATCTATCTTTCTTTCTCTCTCTCTCTCTCTCTCTATGATTACCCAGAATGCCCCAGGTGTTCTCTTTTCCTCTTGTCCACATGGCTTTGTGGCGTTGTCCACATGGCGTTGTGGATAAATGTCAGTAAATGTCCAGGTGTGTGTTCATCTCTCTCTCTCTCTCTCTCTCTCTCTCTCTCTCTCTCTCTCTCTCTCTCTCTCTCTTTCTCTCTGTCATCCCCAGGTGCTTCCATTTACATGTGTGCACATGTGTGTGTTAATGAATGAATGTGTGTGTGTGTGTGTGTGTGTGTGTGTGTGTGTGTGTGCATGTGTCCAGGTGCATATATGTGCGTGTGTGTGTCTTCTGGCCCATCCATATGGTCATCTGGGGCATCAGGCTTGCCCAGGTGCAGCTCATGACTCGTGTACCGCATCACAGCCGTGTGTGTGTGTGTGTGTGTGTGTGTGTGTTATAGTTTAGTATAGTTATAGTATAGCACGTTTGGCTTTAACTTAATATCTATGTCCATGATGGCTTAAAAAAATTATTTAAAGAGAGCTTTTGTTTGTTATTTATTTAATGGCTACAAGGAAGTACTTTTTTGTTCTAGTTCTTGTAATGATTTAAATCAGGGGTCTGCATGACCCTACCTTGTCCAATGTTGACAATTATGGGGCATTTTACTTAAAATTTTCTTCAAACGTTGCCCTCTTCAGATTATTTGTGCCTGCAGGGTAGTAAAATAAAACAAAAGCATAAATGAAAAATAAAATAAAATAATAAAATACATTTAAAAATCACATATTGGAAGCTCCCAAACATGGGATGCCCTGTTTCAATCAGTACTGTGTGTATTATGTATTATGCTTATAATGAATTTGTATTGTGGTCAGATCAGCACACATGACATGGTACAATGGGATAATAGCTGATAAGCAAACGCTTATAAGAGGTCAAATCTCTAAGAATCCTTAAGGGTTCTTCAGTTGTCCCTCAGTTGTTTTACATAGAACCATACAACACAGTGTTTGCCTATCTAAGAACCCTGTTTAAGAAGCTAGGAACCCTTTAAGGAACCCTTTGAAGAAACCTACAGTGTAACATAAGAGTTAATATAGCATAATATAGAACATGAAGGTGTAATTGCTGGGAGTTTTTCCCACATAATTTATCATTAAAGGTCCATATGAATATATTAACATTTCCTAACCATTGTATCCAATAATCAGAGAAAAGCTATAATCTACAATTAACGTTGTGTTGGACTGAGTTATAAATGCAGATATAACACAACCAAGCTAATAAACATGTTGGTAACACTTTATATTAAGGAACACATATAAGGTGTGAACTATGGTCCTGTCATATTCACTACGTATTTCTTCATATATTGCAGTCACTTGGTTATTATTTTATGCTTATAAGTGGTTAGACATTTTTACATAACAGATCGCTTGTGAAATACAGTAGCAGTACAAGTCATTATGAAGGAAGATTAATTCATTGTGAATAGACATTTTATAAATGTCCAATTTGAGCTTCATTGAACAAATAACAATACCTTTATTAGCTCCTTATATATAGTGTTCCTTAAAATAATGTGGTATTTTGAATCATCTCCAGCTTATTAGCTGGTGGAGTTAAAATAAAAAAAATAATAGACATACTGTGAAATTCCAATTTTTGCTTTGTCTTTGACTGTCTCTTCTGAGGTTGCTTTATAAGATGGAGTGGGACATTGGTTTAATTAGCCGTGACTCTATTGTGGTGGCATTACTAACTTTCAACTAAGACTATTGGCAAATGTTTTCTAAAAGCTAGATATTAGCTTTAATATCATTGCATTGCATTTGAACAAATGCCATGGGTTTGATGATGGGGCTTATATGTCAGGTACCGCTTTTCCACTAAGGAATTTTGGTGCCGGCCAACATGTCCAGGAATGATAAAGTTTACCAGACAAACTGGAAAAAATCCAGTCATCTCATTCCGGTGTTAATTTTGTATAATGTTTTGGACTATGCGTAGTATATGTGAAATAATAATAACAACAAAAATAATCAAGTCAAATTAAAGTTTATTTATTACATTTTCTTTCAGAATAGCAAATGGCAGTCGTGGAATCCGCATCTAATAGAACAAACTTTCAAAACAACAACAGGGCACAGCTAGCTAAAAGCTAAACTGCAGTTTGTCGCATATATTTTAATCGATCTTTTAGTGATACCGTTCTTTCATTCCGAATGTACACAGTGTGAGCACACTCCATCGACAGTCTCGTATCTTAGCCATGGAAATTTCTTTTTCCATTCTGGTCAAAATGGACAAAATATCTGCTTCTTTGCAGGTGAAACGATGTTATCAGACGGCTCAGGGACTACATCGTGCACCTCATCCTGCTGTTTACCAACTGGCCGACTAGGATCTGGAAAATGACTGAGAGTTCTTTGCTTAGACATATGTAGTTGTTCCACTGTTGCATGCTAGCTTGTCTTGTAATGATTTAGCTACTCTATGTACCACACATATATACACGCGCCACACACACACACACACACAAACACACACACACACACACACACACACACACACACATACAAACTACAAAAGTATCAATGATGTAATCGCAAGCTAATTAGAGTACACGTTACAGGAGGAACATGTGAAAAAAAGAATTTGCACAGACAGACCTTATTTAGGTGTGCAAAAGTGAAGGTTTACTTTGGTTAATGTTTTTCTGCTTCGTGTCAATATTTTTTATCTGACGCTGTATCTGACGATTTTTTTTTGTTTGTTTTATCGGATATTGGGGATTTTTAATGGACAAAAGCCGGCATTTACTGGCTAACTTGCAGCTCACTGATAATAAATTAAAGTTTCGCCTCACACATGTCTTATGATTTAGCTTTACTCCTTCAAAAACCTCTAATATGAAGTAATATGGTAGTCATACTTTATTTTAACGACAAAATACTGCACTGGAACCATTTAGCTCATAATATCGATTTGAATATGGTTTCTATTTTTATTTTTTGTCTTTGCACCTGGCTGGATCTTTGTCCATTCACAATACTTTTAAATGGAGTCTCATGAAAATAATTAAAACTCATATATGTCTGTCTCTGTGGATTTAGAGACATCCTGAGCACTTGAGAGAAATCTGACCAGTGAGTGGCAGCTCTTTAATGGCACAGCAGAATTTCCTCTCAGTCTGAGGTACTGATGGAGCTGTTGGCCTTTCTCACCTCTCTTGGTGCTCTGAAGGTCACATGTCACCGGCACTAGTTGCCCCAGATCAGGGGCAGGAAGGCAAGTGGCTGTTACCCCTGAGAGGTCAATGCCAGTCCAGGCAAGGTCAGTGTGTTGACCCAGACTGCTTTTCCTGGGGAAAATGTGCCGGGGTTTCCAGCGTGTGAATGTTGACAGCAGGGTGGAAGCAGGAAAAGGAGATATTGTGAGTAAATGCTGATTTATCCATCTGACAAGGAAACCCAGGTATCCAGTATCCCACTGACCCGTTATGTGGTTGCTTATTCTGGTTTCACATGCACATTTAATAGCTCATTTAATGCTAACAGGAGTCAAAAGCTAGCAATGATGAAGTGCTGATGGATGGAGTTAGACACAAATGAAAAAGAAAAACATGGGAGTTATTTGAGAGATGTTTCCTCATATGTGTTCATTTTTATTTTCACAAGCAGTTGAATGTAAATGTATGAACAGTGAAAAAAATGGGTTGGGGGAATGGGGGATGGGGGTGGGGGGCAGGGGGAATGAAAGCCGGAGATGACAGAGAAAGAGAATGAGAGAACGGAAAGGTGTAGATGGGGTTTGCAGGAGAAGATGCCTCAGATGTTGATATCGATGTTGTTTCTTTAGATTTAAAGCGAGGTATTCCCCTGAGTGCCCTTCAGGCTAAGAAATAGCTTTTTTGCCAACTCTTCAACTTCACTCTTCAATTTAGCCAGTTTTCACTGAAATATAGCTTGGAAGTGGATGTCTGTAACTCGATGACTGTTTCAACTGATATACACAGCAAGACAAAATAAAAAAAAAACATCACAAAGATTGATTTTTATACCCATTAGTTTCCCCGAGTTTCCGCCCAACACTGTAGGCCATGTTCACTCACAAAATTACAAGTGGCAAAATAGAAACATTTGAGAGCCCATGAAGGTGTGAAAGATGTTTAGCTGGTGAGAAGATTTGGGAAATGTGTCATTCGAGCTTGTGCAAGGCTGCTGTAATGAGCAGGAAATATCTATCAACCGTCAGTGCAGGCTGATGCACGAAGAGGAAGAGGGGCCGTGTGCTGCCCAGAGCTCGGCCTGTACACTTCTGTCAGCTTCGTTCAGGATCAGCGGCCTGATCGCTTCATGATGTGGGCTCGAACAGGCCTGAGCTGCACTAACACTGGCCTCCGCCTGTGGTGAGATCCGGACCTTTTTACACAATGCAAAAAAAGCTGCTCTTTAATCTAAAATGAATGGTTTGAGTTTCAGTGGGCTCAGATTGGCTTTGATATTAAATATAACAAGGGGAAACTCCACTTATAGAGGCTATGCAGAAGGCAGTTCCAGTTATAATCAGAGATCAGGAAACGTGGGAAGGAGATACACATCTCCAGGCAGCTGCCATTAGGCAGTAAAACGATAAAGCAGCTTAGACCAGAGCAAGCTTTTCCGTTTCCTCAAGTCTGTATCTACATCAGTATCTGTTCATTTATGTTTTTATCAAAACTGCAACTGCAAGCTGCTCTGTAGATCTTCTCTTTTTTTCTGTCTGGCAGGGCTTCTTTCCGCTTTTACGGGACACTGTTAGATTTGTCTTTCTTCATTTCTCAGGCATGAGGAGGGACGTGCGCTGTAAACGTAGCGCGTAGGTGGGATGAGATGCACATTCATGACCCCGACATCTCTCAAAGGCACCATCTATTTCTTCCCCATCTCTCGCTCCCTCTCTCACTCTTTATGCTTTAAACGTCCTTGTGGACATCAGACGGTCTCTTCATGTGCTTACGAAGGGTTGTTATCCTCAGGCTGAACTGTTGCTGCTGCAGCCACTGCTCTTGTATTGGGCTGATGTTTTCACCCACATATCCTCCAGCCTCTTTTCATCGCTCCTATCACAGGCTTCATAAAGAGGATCACGCTCACTGTTTCATGTGCACTGATGGCTAGCAGATGCAGGGTGATGAGAGAGAGAACCCCAGGCCACTCCTGTCCTAACAGCAGGCTAAAGGGGCCTAGACATTGGTATTGGGTGTCAGATGAAGAGCGGAACAGACTTTCTGAACACAACAAAGCTTCTCTGCTAGCAGGACAGTTGATTATCAGCCCTTATCAAATCTGGTGGCTTTGGTAGTTGTGTTGTCAGAGAAATAATTGACTGTAAGGCATTAATTGGTGGCACAGTAGGTAGCGTTGTTGCTCCATAGCACCAGAGTTCCTGTTTCGTGGCTGAACTCATCTTCGTGTGTTCTTCTCCAGTTTCTTCTGAGCTCCATAATTACATGCCAGTAGGTGGACTGGCTATACTAAACTGCCCCTAGGGTTGAAGAGTGTGTGAATGTGTGTCTGTGATGGACTGCTGTCTCATTCTGGGAGTATTCCCGCCTAATACACAGTGTTTTCAGGACAGGCTCCGAGTCCACCCTGATCAGGATAAAGTGAATGAAAAGAAATTAATGAATAAATATTACTTCTCACTGTAGAAGAACAGGACTGCTTTTTTTTTTTTACACATGACTGATTGATTATCTACTTATAAACACATAAAAAGGTCAAGTGGGTTCTTTGAGTGCCACTTCAAAATCTTATTTCCTCTGTCCCCAAAGCCTTGCAAGATTGACAGTCAATGGAACGGTGGGAACAATGCAGATTTGGGAGGAAATCTTCAATAAACCAGCAAAACTAACACGCGGCACGTTGAGCATGTGATAAGGAGGCGAGAGCAGATCTGTGCTTCAAACAGCACTCCCCGAACGCTATGCTGCCAGAGGCGTTTTTGGCCAGGACGTACCCTTGCTACATGCCAAACGCTGTTCGGACCAAAAGAAATAAACACAGCATTCACAGTAATCCTGCTAGTTCAACCTCATTCCTGTGAAATCTGGAGAAGAATACATACTGCTTACGAAAACCCCCAAGCTTTCCACCATTCAGGCGAAACCACCCCCCCCCCAAAAACGTCCCGCCATTTCCCACGTCGCCAGCCGTTTTTGTGCAACTGGACATCTTATGGTGCCCAAAGATACTGAAAGATGGACAGCTTGTCGTGCAGAAGCTTCTCTTTCGCTCGCTCTCGTTCTCCAGTTTTATGGTGTTTCAGAGCCAGCTGGCTTGCGGAGAAAGAAAACGGGATGTAAGCTCCTTATTGCCGAGTCGTGGTATTTGCTTTCCACCAGGGTTGAGTGTACTCATTATGCGATGTTCGCAAGGCTTCCAGTGCTAATTGGTCTTCCAAAGAACACAGAGAAGACTCTTGAAAAATATGACTGCAGGCGATAGAACATAATTAGGACGATTGCCACCGTAAGGCGCTCAAATCTGGCCCTGCCACTAGCATGAGCAGATAAACATGACTATCCACAGTGCTTTTTCTGTGAAGTATTTGCATTCGATCAAATTCAACATTGAACATCCTTACACAGAATGTAAATATTATCCTTTTACTTTGCATAATGCCGTAATGGTATTTGTTAACTAAATAGAGGATTAGAGGATTATCTACACTATAGGCAATGAAACCTTTAAATGTCGAGCTGAAAATCATTTTAGACTTGGACTCTGTTTCAGCATTGTTCTATTACGTGTTACATTCATAACCTTTAGCCATTTTTTTTTTTTTCTGTCATGCATATTTGGTCTGTTAGGTTCATCTGTGTTAATGTAAAACTCACATGCAGCATGAACCTGTGTTTACTCAACATGACATTTCAGTGACTTTTCTCTGAGTAAAGGGGTAGAACACTGCTCTTGGTGCTCTACAACCTGACAGGTTTGAGTTCAAACTGCGATATAACACAGTCCTGTCTAATAAAGCATGCTCTTTGAAAGTATGAACACTACATCTGGCTATGTCAGAGAAGCAATATAAAAGAAAACCCTAAAGGTAAAGGACAGGTCTTGGGCTTAGCATCTGGGTAGATGATGATGTAAGGGATGATGATGTTTATATATATATATATATATATATATATATATATATATATATATATATATATATATATAGATATATATATATATATATATATATATATATATATATATATATATATATATATAAAATATACACATACATATATTATATAAAAACAGTATAAACATTTATAGTTCAAATCTACATTCTAACAGTACAAACACATTACCATTTATATATATATATATATATATATATATATATATATATATATATATATATATATATATATATATATATATATATATATATATATATATATATATATATAATTATGTTGTGATTTTTAACTGGTGACAACTTTTCCAAAACTCATAAGGATTAGTTTGTATATTCTGATGAATGCCTCACATCACACTTCAGTACACAACATCTATGTTTTGTACTATATGTGATTTATTTCATTATTTCTCCTTCAGTAACCACGTTATCCTCGTCAGGGTCATGGTGGATTTGAAACCTGTCCCAAAAATAAGGATTATTTTTGTTGTTATTGTTATAATTTAGATAAAGTTTTATTAAGTTTTATGAAGTTATAGATAGATAGATAGATAGATAGATAGATAGATAGATAGATAGATAGATAGATAGATAGATAGATAGATAGATAGATAGATAGATGGATAGATAGATTATAGCCATAGTGAACTGTATAAAATTATAAACTTGTATAACATAACAATTATAATGATTATATTTGTAACTGAAATGAATGACAATATCTAGATTGTTTTTATTCATTTGTTTGTGTTTGCTTTTTTTGTTTGCTTGCTTATTTATCGATTGATTTGCTTTTGTTTGTTTGTTTGTTTGTTTGTTTGTCTGTCTGTCTATGTATTATTGGCATATTTCAATTTTGCCAACCAAACATCAGTTAGTTTTGGCCTTGCTGTTTTTCAAACCATACCTTATTGATTTGAAAAATTAATAAATAAATAAATGTATTCAATTAAATTTAGTTTGAAAGCACTTGAATTTTGTTGTGAAAATGCCATGAATGCTAGCTCCTTTAGCTCTGCTAAACCTGATCCTAACCTTCACAACATTTCCTGTGCACTGAATGTTTTCTGAATGAGATGTTTTGTTTTTATGGGAAAAAAAAGGAAATGAAAATAAATACAAATTCACATCACTCAATATTGGAGATGTACATATTGTTGTACATGCTCCTACTGACTTAAAATCAAAAAGCAGCATTTCTTTGTTGCATACGTAACAGGATTATTTTTATCCTGCAATCATTCTTTTCAGTTCCATTCTTCTTCCAGCAAGGCTCATGTCAAACACTAGTCAACAACACCAAAGTCTGGTTTGGAAATGAAAAAAGGATGAAAAATGCTATGTCTTGTGTCTGAACCTTGTCTCTGATGGAAATCATGGGGGTAGATCTCATCCATAATGCAGGTAGGCAGCGCCTGGCTCTGACGCACTGGAGGATATCATGGCGAGAGTGACATCGAACAGGCAGTGCCCTCTCTGCCACGCTTGACTGGAGATTCCAGAGGGCAACACCACCCTGTGTCCTCTTACTGCCTGCCCTCAGAGGCCAAACGGAGACCTGGATGACCTCCAGGGGAGGGCTGGAGAGACAATGGTAGGGAGTAGCACAAAGTGTGTGTGTGGTTTTATGTGTGTGTGTAAGAAGGGGACAGGTCTGGGCATCTGCCCGTGTGAGCCAAGGGCTTTTCTGGCAGTGACTGCAGGCTGCGGCACATTCTGACAGAACAAGTGTTGCATGAGATGCGCCGCTGGGTCTCAGAGATCCAGGAGCAGGTGTTGTTCATCGGCAGCCGCACTGGAGCGGAGACCCCTGAGCACACCAAACGCCGGGCCAGGACCACCCCCCCCCCCCCCCCAAACACCAACCCCCCCCCCCTCACTAAAACACTCTAATGCAATATTTGGATTCAGAGCGATTAGGCAGTGAGATACTAATGAATCAGAACACACGAGCACACAGGGAATCACTGAACTGCTGGCTAGGAAACAAAACCGAAGGTGGAAATGTAGCTTTGTGTTAAAGTTTTTCGGGATATCTGACTGGTTCAATGCAAATGAAGTGAATTTGCATTCATTTATTGTGGTTCCATTGTAGTTTTAATGTACTGTGCACAGTTAGGACAGTTTGCAGAGCATACAATGGTGTACAAGTATAAAACACTAAAATGCATATTCTTCTTAAAACCCTGATACACGTTCCCCTTATTCGACAATCCTCGCTGGACAAATCTCTTCAGTATGGGAGAAATCTTGGCATCCTTGGATCGGTCATGGCAGCAATACATGGCAGCGGAGACAGTCCAAAGCCCACAGCACCATCCACTAGCCAACGAATCTGCTAACCTGTGGTTAACCAAACTGTGGTGACAACAACTGTTTCGAACTCTGTGAAATTAGGCTACTTTTCTCACTAATGTACTGTACATCCACAGGGAGAATTTCTCTATATCGTAACTATTGTCTTCCTAATGTTAAGTTTTACTTAGTTTGGAAAACTGCACATTAGTAAGTGACTATGATATTTGTTCATTACAAATCATTTTCAGTTTCCTTGGTAGACAATGTCTGCTTTGCTTAGAGCTTACAAGACCAGCACATCAGTAGAGTACAGTAAAAAAGTTTCTTTCCCTCATGATTTTTACAATTTGTCTAAAATTTGTGTCTGTTTTACATTAATATACCTTATGTACGTATGTATGTATGTATGTATGTATGTATGTATGTATGTATGTATATATGTATGCGTGTATGTAAGTATATAAGTATCCTGCAACAAAATGAGTCAAAAAAAAATAAGGCAAAACAGATTGCCATGACCCTCTCAGTCTCCAGACATGATTTGACAAAGGCTATGTATGACAGCTTGCAGAGTGAGAACAGATCTGTCAGAAAGAATGTGGAGTGTGCGTGGGGGCTATGATAGGGCCAAGTAATAAACTGAAAGGATCCAAAAGCTTCTCAGAGAATATAAAGGAGATTGGACACAGTTATAATAGCAAATGTTAGTCATACCAGTTGTTATCATTATTATCATCATATTTGTTTTTATGATATTATTATTATTATTATTATTATTATTAGTAGTAGTAGTAGTAGTAGTAGTAGTAGTAGTAGTAGTAGTAGATGAATATTTTTCCTCACTCTTAATAACTTAATATACATTATTTGACCATTTTTGTTACTTGGGATAATGAAGGCACATCTGTGAAGCTGTAAATTTCACTACATGTCTACATTTACTTTCTGTCAATTATGCAAACTTTTACAACCAATGAACTCAGCATAATAAATTTGCAGAGCAAAAACGAATCAACACTGACTTCTAACCCAGGACACAATATATAATTACTGACTTCTGAATATAAGCCTTAATAATAATCCAGATTTTGGCTAACTAGTAAAATCATGCTCATTTCTTCCCTTAAATCGTATGGACCACCATAAAATAATAAAATAAAAATCAACTAAAAAAACACAACCATCACTACCATAACTTTTCATGGTATATGTGAAAACGCTATATTATAATAAAGGAGAGAAAGATCCAGTTCCATGCATTCATAACACTAACATATTGCTTATGCTGAGACTTAATGAATGACATGGAGGTGACATTTATTTAATACATGCAATTAAAAGTCAAGGCTCTTAGTGTTCAATCATAAAATACAGTATAACGCTGTCATTTGAGATCTATGCTGTGTGCAGGCATTGTACAGATCGTACATTTAAAGACCTGTCAATGTCCAGCAAAAACCAAGTCTGAGCTGGTGCCAGTAAGCGAACCTTTAACTAGCCAGAATGTGTTCCGGTGGCTGGATTTACAATAGTTCACTATGTTAAGCTTAAGCAAACTTTCTGGTCAGCCATCATTAGTGTGTGCGGTATTGGCAGCCTCGTTATATTTTATAGTAGTGCTCTGTAAAAACTATCAGGACCATAGCTGGACTATATGTCAGAGTAATGGCCAGAAAACCAGGTCTCTCTCTCGCTCCCTCTCTCATTCTACCTCTCAGTCTTTCTCTCCTGAGTTTCAGCCTAACCTTCCGGCCCATTACAGCTCATTGTAGGATGGGGGTGAAGAATAATTGCATGGCTGGGTGACAGGCCATCTATCCATGTAGACCCATGCCGTTTCCTTCAGGAGCGCTGCCTAGTAATAGCAACATGCCCTGGAACACAAGCTGGAAAATGTACCTCATACCTGCCTGGATGTTTTTAGGCCATTAAGAATATCCTGTCATCTATATAAACCTGGAGATTGGGTGGGGGTCTGACTCACCTTTGCTGTACTGTAAGTAGCCAACATTTTGATAGATCCATGACTAGTCCTCTAAATGCCTGTTTTCTTTTTTTTTTTATTTTTTATTTCCAGTCGCTCTCACTGTGTCTCTGTCTCTCCAGTGTTTTATTCTGATTTTATTTATTTATTTTGGAAATAGGAAGACGAAGACATCTTTTAAAATGCCTGTGGAGATGTAAAAAGGAGAAGAGGCGTCACCTGCAGGTAAAATGACTATACATAAATGGTAAATGGCGCACTTATATAGCGCTTTTATCCAAAGCGCTTTACACTGTGTCTCATTCACCCATTCACAGACACACTCACACACCAACGGTAGCAGGGCTGCCATGCAAGATGCTAGCTTGCCATACATCTTTCGGCCTGCTGTCAGTTTTAATGTAATCACTGGATTTTGAAATTCACTTGTTTGTTTGTTTTTGTTGTTGTTGTGTTTTATTTTTTAGGCAAACATAATATATAGTCTATTAACTTACACCTTCTTTATAAGAGAACATTTGGTTCTATGGTCTATGCTACATGTGCATTTTATATGTGCTGTTTAAAATATTAGAAAAAGACGTTTATTTTTTCTTGCCTTTTTGATTATTATTATTATTATTATTATTATTATTATTATTATTATTATTATTATTATTATTAAATTGGTCACGTTTAAAGTAAGACTGTATAGCATAGGTTTTGTTACATTTAATTTGATTTTAAATTATCCTGTATTGTATACTTTCAGCTTTATAATCTTGCCAGTGAATTCTAACATCTAACATAAAACTGTTTGAAGCCCAGCTCAGTCAAAATTGACTCAAAGGAGAGTTGTGTCTATTATCGATGATGTACTGTATGAGTCAGACACCTGGAGAAAATCTGTAAAGCTCATTAAGAAAGCCACAAATACAACACCATTAACCACTGCATGAAGAAAACGTTAGGTTTAATAAATAGCGATATTTAGAATATCAGCAATGGCAGTCTATAGCCTGATTTATCTAGAGCAGCATAAGCAAGAACATATGTGTGCAATGGCCTTTCTACCTGAAGAAGCTTTCTCTTCCTCTGGTGGTCTGGGATGGAAAGGAGAGGAAATAATAACGCAGCCGCCGCAGGTGGAGAGAGTGGGAATCCCGTGGGAATCTCCACCGTGACAACCAATGTTCCCGGGAAAGGGAGGCTTGCTGGAACTTTTCCCTCTAATAGACACAAATGGGCTCACTTTCCTCCTCTTTTATGAGACATTTTGTCTTGAGAGTGGCTGGCCGAATCCTCTGTGACAGCTTCTATTGGAATCTGCGGGAGTGCTATAGCTATAGTTTTCTGTACTACGCAGCCAATCCTGCAGACAGCTGATGCATACATATTTGCCTATAATATGGTCTGAAATAGACATCCTGTCTCTCTCCATCAATGTATGATTGTCTGATTGTATATAGATGGGTATGAATGAATAAGGTGAATAAGGACAGAAGAGAGATAGAGAGAGAAAATATCAGATTTATGTCAGAGTAGACTTGGTTCACTGTAGTTAACAAGCACAAAAAACCTGGGTTCTCTCACAAGAAAGGAACGGTTCAGACCTTTCACTTGATGACAAGCATCTGAAAAACTTGCGTCTTGTCTCTTGACGTGTATGTGTGCCCCTGGAGAGGCTTTCATGTCACACCTGGTTTGGTGTATTGGCTTGAGCATGTCTCATGACTAATGCCTTCTTCTAGAGTGTTTAGACTCCAACATTTAACATGTCTGCAGAACAAAATTAAACAATATATTAAACCACAAAATTGTAACTTGTAGCTTTCTTCCGAGATTCTATCTGTCTGTTTTGTCAGATTTTTTTGGTTTTGTTTTGTTTTTCTTTGGTATGCTATTTCATTTGCTGCCCTTCATGACCTGGTCCATCTTGCTTGTCTGAAGGAGAACAGGCTAGGATCCAGACGTCAGGACATGGGGGTGGGGGGTACTCTGCCCAAACTGACATCAGCTTTCTGTAGCGCCTGCCAGGCAAGAGTAGTAAACAGCCGGGTCCTACCAAGTGGAAAACGAGGAGAGCTGAGTGAGTGTGTGAGCAGGCAAGGGGCTATTATTGGATTTTATGGCCTTGTCCCCTTTGCTTCCATAAGGGCAGAACAATTTGAACCTGCTCACAACATGGCCATCTATTTTAATTGACCCATCACCACTTTTAAAATGACTTGGTGGTTTTCAAACCTGAAATGGGACACTGAAATCACTGGTATTTGAAGTTCTTTTTTTTTTTTAACTTTTATTGTGTAACATGGAATACTCTCTTTTGTATCCACTTATTTAGATTACATTTGAGTCAATTGTATTAAAAAAAAGTCAAGGGGAAAAAAATCAATCATTTGACATTTGAATATTCCATGAAATTACAGACAATTATGACATCACTTTCTCCTGTCAGATAAATTTCATTTACTGAAAGATATGTGCAAACAGCTTGAGGGTAAATCAATATCATAGAGAGTCAAGTGTCTTACATGTTAAATAGCAGGGAGTATTTTATTTTAAGGCAAATGAGTCAGGATCCTTATTGAGCTAACGGTGTGATGACTTTGCATTGCAGGGCTGTGAGATCGAGTGCAGTCTAGCGTAAAGAGTCGGTCAGATTGACAACATCTATTGCTGAAGTCTTAGGTCAAAGCTCACTCAGTTTGACTGGCAAAGGCTTGACGAAAAAAATCTTCACAATCACAGGATGAGAGAGACAGAGACAGAGAGAGAGAGAGAGAGAGAGAGAGAGAGAGAGAGAGAGAGAGAGAGAGAAAGGGCAGACGAGTAGGCGTTAGGCCCGAAGTCGATCAGTCAGGCAGTCAGTCATGCACTTCCTCAATCAGTTCCCATTTACCAGGCCAGCCCAAGGCTGCTCTCCTCCTGCCGATCAACAAGCACTGACACCAGGACTGCCATTTATCCTGCTGAAGCACACCACACACACCACACACAAAACACACACAGACTGTTAAAAATAGTCACAAATAGACAAATAGACATAGTTAAGAACTTACCATGATCTCTTTGCTGCAAAAAAAAAATGTATTAGCAGTTAATAGGGCCTTTGTATTTCCACCGTATCAGACCTGTGCTGTGATCACATATAACATGTAAGTTAGTAGTAATGTAATAGTGATCTTGTCACGTATTCCCTCAATGTATTAAAGATTAGAACCCCAGCTTGTTTTTGAGCACTTTGACTTCTTCTATTATTAGGCTCCTAGCATTGTAATTGCTACAGGACTATTTTTTAGGACATGCTAGACACAGTTATATCATTATTTAATATATGAATACTACAAAATTTTAGTTTACATTTGTATCAATAAAACAGGACTTTTGCACTTTTGCATTTTTGCATGTATGAAAATGTATGAAAATTCACATTTTGTGAAGCTGTGGCACTGATGACGTCATACACAAAACTCGGAAGTAACATCTAGTCAAAAAGAAATCATTTATTTTCTCTCTATTGTGAATGCGAACTGAAGTGTAAGGACTGAATACAGTGCTGAACATTCTATTATGTATTATGCAACATGATGTATTTTTGGAAGAACTAGTCTATCTATTTCTAACAGTGTACACCTTGTTTCTGAGAGATAAATGTTTCTGGACTTATTGAGAAAACTGATTGCAAAAATGACCCCAAATTGCATTCATCGGGAAAGTCTTACTTTATTATTATTATTTTTCAAACATCTTAAGGTCAAATGAGCAACCAGGCCAATAACTATATGACTAAATAATAACAAAATTAATATGATGTTAAATACTGGTTAATATGCCTCATATTGCATTTTGCAACTCATATTGCAATGAGTTATGCCACTCATCAAACAGTAAGGAAATCAAACCAAATGAACAACAATTTGGGAGTCTCTCTCTCTCTCTCTCTCTGTATATATATATAAGCTTTGCATTCAGAATACATTTCCGGTATCAGCTGACAGAAAAAAAAACTTCTTTAAAGTTTGCCATGGATCATCTACGGTCAGAAAGTTTCAGTCAAACTTCTCACATAGTTCCCTTTACGTAAACCTGCATGAACTACATTTCTACTGAAAACAATAGAAGGTATTTGAAGTTCTTCAGGGGTATTTAACTTTACTACAACGTATCTGAGCAGTCTCTTGTACTCCTTCACAGCACTGGGCCACAGTAGACAGACATCATGTCATCTGGCCTTGTCTCCTGTCAATAAAGTTCTTTCTGACTTTAAAAACTGTCTTCAAAGCCAAAATGACAAAGGGGCCACAAACATGCAGACACCTAAGCACCAGTCGAGACAAAGAATTTGGGGATTTCTTCCTTAGGAAGAGTAATGAAAAGGAAAAAAAGCAACGCAGGCATCAAATATTCATTCTGGGGGCATAAGAAGTGGTAAATTATACATACCTTGCCTGCGTATTTAAAAATGTGCCATAATATGATTAGCATAGGTATTTGAGTGTGATGACGAGCAGGTCTCCTGCACACGGCGGCGGCGTCTGAAGGAGGGAGACCTGAGTACACGTTTTTTCTTTTTGTTCCCCCTCCAGCGCTCTGTCATCACCACATCTCATTAAAGTTTAAACGGAGCCTTTTTTTTAATTGTCACTATTCTGACAGGTTGATAGGGATGAGGTGGAAATTAAGCTTCCTGTGCCATGCATAATGCAATTTGGGAGTCCATTGTTAGTGCATGGGGAAGACTGGGGCGACGCCGGGTGTCATTTCTCAAGCTATTATTGCATTTTTATTTTTAGGCTTTTGCAAAAGTTGGTGTGTTTGGGTCTTGAAAGGCATGTAGGCAGCACACATCAACACTGCTTTTGTAGGTCACTCTACACTTAGATTTTGTGCTGCTTTTTATTCCTATACACATGTTTTAATATATTATATATATATATATATATATATATATATATATATATATATATATATATATATATATATATATATATATATAAACAGACTTGTGAAAAATGAAAGGAAACATGGTGGCTCTGATATTTATTTATTTATTTAATTTTGATGTCATGGTTTAAGTCCACTTCTCCAAAGACGACAAAGTTCTTATGATCGAGCACGTTTATCCTATGCTAAAATATTTTGCTCTGGATGGGAGTGGTCTCTTCCAGCGTGACTCCGCCTCCATTCACAGGCCACAAGAGGTCACTGAATGGTTTGGTGAGGATGAAAATGATCTAAAACATATGCTATGGCCTCCCCTGTCAGCAGATCTCAAGCCAATTTAACACGTATGGGAGATTTTCGGAGAGATGTTAGAGGTAGCACTCTCCATGACCATCATCAAAATACCAATTGACAGACTATCTTTTGAAATAATGATGTTAATCTCTGGTACATTTCCAGAGATTCGTATAATTGAAGATAAGGCTCATTGAAGCTATTCTGGCAGCACGTGGTGGCGCAACTATTTATTAAAAAAACATTGTTGTTTTTTATTTTATTAAATTTATCACTATACTGTATTCATAAGAATGGCTGAACTAAATGATCTCTGTACTCATAAACTGAGCATACAAATCTAAAGGTTCTCTCCGATTAACCTAAAGTCTTCTGACACAGATTGAACAGATGGAAATTATGCAGTGGCAAGAATGTCATGGGTTTTGCTCCAGGTGGTTGTTAAACAGCCTAAAGAGGTTCCCACTGAACACTGTGGTTTCACGGTGTTCCGTAGTGTGAGGCCATAGAACCTAACCACACTATTTAAGACTGCTCATTCCTCAGAGTCTTCTCTCTCTCTCTCTCTCTCCCTCTCTCTCTCTGATGGCTTGCCCTTCGTCGTGTTCACTTTGGCTTCAAAGATCTACCCCACATGCATGCCTGGGGCTTGCTCTGTCTCACCCTCCCTGCTCTGATGCCTTCCGACTCCTCTGCATTCTCCTGTTTATGAATCTTTTAATAGATGACAGATCTGTTTTATAAGCACACCAAGGGCTGGGCCTCCTCGGTGTCACTTTTGACATCGATGCCACAGGGGGGAGTGACAGGCCCCCCTCGCACCTCCAACCGCTACTATATTGCAATGTTAGGACTATAATTTAAATTTAAAGTATACAATGAATTTTGACTTGTGTCAAAGACATGTATAAGATTTACCCTTGATGTAAATCTTTTCTGGACGATTAAAATGCTTCAGTTTCAGCAGAAGTAAGATGCCTGAAGAATCACGACACCAAGAGCCAGGGTATAGTCAAAGAGATGGTTTATTATGCATACAAAGACACCCTGTGCACTACATCGTTTCGTAGTCTTAATCTTAGTCTAAACATTTATTGGATACAGTTGGCTTTTACACCCATATGGACATGAAAGTAACATACCAAAGGCTAGTTAAGGAAAATATAAGAGAAAAACACCTTGAAAAAACATAATCAAGGACAGAAACCCAAAAACATCATGAGACCATGAGTAAGCAAAAATCACTTTGAACTGATCTTAAAGTGATTCAATCGTAAGCATGGAAAACACCTTGTATTTAATTACAGATCATTCTCAGCCAAACTCTGAGGGCCAATTCACACCGAAAGCATGTTGTAGTCATATGTCTTCCAAAACAGATATGTACACTTGTAGTTATATTATGTTTTTGTACCTTGTCTATTTTTTCACTTACGTACGAAATTCATTAAAACTCCACAGAAATCCATAGAAATGTGTTCAAATCACACTTTGTAGGTATGTTTTAAATGCAACCTAGTCACAGAAAGTACTATGATCCTAGTCTTGACCCTCGTGGCATGGTTGTGCAGAGGGTAGCATTGCCACTGCACAGCTCCAGGGTTCAATCATGTTCAATCCTGACTTTGCTTACTATCTGTGTAGAGTTTTGTATGTTCTCCCAATGTCCATCATGTGTTCTCAGGGTTCTCTGGTTCCCACCTCCCAAAAACATAGCAATAGGTGAACTTGAGACACTAAATTGCCTCTAGATATACATGAGTGTGTGCGTGGTGTCATGGACTGGCATCACATCCAGAGTTAGTCACTAACAAATGAACGAATAAAGGAGCAAGTTCACTCTGCACACTGATGACATACTGTATGTGCGTAGAAGCATTAGTCAACTTCAGAAAAATAAAGTGTGCTGTTACTCTATACTTGGTTACACAAGCAATCTCGATTGGATGAAAGGTTGCTAACTCAAAATTTTGCACACCCAGATCAGCGCAAAGGAATAGCATTTACAGCAACATCTGACATTTAGTGTGTTTAAGTGACATTTAGTTATCATAATTAATAGAAATGATCATATAAATCATGTTAAGATATTAAGGATAACATACTCAACATTATATCAGTTCTAACATTTATATTCCAGAAAGGGATTTTCTATAATTGTCTGACAACTTTGATTTTTCTCTTTAACATCAGCTGGAGGCATAGAAGAAGGGTAAAGCAATTAGGAAAGTGTAAAACAAACTCTCTCCAGTTTGACTGAGTGCACTGTGGAAGTCTTACCACATATGAGTGCACTTCTCTGATGTGTTCACATAGCATAGTGACACAGAGTAAAACAGCAGTGCCAGTTCACTGTACACCCTGTTCACTCATCTTTCTATTCTGCTCTCAGACAGAGATCACGAGTTACAGCAAAGCCAAGAGCAATATGTCTCCTTCATGCTCTTAATCACTTTATTGTGAGATGAAGTGAACTTGACGGACCAGGCTATTGGAACACTGCCTCTGTAACTTGCAGTTGAGTTGATGCCCCCTCGGGACCAAGTCAGGCCACTGACAGCTAATTGTTAATTGTTGGAGGGGCATCCTGGCAAAACATTTGACGTGCCAACTCACATCCTGTAGAGGCATCCGTTTGTTGCGCTCGCCCAGTCTCTCTCTTTCTCTCACTTTCCGCTTGTGGTTTTTTTTTCCCTCACTTACTCTTCTTACACACATTGAGGTAAAATAACTTATAATAAGGCTATATTTTCAGGATGTGTTTGTGTCATTTGTCTATTCACATTTTATTAAAACATGAGATCTCTACGCCTGATGTATTTTTAACGGTGTTAATGCATCTCTTGCATGTCACCGTCTGACAGCGCCACCATACTTGGTAGTCAGCCACCAGGGAAATTTACATGCATTTGAATTTGCACTGGCAAGGCCTGCCATCACCCCCTGACAGCCCATTTAACGGGTGATGAGTTAATCTGAGCGTGCCTCCGAGACTGCTGATCTCCTGCCTCACACCGCCGCACTGTGCAACAACAGGCCTGAGCTTTACCTTCTGAAGAGAGACTCCTCCCCTTGTTTTTTTAAGTGATATAGACAACAGAGCAAAACATAGTTTTGATCATACTTTCATTATATGGCATGATATGGTATGTTATTGAGATACACATTCATATGACATCAAAAGTCAAATCTATTAGTTATATTTTATTGAAAATGACATACTGTAGCAAAGCTATTTGTTTAATTATTCATTCTTTTTTTCCATAGTGAGGTGAACTTTTTAAATCAAACTTGTAAATACTTAACCTAAGAGTTGATTAAGGCATGGTGCATGGTGGCAAGTGGATAGCATTGTTGCTGGCATTGTATTCAATGGGTGTCCACAACTCTTGCCTGGTGTTCCAGGGATAAACTCCTCCTCAACCCTGACCAGGATAAAGTGCTTACTGGAGGTGAATGAATCAATAAATCATAGCTGAACCATGCTCCATCCGTTTTGTGTACCGCTTATCCTTGTGGCACAAGGTGGGGGCCACCCTGGATGGGGTGCCAACCCATTGCATGGCACAGTCACACACACATTCATACACTACAGACAAGTTGGAAATGCCTATCAGCCTACAACATATGTCTATGGTTTTGGGGAGGAAATCAGAGTACCTGGAGGAAACCCCCAAAGCATGGGATGAACATGCAAACTCCACGCACACAGGACGGAGGTGAAAGGCAAATGTTCTAACCACAATGACATCATGCCCTGACCTATGCTTAGACCTAAATTATTAGGTTGTTCATCAGTTATTCATTTTAAAGCCTATTCTTCTACTACTATGAACTATCTATCTATCTATCTGTCTAGAGAGAAAAAAACGTAATTAGACCATTTTCTGGGATCTGTGAAATTGAATTAATCAGTAGTCCCATTACCAGTTCCAATTACACACAAGGAGTTCAGCTGGATCACCGATTTGAATTGGTCCAGGTTATCTCTGGCATCATGATTTGAAACCAAAGACAGATAAACAGATGTGGTCCATTTTATGTTTCTCTTTCGCTCACTCACTTAAGAAACTATAGTGGAGAGTCTACAGAAGCAAACCCGTAGTGCTGATCCAGAGTCTCAGGTTTAACTGTGAACCGATTCACTATTTGTGTCTACAATTAATAAAAATGTTATAAAGTTAACTTCTTTATTCGTTTTGAAATACCATTACAGTGTGAGGAGTTAGAAGAAAAAATCTTTAGGAAAGACTTTGCACCACACAGCGGTTAATTTAGGGGGAAAAAAAACCTTACCAATTATCTGATATTGATATGGCAAGCCTCTGTGGATCAGATGTGTGTCAACATCCTGTATATGTCACCCACAAACTACTGAGTCAACTGACTGCTGGATTTTCAGGGGACAAATCAGATTGAGAGTGGCATTTTTTAACACATTATCCTTTCCCATGGTCCTGTGAGGCCAAATAAATGAATCGAGTTTCCTAAAGATCAGATGGCAACAGCAACACGGAGACACTAATAGAGGGCAGGGGAAAGAGGAGAGAAAGGTTACATGAGTCTCTGTTTCATTTTTTATACAGTACCAGTATTACGGACAACACTAAAATAGACTCGTACAAGTGTTACACAAGCTTACGGTGTGGTTAGATGTAAGGTTAGATGTGAAGATTTAAATGATCTCATACTAAATACTGATCTTACACTTCATCATATTATTTTCTTTGTTATGTCTGTAAGAGACAGGAAGCCCAAAATAGCAGTGAAGCAGACAGACAGGAAAACAGGAAAACTGGCTGCATAATGAGAACAGTGAGAAGAGGAAAAGACGGAACGAGGAGGAAAGTAGAAAGGTGATGATTCCTGTCAGCGACGTCTGGCCTATGTCCTGTAGCGTCTGGATTTGAGCAGCAAAGGTGTTGCGGAAACTGATTCCACAGGGAATCTGTGACCCCACAAATAGTCCGGGATCAAAGGTCAGAGTCGGGAAAGGTCGCCTCTGAGGTGTGGAGGTCACGCACTTCCCTGACACAGCAAATAAGAAACATACCCCACCTCAATGAAGCCATGCAGAGTGATAGGGAGAAAGAGAACCTGATCTCACACAATATTCATTTGGGGCCATATGACAAGTATGTAAACTGAGTGAAATTTGTATGAATGATGCTTGTACAAGCAATATCATTTCAAGAAACTCAAGAAAGTAACTAACACCAAGACTTGATTTAATGGCGTGTACCTTTTCAGTTTGTCGGTACATGGGATTGTACATTTATAGTTCAAAGCTTCACTGAGCACACTATTAAAAAAATAACTATTTCCCACAGTTAAGGCTTTTTAACTAATCAACAGCTTTATCTTTTAGTCATGCTAAAATCTATACCTTTACAGAATTGTTGTTTATTATAAACATTTTTTTAAAATAAAATAACACTTTTATTATTTATTATTTGCACTATATATACCAACCCATGTCCGCAAGTACTGCTACAATAACAGTCTTTATCTCCCCATCCATCCATACATCCATTTTCTGTACATCTTATCCTACACAGGGTTGTGTGGAGCCTGGAGCCTATCCCAGGGGACTCAGGGCACGAGGTGGGGTACACCCTGGACGGGGTGACAATCCATCACAGGGCCCAATTGCACAATCATTCATACACTATGGACAATTTGGAAGTGCCAAACAACTTCCAACACATGTTTTTGGATTGGGGAGGAAGCTGGAGTACCATGAGGAAACCCCGGAACCACGGGGAGAACTTGCAAACGTGCTAACAACTATGCCACCATGCCCCCCTTTACCACACTATATACAAATTCAAATGTAAAAATTAAAAAACCACACTGTACAGTACTTCATCCTTGAATTGAAGTGAATACGCCTTAAAGGTTCTACAACAGAGGATTTCCCTATCAGAAATGGTTTGACGTAAAATGCATTTAACAAGCTCACTCATTGAATCATTCCATCACAGGGGATCATGCAAACACATTCATAAACTTCTTCACACCTGTGGGAAATGTATCTTAGCCAATCTGCCTACTAGCAGGTTCTTGGGAGGTGGGAGGACACCAGAGGGCCAGGAGGAAACCCATGTAGACACAGGGGAAACATGCAAAGCTCCACACAGACAGTAACCCCAGCTCATGGCCATTAGCCAGAGTGCTGCCCCTTTAATTAGGCTTTTTCTTTTATCAAAAAGACCCTTAAAAAAAACTTTGAAGAACACTGACAAAGCACTTACATCGTTGTCTCAAATCCTCTTCCCATGGCTTACATCTGATACAGTATGTACACTTTTCTGGTCACAATCTGATTGGTTATCTGCCTTTCCTCTTTCATTCAGTGTTTTACATCAGAAAAACAAACAAACAAATAAAAAAAGTTTTTATTAAAATAATAATACATTTTAACACCATGACACAGTGAGGAGATGCGTTGTGGATTAAAGCATGTTTGCCTCACACCTCTGGGGTTGAGGGTTTGAACCCCACCTTGGCCCTGTGTGCATGGAGTTTGCATGTTCTCCCTGTGCTTCAGGGGTTTCCCCTGGGTACTACGATTTCCTCCCCCCAGTTCAAAGACATGTATTATAAGCTGATTGGCATCTCTAAATTGTCCGGGCGTGAGAGTGTATGTGCAATTCTGCTTTGCGATGGGTGGGCAACCCGTCCAGGGTGTCTCCCACCTCGTGCAGTGAGTCCCCTGGGATAGGCTCCAGTCAATGGCGTCAGTTTCATGCCATAATTATTATGGTCATAAAAATATATAATAATTCACATGAATCATAGAATTGAATATACAATTTTAAAATATTTTTTTTAAAAACACAAAATGATCGGAATTAAAAACAAAATTGTGTTTTGCTTGATTAACTTACTCTTGCTCTCTATGCTATGTTGTGCTCATTATTGTATTTTCTTTTCATTCACACTTCAGTTTTCTTTGCCCTCATTTCCAAGTTCATCGCTTATGATTAAAAAAATATTATGAAAAGAGTCTCATGCAAATCAGGGGCGGGATTAAAGTCTCCATTGGTTTACTGGTTCTAAACTGACAGCTCTTCTCTAGCCAGTGAATAAGCTGTGAGTGGATGATGTCATGGACAAGCAAATGCCTTTTGTGCTACCTTTACGTGCCATCGAAATTATCATAAATATGAGTTTCCCACTAGGACGTTGCACATGAATGACCCCTCAAGTAGTGAATATGACTGGGAAATGTTGAGATCATTTTGATACCTGAGTTTCCAAGATAGGAGGAATCCTAAACTTTTAACATGGCAACCAGAGTACAGTGTACTGAATGAGATGTTTTTGTTTTGTTCTCTGTTTTGTGTGATTGAGCTTCTGTAACGAGGGAATTTCCCCTGTGTGTGCTCAAGAAAGTTTATTTTATCTTCATTTTTTAAAAATAAGCTAAAAGCTAATTGTTAGTGCTTGCTGTTCCGGTTATATTTATTTATGTATATCAGCAACCATCCTATGCGTGTTGTACGTTTATACACCGTGAAAATACAGTAGCTTGTAAGTACAGTAGTTAGCAAGCTAGCTAACTGAGTAATGTGTTATAGTTTCAAGATAAAAGAACAAAAGAAGTGAACCTTCCGTGAACTTTCTGACAGCAAAGCATGTGAACATGACATACTCATCATTCCGACGTCTGAAGTGGGAAGGACTGCCTAATACCTGTAGGCAGCGTTACTGTTCGAACTTGTGAACATGGACAAATCTCAGGAATTTAATTGATATCCTTAATGATTCTTATATGTTTTCTATAATAAATATTAAATATTTGGCCATAATTGTGGCCTCATGTTAAACCTCTCCTGAAATTTTTAAGTATTTAAAAGAGTATTTTAACGAACTGGACAACTGTAGCATCATTGTAGCTCAAACAGTAGAGTGCACTAGCAATGCTAAGGTCCTGAGTATTGGATGAACTGATGAAATGTATACCTTTAATGCTATGTAAGTCACTTTGGATAAAAGGGTCTGCCAAATGCAGTCATGTATATGTAAATAATTGTTCTCATTATGTCCTTACAAGACACTTCTAATGTTTGAGCTACAATGATGCTACAATTGCTAACTAATTAACTACTGAAAATATCAATCGCTCACTAAACCTTGCATACGTTAACAGGAGAGGTTTCACTTGACACTACAGTTACGGCCACCGCTCACCTGCTCATGACACGCTCAAACAGTAAATGGTAGAGTCGCTTGTTCGTGTCATCATCTACTCCCAGCTTATTGACTGGCTAGAAAAGAGCTGTTGGTTTAGAACCAGTGGACCAATGGAAACTTTAATCCCGCCCCTGATTTGCATGAAACTCTTTTTGTAATTTTTGTAATCATAAGCAAAAAACTTTGAAATGAGGGCAAGGAAAACTGAAGCATGGTTGAAAATAAAATAAAATGATGAGCAAAAAAATATCAGAGACATCCAGCAAGAGTAAGTTAAACAAGGTAAACACAATTGCATTTATAATTCCAATCATTTAGCATTTTTGTTGTTGTTGTTGTTGTTGTTGTTGTTAGTTTTTTGGATCATTTTTTTTCAATTTTGTATTAAATTCTATGATTCGCATGTATTTTTTCTTCTTTTTTTTTTTTACATCCACGATACTTATGCAATGACATTGACGCCGTACCAGGCTTCCCATAACCCTATGCAGGATAAGCAGTACAGATGGCACAGTGAGCATTTCGGAGTGATGTATAGTCTCTTGATTGGAAAAAAAAAAGGTTCACAGTACACCATCTTTAAAATACATAAAAGGGATTTGCTCGAAGCTGTTGGTAGTGCGTAAACAAGATAATGAGGTGTTTTCATTCCAAACGAAACAACAGTCCTACTTGTCTCCACTTCTTTAATTAGTTGTTGTTATTTTTCAAATGACATTTGGTATGTCTCGCATTTGGGTGGGATGAAAATATACATCCACGCTGAAAAGACTGGAGACTGCTGGACTATGGGACAGGCTCTGTGAGTGTTAAATTGTATCTCTATATGAAAGTAGGTAGTTCTTGACTACATTTCTTGATGAAACATAGCAAACTGTCTAGTGACTGCTAAAAGTCTGCCTTTGCGAGATTACTGATGTATTACATTACATTTTAGGTGCACAGAACTACAGGGTGTCTCAAATATCTTCAGACATAGCCAATCCCAGGCGACTCGGGATACAAGTCCCCTGGCGCTTATCCCAAGGGATTCGGGACACAAGGCGGGGGACACTTTGGACAGTGTGCAAACTCATTGCAGGGCACAATCGCACACACGTGCGTTAACCCATTAACACACTACGGACAATTTAGAGATGCCAATGAATCTACAATGCATTTCTTTGGACAGGGGGAGGCACGGGGAGAACATGTAAACTGTATAAAAGGGATTGAACCCCCAACCTGGGAGGTGTGAAGCAAACATGCTAACCAAAAAGCCACCATGCCCGCAGGAGTGGAATAATATATTTATTGCATGTAAATACTTACAGTACTCTATATATCCACATATTGATGATGACAAAACTTGAACTTGAACTTTCGAAGTCTAACAAGAGAGAGAGAGAGAGAGAGAGTACTCCAGAGCATCAGAGAGCAAGACTGCTTTTGCTTCCTTACTGAGGTATATCTCTTTCTGTGTTCAATATAAACTACAGTGAGACACATAAAGGCTCGTTTTGTGAGGTTAACTAAACACAGACTCACCATTGCGTTTTTCAGCGCTTGTCAGCATGCAGTGGCCAGGAACGGTGGCGAGTTCTTCTTCAATAAACGTCGGTGAGATGCTGGTTGGACAGAAAACCTCATGAGACACAGCATTTCATCTTTCTAAAGTTAAAGTACAATTTGGTCTGCCTGCCTGCACACGTGTGTGTGTGTGTGTGTGTGTGTGCGCGTGTGTGTGTGTCTGCATGCTGTGTGTGAGGAGACTGTTGCAGAAGCATTTAACACACCAGTGCCCTGGTGAGAGAGACAGGAGCATGAAAAGAAATCAATTAGGAGTAACAAGCAGCTCCTAAAAAAGCCTGACGCTCACAGGCCAGTGGAGAAGAAAAGCAGGAAGTCGAGATGGATGCTGAGGCTACATCATTCACCCTTCACAGTGATGCCTCACCCTGCCTACACACTTTAGATCTGCTCTGTGTTTCCACCAGCTCCTCTGTTTTCCACAGTAGACTTTTGTATTATTATTATTATTATATTATTATTATATAATATTGCTGCTAAATCGCTGCTGCTGATAAAATCCCAGCATAAATGCTTTCTATTTATGTAAGGTGAAATGACTTGAATAATTCATTGGACTTGAGTGGGTAGGAGTTAAACACCCTGTCAGTGTACTGGACTCTCTTCATTTAATCGTTTTCATTTCCTTTATCAAGTAAAAAATATTTCTATGGATTTTCCATAGGGTATCAGAGCCGTGTTCTGTATCTCTCTCATATTATTTCTCCCTCACTCTCGCTGTCTCTCCTCTCTTGTCTCTTGAGCTGGGTTACATCTCCAGGCACTTGTTGAGGAGGAGCAGAGGTTCTGAACCAGCTGTTCTGGCCTATGTCCCACATGACACATCACAGCCAGTCTCTAAAAGATCATTTCCCTTCTGGAGGGAGAGAGAGAAAGAAAAATCTTCTGTGCAGAATGAATGATGATGCGGCTGTAAGATGGGACACAGCAGAGCAGAGTGATGCACTGATATTCCACTGAAAAGGTGAAGTGTCTGTTACTGTTATAGGAAAGTAATCGATGACGGGGTGATGGTGATTCCATCACCACTTCCCAAAGTGGTTTATGTTTCTCATACTAGAGCAATTTGCCAACAATTTTACCATTGACATGTAATACTTTTAAGTTATAGTTATAAGTTAAAGTTACGTATAGGTACATTTTATAACAGATTTACACTGTTGTTTACTCATCAGCCTCCTCTCTCTCTCTCTCTCTCTCTCTCTCTCTCATGCCACTTGTCCTCCATCCTTTCTTATTTAATTTTACCTTTGACTGTTACTAAGTGCTGACAATGGAGACTCCTTCCACAAATGTTCCAAAAAAAAAGCATCACATTATACATGGACCTTCACCATTACGCATTACCTTTGTTAATAAACAACACTCTTTTATTAAGGTTTCTTTTTATCTATTTATTCCAATCACATTTGCAAATTCAACAGTACTGTGATTTAATGAGACCCCAGGACCAATGGTCACTTATTTTGGAGGCAAAACTAACTAGAAAAAGACTCCATGGTGGTATTCACTTGTGTGTGGTACACAATAAAATATACAGCATTGGCATTGCCATCGATATTTATTCATCTATATTACTGATTTATTACATATCTAAAAAAATTATGACGGAATTATAATTATTATGATTCTATTTATTTAATATAAAAGAAAATTATGCAATAGGAAAAACCATGAAGAATTAGGAATCACTCAACCTGAGTCAGCATTATTTCATAATGTAGATAAATTCTGATAAAAGTGTTGTTTTGTATTCTTCTTAATTTCGGGGGAATTAGAAAAAATTGCCGAAAGAGCATAAAATAGATGTGTGTGTGTATGTGTGTGTGTGTGTATGAGAGAGAGAGAGAGAGAGAGAGAGAGAGAATGACAGCAAGCAAGAGACAGGCGATAAAAGGGGAGAGTGAGAGAGAGAAAGCATGTGCAAGAGACTAAAAGAAACAGTGACAGCAAGCAAGAGACTTTCAAAAAGATGGAGAAACAGAGTGAAGGAGTGAGAGAGAGAGAGAGAGAGAGAGAAAGATAGAGAGAGACTAAAAGAAACAATGACAGCAAGCAAGAGACAGGCAAAAAGAAGAGGAGATAGAGAGAGAGAGAGAGAGAGAGAGAGAGAGAGAGAGAATAAGCAGCTGAGTTGATTTGATGCGCAGGTGTCTGGAGAGCTGCAGTTGCCCTGAGGGCCGATGCTGGGGCGGTTTTCTGCCAAACCCCAGGGGTTGTTGCTGCTCTTCTCGCTGCCATTAGCCCCTTCTCCAATGGAACTCATTACAGCTGATCAATATGGGCCAGTGCAGCCACGACTGGCGCTCAACCTCCTGCCCTTGTTCATGGCCTGGAGAAATACACACCCGCTATCTCTTTATTCTTTGTCCATCCTGCTGTCCTGTCTTTCATAGTCTCTTACAGTCTCCTACAACCCTCTGTTTTTCTTTATACTCTTTCTCTTATTCTCTCTCTCTCTCTTCCCTTCCTAGAAATTAGCAGCATTAACATCCAGATGATGGAAGCAAAAAATGAATGAACGGAGCTCATTGACTTCAAATGGGTTCTTACATGGACATACACACCACCCATACATCAGCCCATCTCAGGAGAAAGAGCAAGAGCGCTTGAGAGACGAAGAGGGAATGTGTGTGTGTGTGTGTGTGTGTGCATATGGAAAAGAGCTAGGCTGAGAGTGATGAAAGTATATGGATATGTATAGCATAGTATGAATGTAAAATGACCATTTGTCACTCTGTATAATATAATCAATCTGGGAGATATTTCCTCCGCACAGGCAAGCAAGCTCGGCATAATGAGGCTGATTTAATAGATAGATATTAAGTCCACTTGCCAGTAAATAATGCAGCGGTATAGGGAATAAAAGCTCTTGTCACGTTCAATAACGCAGAGAGCAATTTGATCACCGAAGCCAAGACAGATTGTGCCCAGTTACATTATGCACACATATCGTACATATGCACGCATATACAACCTCATGAAAAATACAGATCTCCAGGCGTCTCTCTGCTATTGACTGGCAATCAAGTCTCAAAGCTCATGGGGTATTCGGTGTAGCCTGGCTATTATGTGCTTTTTGTTAGGCTACAAGCATTTATTTATTTATTCATTTATTCACTTTCTGCCCGCCTGTGCGTTGCAGAAATTTCCACATAACACATAAAGAATTACCGTACAGATTGTGCATGTTCATGCACTGCCAGTGTGTGTGTGTGTGTGTGTGTGTGTGTGTGTGTGTGTGTGTGTGTGTGTGCATGCCAAGCATGATATGCATTTTTTTTAAATCACACACACACACATACACACACACACACACACACACACACACATACACACACACACACACACACATACACACACACACAACACACCACACAAATGATGTGTGATGCAAAAAAAAAAAAAGCGTGACTGGGAGCAGGGCGAATAAATTGAATTCTATCATGGTGAATTAGACACATTAGACAAAGAGAATAAATGCAGTTCTCATGCTGGCTGTGTATTTGTAGTAGCTCCGACCCCATCTCTGTAGGAGGCCAACACGTCCCATTCACGTGCACAGGAAGTTAAATCATTAAGTTGTTGCTCATTATGGTGAGGCTGAGGAAGGATGGAGCGAGAGGTTCCCAGACACCGGGAAAAGACAGCGAGCAAGCTTCCTTTAAGGGGAGTCTTTTAATCTCAGCAAAACAAAATGAGGAGCAGATCGTTTCCTAATTTATTTGCTTTTAAATTGGGGCTTTGGATAAAATCACAGAGAACAAAAAGGAGAGAGCAAGAGAGAGAGAGAGAGAGAGAGAGAGAGAGAGAGAGAGAGAAATGGGGAAAATGACCTCCTGTAGCAGTAGTTTGTAGCTGGAAGGTAAGTCCTGCTTATATTGAAGCAAAGTTCTGAAAATAAGCAAAGAACAGATTTATTGATTTTTGGTAGAGTCTGGGTGTAGAAAAGAGAAAGAATAAAGAAGTGCTCTTTGCCCGATATGTCCAAATGACATCCCATGGGAGCTGCTTAATGGTGGGGGAGGGGAGGGGGGGCAGGTGCCGCTCTCGTCTCGTGGATAGAAGTGCCCTAAGGCTAGGGCTAATGGCATTGGCTGAGCCTGCTATAAGAAGCTCTTTTCTAATAGCCAACTTTGTGTGTGCCAGAAGACAGACAGATATTGATTGGTCCAAATGCCCTTGAGTTGGCAACATCTGAAATGAAAATCCACCAGGCAAGCACAAACTTTCGGTAAGTTATGTTTCAGGAATGCACAGTGGAAAAAAATGGGGGGAGGACAGGGTGTGAAAGGGTGCTGGAGGAAAAAAAAATAAGGTCCTTTTCCTACCTTGTTTTTTTCATGTCAGTTTTTATAAACATATCTGTTTTTGTGCAGAGCAACAATTTTCCATTTTTCTCTCCCTTCCTGTCTTGCAGTAATCATTTCATTGGCATTTCAAACAGATCTTTGTAATACCGTTTTTATTTATTTGTTTAATGCATGTTCTGGTGAGTGTACTGAGGCGTTCTGTCTCTTTGACATGTTGCCTTGGCATGGAAACCCAAACATGCCAAAATGAGACATCCGAGATTTTTTTTTTTTTTACAAATAAATCATTGATGCTTAAACCTGAGACAGCACTTTCTGCATAAAATTCACTAGATTCAATTTTAGATGCACCTAGTAGGTGCATTATGTCATGCTCCCTGTAAATTTACAAATACACATAAAGTCATGTAGTCCCCAGTTCTGTAGTGCCACTGTCCTGCAGAGTTTTGCACTTAGTAATCAAAAGCATGAAAGCTTTGATAATGAGCTGATAAGTGCGTCTACCTCATCTAACAATTTGAACCTTTTCTAAACTTTTGCTTGTAAGAATATGCCATTTCAAAACATTCCTTTAAAGTTGGTGTAACATTTTAACTTCTACAGTTCTCCAGTTTCCTCCCCCAGTCCAAAGACATGCATGGTAGACTGATTGGCATGTCCAAAGTGTCCGTAGTGTATGAATGGGTGTGTGAGTGTGTATGTGATTGTGCCTGAACAGAAATTAATAGAAACCTTAATTGGAATTTAATGCGCATGTAAAGGTAGTCAATGTTTCTAATACGTCACAGGTTCAGGCCAGGATGTTAGAGTCTAACCTTTTAGTTTGAGGATATTCTCCCACCTAATGCAGGCAAATATCCCCTGGTTGTCTCACTACTAATCAGATGCTGAAATTCATTTTGATTGCCGGGTTTGTACAAAGTGAATCATTTCCAGAGCAAGGAATCGACTCCAAAGCTTTTTCAGGATTGACTTCCAGCACCTTTATGTGAACTGAAAGTATGATGGCAGGATAACATGTACTATGGAGGAAGTTAAACGATTTAGCATCTACTGAGAAATTTTTTTTTTTTTTATAACTACTTACATGCCGTGTCAACACATTTTTTTAGTTTCTCATAAGATTCACTCAATCCTGTTAGAATAATACATTCACCCCTGTGGAATATTTGGAATATTCCAGAAGTCACATGCTGAACAGGAAGTTTCTTCATCCAAACATTATTTCTAAACACCCTCAGGAAGAAAAAACGGAAGTTCTCTCATTCTTATATATATATATATATATATATATATATATATATATATATATATATATATATATATATATATATATATATATATATATATATATATATATATATATATATATATATATATATATATATATATATATATATATATATATATATATATATATATATATATATATATATATATATATATATATATATATATATATATATATATGTGATGAGGTCACTTTGAAAGTAGAACCAAATTGAAAGTCCGTAAATGAATTATTTTTTAAGCAGAAATAGTAAACATTTTAAAATGTTAACTAATTAACAGAATGTTCTTAATATCCTATTTCCATTAGCATTGATGCTAGTTAGCCTTATTTTGTGTGTTTGCTAATTCTATGCTAAAAACCTCAGCCATGACTCATTTAAAAAGCAAAATGCAGCCATTTCCAGCAAAGAAACCTTGCAAACAAAAATTACCACAGAGTGTTTATAGTTAAATTGTAGAATGACAATAAAACACAGTTCCATATTTTTGTCTTTTTAAAATATTCTAAATGTATTCTGAATAAATGTCTTATGCATTACAGGGAAAAATATTACCGAATACACTTAGGAAGTTGTTTTCAGCATTCTGGTCAACACTGATCACAGTAATAGCTATTTGAAAGTGTCCATTTCTCAAACAAAATGACTTTAAGCAAACTTCACTGAGACAAACAGACCCACACAGCCCCAATCCAATCAGACACCATACCCCCCCATCCCCTCGCCCAACACCCCCTCCGTTTGTTTGCAAAGAAATAAATGTGACAATATAACAAACAATAGATATGTTCAAAATCCAGACAAAGCCACCAGCCCCATGGTGAGTTCAACATTAATCCAAAGTGTGCTCAACAGTCAATTTTTTGGCTATTACTCAGTGCAATGAAAAGCTATTTCCTGTGATTCATGTACGTATGAGTCTGTAAGAAAAAGTTGTCACTGCTGTTTGTTTTCCCACTGAATTGTACATCCGTCTTACAACTAATACCAGCAACAACAACAAAAAAAAAAGTGAAATCACCAAGGGACAGGGATCTTTATAAGGTCACCATCTAATAGACCCACAGCCCATAAATGATGTCAATAATAGATGTTTGGACTAATATGTGGACTGATTGTCTGGATCAGTGATGGACAATGCATAAATTCCCAGCTCTCAGTATAAGCAGCAGTCTGTGTGAGTCTAATTTAAATTTTTGTAATTGTTTGATTTACATCTATAGATTTCCAAGTATATTGCTTCCCACTCTGCAGAGATCCTTAATGAAATATTGAGTTCAAAGACTCATGGACCACACAGGGAAAAAAAAGTGTGTGAGGTAGAGTGGATTTGAGGAAGTCTAAGGCAACACAAATCTTCAGCCAGAAAACCAGATTATTGCTAGTCAGATTAGCTTCATGTACAGCCTGCACAGCCAAAAAATACAATTTAATCTCAAAAACACTGCTTACTTTAAAATCAAATCAATAGCTCGGTGCCTTTTTGTGACAAATGCATACTTTAAGGACAATCCTATTTCCTGAGGAAAGGAAATAAGAGGCTCTACTGTAACATATAGCTGCAATTTACACATCACTGCAAGAGTGTCACTGGGAAGTTAGCACTGATTTCCAGGCAATTGTCTTACTACAGTGTCAGCCCCTCGGACTGGGGTTATTTTTATCTGTGTCTCAGTGGCCATAAAACCCTCGCCTTCCAGGGAGGTGAAAGGAGATTTTAAATTCAACTGTGTCACTCTCTCTACTACAATCGCAAGCTTAAAATGAAGTGATGGGCTTTAACATGTAGTCCTGTCACTCACATGTTTTCCCAAGGCTCCTTTTTTTTTATTAAATGTCAGCGTAGAGACACATATATTATAATAGGGTCAGGTCTTCTTTATTTATTTGTTTGTTTGTTTGTTTATTTGGTTAGTTAGTTAGTTAGTTAGTTAGTCAATGACTTAATTATGCATTCGTTCATTCATTCGTTCGTCTGTTGTATATTTATCTAGTTTGACTAAAGAATGAGTGCATGTAAAGAGTTATTCTCATCATTTCTTTGAAAAAAATTGAGGAATATTGTCTTAATGTAAAAAAAATCTAATAAATAATAATAATAATAATAATAATAATAATAACAATAATAATAATAATGATAATGATAACATGAAATAAAGAAAGTAAAAACATAAATCTGTATTATTAAACTGTGTGTTAAAAGCTATTTTTTTCTCTCATAAGAAAAAAAATGGAAAAATAGGACACAGAGTTTTGCAGTCTTTGTGCCTTGTCAAGACAAGAAAGAAAGAAATAAAAAGAAGCAGATAGGAAAGAGGAAAAGCGAGTATTCTCCTGATGATTGAGAGTAGAAATTCTTAAAATGGTAAAAGGCTGCAATACATCACTTAAATGTGGGCACGTTGAGCAGTTACCGAACTCTGATTTGGTTTGCACTAAGATGTTCCTGCACAAATCCGGGGCCTTAGGGAGCTGGATTTTCCGCTCAGTCTCTTTTGACAACACTGAGAGCCGGAGTCGGCCTCCGCCACAGCCAGACCTCCTCATCTGGTATCAGTCATCAGCAGGTGAGGAAGGGGGGGAACTGTGCTCTCTCTCAGCCTAGCGCGGATATCTTCATGAGGCTAACGGCTGTGCCTAGGCCCCTGTGTAACGTCTCTTAAAAACCCCACTCCTTTCTGAGTATAAGAGAGGAGGAGGGGGCAGCAGGGCAGAACAGAGTGCGGGTGTTGGGGGAGAACTTGGCTGAAGCACCCTGGGAATGTCGAGGGACTCCCAAACAGCATTTAGCACTTTACTGACCTTGAGCCTACCTTTTTTCCGCAAATGTCCTGGTGGAGCGAAGATTTTTTCCAGTCATTTTCAGAGCATTTCTTTAGTCTCTAGAGAACTGAGTACTTGATTGGCCAGCGACTTTAAGACCACGTTCATGTCGAAGAGAAAAGAATGTACAGCGTTTTGTGGAGACATATTTAAAAGTTCCACAAAGCGAGTTGGGTTCGACTTTGTGCAATCAAAATGGGATATTTTGCAGCAAGCCTGAGATCTGAAAGCAGGAATCTCAGGAGATGGAGCTAACAACGTATGAAAGTTGCCAAGAGTAAATGTCTAGACACGATCACTATATCCTCATAGAGTTTTTTTTTTTAGAACCTTTCTTTAAATGAAAACTAAGTTATAATGCGGCGGTTTTATGTGTCTCATTTCTGTGAGATTTATTGTAAATGAAAAGAAGCTGCATGAATATCACAAAACAGTTATACACACCATAACACACTATTTTCTTAGCAAATCACGAACAAACTGTTAGGTAGGACATACAAATAGTCAGGAAATGAAGTCAGCATAGTGGTCTAGTGTTTAGGGACAGACCTCCATGAGCAAGTTTGAGAAGTGTTCATTATGATAGCTCTTTAAGCGATATCCGCTCCAGTCCGATTAGGATTAAATATGTTTTTATACTGGTGGAGGCTGTTGGGGGATTTCTCCAGCTCTAGGGTCTCTGAGCTCTCTGAGCAATAGGCGTAAATTAGTGTGCACCTGTTCTTGTGTTCTGATAATATCTCTCTCAGGGTTGGCATTAGGAGTAAAATAAAAATAATAATAAATAAACAAGTAAATAAATAAAAAAAATACAGGGGAAAAAATAATATTACAGGTTTGCAATAGCAAGGCAAAGATCCCCAAGTGGTGGAAGAAGCATGGTTTTGTTTAGTGTAATATCCGTACTAGACTTCACCCTTCTGGATTTCACCCAGTGGATTTAATTTTATTTAACACTGCAACAGGAGTCTCTTTAAATACACACTACAGTCTGTTCCCAAAGTGCACTATATATATATATATATAATGTATGTATGTATATATATGTATATATATATGTATATATATATGTAATTTTTAGACATAATCTAATGAAAGTCAAAATTTATTGATTGAAAGCATCATGTTTAGCTAAAACATAACTGTAATTAAACAGCACTATATGCATGAATTGAATATACTGTTCATGTTCCTATGAAATATTAAACAAGTTAATGTTAATTACTGAGGTGAGTAAGTTTCACAAGAGGAAACAATGTTTTCTCCGAGTCACTTTTATTGGTATGTTATGACAAATTAGCTGTACCATGTGACTAAGAGCTAACTTCATTCAAACAGAATGTATAAGAAAATATCAAAAACATATTACTCATTACACTACTCTGGTTGTGCATATAGATCACCCTTCAGATTCAAAAGCATTTGTTCTGGTTGAATTCTCAAATCCGATTAGTCAGATTCAGTGGCTTCAGTCAGTGGTTCAGGTAGAAAAGAAAACCGCACGTTCATATTAATGCACTCGTTCTAATATGTTATTATTTCCGTAATTCTCAACTTATATGCAGTTGCTGTTTCACTGTAATGTGACAAAGTGCGTTTTATTTTATTTTTTTGTCATATATGACGGTCAAAAAGGAAAGAAAGGCTGGTAATGGAACACATGTTTAGACCTGTTATAAAGTGGTAAAAGGGCAAACAAAAACAAAGCTGTTTGGTGTATTAAACATAACTATAAAAAACTGCTTTTATGGCAAATCACTGTAGTATAGGTGGAATAAAAGACTTTTGGGTGCACTCCTGGAAAATAATCAACATCATTTTCATCTCATCAGTTGTCATATTTGTCATATACATATATAAAAAAGAGAGATATTCATATGAAATCTACATGTTGTACGTATAAATACATCTGTAATCAGATGAATCACATCAGATGAATATTAAATCTTGCACTACTACACAATCCCACTCTCTCTGTGGTCAGTGTTAATGCGGCTGTTCCATAGAGAAATGCCTCACACGTGGATTGAGCTATTAACATGAAAGGCTCTTCGTGGGAATCCGATTAAGAGTAATAGACTTGTGCTGTTAAAGCCTTTTAGTGTGTTCGGGGCGGCCCAAACCTTTGTGCTATCAGCAGATAGTGGATATACATTTGCGTAAATAAATCTCACATCCTCTAGGGGATGGCGACTTGCACAGCCACTTATCAGGGAAAGCTTTGGAGGCACACATACACACATATACACACACAATCTCAGTCCCACACATGCATACACACACAGCCAGTTAGCTCTGGTGGCAGCTCTGGAGGGCTGATCTGGTGAATTGGCTGCAGTCTTTCAAGAGAACAAGGGGTCAAGTGACTGATGCCTTGATTTCAGATGAGCCATGCTCTTTGACCTGCTCAAGAACCATAAGCGTAGAACACACACACACACACACACACACACACATACACTACTACCATCCAAATATGGCCTCCTCCTCCATTTTTTAATAGCAGAGCTGTCAGGATTAGGGCTGTAAGTATTTCTAATCTATACCTCTACGAACACAGTATAGTCTCACAATATTTAAGAGCATTTCACACCTTTCAGATCACTTTAAGATGTGCAGTAATTCCAGCTGAAGTACAAGGGGAAAAAATCCCTATTTTTTTTTTTTAAAGGCCACAGAACATGAGCAGCTCCACAGTTCTAACACTGCTAACACACTCTCTCTCTCTCTCTCTCTCTCTCTTTCAGTCACATCATTGATTATCAATATTTCATTAAATTGTACACACAGACCTGACCTCTACTCACAGACCAGGCCCTTCTGTCAGGGTCAACATACACGGATCCAGAGAGCGAGGTGGGAGCTATCGCTCATCAGTCCATGAGGATTGATTTATTAAAGCATTTACATGCAACAATGTTTTACCCGAGTGAAGCAACGATCTGCCCTGTGATTATAATATGAAACCATTTGTATTCTTTAGTTATTGACCGCAATGACTGAAGGTACATGAGCAATGCAAAGCTGTCATATGACGCTCTTGATATATGTAAAATTCACCTCATAGATAAAACGATCAAAAGAAATTAAAGACTAGAAGACTTTTTTTCAACATAAGATTCAAAGAGATCACCACAGCTCACAGTCTAGATGCTGACCAATGGCTTGCTGACACATAAAACCACCACATTATAATTTAGTTTTCATTTACAGTAAAGTTCTAAAAAAGAATAATGAAAAAAGCAGACACACAATAAAAGGATATAATGAACAAATTTACTCTTGGCAACATTCATATGTTGTTAGTTCCACTGAGATTCCTTCTCTCAGATCTCAGGCCTGCTGTAAAATATCCCACTTTGGTTGACTTTATGTAAAACGATGTGCTACATCTTTGCTATTAGCAAATTTAGGATGACCATACACTTGTTTATTCCCAAAGTTCCTCGTATTAACACATACACTAGTCAATCCTTTTCCAGACCAGCCTATCTTTTTTTTTTTTTTTCATTCTGCCATATTGATTAACTGGCCATTTTTTGACATAATCATTAAACAATGTTAAGTGATATATATTTGTTATGTATGGAATATTAAATGGTAATGTTAAATTATTTTGCTTATAATCTGGTGGAGCAGGTTAATCACTTACAATAACCCTATTGCTTTGTACCCTATTGCCCAATGCAATATTTCACTTTTCAGCTGACATTTCTTTAATTAGCTATTGTTCCATTGTCAGGGCGCACGGTGGCTTAGTGGTTAGCATGTTCGCCTCACGGGTCCGGGGTTCTATTCCCGCCGGGGCCATGTGTGTGCGGAGTTTGCATGTTCTCCCCGTGCTGTGGGGGGTTTCCTCCGGTTACTCCGGTTTCCTCCCCCAGTCCAAAGACATGCATGGTAGGTTGATTGGCGCGTCTAAATTGTACATAATGTTTGAGTGTGTATGTGATTGTGCCCTGTGATGGACTGGCACCCTGTCCAGGGTGTACCCTGCCTTGTGCCCGATGCCTCCTGGGATAGGCTCCAGGTTCCCTGCAACCCTGAAGAAGGAATAAGTGGTTGAAGATGGATGGATGGATGTTCCATTGTCAAAATGACTCACATAAGGTCATCTTAAAATATACTAAATTGAATGTTAAGTTAGTGCTGGGTGGTGGTTATGTAATGTAAAGTTTTCACTTCATGTAATTTTTTCCCAAGATCAGGTTGCCTTTGTGGTCTGTTAATGGATCATTAGTGCTTTTCGATAATTCAGTGTCATTACTGTCAACTGATGGTATTGGCAAATATTTTTCTACAATCTACTGGTATATACAGTATTCACTTGTGGAGGATTTCAGGAATCAAATGTATTTATTACCCACTGCCCAAAGACTTGAACAGAATGCATAAAGGTTATATACAACCTAAGGAAATTAAGCTCTATATCATGAATTAAACTAAGTTAATCATTTATTTCAGTCAGTCATCTTTGGTATCCAGGTAAAGCCTGTGGTGGATCCAGAGCCTATCCCAGGAACACTGGTTGTGAGGCAGGACAATTCACTCCAAATGGGGTGGCAGTCCAAGACAGGGCACTATGCAAATTAAGTGTAGCCAATACACCAACCTGTATGTTTTTGTACAGAAAACCTAAACCGACACAAAGTAATACAATCTCAGGATCAAACCAAAGACTCTGGAGTAATGAGGCAGCAATGCTACCTACTGCTAACTGCTACTACCCTGACCAAACACAAGTAAAGTGGTTCTTAATTATTTAAATAGTTACATATTTACTTACCTAAATACTTCTTGTTTAGCTGTATATTTGTGTGTTTACTTTGTGTTTCTCTCCAAAGCTCATAACATCCACAAAAAAGGTGTTCATTAGCATATTGCCATCAATTTGGAAACAGTTCAGCAACTGACTCTTTCTTCTGTGTGGCAGAACAGCAGGACATACTTTTCTTCTTTTCATTCCCAAAATAAAAAATCCAAAAATGCTGCTGTGACGTGGTTGGATCAGGGACTGTGATGAAAAAAAAAGTATGTGCACCCAGCTGGTCAGGAGATGAAACAGTTTGGTAATGACTTCCCAAATCTTAGCATGTCATCCTTTATCAGAACTTTCTAGTCATCCGGTTTATTGGAGTCGATCGTCTGTGGAAGATAGTTACAGGGGCCCCTGACTGCTACCACCCCCTTTATTGACATTAGTACACACGTACAAACACTCAGAACTTTCCCCACACACACATGGGTTCTCTCAATGGGGCATTTTAACAGTCATATGATGAGAGATGATTATGCTAGCCTCTAATTAAGGATGGTAGTCAGTGGTACATCTTACATTGAAGCCCAGCTGGTATAAAAAGGGTCTGGATGAAATCCATCATTTCCTCTCCCTATTACCCACAAGCCACCTTGCCACCCATGTTGCCCCTAAGACCTCCCTAGTCTTAGGTTTCCACTAGGTCCCATTTTATTCTCTTTCTAAATTTCTCCTCTCACCCAGCGCATACCTGGATGCCCACATGGCTGCTTTTGATCAGCTCGGACCTTGCTCGCTAATCAAAAGGGGCATGTGGGGCATCCGGGGGGCATGAGGCAAGAGAAGAAGTTTAGGGAGGGGTTTGGGGCAGGGATGATGTGGGAGGAGGGGACTCCCCTGTGAGTCACTCCTCTGATGATCTCAGTCGGAGTGGCATGTGACAGCATGGAATCCACAGCCTCCTCTGGAAACAGAAGCCCGACATGCTGACAGGAGAGAGAATAACAAGCGCCGGTCTAATCAGAGTGATGAGAAAGGAAGAGAAGGGAAGGGCTCATAGAGAAATGGAACACACACACACACTTACACTGTTAGACTGACAGCCAGAGACGTTATATGTGATGCCTGCCGATCAAGAGGGCATAAAGTTTTGTGGCCTTCTGTGTATAAATGCCGACTCCCATAGGTAGCAGAGTCAGAGAGTCAGACCTGTATCTGTGTGCGTATGTGTGTATGTCTGTGAATCCACTATTTATGATCTGTGGGTGCCCTTGACTTAATGTTTGCTCTTTAAAGGGTTTGAGGTTAAACCATCCCTGCAACCATTTTCCCTGGACAGTTTGACACAAAGATTACTTCACTAGCATACAAGTGGCTTCTGTTGCTACAATTTCTTGGTGTGTTGGCTATCGGTAGAGTGACACCACCACAAATGTCTGCTTTTACATTGGCATCAGTGCGTAAACCAATATTACACTTAAGCAAATTAAATTTATAAAAATGTACAAAATGTTGACTTTCCTGTAAATGTAGTCAATCAGATAAGGCATGTCAGGTGTCTGAAGTTTGCCTTGAGTTTTGGCCTGGAGCTAAGCGAGTGGAGTAGTGAGTAACACTTATATCCAGTTTATATTAATGTATAAAGGATACTACACACTTGCCTTATTCATTCATTCATTCATTCATTCATTCATTTATTATGAGTAACTGCTTTATCCTGGTCAGAGCCGAGTGGTTCAGGAGCACAGTTCATATATATATATATATATATTATTATATATATTATATTATATAATTCTCTCTCTCTCTCTCTCTCTCTCTCTTTTTTTTTTTTTTTTTTTATATATATATATATATATATATATATATATATATATATATATATATATATATATATATAGTAAAAACAAAAAATAATTCATTTATATATATATATATATATATATATATATATATATATATAATAAATAAATAAAAATTTTATATATATAGATGAATTATTTTTAGTTTTTAACTGCCTGTGATATAAACTATTAGTGACCCATGGGGGCATGGTAGCTGAGGCTTAGTGGTTAGTAGTTTGTAGGCTGATTTCCACCACGATATTTTCTGTGTGTGAATGTCTGGGACAGACCTCCTTGTGATTCGATTGTCCCCTGCTATGGGTTGGCATCCCGTCTAGGGTGTCCCCCACCTTGTGCCCCGAGCTCCATGGGATAGGCTCCAGGTTTCCCTAGACCCTATATAGGATAAGCAGTACAGAAAATCTGATCGATAGACACACTTATATATAGCACCGTTTTAACCTTAGAGGTTCCAAAGTGCTTTAAACTGGTTCTCATTCACCCATACACCAGTGGTGCAGAGCTGCCATGCAAGGTACTTGTCATCAGGAGCAACTCGGGGTTCAGTGTCTTGCCCAAAAACACTAGAATCACGTTGGCCGGGAATCGAACCACAAACCCTACGATTAGTGGACAACCCGCTCTACCACAGTCACAATTGCTTTCACAAGGAGAGAGAGAGAGAGAGAGAGAAGAGAGAGAGAGAGAGAGAGAGAGAGAGAGAGAGAGAGAGAGAGAGAGAGAGAGAGAGAGAGAGAGCAGATGAGTCTTTGTCTTTTGTTCCCTGAGTGGATCTACCTTTGTACAGTGAAGGCACCTTGAGGTCTAGGACTCCTGCATGTTCTCCCAAGTGGAGCAAGCTCAGGTCGGGAGGATGAGGAGGATCATCCAGGAGAAAGATCCCACAGAGACGGACAGAGCTCCTGCACGATGTTGGGCCTCTGCTGTCCCTGAGAACATGGCTGCCACACCTCCCACAGCTGCTGTAATGAGTTTTATCAGCAGCTTAAGCTCCCCAGCCGGGCTCTCCTGCAGGTGATGAGGACAGGGAGAGCTCAGAGCTCAGCAGCCCCACACGCTACAGTACTGAGCAGCGAAGAAAAGCTGTGTATCCCAACCAGGAGAGAGACTGAAACATGGCTCTGAACCCCTCAAAGGCCTCAAATCAGTCCTCAGAGTCATTTATTTTCTGTCTTGCTGTGAGGTATTTTTCTACCTTCCATTTCCTCCTGTGGGTGTTTGTAAATCAGCCGTTGAACCTATTAAATGTAGTCACTTTGGAGACTGGTTTAAGTGATTTCTATCTTCACAGGGCTTACGTAGATGTTATTTTACACCATAGCACAATGTTTAACAATCCAATCTGATTGGTCACAAAGTATTGAATAATTTTCAGCTCTGACAGTAGCGCAGTCTGCAAGTCAAATGTTATATGAATTTTATACAATAGTTTTATTGTATAAAATTATAATACATTTCTAAAGTACACCGGTATACTTGTATGATTCATGTTCCATATAAACCGATAAAAACATGTGTAATTGTTCATATGGTGAAGTATTCAGTGAGGAGACTTTATTTTAGTATTTTTAGAAAGAGTCTCCAGTGTTAGCACTTCGAAAAGCTATAATGCAATTCGCCAGTCACTGTACTATGAAGTTGCCAGTAGGCGTTCATACTACTGGTTGCCATAGAAGCATTTATCAGTGGGTGGTGCAACTAGCATTCCACTTTTGACAGCAAATTAGTTTTTTTGCGGCTTAAAATTAAACAATCTGGAGTCACTGTACCAAGTTGTTACAAATTTGCATAAAGTTGGCCAGTGGCCAATGGTCACTCTCACTCATGTCACCAGAAGTCACCAACTTGCACTGAAAATAAATGGTTTCTGGTCTCCTTGTTGCGGTGAGTCGTTGGATGTTTGAAAATACCTTCAAAGTCTGAAGGTCTAAGTCTTAAAGTTAAAGTCTAAATCTGCAATGCTTTCTTAAAGGAAAGTCTTGAGGACAGAGGATTTTGTGGTTTCTCATGAACATGACAAGTTGCATTTTTGTCTTTTTTGACATTATAAGAAAGGGCATGTAAAGGAACGATTGTCTAAAGCTGCTATATTGTAAGTGATAACAGGAATTAACCAGTTTCATGCATGTTTCATAATATTAAATGTAACTATAAACAGATCAAATTAACATTTTTAAAAATTTAAATAACAACCCTCCCTGCAGGAAATATAGGGCAAAAAAATACATAGTGCTTCTTTAACTTATTTAGGCACATACACAGACTTCTTATTTACATGAATGGGTCACAAACCATCAAACCAAAGTTATTTTGGTGTCATATTACTCGTGCCCAAAGTCAAGGAAGATTTCTGAGATGGTTTCTCCAGGTAGTAAAAGGGGTACTGACTGTGCATCATATTACATTCAGACACAGCCAAATAATTTATTACTTTCAAACTTACAGATTTATTGACATATATAAACCATCAGACCAGACCAGATTACAAACCATCAGACCAGAGTTACATTTAAGGCATGAGGTCAAAGGTCATATCTGAGTTGATTTCATTTGGTAGCCAACTGGTGCCAGACAATTCATTCCTAACTAAACACATGACACTACACATTCTTTAGCGCTAGCTGTGCAACACATCCTCAGTTCATCTTCATGTACTTTATGTTCATCATCAGATTTCTTCTTTTGTTCTACAGTTTCATAATGTTTCTTTTTTTGTGTGTGATAAAGTTTAAAACCAGTTCTTGGTCTGCTTGATGCAATATACCACTTTGCACTCAGTGCACATCCATTTTGTGTGATGCATCTTCCTATCTCCTCAGCACTCATTTATTGTTTCGCCTTGGTACTCGGAAATGTATAAAAATTAAAACTATGTGAACATAGAACAACACCTTGCATGCTGTCCAACACCTAATTTGTAATACAATAACAAAAGAAAACTGTGACAATCTATCGCCTTAATTCTGTTTTCATTATGGTGTGTGTATATTATATGGACATGTCCAGTGGTTACTGTTTAAAATCATCATATTTTTGCATATTATTATCCATCCATCCTTCTTCAACCGCTTACTCCTTTTCAGGGTTGCGAGGAACCTGAAGCCTATCCCAGGGAGCATTTGGCACAAGGCGGGGTACACCCTGGACAGGGTGCCAGTCCATCGCAGGGCACACAATCACATACCCATTCATACACTACAGACACTTTAGACATGCCAATCAGACATTAAGCCACTGTGCACCCCTTTCCATATTACATATAATAAAATGTGTGCATTTTTCACTTAGATTAATGCTTTTGTAAAGTCACATTCTGTAACATGTTACTTGAAGTAAAATCTGCAAATATTTGTACAAGAACCAACCTCGATCAGCAGAAACACAGATTTGATCAGCTGTGCGATCCCAAATTTCAGCAGGAACAGAAGTTGTCGCATTACTTTCTGTGTGCTACCTTTTTTTGCACCATCCCCTGAACAACACTTAGCTTTTTTTTTTTAAGTGTAAAGGTTCCTTCTGTAAACTTTAATGCAACCTGTGAAATGAGAGATGAAAAGAAGACGAAAAAAACAGGTGGTTTCCCACAACAGCTCACTGTGCCTGAAAGGGTTAAATGATTATGCATATGATATCAAATGAAATAAGAATACCCATTTCCATTCGGCTTACATTCATTCCAGCCTTTTTTTTTTAAGTTTCAATTTCCGGATATCTTTTGCTAGCATAATCTCCTCATTCTTTATCACTGTTTTCTCCCTCTCCCTTACTCCATCTCGTTCCCTCTCTCTGTCTCTTTTCCATCATAACATGAGGACACTTGAATAAATCAGTGCAGGGTCAGGGCTCTGCTCGCACCTCTCTATTTCTGTGCATGCGCTTATATAAAAGCCATTCACATCACCTTACATAAGACACCATCATTTATATATGCAAATGCAACCATTTCAAACTTCTGAACAGGGATAAGAGTGCAGAGGGCAACAGGAATGGCACTCCTTAACAAAATACATTCCTTCGCTCTTATCCTACCTAACACACGTACAGCACATACACACACATACACATGCTCACTTAGAGTTGGCTTCATCAAAACCAGGCCACTCATCTATATTTCACTTTGGCTTGTTCTTTCAAGCACTTTGCTGGCACGCTTTGATCACAGAAGACAAAAGTGTTCATATCTTTGTGAGCAGTTTGCAGGTTAGTTCACGATGAGGGGGGTTCACACCCTCAGAGACACATTTTCAGCCTCGAAATTAAACCTCTGTCTCCATTAGCTCTCCAGTCCATCTCACCAGGACTGAGATTTTTATGAGGTTTAAATAGGTTCAGAAGGGGAAAAGAACATAGAGCTGGGTGAAAAGTTAAAACTGACGATGGAGATTTAAAGGAGGAGGTCACATTGCTGTACTAATCCACATATCTCTTACACACACATTTGTTATATTCATTTCAATCATGTTTGAAATACAGCATTGAGCAACAGACATTGACACCATGCAGCTTTGCAGAAACCTGGGTGTAGATTTAGATCTTTAAGCGGTCCGTCCAGGGTTTTGCGATTGCAGAAATGAACGCAAAACCAAGCAAACTCTGCAATATTCAGATGAGCTTGCAATTTTTCAAACTTCCTGCAGATTTGGACCAGGGTGCATCATGTGACGTAATCATAGAGCACATTCACTCAAAGCCCTCTTTGATTCATGTGCATTGAACATGAGTAGAGCTAAAAAGTCTTGTTTACCAACAAACATCACTGCAAAACAATTTTGTGCAACTGCAATTTCCTCAATTCAAGTAGTTTTCCCTCAAAAAAGCAAAAGCAAAAAAAAACTTCTTCTTTTTTTTTTTTTTTTTTAAATCTGCAGCAAGATCAAGCATTTTTGTCACAACAATCACATTCCAAAAAAGAATTTATGAAATCCTGTATGGACTTATAGACTGTATACAGACCTCCTATGTTTCTAAGTTCCTACAAACGTTCTCATATCTACAGTGGTGTGGTCAACATGAGAAATGAAGACACGCATGAAGCAAAGGGATCAGATGGGGTGAGTAGGGGAGGGGGTGTGGATTTATGGTTTTGGTCTGCAGACTCATTGTTTAAGTGAGTGTACTTGACCTTCTGTCCGTTTTGGAAGATCTGGAACATGTTATTGACTCCAATTTTCCCTTTCCAGCTCCGGTCCAATCCTGCCGCCTCCTCTCACAATTACCCTCTCTCCCACGGCTCCCCATCAGATTTAACTAAAGGTCAACATCTTTTTTGGCCCTTTCAGCCTAACAGAGCCACTTCCTTACATTTCAATAGCGGAAATACTTGTGACTTTGAAAGTTGTTCGAACTGTGCTGCACATCGTGCTGATTCTAGAACGATCCAATAAGAGTGCACATGCACCCTCTGAGTCCTGTCAGTCTGGTGTAATGTCAAAGCATTATCAGGTATTCATACAAACATATGGAATTTATGTATTAACACATGCCAGATTTCCTTCTTGGACACAGACAGGGCAGTAATAGGGGTGAAGCTGTTCACAAAATCCACTGTGCTGGATCACTGGAATAAGTCAGAAAGAGTGACTATGAAAGTGGGGATCTTTTCTGAATTCATAGCTTAAGATTGCCATCCTGTGGTCATGGAAAGACGTGCAGTTTCAGCAAAGCGCCTACTATTTGTTGGTTGTAGTTCTTAGGTAATTTTAATTGTGAATTGTGTTAGCTTTTTACATACACTTTTCTTATGGAGCTTATTGTGTGTGTCCGGGTAGGTTTTAAAACGTTAACTAGATCAATAGACATCTATCTCAATCATTCATCATTCATGATGAAAAATATATCAACATTTACATGTCAACATTACAGGTCACATAAAATGCTACTGCCACTAAATGTAAAAAGAAAATAAATGTCATATGAGAATAATAATAATAATAATAATAATAATAATAATAAATAATAATGAAAAGAGGAATCTATTATTATTATTAGTAGTAGTAGTAGTAGTAGTAGTAGTAATAGTATTATTATTATTATTATTATTATTATTATTATTATTATTATTATTATTATTATTATATAGTGGCTCTAACTTTTAGTATTGTCCCAAAATCTGTTTGTTTGTTTTTTATCACTGACTGTAATTTATTATTTATTTATTAATTTCAGTGTGCAAATTGCATTAGAAAATCACATATTGTCTAGTATGTTATGGCTCAATATTGTCTCAGTCTCAGTGATTATTCCTATGCTACATTATTGATATATGAGAACAATATATAAGATCATATATGAGAACACTGAAATCATACAAATCATCTTGGATGAAGTTCTTTTCCTGTGAAGTGAGAATATTTATTTGATAACCATCATCACTAATTCCGCCCACAATACTAAATGTGGTACTCCCTAACAAAGTACTAGTCCAGGTAAAAGGAGATGATGTTTAACATATTTGCTCAAATTTAGTTATTTACACTTTTTAAGCTGCTATTTAAGCATTGCTATTTCTTAGGTTTGCTGCTACAAATAAATAAATAAATAAAACCATAAAAAAGAAATAAACAAAATAGGACAGACAGGTGTCTATAGTCCAATGTAGGGCAGAGTAAAAGCTGTTTGGATCAAATCTAACCTGTCTGCGTGTAGTAGAAAAGAGAGAGTCTAAAGATCACCTGCCTGCCTTTTTCAAGTTAAAAAGTCCAAAATGAAAGCCACAGCAGACCTGTTTAAATTAGCCTTTCCCCCTGGTGCCTTTAAATCAAATAAAACACAACAGTCTGAGTCCAAACAAGTTAAAAGAACGTCCTTGCGGGTTTTATCCACTAAAGCAATAGTAACTAGAGCAACCTTCTCAAAGGCTAAAGCGTCCCAGTGGCCCAACACTCAATAAAGATTTGGCTACTTAAGAAGGTCGAAACAGCAAGCCATTAAAGGGCTTGACATGGACCCAGCTAGCACACTGCTTTCGCCATCACTCACAGCCAGCTAATGCAATTTCTCACTGATGGTCTGTCTCATCTGAGCCACTGATAGGTTTAGGCTGATGCATGATGCAAATGACACAGCAGTTGAGATGTAGACCTATGTATATATCTTCATCACCTGCAGGTTCTCTCTGCATGGCCCACATCCCTCGAGACTCTCTTATTCACTTTTACTTCATCCTTTCTCCTTCTGAATGACGGCCTGATTTTCAGCTAAAAGCTTGATGTTGAGATATTGCAGTAGACCTATAGAGATTTGATCTATTCTGAAAGCAGGGGTACAACAGAAGCTAAGCACTCATATTTTTTTTTTCATATTTCATATTATGTTGCTACTGATTGCATTTTCTCTTGAAAATAGTTTGAAATACTTTCAAATCGCTCTTTGATCCACATTTTGCTGCTAGCTTCTAATTTCCAGCTCCATGAACTCAAAATTCAGCATGACTGCGCCCACATTATTGGACTATTAGTTAATTAAAAGTTGCTTTATGCCAATAATGAGTCATTATAGAGACTCATTTTTAATTCATGGGGCTCTGGGAGTAAAACTTCTCTGCTCTGTTAACTGTCAGAGCTCTGTCTTGTCAGATATGAGTCAGTTTGGAGTGACTGTGCCACTTCAAACGTCCAGCTTTAATTAAGGATGAAAGACGACGGGTTTGAGAGCAGACCAGACATTCTTCTCTTCCCTCAATCATTTTGCAGCCAAAGCAGCATCTAATGTCACATTACATAACCAAATTTCAGAAAGCTAGAGTAGTTCGTTTTAAAAGTCCAGTCAAGAAACTTCATATAACTTCAGTATCCTGCATTACACTGCAGTGCTGTTCAGATCTTGACACTGTTTGGTCTGAAGATGTTGATTCATTGTCTGTGACATATTAATGCTCCTATTCTAATATGCAGTATTGTTGTTTCTATAATAACAGCTCATTCATAGGGACTGTTAAGTTTGTATAGTGAACACTCTAGGTCTAATAAAAAGATTTAATAATAATAATAATAATAATAATAATAATAATAATAATAATAATAATAATAATAATAATAATAATCATAATCATAATCATAATCATAAACATAATCATAATCGTAATCATAATCATAATCATAATCATAATCATAATCATAATCATAATCATAATCATAATCATAATCATAATCATAATTTTCTTTAAAAAGATCAATCAAACTGTTGATATTGTGAAACTTTAGATTTCAGAAATTTTGATTTAGAATTTAATGCAATAATAAAGGAAACTGCAATATTCGGAGGAGATTGTAATTTCTCAAAATTACAACAGATTTGGGCTAAGACATGTCATGTGACATCATCACAACACACATTCAGCCAAAACCCTCTTCCATCTACATGTGTCGAATATGAGTATGGCTAAAAGGTCTCATTTACCAACAAACATCACCGTGAAAGCCGTGCAAAACAATTTGCATTTGCAATTTCGCCAATTCAAGTGTTTTTCTGCAACAAAAATAGCTCAAATAATCTGCACAAAGCACAAAGTGCATCATAAATTTTGTAAAATGCCCAAGCAAAATTAAGCGTTTTCGGCTGCAACAATCACAAAAAAAATAACTCTGCGACTGTTTAACGCTTGTCTCTGGTTTCAGCTCTTTATAACATACAGTCATTTTACAGAGTCTTTAAGATGGATCACCAGTTTTAAGATGATCATCTCCATTTGTTGTCGTTGTTGTTTGCGGGGTTTTTTTGTTTGTTTGTTTTTCCCAAAGAGGGAGTATATATATATATATATATAAAAATGTCAGACTTAATTTATGTTACTAACATTTTAACAACATTGAATTTATTAGCTTAATCTGGGTTTAGCTGTAGAGCTCATGTCTGGGGGGCAGTAAAAGTGGAAATACATGAGAGTTGTGATATACAGTAACTTTAATTGTACATTATTTTCTCTCGCATCACCAAAACGGTCTCATACCTACAAATTCATAACAACTTGCCAGACACAATCAGGTCTTCTGAAGGTTAACATTAGAAATGGTGTCAGAGCTTGTCCTCTTCTTTTACAGCTTAATTTTTTAACAAAATCCAAACTACCTGAGCCTTTACTTGTTTGGAAATTGGTATTTGTTTTTCTTTATTTTTAACAAGATTTTGCTGATCAAAAGAGCAAAATCATCATTTTGTGTTTTGTCTTAAAAATAAGAACAATGTTGCATGCATGATTCAGTGTGGTGGGGGTGGGGGGGTGCAATTAAACTGTGATGAGATGACTACAATCATTATATATTTAATCTTTAAACATCAAATATTCATTTTAAATTCATAAGTAGGGTCATTAATTAATTATTAGACACACATTAGACGTGGCCTTCCTTTCAACTTTCAAATGAAGATAAAACTGAGCATGTTTCAGAGAAGCTAGCAGTGTTACATTCTCACGGTCTTTGTGAGCTTCAAGCACAATTGCACTTATTTACAAATGTCGCTCAGCTACGATTTACTTGTTGTTTGATTTCTTTTCAGCAGGAGCAGCAAATCTACAGAACAAAGAGACAATTATTTCCTCCTTGTAGACGCAGATGCAATTTTGACAGTGTTCGCTTTTGAAGTGCCGCTCGCTGGCGTTGGCCCCTGTTTTTATATTTTGTTTGTTTTTGCACTTTTGACTGACAAGCTTTTGTTTGCTGTTTGTCAGGCCGCAATCAAGGCTGCAGCTCCACGATTACAAGCTTACATCAAAGTTCCTCTTTCCCTCCGCATCCTCTGCCCTGGTGGCTCCCAGAGGAGCTGTCTGCTCAGACATGTGACAGAGAGGAGAGAGAGAGAGAGAGAGAGAGAGAGAGAGAGAGAGATAGAGAGCAAGGCTGTGGGTTCTACAGGTTCTGCTTCATGGCCCTGAGTATTAGCACTGTTCTCTTTGTTGCCGCTGTCATGCGTAAGGAGATAAAGTTGAGGAGGGGCCCCGATGTGGAGTCTTCCAGGGCCGACATCGCTAATCTTCTCTTCCCCTCAATCCTCTTCTCCCCTCTCCAGCTGCACCACCAGTCCCTGCGCTAAATCCGCCATATCTCCCTCCCAGGACCTTGGCTCTTGTGTTTGAACAATGCCCTCTTAGCAGGGCCTGGACAGCAGCCCAAGAGTCTCTCTCTCTCTCTCTCTTTCTCTCTCTCTCTGTCTCTCTCTCTCTCTCTCTCTCTCAGTCTCTTTCTTTCTCTTCCTTACAAGGATGCTGCAAGTGCACAGTGTCAGCACTGAGTAAGAAAACATCCTGGTGGCCTTTTATTTATTAATTTGTTTGTTTGTTTGTTTGTTTGTTTACTTATGCAATATGTGTGATAATTTCATGGGATTTCTTACACTTTTATTCTAACATCTTACTTATCATCATACTTTTATTACTAACTTCTCATAGTAAGGCATATTAAAACATTTTGCTGGATTTATTAAAGTAGATAAAGGCAAGAAAGAAAGAAAGAAAGAAAGAAAGAAAGAAAGAAAGAAAGAAAACAAAGAAAGAAAGAAAACAGATGTACCTGAATGTCATATTGCATACAAAGCACCATTAAAGAGAAATAAAGTATAAAAAGACAAAAAAAAGTCTGTGTGTGTGTGTGTGTGTGTGTGTGTGTGTGTGTGTGTGTGTGTGTGTGTGTGTGTGTGTGTGTGTTGTGAAGACAGAACAGTCGTGGGAATACGAAGCGCTGTGCCGAATGCCAGCTTCCGGTCTCCTCCTCTGTCAAGTTGAGTCCTCAAATCTAATTTGAATGCTAATTATTTTGGTCAGTTTATAAACCATAGATCAACCCAATGTCTTGGTTTTTTCCCCTCTCTCTTTCTCTCTCTTCATCTCTGTGAATACTGGAGCACAGCCCCCTGAGGATCGGAATCACCTTGCCTTCCAACTTGTCTCCTGTCTCAGCTTCTTTCATTATACAACACATGACCTATCACATATTCCTCTTTTACCACCATTCAGGCCTTGTTGCCAGCCATCAGTGAAGGGGGAAAAAAGCATTCTACTCGTTTCATCTTTCCTTCAGTTTTCGTCCTGTTACTCTCTCTCTCTCTGTCTCTCTCTCTCTCTCTCTCTCTCTCTCTCTCTCTCTCTCTCTCTCTCTGAAACATCTCTTGCCAATTGCGTTCTCTGCTTTTCCCCTGTGGAGCAAGCTGCATCTTCAGAGCTGACAATTCGTACTTCTTTTATTGTAACATTTTCCCCCTTCTTCTTCTTTTCACTCAATGAAAACACTGCAGAAAGCCACACCAAAACCACATCTGCACAGCTTCTAAAAGAGACGCAGCTCGAAGTCTGAAGTGTCTGAAGCTGTCATATATGAAACAAAGAGCTCCAGATGCTCTGTATCAGTTACTCAGCTATTCATATCAACTCTACTCAAATTTTACCATCACCATCAAGTTGGAAGGATAGAAGGATGGATGGACAAATTGATGGATATATGCATGAATGGATGGCTGGATATATGGGGATGGATATACAGATGGATGGATATACAGATGGTTTTAGGGATGGATGAAAGGATTGGTGGATATATGTGTGCATATATTGATGGATGGATGGATGGATGAATGGATGGATATATGAATGGATATAGGTATGGATGGATATAGGGATGGATGGTTGGATATATGGATAGATTCTATGGATGGATAATTGGATGGATGCATGGAGTTGATTGGTTTGTTTTTTTTTTTTTTTGTTTTTTTTGTTTGTTTTTTTGTTTGTTTGGTTGGTTGGGTGGGTGGAGGTTGGGTGTGTTTTTTTTTTTTTTTTTATTTTTTTTTTTTATTATTTTATAAGTATATAAAAAAAATATAAAAATATATAAAAAAAAAAAATTAATGATTTATTTTTTGTTTTTTTTTTTTTTTGTTGGTTTTTTTTTTTTTTTTTTTTTTTTTTTTATTAATTAGATAATTATTTTTTTTATTTAAAATGTTGGTGTATTTTTATTTTATTGTTTTATTAATGGATGGATTATATTGGTCGATATATGGATGGATAAGTGGATAGATATATGGAGGGATAGATGAATGGATGGATAGCTAGATATACAGATGGATACATAGATTATATAATAAATAGTCGCATACTTATACTTACTATACATATATGCATATATACACACAAAAATACATTCTTCAGCTTTTAAAAAATAAAATAAATTCTGGTTTCTAATAAAATAAAAACACAATGTCATTCAACATGTTTACAACGCTGTTCACAAAGATATTCGAAATCCCTCCTCCATTGTCAGACACTACAAAGGAGTTTATCTTTCAAAAAAAGTGTGAAGATACTATTCACTGGGTCAAATAAAAGTCCGACCTTTCTGTGTGTGTAGCGTGTTACAGATACTAGTATAAAGGGTTCGAGTGTAATCGAAGGCTGCAGCCTCGCTCAAGGTCTGGAGAGAGCTTCCCCTTGCTCCCAACACCTTTATCTCACTCAGCTTGTGCTAGAGAGCCTTGGGATGATGAAAAAGTCATTCTATAGCTTTTGTTCGTTCTAATTGTAGTCAGACTTAGAGATAAGTGTGCATGGCATGATGCAAGAAAATCAGTGAGGCTGGAATCCCATGTCCTATAATACAAACACAAACATGCACACACATTTATGCTCATCAGCAATGCCCTGCATCATTAACAGTGCAGAAGGAGGGTGAAGTCTGAGTGTGTGTGTGTGTGTGTGTGTGTGTGTGTGTGTGTGTGTGTGTGTGTGTGTGTGTGTGTGTTTCGGTGATGGGGGAGGTTCCACATTGCAAAAGCACTTGACACTTTGCCATCAGAATTAGTGGCTTCTTTTCTTATTTGTTTTGATGGGCAAATCACAAGGCTTTCATCTCTGCATATTTAAAGATGACACCCCAAACCGGCAGCTTGTGCTATTGTTCTTTCCCCGAGCTTATTCAACATACTCACATTGTCGCCACTCAAAGGAAGGGCTGCTCCTAATTTAAAGGTATTTATTAAAATTCAGACTAGCCATTACACTGCTGCACATGAGGGGAAACAGCAAAGGGAGAGAGAGAGAGACAGACAGAGAGAGAGACAGAGAGAGAAAGGCGGGGGGGGGACCCGAACAAGCTGCTTAATCAAAAGTTAATTGTACAATTTTCATGCAGATGAGCACCGCATATACGTGATTCCCAGCTCTGCGATTATTAAAATAAAGAAATGAGCGTTATAGAAAATGTGGTGAGACTCCACAGCCGGTAAACAATCAGGGCAAGTTTAATTTGTGGTAAACAAAATGGAGATACACAAGGGGTCTGGGAAGGAGAGGATAAGGTTAAATTAAATTTGCAAATGTACAGACACAAGGCGTTTTGTGTTGGAGTGCAGCAATTACAGGCATGCTTTAATGAAGCAGGGTCTGGTGGCAGGGGACGCATTCAGCCGGCGCACGACCTACAAGCAAAACCTCCTACTGAACACCAAATTATAGCAGCAACTTAATAAATTTTAAAATTTTTTTTGTATACCAGTATCACTGCAGGGTTGTGGGATTGATCAATTCACATGCAGGATTGGATGATAAACTGCATGCACAATAAACATCACATATAGTGGTGAGATCGGGATCAACCACAATCAAAAATGGTATTGTTCTTATGGTTTAAATCATTTATTACTATTTACACCACAGCAGTGTTGAAGTCTTGAATCTGACTTGTCAGAAGGTGTTTATTAACTTGTTAGAACAGCAGCTCGGACAGTAGTGCTGGCTGTAACCACAGGTTTATATTAATGCACAACAGAAGGGCACAGTGGTTTAGTTGTTAGCACGTTTGCCACGCACCACCAGGGTCGGGGGTTCGAATGTTCTCCCAGTCACATTCTCCTCGAGCAGCTTCTCCCCGTGATTCAGGGGTATTCTGGTTTCATCCCCCATTGCAAAGACATGTAGACTGAGTGGCATTTTCAAATTGTCGATAGTGTGCGAATATGTGTGTGATTATGTCCTGCGATGGGTTGGCACCCCTCGTTCAGGGTGTCCCCTGTCTATCCCAGGATACAACGACACGAGGCAGGGTATCATGTGAATAAGCTTCGTGTATCCTGGGATAGACTCCAGGTGTCCCTGTGTAGGATAAGTGTTGAAAAAATGGATGATTGGATATTAATGCACTCATTCTCATACGTTAATATGTTTTTATAGCTAATTCCTAGGAACACGTATAGTGAATTAAACAAAAGAAAGGTGTGTTGTGGTGTTTCCTCAAAAAGTTATATTTTTTTCTTTTTTTCTTTTGTGAGGAGACATTTTGTGAGCACTTTTATAAGGACTCTCCAGTACCAGTACGTTTTAACTGTCAGAGGAAAAGCTGTAACTATAGGATGGAAGGTTGCGGGTGTCTTAGTAACAAAATAAGCTGTGTTTTGTTTTGTTTTGTTTTGTTTTGTTTTATTAACCCGAAGAGAGAAGCTGTAGAGGGAATGATTGTTTATAGTTGTTATAAGTTATTTTTAGCTTATTTTGGGGTACTTTCACAACCTTAAATGTAACTATAAATATGTAAAACTATAAAACTCTTGTAATTTATAATACTGTAGAATTCTAAAAAGGCAGCTTGGGTGGTATATCTAGCTGTAGTTCAATTAACAGGTTAAAATGTGCTTGTTTTAATCGGTTATGATTTCTATAGTAAGAGCTCATTCACCAGGACACTCTACATAATCGAAGGATATTAAGTAATTCATTTTAAAATGTATTATCTTGCACACACACACACACAGTCTTGTGTGTCAGAGTTTTGTACCGGTCGATAAGGTTTACACCATGGATCTTTTTGACACCATCTTCGGGACAGATCGGTAACATCACCCCACCATGCTGATTGTTTTCCTATAACAGCACCATGTTTTATTGCTTATTTATTAGTATTGTGTGGTCCTTATTTATAATTATATGGTTATGGTTCTGTAACCAGGCTTTCAAACAAAGCCCTTAGAACTCAGCTTTGTATTTGGATTCAATTCTGTCTCTGCTGTCAGTCCCTGAAAGTAAGAATCACAAAAGGATAAATAGAGACGTTACACACTCAAAGACATACAAGTTCCAAATGTAACTGTATGCATAATGTTTGTGTAAACCCCACAGTGCTTTGTTAAAGACAGAACTCTGAACACATCTGAACCGGGAGATATATTAGTTCATAACTACAATTGCTTATGAGTGGATTTGAATGTTGCCCCTGTTCATAAATGGTACTGGCAAAGCTTCGTCTCAAAAGCCCAATTCCATTAGGACGTGCTTGGGAATGAATCCATGGTTTCATCTTAACCTCCTGCAGTGTTTAATACTTCTTTATGAAATAAGAAATTCCTAAAAAAATAATTTGTCTTTATCACATGTAGAGGAAAGTAAAACTAGCATTGGTGCATGCTTTTATGTTGATCCCTCTGGCTTCATAAGTTTATTTTCAGTGAAAATGCTGTTTCTGGGGCAAAAGAAAAAAAGAAAAAAGAAAAGAAAAAATTAAAATGACTGCTTTTCACATTTATTATTATTATTAGTAGTAGTAGTAGTAGTAGTAGTAGTAGTTTTAGCAGTATTTGATCAAATAAAGTATGTTGAAGACAAGCAGACTGCACAAACGGTAGAGCTGACTAAAAATTATTTCAACTTAATACTGACACCTAGTGGTGAACTCATATGGTTGCAAGAGGGAAGTGAAAATGCTGTTTAATTCTGCTCTTTCCAGCTAATGAACTAATTTGGAGGTGACTGAGGAAAACACTGCAGTTATTTTCTAGTGGAAATGCTTAAGGTTGTATAATGCACACATTGTACAACTAGACCAGGGCTCATCAACTGCTGTCTTTATCTCCTCAGTGTACTGCATGCACCTGTTTTCTTTCTTTCGCCCATACTTATTTTGAATAATGAACTGTATTAAGAAGCTGAAGTTTTCAAATCTTAATTTTGGTTACAAAAAGACACCAACCCAGACACACACACACACACACACACACACACACACACACACACACACACACACACACACACACACACACACACTGTCCTTTACAGTGCCTATCATCTTGTTTCATAATGGTTGTACTGTACTGTCTTGCACCCTCCTACCTCAACACTTTCCTGAAGGCGTACATTCCTCGCACAATCTGCAATCGATTAACGCTTAGTATTCTCTACTCAGCATGGCTCAAGGTCCCTTTCCAGAACCTTCACACTAACTGTCCCTCAGCGGTGGAATGGACTTCCAACTTCAATCTGGACCGCAAAATCTGTCACTCTCTTCAGAAAACAGCTAAATTCACACCTCTTCCATGAACTAACCCCTAAAACCCCAACCACACCTTACCCTTCTTTTAAAATAAATAAATAAATAAATTACTCTGGATCTTACACCTCTAATCTTTTATTATTATTTATTATTATTATTATAGTATTGGAACTAGAACATCAGTATAAACGTGTACTACAGACAGAGCTGCTGTTGTAGTAAATGGTAAATGTGCACTTATATAGCGCTTTTATCCAAAGCGCTTTACACTGTGTGTCATTCACCCATTCACACACACCCCAATGGTAGCAGAGCTTGCCATCGGGAGCAACTTGGGGTTCAGTGTCTTGCCCAATGACACTTCGGCATGTGGAGTCACCCGGGCCGGGAATCGAACCTCCAATCCTACGCTCTACCAACTGCGCCACAGCTGTAGTACGACAGACAGAGCTGATTTTATAGTACTACTGACAGAGCTGATGTTTTAGTACTACAGACAGAGCTCCTGTTATAGTACTACAGAGAGAGCTGTTGTTGGAGTACTACAGACAGAGCTGCTGTTATAGTACAACAGACAGAGCTCCTGTTATGGTACTACAGACAGAGCTGATTTTATAGTACTACTGACAGAGCTGATGTTTTATTACTACAGACTGAGCTGCTGTTATAGTACAACAGACAAAGCTCCTGTTATGGTACTACAGACAGAGCTGATTTTATAGTACTACTGACTGAGCTGATGTCTTATTACTACAGACAGAGCTCCTGTTATAATACTACAGACAGAGCTGCTGTTATAGGACAACAGACAGAGCTCCTGTTATAGTACTACAGACAGAGCTGCTGTTATAGGACAACAGACAGAGCTCCTGTTATAGTACTACAGAATGAGTTCCTGTCATGGTACTACAGACAGAGCTCCTGTTACAGTACTACAGAGCTCACGTTATAGTACTACATAGAGATGTTATAGTACTACAGACAGAGCTCATGTTATAGTACTACAGAGCTCATGTTATAGTACTACATAGAGATGTTATAGTACTACAGACAGAGCTCATGTTATAGTACTACAGAGCTCATGTTATAGTACTACAGAGACAGATGTTATAGTACTACAGACAGAGCTGATGTTATAGTACTACAGAGAGCCACTGTTATATTACTACAGAGCTGATGTTATAGTACTACAGAGAGAGCCACTGTTATATTACTACAGAGCTGATGTTATAGTACTACAGACAGAGCTGCTGTTATATTACTACAGAGATCTTATTGTACTACAGACAGAGCTCGTTATAGTACTACAAACAGATGTTATAGTACTACAGACAGAGCTGCTGTTATATTACTGCAGACAGAGCTCTTGTTAAAGTACTACAGACAGAGCTGCTATTATAGAAAATTAATCCCAACCTCCTGACCAATCAGATTTGAGAATACAACAGAGCTGTAGTATAACTGAAATTCAGTAATAGTTGGGAGTTTATTTGTACTTGTAAACATACAACAACTAATCTGTGAAATAAAAATAAAGCAATTTTATGTGCGAGTTTTATACTCAGTCAAAATGGAGAAACATATCTTCAAGTGTTTTGCAGTACAAGTGCAGTATTTCCTCTTTTCTTTAAAACTTCTCTAAAACATTCATGTGCTGCGACTGTACTGTTGTAATAGCCTCAGAAGAAGAAAAAAAAAATCACACAGTGGAATATCATATATATCATTCTTTAATAACCCATTGCATTTGTATATCCTTGGCATTGTGCAGTGATCATTAATCAGTGTGCTTTGAAAGCCCATGCAGCTTTTTCAACCTTCAGACAGTTAGGATCCATCAGCCTTACTCCTTACAAAACGATCAGTTGTGTTGAAGAAATGCTGCTGATGCTGCTGCTTTCAGGGTGAGAATGAAAAATGGGCCGGTCTCACCAACTGTGAAATCACTCCCATACAAATTCTGATACAAAATCTGTCTCTCGTCCTTTCTTTTTTTTTTTTTTCCACAAGATAGACTTCACTGAGATTTGAAGGTATTTGTTGAAACTTATTCATGGTTGCATTTGTTAGATTTTAAAGAAAAAGAAAAAGAAACATTAAAAAAGGGACACTACTGATGATGTCAGTCGTCTTAATATGGATGACATCACGTCTAAATAAATAAAAGTTCAAAAATCAACATAAACAGTTTCAAATATGTAAGAATGGACTGTAAGCAATAATACATAAATACATTTACAATACCTACAGCTTTACAAATTTTACACAGGTTAAAAAAAATATGAAACTGTTAAGTCATTGAACAAAATCCAAACTGTGTTTAAAACACCTTGATGGAATGATACGATGAGGCATGAAAGACATAGAACATACTTACAGTTACAAACCATTGTATAGCTTTAGTATATGACATTATATTACAGACAGATATGATTTTTAGAGGACAAGTGCATAGCAAAATAGAAGCAAATTTTTTATCCAGTTATGGGTGTAAATTCCTGACCAACTGGCATAAAAAACACTGAACAGAAACATTTAAGGCAAATTTGATCATTTGAAATTGGCATAGTCTGAGTAAATGTCGACAAAGTCCTGTACCACTCTGTAGCAAAAGTCATATTGTTCCTACAAAGAAAGAGAGAATAAAAATGACCATTATATACTGTACAGCTGCTATCTCTGTAATCAGAGCACATACAGTACACAACTGCAGAACATTTTGGGGCTGAGTCCACTGAGTTCTCCCACTGTAAGTAAATGTTTTGTAGGTAAAGTTTCTTCTTAAAACCTATTCATAACGGCTGAGAGGAATCTATAAAGGAGTTCCATAACTAAGAGGAGGGGCGGGGTTAACCCTGTTGATATGAATGATGTCATGTTTCTTGAATGATGTCATGTCATGACATCAACAATGACAATTAGGGTTAGTGTCCCAAATCGAAGTATGTTGAAATGGGTACCCGGATAGTCTACTATTTCTGGCTAATATTACCCACAACTCCTTGTGCGAGGGAGGAGGAGTTTTGTGATGATTTGCTTTTCTGAATTCAACGCGTATAGTGTCTGTGATGTGTATTTTAGAGAGGTTTAAATAAAATGTGGAAAAATAAATCAAGGGAATGTTCAACTCAATTACATAGCATATCAATTATATAAGGACTTAGGAAAGAAAAAAGTTGAAATGCAACGATGTTTACATCGACAGTGTGCGTAACTAGGCAACAACATTCTCGCTGGTTACATGAGTGTTAGTGTGTCCCATTACTTGCATACTCTTTTGCTACACACTCAAATGTGTGTACTTTTTCCTTCACAAAAAGAGTACATATTTTAGTGCATAGTATAAGTACTGGAATTGTGACGCAGCAAACGTGTTTCTGATCTCATACACAACCACAAAATGTCAGCTTAGCCAATACGTGTATTTTAGTGACAGAAAGTAGTAATTTATTTCATGTGTAATTAATGTAACAATGTACTGAGTAGACTTTGCAAATTTGTAAACCTCTAAAAGATTTTTGACATGAGCATTTATATTTTTCATATAGTATCAGAGGCACATTTATTTATTTATTTATTTATTTATTTATTTGTGATTTGCTGTTAGTGACTTAGGAGTGTCTAGGGTCTATGCCTATGTTTTCACAGGTTTCAGCTCTAAAATGCTTTGTGAATTAATGTCACACTGGTTTGGGGGTGGGTGACTGTCCTATTTTTAATAATAGCTTCTCCTAAAGGTTGATTCTTTGTGATTCTGGTCAAGAGAGGTTTAGTACATACCACAGTCTGCACCATGTGTGGCCGCTGCATTCGCAAACTCTTCACAGTCTGAAAGACGTCCAGCAGGCCCTCTGCCTTCACACGCTCCAGAATATTACTGAGGGCAATAAACGTACCGGTCCGACCCGCTCCAGCACTACACATACACACACACACACACACACACAAATATAAAGTGACAATTAATCCATACAGAGATATAAACACATCCATCTTGCATAAACCACTGCTGCATTTGACAACTGAAATTTGACTTGATCCGCCCCCTACTCAGAAACTCACGAAGGTCTCCTCAACCACCAAATCAGCATGGCTGCTCACTGCACAGTAAACAACGTAGCACTTATTTACTTTACATAAGTTATGCTGAACTAGTATTTGCTTTAGAGCAATCGACATACAGACATTTTAGCTTGTTAAATCTATAACTCAGACTATACACATTGCTGTATTTACCAGGTAAATATACATCACTCATCACGGTTGCCAACAAAAAATATGAACATGGAGGTGTCCATGTTTTTTCCCCTCACTTTTCAGCTCAAACACACACATTTTGAAAATGATGAGTTCCAAACTCCCACATCTGAGGTAAGTCAAATGCAGCATTAATCAATAAAGATAAGCATGTTCAGTACCGTCAATCAGTGCAATAGGTAACACCGAACTGCAACACGAAATATATGAAGTAAAAAATAAAAAAATAAAAACTAACAAACAGTAAGCGCATAGATTTATTTTGTGGGAACAAGTTTAAGAATGTGAGGTATGTTTATATATAAGTTTAAAGAAATTATATATACTTTGCATGTATGGCAATATATTAAAGGCGTTTTTTCATTCATCTGCTGCCATGTTTACATCCAAATACTCTTGTCCTCCCTAGCCTTGTTCTTTGTCCTGTGCATTTTTACTGTATATCTCTAAACGTATCTTACAGTCTCGTGCATGTGCACGTTATCTAGTCCTGTGTAATATGCATCTGTATTATTTTGTTCTGTATCATGGTACTGAAGAAACATACATATTTTTCCAATGTAAACAAGTTGAGAATAAAATCCACTTGACCTAACTTGGTGAACTAGATCTGAATCACTCCTGTCACTGAAGAAACATGTGGCATGTTCAAAAGGCATGACGGTATGCAGGTGATTTGAATAAGCTACCCACAAATTCAAGTTAAGCACCCACTAAGCATGTGCCTGAACACGGATAATGTTTCTGTAATCTGTAAACATGGCCGACTTGAATCACTGATTCAAAATTTTGCCGTAGCTTTATTTTCTGGATATTTTCAGTAGGATAATGTGCCATATTACAAAACACACACCTGTCATGCTGATTCCATAAATACAAGGGGGGACCCAAAAATTCCTGGAATTTGAACGTGGCATGTGCACTTGATGTAGCTGCAGATTTTGTCACTGTGTAGTATATGCTTACAGTAGGTATATGCTTTAAGGGGCAGTGGTGGCTTGGCGTTTAAGGCTCTGAGTTACTGAACGGAAGGTCGGCGGTTCAAGCCCCAGCACTGCCAAGCTGTCATTGGGCCCTTGAGCAAGGCCCTCAACCCTCTCTGCTCCAGGGGTGCTGTATAATGGCTGACCCAGTGCTCTGACCCCAACCCCCTAACATGTGAAGGAAAGAATTTCACTGTGCTATAGTGCATCTGTGAAAAATAAAGACTCATTATTATTATAGTCTGGTGAGTCAGTCTCCCGAGTGGTGAAAAACGTCCAGAGAAATGGTGCACCTGCAACTGGATCTTGCACTATGACAATGCATCTACACACACTGAGTTTTTAACCAGAAACAATGTAGTTATCGCTTCACATTCTCCGTATTCACCAGATCTCGCACCTTGCGACTTTTTGTTCCCAAAATTAAAAATGAGACTGAAGGGGAAAAGATTTATCACTGTGGAGGAAATCCAAAAAGAAAGGGAAAAAAAACAGAGGCTGTAGACATGAGGACAAAAGATGACTACAGGAAATGTTTCCAGGAATGGGAGAAACATCACAAGCAAAAGTACTTTGAAGGGGATTAAAGGAGAAATGCTGTAAGTTTTATAACACTAGTTTAGTTTTTTTGTTTGTTTTTTTTTTTAATTCTGGGAAATTTTCCCCCCTCTTATGACTCAGTCGACAGTCACCAGATCTGTGACACAATGTTTCTGGTAGACAAAAAGAGGTTGATACACAGTACTAGATAAAGTGGCCCTTAACGGAAGTGTGTATGTGTGTATATGTGTTGTCTGTGTGTTACCTGCAGTGTACGACGATGGGGTGGTTGCCTGATTGCTGTTGCTGTTTCTGCACCGCAGCGATGATGTCGATCATTCCCTTCCCCTCTGCTGGAATTCCAATCTCCGGCCAGCCGTGAAAGTGGAAGTGACGGACAGATCGTGTCTCCTTCTCCTGCTCAACACAAAATAACTCACCTTAGAGCTGAGATGAACTAAACATCATGGAAAAAGTAAGTACACCCTTACATTTCACTCCATTGTCAAATTTATATCATTTGAATCAGGTGTTCAAGATTGGGTTCCAGAGTTCAGAACCTGCTTAGGGAGTACAAGTGGAACCTATCTTATTTATACCCCTCTCATATCTAGTCTCTGCTGTTCCCTTTGTTATTGAGGTGTGTGGTTTCCTCGTGCCAAGATCTAAAGAGTTCTATAAAGCATTCAGGAAAAATGTTGTGGATGCCTGTGAGTCTGGCAAGAGATTAATAGGCATCCACAACCCAGCAATCCCAGCAAATTCAGCCCAAGAGCAGATGGTCTGATGCAAAAAGTCTCCAAGAACCCCAAAATTTGATCACACGATCTGCTAGTATGTCTTGCAGCTGTTGGCGTCAAAGTGCATGAATCTACAACGAAAAAGAGATTGCATAAATTTTACCCGCTTAGACGCCGTGTCAGAAAAAAGCCTTTGCAAAAAAGACCAGGCCTTTTGGAATAATGTGCTCTGGACAAATGAATCAAAGATAGAGTTGTTTGGCCACAGTAACAGCAGACATGTTTTTCACGAGAAGCACCTCATACCAACTGTGAGGCACGGTGGTGGAAATGTTATAGTTTGGGGTTGCTTCGCTGCCTCCGGGACCAGACAGCTTACATTCACCAATTCAACTATGTATTCTGCATCCTATCAAAGAGTGCATGAAGATAATGTAAGGCCATAGGTCCAAAAGTTAAAGTTGAACAGAAAGTGGACCTTTCAACAGGATAATGATCCTAAGCACACTAGCAAATCCACCATTAATGGCTCAAAAAGAAGAAATGGATGGTTATGGAACAGCCTTGTCAAAACCCGGATTTGAATACCATTGAAATGTTGTAGGGAGATTAAATGGGCTGTACATGAGAAACCTCTCAAACACCTTGCAAATGAAATAATATTGTTTAGACGAGTGGTCAAAAATTCCAGCAAGCCGATATCAGAGACTGGTGGACAATTATGCAAAACGCCTACAAGAATTTATTTCTGCTAAATGGGGAAATACTAGCTTCTGAGGCCAAGCGTGTACTTACTTTTTCCACAGACAAATATCACATCTGTTGATATTTCTGCTGAATAAATGATTGAAAAAGCTAATTTTCCTTGTGGTTTTGTTCACATATATAAACTTTACTAATAGGCAGTGTTTCAAAGATTAACAAATGTTTGCTTGTCCAAATATGTCAAAAAAGCCAACAATTTCTATGGGATGTACTTATATTTTCACATGATTGTATATAATGCATACATTTGCAGTGAATTAACTGTATTGATTCAGATTCAGATTTCTTTCACACACACAGACATGCACATGTGCACAAACACTCACCGGGTAATGTGTGAGTACCAGGTCTCTGAGGCTAAACGTGTCATCACACTGAGTATCAGCCTTGATTTCCACTGTGTAGTCCCCATATTTCACTGAGTCTTCTGTGGGCCAGTACTGACAACATTTATCCTGCAAAACAAACAAATACACACACACACACACACACACACACTTTAATATTTAATATTACCTTGTTAGAACAAAATACATTTTTATTTAAGAAATCTCTGACCTTGATTTTTGATCTTGTGGGGACATCTGTATGGTCCCCAAAAGGAAAACTAAAAACTACTCATTTTATTTCAAAAGAAACTAAAACTTCCAAAGGGTTTCATTTTGGTTATTCAGGTTAACGTTAGAGTTAAGTTTAGGTCTCGTATTGTATTCATTCCTTTATGTCAATAGTAGGTCTTCACAAACAAGGATAGAAAGAAAGTGTTTATTTTTCTGTGTGTGTGTGTGTGTGTGTGTGTGTGTGTGTGTGTGTGTGTGTGTGTGAGTGTGTACCTGTTCTCTCTCTTGGAGTTCTGTCAGCATGACTATGGAGTGGCACTTCCATTCCCAGACCATCCTCCAGAAATCTTCCACCGTGTGGAGTAAAGGACCTTGCGTTGCTATGAAGTAGTCTTTTTGCCTGTAGCCCTGTTACATCCAAACAAAACCATTATACACACATACACACAGGCAAAATCAGCACTCAGTAAATATACTGTAAAGTAAGAAAGCTTGTTTCTGTGACGCATCACAAAATTGATCTGGCAATTATGGAATCTTCCATACATTCATCCATCTTCTACCGCTTAGTCCTTTTCAGGGTCACGGGGAACCTGGATCCTATCCCAGGGAGCTTATGGAATCTTTTACCTTACAATTATGAGATAATATCATGCATTCCTGACTAATTGTGACTTTATCTCACAATTATGAATTCATGTGACTTTGTGCTTCTTATCTCAAAAATGGAAACAATACATATTAAATACATGTTACAGGGGAACTAAAGTTACAGAATGCTAAATTCCTCATCAAAAGTATATTTGATTCATTGACGCATTGATTAAAATCCTTTTTCGTCTGCATTAAACCGATTACGCAACACAACTACCTGCAGAAAACCTCAATAAAAAAGCACTCACATCGATAAAAGATGCATTAATGTAGTCAGTGAATTCCTGCCCTCTCCTCATGGATAGGATCACTCTGTTGAAATCATCTGCAATAAAGATGGAATGAAAAAAGTGTTAGTAACACTAATCCAGTTCCAATTATTAGCAACACTGATCTAGTGTGAACGACTGCTATTAGCAACACTTTTCTAGTCATTATTAACACTATTCTAGTTATTAGCAACTCTGTTTTAGTTCCAATTACTGCTAACATTGTTCCAATTTGTCTATTATTAGTAACACTGTATCAGTTATTAGTAATGTTCTAGGTTTTAGCAACACTGTTCTAGTTCTAGTTATTAGCAACACTTCTAATTCCAGTTATTAGCAACACTGTTCTAGTTCCAGTTATTAGCAACACTGTTCCAGTTATTAGCAACACTGTTCTAGTTCCAGTTATTAGCAACACTGTTCCAGTTATTAGCAACACTGTTCTAGTTCTAGTTATTAGCAACACTTCTAATTCCAGTTATTAGCAACACTGTTCTAATTCCAGTTATTAGCAACACTGTTCCAGTTATTAGCAACACTGTTCTAGTTCCAGTTATTAGCAACACTGTTCCAGTTATTAGCAACACTGTTCTAGTTCCAGTTATTGGCAACACTGTTCTAATTCCAGTTATTAGCAACATTGTTCCAGTTATTAGCAACACTGTTCCAGTTATTAGCAAAACTGTTCTAGTTCCAGTTATTAGCAACACTGTTCTAATTCCAATTATTAGTAACATTGTTCCAGTTATTAGCAACACTGTTCCAGTTATTAGCAACATTGTTCTAATTCCAGTTATTAGCAACACTGTTCTAATTCCAGTTATTAGCAACACTGTTCTAGTTCCAGCTATTAGCAATACTGTTCTAGTTCCAGTTATTAGCAACATTGTTCTAGTTCTAGTTATTAGCAACACTGTTCTAGTTCCAGTTATTAGCAATAATGTTCTAGTTCCAGTTATTAGCAACACTGTTCCAGTTATTAGCAACACTGTTCTAGTTCCAGTTATTAGCAACACTGTTCTAGTTCCAGTTATTAGCAACACTGTTCTAGTTCCAGTTATTAGCAATACTGTTCTAGTTCCAGTTATTAGCAACACTGTTCCAGTTATTAGCAACACTGTTCTAGTTCCAGTTATTAGCAACACTGTTCTAGTTCCAGTTATTAGCAACACTGTTCTAGTTCCAGTTATTAGCAACACTGTTCTAATTCCAGTTATTAGCAACATTGTTCCAGTTATTAGCAACACTGTTCCAATTATTAGCAACACTGTTCCAGTTATTAGCAACACTGTTCTAATTCCAGTTATTAGCAACACTGTTCTAGTTCCAGTTATTAGCAACACTGTTTTAGTTCTAGTTATTAGCAACACTGTTCTAGTTCCAGTTATAAGCAAACTGTTCCAGTTATTAGCAACACTGTTCTAATTCCAGTTATTAGCAACACTGTTCTAATTCCAGTTATTAGCAACATTGTTCCAGTTATTAGCAACACTGTTCTAGTTCCAGTTATTAGCAACACTGTTGCAGTTATTAGCAACACTATTCCAGTTATTAGCAACACTGTTCTAGTTCCGGTTATTAGCAACACTGTTCTAGTTCCAGTTATTAGCAACACTGTTCCAGTTATTAGCAACACTGTTCTAGTTCCAGTTATTAGCAACACTGTTCTAGTTCCAGTTATTAGCAACACTGTTCTAATTCCAGTTATTAGCAACATTGTTCCAGTTATTAGCAACACTGTTCCAATTATTAGCAACACTGTTCCAGTTATTAGCAACACTGTTCTAATTCCAGTTATTAGCAACACTGTTCTAGTTCCAGTTATTAGCAACACTTTTTTAGTTCTAGTTATTAGCAACACTGTTCTAGTTCCAGTTATAAGCAAACTGTTCCAGTTATTAGCAACACTGTTCTAATTCCAGTTATTAGCAACACTGTTCTAATTCCAGTTATTAGCAACATTGTTCTAGTTCTAGTTAATAGCAACACTGTTCTAGTTCCAGTTATTAGCAAACTGTTCCAGTTATTAGCAACACTGTTCTAATTCCAGTTATTAGCAACATTGTTCCAGTTATTAGCAACACTGTTCCAGTTATTAGCAACACTGTTCTAGTTCCAGTTATTAGCAACACTGTTGCAGTTATTAGCAACACTATTCCAGTTATTAGCAACACTGTTCTAGTTCCGGTTATTAGCAACACTGTTCTAGTTCCAGTTATTAGCAACACTGTTCCAGTTATTAGCAACACTGTTCTAGTTCCAGTTATTAGCAACATTGTTCCAGTTATTAGCAACACTATTAGCAACACTGTTCTAGTTCCAGTTATTAGCAACACTGTTCTAATTCCAGTCATTAGCAACACTGTTCTAGTTCCAGTTATTAGCAACACTGTTTTAGTTCCAGTTATTAGCAACACTGTTCTAATTCCAGTTATTACTATCATTGATCGAATTTGTCTTTGTCATTAGTAACACTGTATCAGTAAGTAAAAAAAAGCTCGTTTCTAGGAAATGTGTCTTATTTTTTCCGTAAAAAGAAAAATAATCTTGTCAAGCATGTTCTGCATTACAAAACTAATCTAATTTTAAGAAAATACATCTGTTTGTCTTACGTTCTTCCAGCTAACCAGTAACAAGCTACAACAATGGTTCGCTTAATATTCTAGCACATTAGCAAGATTTCCTTGTTTTCCTTATTTTAGGATTAAGACCACTTGCACAATGTGAAGTAGCTATATAACATGGTTATGCAGAAATCCACTCTGAACTACATTACCCATCATCCCCAGCACATCACATGACCAGGTCACATATCCCACTGATCAGTCACACCTGTGGTACACCGAATAAGCACCCCTATATACAGCCTGTTCTAGTTTTTCAGCTCCTAATTGTCAAGCGTTTGTTGTTGAGGGGTTGATGTGTTGTCATGTGTGCCACAGCTACTCTCAGAGTCTGCATGTTTTTGCCTTGGGTCCATTGTTACCTTTATGCTTCTTGTTTTTCTTGTTTGTTTTGAACTTCATTCAAGTAAAAAATCTGCACTTGCATCTGCCTCCTTATACAATTGCTGAAAATACTGTATATTGCTGAGTTTTTCCCTGTCTCAATATAAATGCTAAAAATAACAATGCAATAAATAATAAATAAGTCACTTATTTATTATGCTGTTTGAAGAAATTGTCTTATTGTGAGTTTTTCTTGTTAATTATTAATCTTAAATTAAGGGATAAATTCCTAAAGTCAGCTCAATCAAGAGACCAAATACTAATTTTAAGTAAGTCTATCTTTAAAAACTGAGTTTCCATTGCTTGTAATAAGAACAATTGGCTTCAATTTTGGCATTTTTCTATAGATTTAAGGCTCATTATGGTCTTTCAGTGGTTAGACTTGTGCTAGTTTTAAGAATTCTAGCCAAGCAAAATTTGCTTACCTCACTGGCAGATTTCCTTGATTATATTTAAGAATATATTCAATTCGTTTTAGCGGGACTGTTTTTGTAGTGTAGCATCACTGTTCTTGATTATCTTTATTTATTTAATATCACACATATTATTTTGCTACTGAATAACAGGTTGTGTAATAATACGTGTAAGTTGGCAGATGTTTAAGTTGAATTGACTTTGGAATGAGGTTCTTATTGCTGGTGAACATAGTGTGGCAGGAAGGACATTAATAGGTGGGAAAAAAGTGTGATTTCAGATTCACTTCCCTGTAAAAATAAAGATTCATGTTGTTCCTGGATACCAGCAAGCATTAGGTAACAGAATTTGTGTCATGGTGATTTTCAGTTTAGCGATACAAACAAGAATATTAATACACCAAATTATGGTTGTAGAGTGGTATGTGGTTGTAAAGTAATTTCCTGACAAATATTTGAACAAAAACCCCTTGAGTGTCATGTTGTGTATGAACACTTAAACATGCAGTTTATGCACTGTGTACTGTACATGACAACCATGCATACAATAGCCTCCAGAATTAATGGCACCCTTCATGAAGATAAAATTAATAAAACATGCAATGTGCAATTGTTTATACTATATATATATATATATATATATATATATATATATATATATATATATATATATATATATATATATATATATTATTCCATTTCAGCAATATTATTAATAATTTTTTTTTTTTTTAGGACAAATAAATTATTGTTTTGGGAGAATTTTAGATAATTAGCTAACGTTTATTTTTATAGAATCATTTTTGATGAAGGGTGCCAATAATTCTGGGAGGTACTGTATGTATATAGGACATTTGCGCAAAAAGAGTGGACAAATTTGTTAAATCATAACCGGGAAAACAGTAAAATGGGAATCTAACAGCATATTTTGGATTAAACTAAAAATAAAAATTCAAATAAATTAAACGTGAGACCATATTGTGACCACGTTAAGTTGCTCTGCACCTCTTCTCACGTCGAGCTCTTAGTATCTTGTTGCTCTGATTATAGAATATTTAAATAATTTTCTGAATTTCCTATCATTTTCTATATCTTAAACGCTACATGTTTCCAGTCTTTTCAGACCTGGTAAGAACCCTTTACAGCCCAAATCCTTACATGGAATAATCTGAAGCACTCGGTTCTTCTTCATATTCGCCGGTAGATTGCCCGTTCTCATGTTTTCCTTCATAATGCGCATATTGGTCAGCTTCTGCAAACATGAAGAAGTGAAGCATTCATCTGTGAAACTGATAAATGTAGACATATCACAAAATGCTTTGATGGACAATTTGTGTTTCGGCTGTTGGTTTCAGTTCCTCTCCCAGCACAGAGGTATTCTACTTACCTTAAACTCTTCATCGAGCCCCAGGCGATCTTGTGGTGCACAGGTGTTGTGCAGTTTCTGCAGATGTCCCTCTAAAGAGGACACGTCCAACTCAGTGTCCCCATACAGGTAGTACTCCAACAGGGCCTGGTAGATGAACGAGTACTGCATCTGCACATACCCACACACACCACATAGTTTGAGGAACTGGGAGGGGAAAATCCCTGCAAGCTGCATGCATGTATAATTAGAATTGCCTATAGAGATTTTCCAAGACACCATCTTTTGTTTTTTTATAGTATTCAATTGAATATTACAGAATATTTTATCATGAAGGATAACAGATGCTGGATGATGGTCAGTATTTTTTTCTTATGAAAGAGAGTGACTAATATTCATCTAGGATTCCCATATAATCTGCTGCATTGTCACATATCATAGAATATTGTTTCTTATTCATGCATTTTATAGAAAACATACAGGTAAAACTTTATTACATATAATACAATAGATGTAATGTACATAGAGCTTCTAACTACAGCCAATGTTTAAGCCGAGTCCCAGGTTTGCGTTTATGACAGGAATTGATCAACTATAAAGCATCATACCCAAAAATAAATAAATAAATAAATAAAAAATGTGTGTACTATTAAAGTAAAATAAACTATTTATATAATCATAGGTAACACTTATACAGTATGTGTGTATATGAGTGTACATATTTGTGTAAAATGCAGCAACAAGGGTATTAACTAGAAAATGAGATGATTTTAGACCAGTTTTAGCATCACTGGCTGCCTACTTCCTTTAGAAATGACTAGCAAATACTATTATTAATTTTTCAATCTTTTAATTGTGAAGGACCTTCATACTATCTTCCAAACCCTTAAGATCATCAAGTGCTGGACATTTCATGCAAAGCATACAAAAGATATCAACCTTTTGTTTTTACACAGCAAAGATCTGGAAGACATTACCATTACACATTTGTCAGGCTCTCTCTCTCTCTCTCTATCTATCTATCTATCTATCTATCTATCTCTGATTTAAAAAAAAAAAAGAAAGAAAGATAGAAAAAACATTAAGCATTAAAGTGAAAAACAAATTATAATTTTTTTCACAAAAGCATTTATTTAACTTTTATTGCCTTAACACATTACTTTTATTTATAATATTTTCCTTCAATAGTTTCATTCATTTTATATAGTTAATTATTTTATCCATCTGTCACTATTATTTCATTATTTTTATTAGCATATTTTACTATTTTATTTATTTTTTTCCTTTTATTTTACAGCTTGAACACTTTATTGTGCTATATAAATACTGTAGAGTACATTATTATTATTATTATTATTATTCATTATGCTCTTTAAATATCGATTGTGTGTCATTGTTCTCAAATTTGTTTTTGTTTAAGCCAATATTTCACATTCATATTATCAAATTTTGACTAGAATGGACCATGACTATAATTTACATTGTTAGAATTGTACTCAAAAATAAAATTGCTGCTGTTTTTTGTTTTTGTTTTTTTCCCACCCAGTTGTGGCTTTTGTTTCAGGCCAAGTACTTTATTATTTCATTTTTTAAAATAGTCGGGTAGTTATTGTCACTCAACTTGGCCAAGAGCTCTCTACTTGTATCTGTGTTAAACTGAAAAAAGCAGTGTGGACACACAGAGGTGTGAAAAGACAATGACCTTTTTACTGGCAAGATTCTGGTAGTTCTGACCAGAGTCTCTGAGGCTGAAACTAACACCTCTAATTTAGTTAGTAGGCCATTTCGTACAGCCAAATGAGAGAACACGAGTAAAAGATTGCAAACTCACATCTGTCTGTACAAGTTGTGATCGCTGATCTCGGATTCTGGACACGAACCCAAATACGTCGATCTTTTGTTCTTCGTGCATCATGTCAATCATTGCGTCGATCACAATGAATGTACCTGTCCTTCCAACCCCAGCACTGAGAGATAGCACACACACGCACACACACACACACACACACACACACACACACACAAAAACAAACACACAAGCAGATTTATGGGCTGTATGGGTTTTATAATGAATAAAGGCACAAAATTACACTTCCTGTCTCCTGCAGTGTGGTTATGAATTCCCACCTCTCAGCTCACTGTCAGCTGCAGTGCTGCTCTCATGTTTTGTTTGGAGTTGATTCCTTGTGCATTTGTTTTGGTACTGTCTCTACTCCTGTCCTGTTATTAGTTTGTTACCTAATGTGTGCATCTGTTCTGAATTCATCTTCATGTTCCATGTCTCATAGCAAATATGCATGCCCATCTCTTACTTTTGCTTGTTCCCTGTTTTTTTAGTTTCTAGTCGTGCTTCTGGGTTTTGAATGCATGTGTTCTCGTTTAAGATTATGGACTGATCTAATGTGTTGCTATTTTTTCTCCCTGTTCATTGAGACCTGTTACAAGGCTGTTTCAGCGGCTACCCAGATATGTTTGCGTTTAGTTTGAGCAAACTCTGTTTTTTCGGTCTCAACAAAGTCATTTGGTTTTAGCGGGTGTTGTTGCCATGGTAACTTGCACTACATAGCTAACCTGCTCCTGAGCAGGTTTTATTCTGGGTAAGAAATTGCAAACCCAAATTGGACCAATCAGCTGTGAGCAAAGTAATATAAATCTGATGCATCAAAGTTAATCCTTTAGTGTTTGTAGCGATGGCTTCACCGTTTGCATAGAATTCTGTGGGGCTCTGAGAGCAAATAATAAGCAGCATACTTTGAAGGGAAAGAACATTTAGGGACAAACACAATCCCCTGGCTTTTCCTGATGACCATCTGATATCGATTTTCGCCAGATTGCCGGCTTCTTGAGCTTCAAATTATAAAATCAAATACGTCGAAGCCACGCTCTTACTGTACCGCAAACTGTATGAATTTCTTTGCGGTTCTTTGCGAATGGTACATATTTGCATGTGGTGTTTTTATTCCTGTTCTAATATATTTTTAAAAATTTATATAAATTTGATTTATATTTAATTAAAACAATTTACATTGTTCTGCCAGCAATTTTCCCGAGCTTTGGCAGCTGCAAAGGTGTTGCTTTTTTTCTTGCTCTTCAATCGAAAAGTTGATAACCAGCGTCATGAAACCTGGTAACCTTAATTAACCCAGTTGGATTTGTTCAGTTTTGTCAACTCAATCCTTACTCTGCAACTCTGAGATTGTTCAACTCGTTTCGTGCAACAGGCCTCTGGCCACCGGATTGCCCCAAATAAACCGATTTTACACACTTGTGTTCTTCCCACACATTGCAAGTGTTTTCAGCAGTCAGATTTTAAATCAGATCTATCTGGATGTGATCCTGATACTCATCATTTAAATTATCATTAGCAATAATTTCTTTTAGATCAAGTTATTTCCTGTAACATGATGGACACTGTGATAATAGAATTGCATAGAGTAGCAGATAAAAATATAAAATATTCATTGAACTGACTCGATCAGATATTTTATTCTAAAAATGAATGACAGATATAATACCAAGGTCAGGTTTCTTTTCTTTTTTTTTTAAAGAATGCATTATTGATATTTATCACTTCCAATACAACAGTATACTGGATATAGTTTTTAGTCTGGTTAGTTATTGATGTGTATTTTATAAATAAATACACTAAAATATTGCCAAACATAAAAACAATACTAGCAAAATGCATATAAGGGAAATAAGTGAATTGAACTTGTCCTTGAAAACACTCTTTGAGATGTAATGCAATTTCCTGATAATCAGGTTAGTTAAGCAATGATACTTGGCAACATGTTTCTCATAACAGTTGATTCAAGATCAGTTTATTTCACACGCTCAAACAAAATGTTTAGTGCAATTTTTGTGGAAAGTTTCTTTTCCTTTTTTCTAAAATAGGCACGCACAGTGAACGTGCCATCAGTATAAACACACAAAACTATAAATACTTTAAACCAAATGCAACATTGACATCATCATTATAAAACCAGTGTTTGTTATACAGTGCTGTGAAAAGTATTTGACCCCATCCTGATTTCTATTTTTGTGTATATCTCATACTAAATAGTTTTAGATCTGTGGTTTTCACCTCGCCACTCTTCCAATGATGCCATTTTTGCCCAGTGTCTTTCTGATAGTGGATTCATAAACGGTGACCTTAATTGATGCAAGAAAGGCTTTGCTGTGCTCTTGGAGGAATTTTGGAAGGTCGGCCACTTCTGGGAAGGTTCACTACTGTGCCGAGTTCGGAGGTAATGGCTCTCACTGTAGCTCCCTTCCCAGACTGATGCATTTCTATCACATTCTTCCTCATTGTTTTTGAAATTTCTTTAAATTTTGGCATAGTGTGTTTCTGAGTAAGACCTTTTAAACAACTTCATACTGTTGAAAAAGTCCTATTTAAGTGTTGATGTGATTGAACAGGGTTTGCAGTAATCAGGCCTGGTTGTGTCTAGTCCATATGAACCCCATTATGAATGCAGTTTTATAGATTTGGGGAATTACTAACTATGGGTGTAAATACATTTTCACACAGGCTTAGTTGGTATTGGATAACTTTTTGGCTTTAATAAATAACATTATCATTTAAAAACTGTATTTTGTGTGTACTCAGGTTGCCTTTGTTTTATCTTAGACTTGAATTTCTGAAACAATTTAGCATGAGACATGCACAAAAACAGAAGAAGTCAGCTGGTCTCAAGTTTTGACACCAACCATTAGTAAACAAATTAAATCTACTAAATGGTTGAATGGTGCTATTCATCGGCACAGCAAGTGTGCGTGTGTGTTCGTGAGTGGGTGTAGGACTATGGTCTGACTGTGTAGAACAGAGTAAAGATCATAGTGTCAGAGTTAGGACATACGTACACTTGTGACACTGAAACATGACAAAACTAGATCAGAGGTTGCCTGATCAAACTTTCAGACACTGACCTACATATTTCTGAGTTTTATTTCCTGAATAGCCCTGAGTTCGCCTAATTCAAATGATATGGAAATCGCTTTGAATAATGCATCATTGTCTGCTAAAGTAAATTATACATGCATGACGGATACCTTCCAAATGACACAGGGGGGTCCACAAGGTCTTCTGTATAATGGTTATGCAAAAATTGGCCTTTTTCCAAGAGATTAACAGAATGTGTCTATTTTCACTTTCAGTATTTCAGTGTTAATGAGACTGTTTGAGTACAGTTCGAGGATTATTATTATTATTATTATTATTATTATTATTATTATTATTAATTTACAGATTTCGGTAATGCCTAACAGTAACCCATTCCAATTCCAGGCATCCCTGATTCTTCTGTCAGCATATACTTTCTATTAGCTATACTGTAGTATTTGTAAAATAATATGATAAACTGAATATTATACCAGGGTGTTGTGGAATTAAACACTCTCCCAGAGCAAGACGTATACGGTTAAACAGTGAGTGTGCAAAAAATATTTTCTTATTTAGGAATTTATTTAAGAGATTTAGGAATCTGGGCATTAGTGTTAATCATTTTAGCAAACCTGATTTTATTATCTCATATTAAATACGGTATATATTTAATACTCTAATGCAATTAACTATTTTTTTTTAAATTTTTTTTTTTTTTTTTTTTTTTTTTTTTTTAAAAATTTTTTTATTTTAATTTTGTTAGGTGTGTTTTTTTGATTTTTGTTTGTTTTTGGCAAATTCTTAGTTGTTATGAGTTGTTACAAACCCGCTGTGTTTACTGTGTAGCCGAGATCATAACCTGATTCTGGAGATCTGAATAACTGTAATATTCAAATGAATCTAAGGAACTTAGCAGAAAGAGCAGAAGTTAAATTGGAATTGAGAGTAAACCTGCACAGAAGGGGACATGATCAGCAGCAGGGTTATGGCTCTGTGTTGTTCGGGGTAGGTTGCGTACCTGCAGTGCACCACGATGGGACCTGCAAATGACGGGTTCACCTGCTTGACTTTCTTGAGGAACTTGAGCATGCCTATAGGCGAGAAGGGCACGCCAAAGTCTGGCCAGCTTGTGAAGTGCAGCTGCGTGACAAGACGAGGGGTTTTAGAACCATCACTAGCTTGCTGTGGGGAGAGAGAAAGAGATTTATTTTTTTAGGAATCCCACAATAATTAATTCTCATAAACTATTATAATAAACTACAATTATCTCTGATGAACTGTTTACAACCTTCTCTGTAATAAGATTAAAATGCTCAGTAATTTGTCAGGTTTAATAATATAACGATTATCAGGAGAAAACTCTGAGCATGGTTAATCCACAGCGGTGTTCAATTCTCAAATTTCAGTGGTCAGAAAGCTTTGATTCATTTTCTGTAACAGCAGCACTGACTGTAGTATTGGCTATTATTCAAATCACAGGTTTATAATAACTCTTTTGTTCTAATTCATTGTCGTTTCTAATATAGAGTAGCAACTTACACATATATATGTTCACCCTATCAAGACTTACACATGCTTTTTTAATTTTAAAACCATTTATGTGGACGCTTTAAGACACTTATTTACCATCTTTTAGATGGAGTCTCTGGTGTCTAATAAAGCCGTACCTACTGTATGTTTTCTGATGGGGCAGGCTTTGGTACATAGGGCTTTGTGCTTTATGGTTTCTCAGTCACATGATAAACTGTTTTTTTTGTTTGTTTGTTTGTTTATTTTTTGTCAACTAAAAGGAAATGCTTTTGGGTGATAAACAGAACAAACATACTTTACAGAGATTCTACAGCACTAAAAGAACTGTAACTGTCATTCTGTAATAAGCGTTGGCATGCTGATGTGGTATCAGGGAAATAAAACACTTTTGGGATATGCTGGGTACTAACACACAACCGTTTCATTTGAACTATTTCCTATTTTCCTATTACTGTACACCCTGTGTTACTTTTTGTTCCTTAATATTTTACATAACATAGCATAATATAACATACAATATCATAATAATATAATGATAGGGCTGCATTTAAAAGTATTCAGTAACACTTTGTTGCTTTTGCCATCACACACTTGCACACAGACTTACATATTGCACACAGAATTTGCGTATCGTGTAGTCGACCAGCACGGTGATGTCCTCCACGGCGACTCTCACATTCCCGTACGTCCAGCACCCCTTGTCAGGCCAGTACTGGTAACACTTGTCCTAGATTGATGAACAAATTGAACAGATTTGTACACAAAACTGCAGATACAGTGGGGGGGGGGAATAAGTATTGAACGCGTCAACACTTTTTTCAGTAAATATATTTCCAATGAGGCTATTCACGTAAAATTTTCACCAGACATCAGTACTAACTCAAGCAATCCGGAAATATAAAGAGTTCACAACATTAATTCCGTAAATAAAGTCCATAAATAAATTATGTGTAATAAAGTGGAGCCATAAGGGAGCCGGGGGTTTTAAGGTGACTTCTCAGCCTCACTGTTATTTGACAAACTTAATCAGTGCTGCCCGTCAGAATTAGTCAGCCTGAGTTTGATGGATAATACACATATAATGACACTCCGCTGAATAATTAGGATAACACCAGAGAGGAGCTTAATAGCTATTATTTAATTATCGATTCAGCACCCAGACTAAAGCTGATTTAACTCTCCTACCCACGCTTGCTTTATTGATTTGTGTGAGCTGAGAGAGAGAGAGAGAGGGAGATTGAGATTGAATGGGGTAACTGTAAAAAAAAAATAAAAATTTAATTCACCATAGTTATATAGTAAAAAAAAAAAAAAAAAAAAAAAAAAGGAGTAGCAAGCTAATGCAGATCAACATTTTGTCTGATCCTCCATCTCCTTGCATCTGTTCTCTTCTGCATCAGTTCTCTTGGAGACACTGCAGTTGGATAAGGAAAAAACGTCTGGTAGTTGTTTCAAGCCTCAAAGATTTTGAGTTCAAGGCTCAGTAGAGATCATCGCATTTGTTGCAGAATGCCTCGTTCTTCTTTTCACTAAATATAGTTCTGCTTATTGTTTCTTCTTGCCTAATTATGTTTTTTTGTTATTGTTGTTTTCCGAAACTAATTCAGAAAGGCAAATCAAAAGCAAAAATGTGCATACTGAACCTAAACTTTTGCACAGTACTGTCTGTATCTGAATGTTGAAGTGAAGTAATGGTTATGCTTGAGTTGTTCGGGTGGAATTCAGACATGTGAAGACCTGTACGTTGTGTATGAAATGAATTACCTCTTTCCTCTCTTTCAGGTTGGTTAGCATGACAATGGTAGCTGATTTCTGCTCCCATATCATTCTCCAAAAATCAGCAACAGTCTCATGTTTTGGTCCTGACACACACACACGCACACACACACACACCACAAACAACACAAAATCTTGTAACCAAATCTCATTCGCTGAACTCCTTGAGAAATCATAAACAGCAGATCTCAGAAATGGGAATCAAGAGAATGTGTTGATTAATTTTCTATTACAGCAGCTCTGGCAATAGTTTTATCTGCAATGTTAATATTAATGCAGTGCTTATTCTATATAAGGAATTGAATGGCAGACACTCCACATTATCAGATTCTGAAAATGTGTAATTCAGTAGCTTTGGGGTTTTTTTTTTGTTTTGTATTTTGGTAAGGAGACATTTATTTAACATTTATAGAGAGAGTCTTCAGTGGGAAGGGAGCACTGTGTAACAGTCAGAATTAAAGCTGTAACTATACGATATGTAACACTTAAGATGTTGCACTTTTGGTTTCTCAGTAACCTGATAAGCTGCCTTTTGTGTCTTATTTACTTCAAGAGAGAAAAAAAAAAAAACAGACCCCAGAGAAGGAACGGCTATTTAGACATGTTATAAGTGATAACAGGAACTAACTCATTTCATAGATGTTCCACAGCCTTAAATGCAATTATAAATGAATTAATAATATGACCTGTCGTACTTTAATAAATACAAATTGTTCGCGTTGACAAACTGCCGTGGTGTAAGAGAAATACATTCTTAAAGATTATTTATCTATAACAGTATGTCCGGTTCTGTTTCATTCCTTATATACAATATGCTCACCTTGTGCTGCAATGAATTTCTTTTTATCTTTGTAGCCCTGTGAGACACAAAGCAGACTTTATTCGAACACATGACCATGTGTGAAAATGAATGGTGGTGTTAATGTCTTACGTTTTACATATAAGCATAAGATTAAATATAGTATAGTATTTAGATTAATACATGAAAGACAGGATACTTACATCTATATAAGAAGCGTTTATATAATCTGAGTGTGGAATGCCGTCTATCTGTGTCAGCACCACTCGGGAATGATCATCTGATTAGCAAAAACAGAGAGCATTTATTGTTTAGCTGAACCAGGACGATAGTTACCGCATGAATGTAATAAGAAGATATGCATTTTTTTCTGCTGTATTCGAGACAAACAAGTGAGTGACTCAGCTTCTCAGCTCCTAACACGTCTGAGATAAACCATAAAATGGTTAAGTGTTTAAAACCATAAACACTAAATACCACAAACCAAAGAGAAAAACTGCTCATTATGTGGTGTTGCCAAACCAGGGACACTGTGCTGCAGGCTACCATTTATGCTCTTAAAGCAATATTTCAGTGAAACGTCAAATTTACACAATGTTTCCTACATCTTTGATATTATAACGAAGCAAACTTCAGACACCTATTGACGCGATCTAGCAAGGGAATTGTATCGCTGCATGCCTACATAGACATTCACACCTCAAACATTGTGTTTTTTCTTATCTCAGATATGTTTTCACATGGTTTCTGACACATTCAGCCACACCGTTGTAAAGAGATTACCCAGTGTTTAAATTATCGTTCAGATGTGATTTGTTGATATATCGAGATTTTTTTTTTAAATATAGATTTATTCTGCTGTATAATGCAGTCCTATAAATAGCACTACTGAATGAAGTGAATGTGTTTAGTAGTGCAGTTTGAACAATGATAACTGGCAGCTCTAAATGTTTCTTGCTCATGTGCAACCTTAACACATCAAAAGTGTTGGTTGGTTGACATCCTAATGCTCCTACAGCACATCTACAATACATTTAATATGCAAATGGCCTTCTGAAAACCTTAATTATTCGTATGAAGGTGATGAACTATGATTAGTGCGAGGTATTACCAGGAACACTTGCTCTACGCATATTAATTAAAGTAAAGCATTTCAGGGCATCTACACTTAACAGCACTTCGAATTGAATACTTTTTAATACCATATTCCAAAAAACAATGTAAGACCTGCACGTCACTTCAATCATGCTACACGATACATCAGCTATAATGGATTGTGTTCATGCATATACATCCATTTCTGGGTTTAAGTAAACTATAGCAGGGTAAATGTCTAGAGAGGGATATGGGAGACCAGAGCAAATATCCTTTTTGCATTACTATTTGCCCCAACAGTGAAAGAAAGAAAAAAAATCCAGTATTTCCTTTCCATGACTTTCCAATAGAGGGGAAAAAAATAGAGAGAGACGAATTATGGCAGTCAGAAGAGAAAAAGATGTCAAATTTACCATCACTCCCTCAGCAGCTGTATCAGACATCCCCTCGCAGCAGTGTTTATTGCCAGGGTAATGTAACAAGTAGTGTTATGAATATACATACATTTTTGTAAAGAAGTATACAGCACATTTTATTTATATACTGTATCTCACAAAAGTGAGTACACCCCTCACATTTTTATAAATATTTGATTATATCTTTTCGTGTGACAACAGTGAAGAAATGACACTTTGCTACAATGTAAAGTAGTTTGAGTGTTTGAGGATGCATAAGGTCTATAACATCCACCAGCTCTGTGATGTCGTCATGGACTTCACAGGGTTAAAGCAGTGCTGGAAAATAATGACGGCCACACAAAATATTGACACTTTGGGCCCAATATGGACATTTTCACTTAGGGGTGTGTGTTTAGTTATTTTGAGGGGACAGCAAATTTACACTGTTACACAAGCTGTACACTCACTACTTTACATTGTAGCAAAGTATCATTGCCTCAGTTTTGTCACATGAAAAGATATAATCAAATATTTACAAAAAATGTGAGGGGTGTCCTCACTTTTGTGAGATACTGTGTGTGTGTATATATAATACTTTTTTTTATTTGGGGTAGAAACACTTATGTGTTAGTCCTTGTGGCTTTTATTTTGGCGGAAAACCACAGGAAGACCTCTGTTCAGTTGGCAACACTTTTTTTTTTTTTTTTTATTCACTTCTCATTACCAATCAGGTGAAATGCTGTAAACCTCTGCCCACAAAAATGTTTGAGATCACTCTAACATAAAACCAAACTGAATCTGGTGTATGTCGTGTCTAAATGCAGGTTATAGCAGGTTATAAGCTCACAGCAGAAATAGAGATGAAATTTGTGTGGAGCGGCGTCCACTGTGCTCTAAAACACTGATGAACCGCACACATGCTCTGAGTGCAACACAGTCACATGGGTTTACCATCTCACACATCAACTAGCCAAAATAACATCTAAATCTGCTTCCCTGGTGTTGGTTTCTTTGCATTTTTAAGACCTGGGAGACTTGAATTTAAGACATTTAATGCTAATTAAGGCCTTATTTTTACATTAAGAAATGTAAGACATTTTACGACCTTTTAAGGACCCGCGGAAACTTTGCATTTAGATTGGTTGGGTTTTTTTTAGTTCACACATATACTATAAATGTGAAGATGGCTAAATGACATGCAAAACAGAATGAGAAGTAATAGAGTGTGTTCGCTATGATTGCTATGCAGGCACTTGACAAGTTGATGTGCTTTAACACAGCGGCAGGAAATGCAAAAGAAAAAAAGAAAACCACATTCTACAGAGTCTCTCTGCTAGACTGAATTGAACTCTTAGCAGCTGACTATCTGAAGAGAAAGAGTAAGAGAGAGAAATACAGAAAAAATACGTACATGGCAGAATATTGGGATATCTGTTCTTCTCTTTGTTATCATCTTTGTTTGCCTCCTCGTACGTGCCTTGTGGGTTTCCGCCTGGTAATGACTACAATGGCACAGAATAAAGAGCATGTACATAAAATTTACTACAAAGGATGTTTTGCAAAGTTACAAAATTACAAAACACTGATTTTGCGTTTTTAACCATTTCTGTATACTGTAGATTTCGGAGTATGTTTGTCTTTCGATAATGACATTTATTTAAAATGTTCATTAGCAGTGTAAATCATTTTTGTACATATATAACGCAATATCGTTTTGGAAGAACAAAGGTAAGTAGTTGTTGGACTGAATTCTTCTGAATGATTGTGTGTAATGTTTATTTTGTTCACTAACTATTGGCCATTAATTCTCAAGGGCATGCTATATGCACTTTGTTTTACATGTACATCTACTTCCTGTTTGGTGAAGACAGCTTAAGTATCCATTAAGACTGCAGAACATAAACATCCTTTCTGTGAGACTTGGAATTCATTCACATAGAATGTGATGGCTGAATCAGCGGCAGTGATTCAATTAAGACTACCATGGAATGACTCTTGAATCATATGCCTTAAATTGTAGATTGGGTAATTCTTAAATGAATCACCAGTGAGTGACCCAATGTCAAATAATTTCCATCCATCAGCATTGCATTTAAACATAGCAGGAAACAAACACTCCTGAATTTCCTGTTAAGCTACTGAATGTGTTAGCTGTGTTGAATGTGTCTAGGTTAACTCATGATCAGGTGACAACTTTCACATTACAAAGTCAGCCTGTTCACTGATGAGATATTTCGACTCGCATTCAACAATAGCATTGCTATTGACTTTGTTGCTATCAAACACAGTCAGCTATGAAAAAAGTATCACATTATGTCACAGTCATTCTCAAAAACTCTGTAATCAGCAAAACATGAAAAGGGAACTCACGCTGTATTCTTCTCGGAAGAGTTTTCCATCATCAGCCGACCGGATGCGGTTCTCTTCCTCCAGGTTGTCCACAGGAATGGGGAAATAGGTTTTGGACGTGGAGGGTGATCTCGGCAACAAAACCACAGTCTGTGCTTCTATAACAAAATGAAAGGATACAATTAAAGTCTAGGAATTAAAAGAAGTTTGAATTCATAGTACATTCATTCATTCATTAATTCATTCATTCTTCTTCAGTAAGCACTTCTGGTCAGGGTTCCAGCGGATCCAGAACCTATCCTGGGATCATCGGCACGAGAAAGGATTACACACTGGACAGGAATCCAGTCCATCACAGGGTATCATATAAAAAAACACAATTTAGAGCAACCAATCCACCAACTGGCATGTTTTCGAGAAGTGGAAGGAAACTGGAGAACCTGGAGGAAACCCACATGGGCATGGGGAGAACATGGAAAACTTCACACAGGATCAAATCCAACACTCTGGAGCTGTGGTACACAAATGCTAACTGCTGCACCAGTTTGGTTTGAGTATATTATTATATGCCTTGAAAATATACACTGATCAGCCAGAACATTAAAACCACCTGACCTGTTGAGGCATGTACTCCACAAGACCTCTGAAGGTGTGCTGTGGTATCTGGCACCAAGACGTTAACCGATCATCCTTTCTTAGACCACATTTGTTCGGTACTAACCATCGCATACCAGAAACACCCCACAAGGCCTGCCTGTTCTGGAGATGGTCTGACCCAGTCGTCTAGCAATCACAATTTGGCCCTTGTCAATGTCGCTTAGATCCTTAACACATGTCCATTCTTCCTGCTTCCAACACATCAACTTTGAGAACTGACTGTTCACTTGCTGCCCAATACTGTATATCCCACCCCTTGACAAGATCCACTGTACCGAGACAATCATTGTTATTCACTTCACCTGTCGGTGGTTTTAATGTTATGGCTGATCCAATCCGATTCACGAACAATAAGATCAACAAGTGACTGTACATACTAAGAGCAAATTGAGTGTAAATTAAAATGAATGTAAAATTTGTTTACTTTCTGGTAAGCACTAAAGTCATTTTACATTAAAGTGAACCTGCAGGAATTAATGAAATTATTTGAGCCATAAACCACCGCATAATAACACACATGACTTGGTACACATGATCATAGAGAGCATAACGCAATCACAGTCCAAGTAAGAACACGCGCTCGGCCATGAGCATGTGTATAACAGCAACCTGCATGAGGTGAAAGACCCAGAAACTCAGAGAATGACATGAGAGTGACAGCGACACTCTTAGAAAATGGTTCTTTGGCTATATTTCTCGGGAACCCTAAAAGGTTTAATGTAGAACTCTACAATAGAGTGTTAGCTCATCAGAAAGGATTTTCCTGGAAGCTAAGACCCTGTAATTATCCAATAAAACCTTAAAGAACCCTTTTTCTCTAAAAGTGTAAACAGGCTGTACTGATAGGATCTATGATTTAATTTACTGATTTGAAACAATTTGTCTTTCAGAGGAAGTAGAATTATTGCGTAGGCTACAGATACATCAAACACATTACCCACCACATGTCTGGTTTCATACAGTGAAAATATCTGCACCTTGAAACCTGTGCTTCACAGTTGGCATTTTCACACCCTAAAACTATTATTATCTGGATGATGTGTGAAACGCTGGATCCTTTTTTTCAGTGGTTTTCCAGTGACTGGCCGGGTTTTCCACTAACGACTTGTTCAGGTTTTGGTCAATGATGTGAGGTACCTGAGCTCTGAACATGTCTGAGTGCAGTCTGAGACACAGCGTACGGTGCAAAAACCAAGATACTGCATACACAAACACAGTATATATCACATAATGTAACAATATAGTGAACCATTTAAGACAATAGTAGCGTAGCTTTTACAATTCACAATCTAGCTTAATAGCTAAGAAGGAGTACCAGCTTCTTTGTCAGCTCTAATAGAACCATTAAACGAAAATAAATAAAATGTCTGGTCAGAATGCAAATGTTTGAGGATTCGCATGTTTGGAGAGAAATGTTTCGTGATTCGCAAGTACGAATCACGAATGAACGAGAGTCATGAGAACTGTGAGTCACACCGTTGGTACTTGTGCATGGGCTTGAGGAAAGTCATTTGTCAGACTCACTGAAATGGGTCGTTTGAATGAAATACTTCATTTGTTAATTATTACCAAGTTTACCATTACATAATTCTTAAGTCAGATAATAGGCATAGACTTGCCTGTTAAAAAGGCTTTCAAGATACGTAGCTAGCCTGCTCGATATGAGGGGGATTATACATAGTTTCCTCCAAGAGCATTCTTGTTTTCTGGATTCAAGAAAAATTTGCACCAGTGACAGAGAAATTAATTCTAAACACAGTCCAGTTCAAGTAGCAGAAACAAATATTCAGGGTATAAATGAGCACCCCATTAAAAGTCAGTCATTTCTGCAGAATATATAACATGTCTCAAATAATTGCACCACTCAAGTGGTTTGAAAACATGTGCAGTTCAATGTTACGGTAAAGGGTTGGAGTTGGCATTTGTTCCTTCTATGACTTCACATGAAATCAACCCATATCTGTCCACAGCCAACTTTTGTCTGTTTGCGTCCATACGACTTTTTCATGAGATCAGCTTAGAAAGTTACAAAAATAATATACATTTTTTTCAAAAACTTGAATGTTTTTTTTTTACAAAGATTATATTAATCAATTAATTAAAATGATAATCATTACAAAATCATCTAAATATTCTTCTGAGATATTTACAAACTCCTATAAAAAAAAATGTGGTTGGTAGCAGTAGATTTTTCAGTCACCGTATAGCTGGAGTACTTCCTATCTAATCTTAGCCAATATTTTTCCACAAACCATCCTCGTCATCGTAGTTCTTCATAGAACTAAAGTTGAAAAATATATATGTGGCAACCCTCGAAAAGTGACTTATAGTCACTTCCTGTTTTTTTTTTGGTTTTTTTTTTCTACTTTTAACCAGGTCAATGCTGGGGAAATTTTAGGAAGTTAATATAAGTTCATAATTACATGTATGTGACATCTTATGGAGGGGAGCAGTATAACTTTGTATTAGTACCAGTTTGATACTTGTCTGTAGGATTTCTGCACACTTAAAACAAAATTGCTTTCTTGCTAGCTTCATTATCTGAGTGGTGAAAGCCATAAACAGAAACAATATTACAACAAGGTACAGTTAATCTAACAGTTAGCCTTAAGTAAGTATTATCCCATAGTCACACAGTATAAAAATAACAATGCAAAATAGCCAGTTCTGTAGTTTGTTTGTTTTTTTAAGTAAAAACATTTGTGAAATATTATATGTTATGTTATGTCATATTTATACTACTGCTAACTAGCTAACAAGTTCATTTTGTTGCTACATTTTAGGTATTCCCTAGAGCACACTGGTGGGTCCTATACCCTTTTTAACCCACAAACTGCAGGTATACAACTACGGACTGGAATTATAGCTTGTGTTTACTATGTTGCACTATGTTCATTATCGTCTACTGTTCATAAGTGTCACTTTCTGACCACACCACTGCTATGGCTGTATATTTATGGGAGGTGGATTGCTTTTCAACCCTGCAGTAACACTGAAGTGTTTCGAAGACATAGCAACACTCCACCTGTAACACTACACACTACACACTACCCTGTCAGTGTCACTGTATCGGTCAGGGGGGGGTTGTATACTGTGTGTTATAGAAGTATTGTAACTGAATTCCTTGTAGAGATGTGAAGTTCTGAAGGTGTATACCACTCCAGTCTTTCTATATCAGTATAGTCTGATCTCCGGTGGAACAGAAAGTTAAATACGTGTATTTGGTATCTGTTAAACTTTCGATTTGTTTCACTACAATTTTCAATGCAGTTCTTTGGCCGCATTCCCTTTAAAAAAACAAGGAAGAGAAAATCTCATTGTATAATCTCATACAGATCATATAACACCAGTTGAGTAATTTGAGTATTCATAATTTCGGAATTTTTTGATAAGCGTAAAGCTGAGAGGAAAGTACAAGCAGACCTGGTGTTACAGTATTATGAAGAGAACACAGTTATAATAATTTCACCGTAGTTACTGAATAATATGCCCTTTAAAGGATGGGAGTTTAAGATTTTAAAGAATCTCTGAAAAAAAATAAAACTGCAGGACTGAAGGAACTGACATGTTGATAAACTCTCCGTCAACCTATGACCCTTTATACAATTGTGTATTGTGCTTCACAGTTCAAAGGTATTAATTATGAGAAACGTCGAAATCGCAAGCAAGAGATAAAAATAGAAAATAGTACCAGAACTACAATAACCAAAACATGACAACAAAGAGACTAAACGAATCAGACATGCTTCTTTCATTTTCTGTAAAAATCTCTCAGATCTCCTCTAATTAAAACCAACACATTTAATCAAACGCTTGTTCCTTACAACATTTGTCATGTCTAATTATAGATTTACTGAAAACTACCTCATCATCCGGGACAAATAAGACACAGATATATTTAACACTCCCCAAGAGAATGGATCTGAATGAACCGTTGATTTCATACTTAGTCAGAGCTTCTTGTACATCAGACTAAAGAGGACGCAAGTGTTTTACATCCGCTTCTCAATGCAAATAAACACCCAACTACTGAGAAATGACACATGTCACACTCTCGTCTTTATGAGCTTATATAGACTTGAAATAGCAGGACAAGTGACAGCCACTCATCTCTTTCAGAGGACCGAGTGAGGTTGAGAGAGTAGTTTAAATGACGGCCCACAGTACCTTGTTCTTCCAGAATGCCATTTGGTATCTTCTTGTCGACTACAGTGATGTCGGCTTTTTGGCGGTTTCTGAACCTAGGCAAATAGTAACAGTAATAATAATGAGAACCCTACAGAAATCATGTCAGAAAAACACACGCAATCATATATAGTCATGTAACTGCCAAAACATGTTCTTTAAGCTCTTCAAACAAGAAAAATAAATGTCTTCTTTCTTACCATCGCAAACTAAGGCTGTTCTTTCTCATCAGAGGTTGAGTTTTCCGACTTATAATCAACACAGAACGTTTACAAACCAGATAATGTGCGACTCTAACCTCAGTCTTGTCTCTGAGAGTGTGTGTGTGTGTGTGTGAGTGTGCGCGAGTGTGTGTTCCTATGTGTTACTTTCAGTTCCTGTCTTCATGAAGTGGGAGGAGTGTCTGGAAATGATGTAACATTCAATGTGCATGTGGATGTATGTTGTGTGGGTGGGTGTGTGGGTGTGTGGGTGTGTGTGTGGTACCTGAGCCAGTAGCACACTACGAAAGCCAGAATGAGCACTAGCAGTAAGAGTACGAGCAGTGTGGACAGGATATGAGGGTTGGTTAACACTCCGTTGTCTAAAGGAAGAAGGAGAGGCAGTCAAAAGCATAGCAAACAAAGGAACAGGAAGCTGAGCTGCACAAGTTGGAATGGATTCTGGGTGAGCTGATCCTGCCCTCAGCTGCCAACTAAACTCATTATGCCTGATGTAATAAACTGCTTCGAGTGTTGTTTTGACGGCGTTGGTAAATCCTAGTCATTTACCTAACAGCAGGTTGTGACATTAAACCCAGCACACAGTATTTTAAAGCAGTCTGGCTATCAACAACCACTATAATATTACCTATAATTCACTGTAAGCCACTGCATGACTGCATCGAGCGAAGGTGACGCTTAGATGAACGTCACAGCATTCCGAAAGATGCAGTTACATACAATAATTGCATTCAATGCTGCAGTTTTTAAATGTTTTTATTATTTAAATATGACAACCCAATCCCATTGAGGGAAATCATTTGTGCAAAATGTGAGTAAACCGGTGCTTCCCGTTAGGAAATGGGGAATTGCAAATCTCATTGAAGAATCTCAGTCAGTACTGCACAAGTGTTAGTGAGTCATTAGTGTTAAGAGCCAATCAAGTTCCCAATATGCAAATACAGCCCATGCTTTCTTCATTTCTTGATAAGGGTAAACAAAGGTCACACTGGATATTTGTCACGGCAGAGGAGACAGAAGTAATTAGGAAATTATGTTTTTTTGTCATGCATCATTTCCCATTCAGGTGGATTTTGTTGTTCCTTTTGTTGTTTTGTTATCTTGTTTTTTTTGTTGTTGTTGTTGTTTTTTTTGGGGCGTTGGCCAAGCAACATTTGTTCACATTTGTTTGCCAGGCTAAAGTGCTTTGGGCATTACTCTGTCATCTATACTCTGTCAATCGCTTTCTTTACATTTTATTCAGTTTGAGAGAAATAAAATGCCTTGTTACGATACATGTTATGAGTGATTTTAAAATGTGCAGTACTGTGAAAAAGTATTTGCCTCCTTCCTGATTTCTTCTGTTTTTGTGCATGTCTCATGCTAAATTGTTTCAGAAATTATGAAAAACTATGAAACAAAGGCAACCTGAGTACACACAAAATACAGATTTTAAATTATACTGTTATTTATTGAAGCAACAAAGTTATACAATAACAACTGGGCCTGTGTGAATATGTATTTGCCCTCGCAGTTAGTAATTCCCCAAATCTATGAAACTGCATGCATAATGGGGTTCAGCTGGACTAGACACAACCAGGCCTGATTACTGAAAACCCTGTTCAATCACATCAACACTTAAATAGAACTTTTTCAACAGTATGAAGTTGGTTAAAAGGTCTTACTCAGAAACACACTGTGCCAAAAAATTCCATAAATGGTGTGGAAGAAGGTGATTTGATCAGTCAGGGAAGGGTTATAAAGTTATTTCAAAGGCTCTGGGATTCCAAAGGACCACAGTGAGAGCCATTATCTCCAAATGTAAAAAATTCTGCACAGTAGTGAACCTACTGAAATGGCTGACCTTTCAAAAATACTCCAAGAGCACAAAAACGACTCATCCAGGAAGTCACTAAAGAGCCAATAGACAACGTCAAAGGAACTACAGGCATTTCTTCAGGCATCAATAAAGGTCACTGTTCATGACTCCACTATCAGAAAGACACTGTAAATGGCAAATGGCAAAAATGGCATCCATAAAGAGTGACGAGGTGAAAAGCTCTGCTAACCCAGAACAACATTAAGGCTCATCTGAATTCTGCCAAAACACACCTTGATGCTCCTCAAACCTTTTGAGAGAATGTTCTGTGTAGTGATGAGTCAAAAGTCGAACTGTTTGGAAGACAGGAGTCCCGTTACATCTGGCGTAAACCAAACACTGAATTCCACAAAAAGAACATCATACCTACAGTTCAACATGGTGGGGGAAGTGTAATGGTGTGGGGATGCTTTGTTGCTTCAGGGCCCCAGCAACATGCAATAATTGAAAGAAACATGAATTCTGCTCTCTACAAGAAATTCCTAAAGGAGAATTTCCGGTCTTCACTCCGTAAATTGAATCTCAAGTGCAACTGGATTATGCAGCAAGGCAATGATCCAAAGCATAGGAGTAAATCCTAGTCTTAGAAGTAAGTGAAAGACTGATCTCCAGATATCGGAAGCGTTTGGTTACAGTTATTGCTGCTAAAGGTGGCACAACCAGATTTTAAGTTTAAGGGGGCAATTATTTTTTTAAATGGGTGATAGCTGTTGGAAAACTTTTTCAGCTTCAATCCAAAAAAATTTAATCTGTATTGTGTGATTACTCAGGTCACCTTTGTTTTATGTTATTTCACTAGATCTAAAACTATTTAGTACGAGATATACACAAAAACGGAAGAAAGCAGCAATACTTTTTCACAGCATTGTATGTTCTAATGGGGATCAAAATGATCGGAGTAGCATTTGAGGTTGTATTTTACATATTTTGTGGAATATGAAGAACGAAAACTATGGGGTGTACAAATATATCTGTAAAAAGACAATGTGACATTTCATATCGGCCATGCAGGAATCCACCTTAAACAGCTGAGACTGTTTATGAATCGACTGAACTTTTGACCTACTTCCAGCAAAAGCTACGCCTTCCACCGTGAGAACACAATGATCCCTCTCCACAGAGATCTAAAGTAAATGCCATTCAGAATGCACTCCATATCATTTGTAGCCTAGCATGCATTCGTTATCTGGCAAAGCATAGCTAGGAAATTCTTTGAGTTTAGTACGAACGCAACGATCACTCTCCTTTTAACCTGCTTCCCTATTTACAGTTATTATTTACTATTACTATATGGAATTTTAATAAGGTTCATACCTGAACTTAGGTTTATTAACACTCAGGGTTTCTGACACCATATTTCCATTCAGAGTCAACCAAATCACCCTCTCGATAAAGAAAAGTCTTTTAAACTAAACTACTGATTGTGAATACACAAGATTATTAAAGACAGAAAGGCCGTATATTAATATTAAATATATCTATAAATAAATAAATAACAGAGTCTGGGATTTTGCTTTAAACAATGATTGACCTTCTATGAGTGTAGTTTTGGTTAATTAATGTAGAAGAAATAAATGCATAACATAAATAGTTTACTTATTCACTTAACATTTACTTATTAATAATTTATTTTTTAAACTTACCATCTGTAGTGTTTCCAGTTGCCTGAGTGGTGGGTGTCGTTGTTACCAAAAGCAAAACTAGGACCATTATGGCTTGGGTGAGAGAGAGACAGAGAGAGAGAGAATAAAAGAGAGAGAGGATATAAAATCAATGAATAAAGCAATCTCTGATAGATATGGGTGTAATAGTGCAAACACACCACTAGATGGCAAGCATGTCAAAACAATTCAGTACAAAACGATGCCTCTGCAAAGCAAGTATTTAATAATAAAATAATGCAACAATATAAACATCGTTGGCTAATTGACAAATTTAAGTAATCATTTGTCATTTGATTTTGCTAGCATTGACTTTTATGTAAGCCATATTTTTCAAGCCATTAAATAATAGTAATACTAATTAAGAGTCTTATATTTCCCATAACTTCTAATCCAATTCAGAGTGAATCCAGACCCTGTCACAAGGTAAGCCTACACCCAGGATGAGACGCTATCTGCCAGAGGGCATCAAACATCCATCGGACTGCCATCCCCTGCACTGCCACTGTGCGACGCCAGACTTAATAAGGTCTGTGACATTTCCAGACGATCTAACCTGTCTGCCTGCACTTCTATCTGGGTCACAAATTGTTCAATGTGTTGTACGATCTGATTAAAATGTGTGAGGAGTGAAGCTGCTTATGGTCCAGGTCTTTTCCCCACATGCTGTCTGTGTGTTATCCTCTCAGCCTCCCGTAAGCAGGGACAGAGAAGGCCTCTGGACGGGATGTCAGTCCATCACAGGGCACCATGGACACCCACACTAACACTCATTCACACCTAGGGTCAATTTAGCAAATCCAATCCACCTACCAGCATATTTTTAGGAGGTGAGAGGCATGACACCTACGTCAGTTCTTGAGTTCTTGACAAATGACTGAAAATATATATACATTTTATAAAGGATTACTCCAACAGACATGGGCTGTCTTAAAGGGCTGGCTGAATCATAGATTACTGATGAAATACAGTAAGGAGTGTTGTGTTTCAAAATCATCCTCTTCGCATAACTCAGAGTGCATACAATGTGTATGTAGGTTAGGAAAGGCTCACATAGCTCTATGGACTGTGCCATAATTAGGCGCACAATGCAAACAATTTCATGATAGCAAGTGAGAACAATCACATTTAGCTTGTCTTTCCTATTATAAGATATATAAACCAAATGTAATATTCGTAAAAATTATTTATCAACATGTGTATTCATTTCAAGTTTTAAATAATCTACAGGCAGATAATTTTGCTTCTTTCTAGAAATAAATCCTATCAATGCTTTTTTTTTTTTTCTTTCACACTTAAGTGGTAATAAATTATGTGACTTTATTTACACTTTTGTCTTTTTTTCAGCACATAATAAAAACAACAAATCATTGTTCCAGAAAGAGAACAGTATTATGGACACACGCAAGTCTGCCTGCATGATGTTTGGTCAAAATAAGGGTCCCATTAAAAGTCAGATGACACGTGTATCCTGTATATAAACACACCGCACAGGCAAGTGAATCGGCCCTATTCACCGCCAGCACCCAAGTAACAAGCCTAATGCCTGGATAATGAGCAGTGATTAGTGATGAGCAGAAACAGACTGTTTCATCTCTGTGGAATGTCAGTGCTGTCAGTAAGTCTGTCCTCTCGCTCCTCCACCAAGCCTCTAGTAATGAGCTATAAGCTTTAGGCCATTAACACACACTGTACACTCCTCCTTTCTGTGTGAGAGTCAATACTGCATCTCATGGCTATTAATAAGCCTGCTGTCTCACCCAGTGTGATTGACTGATGGGGGATTTCTAATGAGAACAGAGTCTGTGGAAACAGGAGCAATACCACTATTCATTACACATCACACACACACACACACACACACACACACACACACACACACAAACACACACACACGTCAAGATTCAATTTGATTTTGATTCAGGTCACCGAGAGACAACAAAAACAATTCTTTATGCGTTTTAATACAGGCCTATTAATAACAAATGTGTGCATCACATTTTCAAAACAGAATATTTCAAGAGAATGTCAATGAATCTAAAAAATCAATATTTGCAGTATTTGCCCCAGTTTCCCATAATCCCCCTATTCGTCAGCTTTTACCCTGACAAGCTGCAATAAGACCCTTAAACCCCACTGAATCACAGGCGCCATTTCCTTCAAGGCAAAGAAGCATATTATAGTACAGTTAGTACAGTATAAGTGTATGTGTGTATATATCTACATGAAACCGATATAAGGGCTTTCATCTTTCATCTTTCTTTCATAAATATTTCCTGTTTAAATACTTCACAGAGATCTTGAAGTTTCATTTTAATCCCATTGGACCTGAAGTCATGAAGTGCCTGTGTGGCTTTTTGCCAGCATGCCACAGGGGATCGTGGACGTAACTAGGCCATGTTAGTAATTCACGATTACCCAAAGTGGAGTATAGACAATGGAGCTGCAGACGATTGTGCAGAAATGATTTATTATAATAAATGTGCTGCCATTTTTTTTTCCAACTTCGGTGTATTTGCTGTTCCGACGTGTAATCAACACTGTTTCCACATTTCCGTCCTTTAAGAAATGAATGAGGCTTTTTTCATTAGCCATGTCCTTCGGTCTAGTGTTGCACTGGCTTGACTGTGGGGGTCATTTCAGAAAGACGTTGTTGTAAATAGGTCATGGGATAAGCTTGTGCGTGGGCTTCTCTTGATGGGAAAGACGCTCACATACTGCCTCGGGTAAGGCATTGGAGAATGCACTTTTAGCCATTATGTCCCTGGTTGCTCTTATTCATCTGAGGGAGAGGGAGACAGTCTGTAAATGTGTGCGTGAGAGAGAACGATAATGTATATCTGTACACTGCCTGTCCAAAGTATGTAATAACGCAACATATCAAGGTGTAGATAATATTTATTTACCCACCCACCCCCCACCACGCCCCCTGCTGGCTGTGAGATAAACTGGAATTGCATCAATACTCGTAAACGAGTCTTTTCCTTCCCACTAATCGACCTCGACTAGAACTACACATGCCTTATGAGTAACCTTATGAGTAAAGGAAAAAGTACAAAGCAAGCATAATCTGCGTCACTCGCCACTGAACACTTTGATATAATCACCAGGGAGTGAAGGTCAACCATAGAAAAATGTCATTTATCTCAACTTTATAAATACTATTGTGCATTACTTCACAGCAAGAAGTCCTTGGCAGTTTGTTTATTCCATTGCTTATGTATGGAATAAAATAAAATAAAAATGTACTGTTATAGGAAAACAGAATAAGTATAAGTAGTGACAAAGAATGTTTATAATAATTTGCATGATGTACACTACAGTATATGGCCAAAAGCTTATGAACAAAAGTTTAGTCCCCGAATTTAGTCCCCGCTTTACTGTTATAAAAACCTCCACTCTTCTGGGAAGGCGTTCTACTAGGTTTTGGAGCGTGGCTGTGGGGGTTTGTGTTCATTCAGACACAAGAGCCACATTAGTGACGTCAGGCACTGATGTTGTGTGAGGAGGTCTCGGATGCAGTCAGTGTTCCAGTTCATCCCAAAGGTGTTCAGTCGGGTTGAGCTCAGGGCTCTGTGCTGGACACTCGAGTTGCTCCAAACTTGGCAAAACATGTCTTCATGGAGCTTGCTTTGTGCACAGAGGCATTGTCATGCTAGAACAGGTCTGGGCCTCTTAGTTCCAGTGAAGGGAAATTATAATGCTAAGCATACAAAGACATTCTATACATTTCCAATTTGTGAAACCGTTTGGGGAAAAACCACAGAAGGGTGTGATTATCCGGTGTCCACAAACTTTTGGTCATACAGTGTATTTTCTTACTCATAGTAAGAAAGCACTGAAATTAAACTCCTCTCTAAAAACAAATGAATAAAGTCTGTGAGTCCTAAGCTGTGTAAATAATAACATAAACAAAATAAACCTACAGTATAGAAAACATAGCTTTACAGGGTTCAGAAATCATGGCCAAATATGCTGCAGTTTTCAAACAGAAATGTATTCGACAAATAAACCAGCTGCCTTTGTAGATTTTTGCCAGATTTTCTCTCATTATTGTGGGATTGACAAGTGCGTTTGCATCAGATAGATCAGCACAAAGATGTGTTTTGACATCATGTCACAAATCCCCCCTTTGTGTCATGGTTCCCATGGCAACAAGCCATGTGCTCATGTTTGTTTTGGTCCTGTCTTGAACTTCCTTGGAACAGTGTGACCTCTTTCCTCTCCAAGTACTGTATTTCTCAGACATTTCTTTGGTGTGCTTGAAGTTAAGGAAGATTTCAGAATTGAGTGAGAGTGTATTGGGAAGGACTGTATCCTGTCTCAGGAGTGTGCTACTTCGGATAAAATTGTCCGCTAATTTAATATATAAATGCAAACGTGTGTACATATGAAAGAGTCATGGAAAGTGTGGGCTGACAACGGTGTTAGTGCATGGAAGTGATAACAAAGAGCCATATTGTGCAGTGTCTCCTCCAGAAATGCAGAAGTGTGTACAATGTACAGTACAATACATGCCTCATTAAACCCTTAAAGTCATAAGAGCTTAGTGTGTGATTTAAGGAAGTGTCTCATTTGAAAGAAAATACCTTTTTTTTACAAAGTAGAACTGAGCTGAACGCCCACAGGAATTCGAAATACAACTGAAATAAGCCTCTGGATGCTCTGCTGCAATATTTCAAAGCAGGTTTCTAGCTTTTACTGTCCATCTGCTGCTGCATCAGCAAACACATGAAAGACAAAGGAAGAAGAAGAACGTAGCTCGTGTGTCTGGTCTCAAACAAGCATAAGATCTCATCAAAGTTAAACAGTATCTCACAAAAATGAGTACACCCCTCACATTTTTGTAAATATTTGATTATATCTTTTCATGTGACAACACTGAAGAAATGACACTTTGCTACAATGTAAAGTAGTGAGTGTACAGCTTGTGTAACAGTGTAAATTTGCTGTCCCCTCAAAATAACTCTACACACAGCCATTAATGTCTAAACCGCTGGCAACAAAAGTGAGTACACCCATAAGTGAAAATATTGTTGACAATATTAAGCTACTTCTAATCAGTTGTTTTTTATTATAATAATAAACAGATGTCACACTATCTCAGAAAACCATATTGTGACATTTAAGATGATGATTTATCACAATTTTGATATTGTATTAATATTGCATTTTGCCCAGCCCTGCACACACTTTATAGCATTCAGTGCTTTACTCACTCAGTGCTTTAATCACTATGTATTTCATGTCTATAATTAGGGATTTTGTTGCAGAAATCTCACACTGACTCAAATTAAAAGATGATAAATAAGAAGCCGGCGGTTTGTGTGTGCGAGTGTGTGAGTGTGTCTCACAGCAAGCAATGACAGCATAAAAAATTTCTCTCCTTGCTTTGTTCTTTGCTTCACCAAGGCAAATAATCTGCAGCAGGCCCAATGGGCTGTGGCAGATTTAAGGGGGTTTTCCAAACAGCCCCAGCGCTCTGGTTGTCCTGGTTACGTCAGGCTGCAGGGGAAGCTGGGAGAAGGGAGGATTCTGGTCTGGCGGGAGGTAAACCTCTGGCCTGGAGAGATGTCTCACAGTAATAACTACACTCCTCGGTGACATAGGCACCGAGGCTTTCATTAAAGAGGCCCCACATCAGGGCAACAGAACAGCTTCCTTTTTTTTTGTTTCTCTCACATTCCTTGTCTCACTCTTTCACTCTCAATATTTTTTTTCTGTGATACTCTGAAGCAGTTTCAGTATTTTTTTTGTCTTTAATGTGTTGCTCAGGATAGTCTGACTCTTCTGTCTTTTCTCTTCTTCTATCTAAGACTTCTATCTAAAATATTCTTTATTTTCAGACAAGAAGACGATTTCTACTACATTCATTTCTTTTACTCTTTGGGGAATATGACAGAATATCATATTGAAATACATTCACAATACACCAGCCTGTATCACAATATATAGGTTTGATAACAGAGTTCCAAATCACTAAGGCAACATTTCAAAACATCTCTTTGATAAACGTGTGGCAGTCTGGGAAAACCCTTCACGCGTTTATCTTTTGCACAATTCTCAATCACAAGTGAAATTCTACCATTTTAAACTCTGATTATTTTCAAAAGTAAAAAGAGAAAACTGCAGTTAAAGATTTCATTCTGACCGTGGAGCAGGTGTATCACAGACGTTCGGACAGCCGGAATCTGATTGCAGACTGAATTGATTCACTATGGGACATAGCTATCCAGTAACCTGATCAAAGCCTGACATTCACTCGGTAAGGAAATCACACATAGCGGGCAAGGTTTTAGACATTGTTAGGTGGTGAACTGGTTCCATGATCGTTGCAGGCAGGCACAAAGTCAAGATTAGAAAAATAAAATAATTTCCACATCATTCTGGTGAAATATATTTATGCTTCCATAAAGTTGAGGTATTAAAGTATATTATAGGCAAGAAAAAAAAAAACCCAGTGTGTCATGTATTTTGTGTATTTGCCAGAATTCCTCCACAGTGACCGCCACACATATGTTAAACATGCATTCGTATATTTTACAAAAGTTTTTACAAAAATATATTGTTTCATCTACTCAGACGTTTGTCACTGTGAGAACTCCACAGTTGGTTATTAAATTACAAAAGGTATTAAAGTAGAGACAACACTACAGTGTTCTCTAAAAAAATCATTCCTGACGTAAGTTATTGCCCAGCCCCACCTAAAGCTTTAAGCTGTAAAATGCCTTCAGAGTGTCTAGACTCATAACAATGTACATTTCCTATTGGTTTAACTGTAGTTACTGAATAATTCATAGTAGCTATTTATAAAAATAAAATAAATAAATAAATAAAATAAAAAAACATAGTAGGATATATTCTGGTGGGTCCCCTTTGTGTCACCAAACATCTCTGACCCATCGAGACATGGACTCCACAAGACCTCTGAAGGTGTGCTGTTGTATCTGGCACCAAGAAATTAGCAGAAGTCCTGTACATTGTGAGGAAGGGCCTTCATGGATCAGATTTGTTAGTTCAACACATCCCACAGATGCTCACTTGGATTGAGATCACCTTGAACTTTTTGTCATGTTCCTTTGTCATGTTCCACAGCTGTGATACACTATGTTCTGACACCTTTCTATGATAGCCAGCGTAAACGTTTTCAGCAATTTGTACTACACTAGCTATTCTGTGGAATCGGACCAGACGGGCTAGCTTTCACTCTCCATGCGCATCAGTGTGCACCCTGCCACTGGTTCACTGGCTGTCCTTCCTCACAGAGAACACCCCACAATACCTGTCGTTTAGGACATACTCTGACCTTGTCATCTAGCCATCACACTCTGGCCCTTGTCACTCAGATCTGTACACTTGCCCATTTTTCCTGCTTCCAACACATTGACTTTGAGAACTGACTGTTCACTTCCTGCCTACTATATCCCACCTCTTGGCAGGTGCTATTGTAACTCAAATGTTATTCACTTCACCTGTCAGTTTAATGTTATGGCTGATCTGTGTATAATTTTGTATCCAGAGTCAAAAAAAGAGGTTACCCAAATCAGTATGAACCCCAACTGAATATATTTGAAAATCTGGAGCTTTGTATGCAACTATTGCTTTGTGGGGTGCTTTGACACGTAAAACACACAGTGAAAAATAGATTTTAGCATGTTGTTAGCAAGACGCCACTCTGTATACACTGAATACTGTAGTTAGCATTGTAAATACCAACAACAATGATACTCACACTATTCTCAGAAAACCTTAATTCGATGCTATTTATTCCAATATCCATATCATATTATCACAGCATTAGTTTATATAGTGAGCAGCTTAAATTGATGACGAAAATATTTCTTAAATAAATAAATGGGTGTACTTTTAAAGTAACTATAAAAAGTCTTATTTTATTCTATAATCAGATCCTGTTAAACTTGTCTGAGATAGCATTAGTAGTTGTAAAGATGATTCATTCTGAGATGCATGGTTATTTCCCCGTAACTGATGCCTAAATTTCCAGTGGACTTTTACAAAAGGCACATTTTATTCAAAAATGTCAACAGTACTAAACATATCTCATGAAAACTAAACAGTGTAAGAAAAATTCAAGCTAGGATTTTATAAGAGCATCTTATGCAGGTGTCAAACTCATGATCAAATTAAATGTGAGGTGTCTAGAGAGTCATGCCGCATCATAGTGTGACTGAATGTTCCTGAGAGATTGGGCTCATTTGGTGTTTATATAATTAAACACTTTAAAGCATATTTGAAAAATTATACAGCAGATTTCCGTATAAAATTAGACCCATATGTCCATTTCATTCATTACTGACCCCTTATAGAGTCAGACAGCCTTTTTACTGGACCATGTGGCATAAACACATGCACGCACCAGCATTTATTTTGAATTTAAATTACTGTTGCTAACTATTGCTGTGGAATGTTGCAGTCAGGTTTTAGTATTGTGGCCTTTTTTTTTTTTTGAGGTACCAAGGTTGGGTACCAGTTCTGCTTTCTGTTACTATTATGGGCATCAGTATTCATTTTCAGTATGTAGTCATTTCTTCTGCTGCTGTCTTTGGCTTTCTAACGTTAGCAAATCATCTCCTTCCACAGAACCCTCCAGCTCTCTACGGTAATCAATCAGGATCCCTCTCTCTCCTGTGAGTACTCAGGCTCGAGTGTTATAAGTGACCTTGGGGCCTGCAGAGACGCCATTTCTCATCTCTTCATGGAGCTTGTGCGCAGAGGAAGGAACTAGCGACACCAACATACAGCATACATGCCATGTTGAGTCACACATATGGAGGAAGTTAAGAAAGCAGTGTGAAAATACTAAATGGTTTTGATGCCTGCTCTTGTAAAAAATATGAAAAAGGTTTGATATTAGTCACACAACAGCTACAAGCACAGACCTTATAGGTTTTAATTACAGACTTTGTAGCTTTTCACCGATGTTAAATAAAGCACAAAGCTACAGAGTCAACAGGTTCAAAAAGACACATATAATAAAATATGTTTACAAAATGATTTTATATTAAATGACCAGCAAATCTTTTTGTCATCACATGATTATGAATTTACTGCAAGGGACCGAAAGTCTTGGAAATTAAACATAGCACAAAGTCTACAGTGTGCACTAGTTGGCTAATTAGTTAGCTAGCTTAAACACAAACTCATTTTAGGCTAAAGGGATCTCTGTGTGCTACTTTGCCAAAGGATGATGCTAATAATGAGTCTTTATACATATACATATGCACAGTGAAATTTTTTCCTTCGCATACCCCAGCATGTTTGGAGACCGGGGTCAGAGCGTAGGGTCAGCCATGATATACAGCAAATCTCCAGTTTCTACTGATGTGTGCTGTGTATTTCATAATCTGATCCAATTTGAATTACTTTTCTAGTCAATATTATGGATTTCATTCTTCTATGAGAACATATAAACTTGGCATGTGACATATTGATTCCACCCTGATCATGATTCATGTCTGATTTAAACATGTAAAACAGTTAGTAAGTGTTGCTGCTATGCGTCATCACAGAACCGGTTTACATATAAACACTTCAGACAGAAAATAACAACAGCTTTATACATTGCTTTCAACTCGATCATTTTACAATTACGTGTATCACGCTCTTTGTTAAAGAACAACACTTTTCTTAATCTGGATATTATTCAGCTTAGATCATGTGGTGTGTTGACGATACAAGTCCCTGCTAAATTTGCTAGTCTAGAAACAATGATATTAGTATATAAATGGAAAGATATCATTTACATTATATTCGGAATTACTGTCCGAGTCATGGTGTTATAGAAGTTCTCAATTGAGAACGTCAATTGGCATAATTCACATAATTACTCTTTGTAAACTACGTCCAACAGTTTATCCTATTACAGACAGATGAATATATAATGTGTTAACTGGAATAATAAATATGGGTCAGATTTTTATTTGTGTTTTCGTTTTTACTTTGTTGTGGTATATCAGTAGGTCACTCGTGCTGCTGCAGGAATAAGGTGAGTCATCATTCAGACTAACACACCATTACTAAAGCAAACGTACTAACAGGTTGCTGGGCCACCATTGAAATGATGCCACTATGAGAAAAACACAAACGCTTCTGTATTCACGACTCTGAAATGACACAAGCAGAAAATTGCAGAGTGAAAAATAATCACTACAGCGATTATGACAGCCAGGCTGTGTAAAACGTCAGCTAGGTAAATTGCTTCAGCAAGCGAGAGAGCTGGTTGTGCTGCGGAACCAACCAAGCGTGTTATTAATGAGTAAATATTTACTAAAATGTTTGTTTTGCACTTGCTGACACCAGGCAAGCACCGACCTCAAGCGTGCGCTTGTGTGTGATGTGTAGAGGAAGAAAGTTCATCTTTAGAGTAACACTGTAAAGGAAATAAAAACATGGTGATCGCAGCTGGAGATGAGGTTCTAACTCAGTGTAATTACTATGCATGTGTGATTGCATGTTTGTGTATGTAGGAAGGCTAAATTTCTGAGGTCTGTGCCTGGGAGAGAGCAAGAGAGAGAGATAGTCTGTGTGTGTGTGTGTGTGTGTGTGTGTGTGTGTGTGTGTGTGTGTGTGTGTGTGTGGTGCACCCAGATGTTATATCTCAAAGAAATCCGTCCTAATCTGCAGATTTGCACACATTTATGCAAAAAAAAAAAAATGCCCCCTTGCAGACAGACTCAACAGCTGAACTCCTCTGCTTCGGTTCTTATAATTCAAGTACGTGCTAATCCATTCCGTACCATCATCATGCTCAATGCTGCTATTACAGTACAGGGTGATGTATTAAAAATACCATCATTTTGAACTGATTTAAAACTCTGTGTTACTCTTGATATTTTTGACTATTTGCAAATGTATCATCCTTTTACATTCTGTAAATCAGCCTACAAGGACGGATTCATGTTAACCATTTTGCCCAACAGAAATCCCTTGGAATCTGTTTCGTTCTCAAAATGCAATACTCGATGAAATACATGAGTTGTCAGTAATAATAACTGCACTTGAGAAAACCATGTGACTACAGAGGAATGAAGGAGTGTGATGATTTTCTTGTCAGCTTACACCGATCAGCAATAACGTTAAAACCACTGACAGGTGAAGGGAATAAGATTGATTATATTGTTTCAGTAGCACCTGTCAAAGGGTGGGATATATTAGGCAGCAAGTGAACAATCCGTTTCTCGAGGCTGAGGTGTTGGAAGCAGGAGAAATGGGCAAGCATAAGGATATGAGTGACTTTGACAAGGGCCAAATTGTGATAGATGATGGGGTCAGAGCATCTCCAAAACTTGTGGGGTGTTCATGGTATGCAGTGGTTAGTACCTACCAAAAGTGGTCCAAGAGAAGGAACTATGGGAAGAGGGCAAGTGTGTGGAGGCACTGTAATGCCTGGACAATGTTCTGCTGGGAATCATTGGGTCCTGTCATTCATGTGGATGTTACTTTGACACACAGCACCTACCTAAACATTATTGCAGACCAAATTCACCTTCATGGCAACGGTCTTTCCTAATGGCAGTGGCCTCTTTGAGCAGGATAATGTGCCCTGCAACACTGCAGAAATTGTTCAGGAATGGTTTGAGTAACATGACAGAGTTCAAGGAGTTGACTTGGTTTCCAAAGTCCCAAGATCTCAATCTGATCGAGTATCTGTAGGAAGTGCTGGACAAACAAGTCTGATCCATAGAGGTCCCACCTCGCAACTTACAGGACTTAAAGGATCTGCTGCTAATGTCTTGGTGCCAGATACTACAGCACACCTTCAGAGGTCTTGTGGAGTCCATGCCTCAATAGGGTCAGAGCTGTTTTTGCAGCACAAAGGGGACCTACACAATATAATTAGGCAGGTGGTTTTAATATTAAAGCTGATTGGTGTATGTGTGCACAATGTGTGAAAAAAAGATTTAAAAGAAAATGTGTTTTAAATCAGATTTGCTTTTGAGACAGTTTGTGCAGAGGAACAACATTGTAAAGTGCTTTATGGGGGGGACTGCAATTTTGTTAATTTTGTTATTGCATTTATTTGACTGCATCCTGCGATTATAATCTACTATACTAGTTTGCAGCATTCAGTACAACGTTAGTGGAGTTACTTTGACGTTTTTAACTCAAATCTGATTAACACCACTTCAACACCTTTTCAATCTATTCAAAGTGTACTTTTTTCAAATTCCTGGCCTCCCAGCCAGCAGAGGTCACCATTACTCAAATACTGAGTACACACAACTGCATACACCTCGACTGATTCTGTCTCTAATCGCCCACTCTATTTAAACCCAATGGCTGCAGGGTATTACCTCATTGGCTTTTGAATATGTACACGATCATGTAAAAGCCATGTTATTGAATATAACTACATAAAACTGTATTTAATATAACCTCAGTACTTATAAGCCAACACTTTTAAGGCCATGCGGCTTTCATTTGTGTTGTGTATTCCTGACTTTTGAGCTGTTGTTGTTTGATGTTGGTTTTCAGATTCTGTCTTTTGGTTTGTATTCACAGCTAATAGAGAAAGTTATCTGATTGAGCAGTCAAGCATCTACCAGGCTCTAAGGATGAACACATATGCCATAATAACGATTTGCTTGTTGACACGATGTTCCCAATTAGTGATTTAAAATCACTCATTTTGTGTTAATGTTCCTACATCAGACAACATGTTGCAGTCAAATTGTTGGAAAAAATTTTTAAATCTTTTTAGAAACACATAGAAAACGTGACAGATTGAACAGTCTTGGAACCGAAAGCATCGAACGTAACATTCAGGAAACTGAAAACATTCAGAAGACTGCAACAATCACAAAACCAAAACATTAACAAACCATCTCTTTAAGATTGTTAGCGATGTTATTGGCTGTCACACCTGATGTTTTGTATTTCTGGCATTAGGAGGTATTTCTGAGTAATTGGATTAGTAAACTATATTTGTAAATATGTTGGACCCACCGATACTCTATACTCTCTGGTCTAGTCTCCTCACAGCCACTTGATGATTACATAAAGTAATTTTTTCCCCACTCGATGTAGCCAACCACAATTAACTGTCTAACTGTTGAAATTGTAAAAACTACTAGAAAATAGTTCTCAAACACTGAGGCTGTGCAGGCTGTTAGTCTGGATACCTTCTCACGTTCCCTTTTTACTTGAGTTTAAATGGCATCCGAGGAATAAGATTTCACTTTTGCTGGAAATGAGATCAGATTCCTAAAAGTGAGCATTATGGGACAGACTCGCTCCTCTTACTTTATGATCAAAGTAGGAAATATTATCCAGAGGATGGGAACAGTGTGGGGACAGACGAGATGAAAGGGAGGGGAGGAGAAAAGTGGGACAGGGGATAAAGTAGGGATGAAGGTAAAAAAAAAAAAAAAAAAAAATTTAAATTCCAAGTAATAGGATCATCCAGACATATCACTGAACTGGAACGAGTGCTTGAGTTTCAGAGCAAATTAATTCAATGTCATTTTTGGGCAGAAATCTAGAGATGGGTGATGTGATGATATAATATCGATATAATTATAAATTATGTTACAATAAACCATAAATCATAGATATCTTTATTAAATATTGTGGATTCTTAAAAATGTTAAATGTTCATTATTTGATAGATTTTTATTTTTTGTTCCTTTCAGTGGTAAATATATATTTTTTATTTAAAAGAAAATGTTATTTTTAAATGTAATAAAATGTCAATTCATTTTTATAGACATTTAGTATTGAACAATATTGCTGGGAGTGATATCATTTATTATTTGTAATTGCATATCAAAAATATTGTGTCACCCATGCAGTCTCTGCCCACATCTGTTCTCACCACTGTCCATTGTAAGTGCTGTTTTATTTTGTCACAGTTGCACTGTGGGATTGTTGAACTTCCTTGTTGTTTGAGGTCATTGTAGAGGTAACTCACAAGTGTTACAGTATAACATGATGCTGAACCACACAAACAAACACCGCGCCAAAAACACTTGGCTCACGCGCCCACGACCAGAATGTGCCAGTCATTATGTATCATTTTCCCAAATAAACACCGGCAAGTTCCAGAACTGTGGAATTCCATAAATGAATCTTTGATCTCTGTAGGAGGAAAGACCCGCTCACTCCAAACAATAGACATAGACATACCAATGAAATATGCAACTGCACCCATCAGCCGAGCGGCCTGAATAAAGCCATTCACCCATTACAGCGTAAACTCGTCAGTGTTGGTTGGACAGGACTGCACAACAAATACACGATAGAAGTGTTGAATCTCCAAGCCTCGGAACAGTTTCATTAAAATCAGTTCAAAAGTAGGACAACTACGTAACTCCTTCAGATTCCAAGGCACAGCTCTTTGTTTCACTCTACTTACTGAATAACATGCTGTAAAATGGATAACTAAATAGTAAGCAGAAGGCTTAACAAATTAGCATGTGCACTTACACGGATCAGCCATAACATGAAAAGCACTGACAGGTGAAGTCAATAACACTGATTATCTCGTTACAATAGCTTCAGAAATTGTGATGGCTTCAGAAATGGTTTGAAGAACATGAGAACGAGTTCAAGGTGTTGACTTGGCCTCCAAATTCCCCAGATCTCAATCCGATCGAGCATCTGTGGGATCTGCTGGACAAACAAGTCCGATCCCCGGAGTACCCACATCATAACTTACAAGACTTTAAGGATCTGCTACTAACATCTTGGTGCCAGATACCACAGCACACCTTCAGAGGCCTTGTAGAGTCCATGCATCGACGGGTCAGAGCTGTTTTGGCAACATAAGGGGGATGTACACAATATTAGGCAGGTGTTGAACTTTCAAATCAGAAGGTGTTGATTAATTTTCTATTACAGTATGGCTCTGACAGTAGTTCTGGCTGTAAATAAGCTTATAATAATGCCCTAGATCTAATGTTATTGTATCGATAGTAACAGATCATTCACTTGTATGACGGCAGCGTCTCATAATCTGAGGCTAAAGATTAAACGCATTAAAAACACGTGGTGCTGTTTAACAAAGGAAAGCACATAACGGTTGGCATGGTGAACTTTATTTAAGTTTATTTATGGAAGGTGTCTCGGGTGTCAGCTTTGTGTAAGTAAGTAAGTTTCCCGACACAGGAGAGTCTTCAGGACTGACGACTTTGTGCTTTCTGGTCTTTCAGTCACATGATAATATAAGTCACATGATTAGATTGTAAGCAATAACAAGAACTCACAGATGGTCCATAACATTAAGTTGAACTATAATCGGTTATAAAGTGCAGTGATAAATTAAAAATTAGAATTGTTGGCAAATTGCTGTTGTATATGAGGAATAAAACACTTTGGGCATGTTGTTATAGAATATTAATCCACTTTGGGGATTAATTAATGATTTTTTTTTACTTAAAGTATTTACTGCAAGTATCGCATAATTATAATCATCAATATATCCAGAGACCATGTTTCCGGTGGTTTGGATCTTCTTTATATGTGCATAATCACTGATGCACTGAATAAGAGTGCACAAACATTTATTTTTATATAGCAGTAACATAAGAAGTGTGTGTGTGTGTGTGTGTGTGTGTGTGTGTGTGTGTGTGTGTGTGTGTGTGTGTGTGTGTGTGTGGTGTGTGTTTTTTCTGCAGTGTAAGCACATGCTGTCCTACATCTGGTGTTTGATAAAGGCAGTTTCCTTTCCTGAGTAGCCAGCCTTCCTGTTCCACTGTAACAGGGAAATCACACACACACACACACACACACACACACAACACACACTTTTCCAGTCATCAAGTTCACACACATAAACCAACCTGTTTTTCGACCCAAGACACCGAAGATTAATTTATTTTCTGTAGCACCGAAGCTTCAAATCCATCAGAATGACAGACATCTCTTTTTTCCTCCGTGCAACTACCTCATTCACGTAATAAAATAGACAGACCCACATGCACACTCACAAATTGTCTGTGTATAGATGCAAATGGCTAAAATACTCACACTACCACTATGTAATCCTTAGCACACACCTTTTTTTTTTTTTTTTAATAATGCATCATAAAAGTAACAGTAAGAATAGTGTCACACAGTTAAAAGCACATCTGCACCAGGCTGCATCCTCACTGTGCATTGTAAGTGGAGCAGCCGTGATAACTGAGAACAATGGTGTTATTTAAAGCCTTGAGGAACCATGCACACAGCCACCTCCATATCTCCAATGGTGAAAAAAAGCAAGAGTCACCAACTAAAACCCCAGCTGTGGTTAAACACAGGCCACTTGCAGGTGTAAAACTGTGGCAGGTATACAGCAGTGACACGAACAAATGAGTACGCAAACAAGAGAACATTTCTCAAATTCAAACTGTGAGTGAAGTGTGTTTGTCGTGTCTTTGACTGATGCAGATGGAGAGCTGTGACCAGAAATGTAAAAAAGTTCTGAATGTAGAAGCAGATTCACGTCTATAGCTAAAACATCCTGTTGAATGAACACCAATTTGAACCTTTGGATAATAACTCCAGTCCTGGAGACCCCCTGCCCTGCATGGTGTGAAGTTTTCCCTACATACAACAAACCTAGTCCATGTCCATCCATCCATCCATCTTCTACTGCTTACTCCTTCTTCAGGGTCATGGGGAACCTGGAGCCTATCCCAAGGAGCATCGTGCACAAGGGGGGGTTCACCCTGGACAGGGTGCCAGTCCATCGCAGGGCACTCTCACATACACACTCACACACCCATTCATACACTACAGACACTTTAGACACGCCAATCAGCCTACCATGCATGTCTTTGGACTGGGGGAGGAAACCGGAGAACCCGGAGGAAACCCCCACAGCACGGGGAGAACTTCCCTAGTCCATGTCATTAAGACCTAAATAAGTTAATTAACTGATGAGTTTAGAATCGGGTATTTCACTGTAAAGAAAACTTTTTTTTTTTTTTGAAAATTAATTTTTCCATTGTTGCTGTATTGTTTGAAGATATTTTCTTTTTCTTTTTTTCATTTAGTACTGCCCTTCAGAAGTGATATAATATATTTACATGCTTCCCAGAAGACAAAATAATAACCATTTACACTGATTATCCTGTTCAAAAGTTTACAAGCCCCTGGCCCTTAATGTATCGTGTTGCCTTCTTGAGAATCAATGAATGTTCGCACCTTTTGTAACAGTTGTGAATAAATCCCCCAGTTATCCTCAGTGTGAAAAGATGGATCTCAACATCATATAGCCGCTGTATAAACATGCAGAAAATGTTGCAAAACTCTCACAAAACATAAAAACAGTAATAACACACAGAGAATCAAGCGTATGTAAACTTTTGAACCGGTTCCTTTGTGTAAATTCAGTTAATATTGTGTCTTTTAGACTATATGTAAACATCTGTTATATGAAATAGCTTATTCAGAGCAGTACACGTTTTTAAAAATGCTCTTTTTAATGATCCCTCTCACTTTATTTATTTATTTTTAATTGTTAACATTTTGCAGATTCTTCAAGGCGTACGTAAGCGTATGACTGAACTGTATATACTGTAGATGTAAGGAAAGATGTAGATCTAGCATTATGTCAACGAATTCAATCCATACACTGTCTATAGAGTCAACATAGGGTATGCTACAGAGAGTAGAATATATTATAGCATATACCAAGGCTCACTTCTTAAGTCAGATCAATTTCATTGTCATCTATACACTATTCATTCATTCATTCATTCTCTCCTGGTCACAGTCAATCTGGAGCCTAACCTGGCAACACTGGAAGCAAGACGGAAAATTCACTAGGAACATAAGGACATAGCAGAGCCACATGCACACACACTTTCTCACACTCATTCACATCTAGGGGCAATTTAGGACTGCCAGTCTGCCTAGCTGCCTGTTTTCGGTCAGTCACAGGAAACCAAAAGAACCTGCAGGAAACCCATGCAAACAAGCAGAGAGCATGCACAGATAGTAACGAGGTCAAAATATTACCATTTAAGTGCAAATTGTTTGGCGTGCAGGAGACCAGTAGGTTTGTGGGTCTGTCCAATATAATTTAACTCCAAGTTCAATTAAATCTACCTTTGCAACATTAGAGAACTCGCTCTGTTAGTCCATATTAACTCAGTTTGTGCACAACAATGCCTGTAACTACATTGCAGACGCTAAATACGCAGAACGGCAGCATTCGGATGAATTAAACTGCACAATGTATTTATTCCCAAACACAAGATGTTGCTTTTCACATCAGACCAAAATGACTTATTGAATTATCCATCGGATAAAACGTCATGTTTTCGAACTGGCAAGATGCTTTGTCTGTGCTTCGCTCAGTTACATTTTTACTTCTTTGCATACAGACAGGATAAAACTTTGATGGCCGTTTGTCATGTTTCTCATGAGTTCAGAGCAAAATGAAAAGTGTGAAATTGTGAGCTGACTCTAGTCCTTTCACAGGCCACAAAATTGCAATGCATGTTTCACATCAGTGTTTAGTTTCCTTTTTTGAACGTATGTGTGCACGAAAAACTATGGTAGCTGACCACAACCTTGTTATACTAATCACTCTCACACTCACTCACTCACACGCGCACACACGCACACACATAGACACTAATTCAAGAGTTTCCTCTGGGCTCATGTCCATGGTGCAGTGAGATGGACTTAAATATATGCAATTCCCCTTAACAGCTAGTTTTCACCATTTTTAAATATATTGTCATAAATACACCATTGCTAAAAAAAAATTGGTTAATATTCACTACTGAAATACACTATATAGCCAAAAGTTTGTGCTCACCTGACCATCAAACAAATATGTGTTCTTGTTGAACATCCCATTCCAGATTTATTCCCACTTTGATGTTATAATAAGCTCCTCTCTTCTGAGAAGGCTTAGCCACAAGAATTTAGCCACAAGAGCATTATTGAGGTCAGGCACTTACGTTGGGTGAGGAGGCCTGAGGTCATGGGTGTAGATTTGGTTTGAACATTGGGGGTGGGGTTGAAGTGTGAATGGGTATGCTTCCCGATATATATATATATTTTTAAAAACATTTAAAGGAAAAAAAATAGCTTTGCTATCGCTGCAGTGTCATCACATAATTTCCCTCTGCTTATCTATCTTTCTATCTATCTACCCATCCATTCATCCATCCATCCATCTGTCTAATCTATCTATCTAACATCCACAAACATTTACGATCAAATGATTGCTTCATTAAAACTAATTATGCAGGGCATAAAAACAGTCCATATGAATGCACACTGTAACTGATGAAAACTTATATGCATCATTTAGTGTGAACAACCTTGTTGTTGATAATAATGGGAGCTATTATTATAAATAAAATTTAGATGACGCAACACAAGGCTGTTTCACTAAGTTGTGATATTTACAGTTATGGTTAAATTGCGATATTACACCACATTATCCTACCTCCTTCTAAATACTGTATGTGGGTTTTTGTTTTTGTTTTTTTTACTGTCCCTTTCTGACCAGCAATGCAAAATAGTCTGCTGGCCAGCACTTTTCTTCATCTTCAAAGCTACCTGTGCTCTCACAAATGGTAGTAATTTGAGTGTTGTGTTGTGAGGCAATAGTTGGGCGATTCCAACTTCATTATGACAATTTCACAATCGATTCGGGTGACCAATAATTATTACAAAATTGTTACAAAATATATTACTTCTACATATGTTTCAGTTGATCATGGTATAAATATTGGGTTGTAATTGCTATTTCTGATTATTCCGGGGTTACCTCCCCCATCCCCATGGAAACTATGCCTCTGCCTGGTGTCTAATTCATCCCAAAGGTGTTCAGTGGGTTTGAGGTCAGGGGGTTTGTGCAGGCCACATGAGTTCTTCCACTCCAACATTGACAAACCATGTCTTCCTGGAGCTTGCTTTGTGTACAGGAGCACTATCATGCTGGAACATGTTTGGGCCTTTTAATTTCAGTGAAGGTAGACTGTAATGCTACAGCATACAAAGACATTCTTGACAATTCTGTGCTTCCAACATTGTGGACAGCAATTTGGGGAAGAACCATATATGGGTGTGATGGGCAGGTGTCCATAAACTTTTGGTCACATAGTGTACAAATGAAGAAGCCACCAAGTCTTCAGTGACACTAGATAATGCCATAGGACTGTACCTGATAGAGTGGAGATTTAGCCAGTGGTTCAGCTGTCCATTGTCGCTGGGGTTCTGCTGGAAGAGACCAGCTGTCACATCTTTTCTTTGGCTCTTCCCCTCACCAGTCTGCGCTTGTTTTCCCTTTTTCCTTCTTTTCTTAGTCTGTCCTTTATTACTTTCCTGAACAGATGTGGCACAGCAGCACCTGGGAGAGGCAGAGGCAGGTTAGATATTAATCTGAGTGAGCATTACTTAATTGATTCAATAGTTTGAAGTTTGTAGCTAATAGCAATACCAACAAGCATTGGAATTACAGGAGAACAAAAATTCCTAGTTCCTGTGATTCTGAACTAGCATGAGGATGTGTTTTTAATAGAGACTGAAAAGTACTTATGTAATTTGCTGTGGATTAGGACATCTCCTAAATTATGTAAATGTAATGTAAATGAATGGATATATTTTATTATCCATCCATCCATCCATTTTCTATATTGTTTATCCTACAGGGTCGTGGGGAGCCGGGAGCCTATCCCAGAGAGCATAGGGCATAAGACGGGGTATGACCTGGACAGGTTGCCAATCCATGACAGGGCACAATCACATACACATTATTTGACTTCATGCTACATGACTACATGCCGATCAGCCTACCATGCATGTCTTTGGACTGGGGGAGGAAACTGGAGTATCTGGAGGAAACCCTCTCTGGAGAGATCATGCAAACTCTGCACACACAGGAATCGAACCCCCAACCCAGGAGGTGTGAGGCGAACGTGTGTCAACTTTGTTTTATATTTTTAGTAGCAGTGAGTTACTGATCCGCGTCTTTGAATTTGTTCGAATAATTCAATCAGTTCTATTTAGTTATTAGATGAGCGGGAAAAATAACTGCATGAATTATAAATAAGGAATAAACCTGCGCTGGATTATTTTCCTATAACAGCATGGCCAGAAGGGTTTTATTCCTCATATACCACAGCGATTTGCCAACCATTGCAATTTGTAATTCATTCATGAACACCACAACATGCTTTATAACAATTTAAAGTTACATTTAATGTTATGTAAAATCTACAGCATGACTTAGATCCTGGTACCACTTATATTTTATGTTGTAGCAGCGATAAACATCCATTCCCTCAAAAGCCTTTTTTTTCTCTCTCTCAAAAAAATGCAACTTGTAATTTTACAGAGAAACTGAATAGTTGAAACTCATATCAGAATTACTGACCATTATAAAGCGCTGACACCCTAAACTCCCTTCATAAATGTTAAACAAGCATATCCTTACTGAAAACTTTACCATATCAATGAGTTTATCTTTGGTAAACAACAAGTTTTATAAATCTGCTTATTATTAGGCTTGGATTACGTGAAGCATCCACCATCCGAGTCCCAGTGAATGCACTGTTACTATAGAAACGATAACATACAATAAATATTAGGAGTGCATTCATACAGTATAAACCATCATCAATCATTTACATAATAGACAAAACTACTGTCAGAGCTGTGCTGTGAAAATGAATCAACACCTTCTGACCAATTAGATTTGAGAGAAAGCTGTGATATAAAAATGAATTATGACAACAGTCTATGGTCACAGGCAACCTGACCATAACATAAGCTTAATTAAAACTTTCCAGAATCAACAGAGATCAGTGATTACCACAGGATGGGAGTTTTCAAACCCGCTCAGCCAAGAGCGCCATTTATACAAGAGATTTCACACTATTCAAGTATCTTTACTAGTTTTGATCAAACAGTGTGATTAAGTCTGCATTAATCATTTTATATAAAGGCAAAAATATCTTAATGTAAAGGTTTACATGCTCTATTTACTAGTTTGTTTTTGTTTTTTTATCTCACCTTTGTCAGTTTTACAAATTATAACAAAATGTGCACAGCGCCCTGAGCTTTGCTGCAGAAAAGAATTGTGTGTGACTAGGGAGAGAGAGAGGTGGGGGTGTGGGTAAGAAGGGAGATAGGGTAGCATGAACGCCATATACCTGGGAAAATAGCAGGGCTTATAGGAATAAACCTAGTGCTTGTATGTTCCACGCTGTTGCTATGGCGATGGTCTCATTTAGCTGCCAGATGGAGCAGGGGGTTATAGGCTCCTTATTTTTTCATCCCATCCTTTACATGGCATCATGGGTAAGGTGGGTGCATTTCGTCAGAGTGTCAGTACCGTAATGGATCCCACTGTCCTGATATCAGTGGGGGAAAATGAAATGTCATGCTGTGACAGGCACAAAATGACCTAAATGACAGTTGCTATTGAGGTTTGCTTATTGAGGTATCACTGACTATTTTCTCATCATTTGCAATTGCTCTGAAAGACGTACTGAAGGTTGCGTAATGGCGAGCACTTTGGAATGTGTCATGGTGAAATTTAAAATGGAGCTGCACAATTTAAAAGCTCTGCGTTGATTCAATGCCAAAACACGTCAAAATTACACAATAATGCCTCCGTTCAGAATTCAAATACAATGCCATAGAAGCATCACGCTCTCATAATACGTACCCATTTCCACTGCACATGCACAACATGATGAATACAATAAAAATGTGTGCAAGGCTGTTATATAAAGAGATTAGAGGTTCAAATGAAGCAAAACTGAAATTGAAGTCTGATAACGGGCTGCCTTGCTTCAAATGCTTCTATATAAACGAATCCAACTAATCAATGAGGACACGCATCTTTTATCTTCTCAGCATGAGCTCCGTCTCAGCACTGTGGAGAGGCAGGCCGAGGTGACCTTTAGAGTGCCAGATGAAAAAGACCATGCTGTGACCGACGAGTAGCAGTGCGTGAAATCTAGTTTTAGCCCTTTTAAATGTGTAGGACAAGTGCCCAGTCACTTGTGGTGCTCACCTTTGCTCTGTGCTACCCTGCTTACGTGTGTGTGTGTGTGTGTGTGTGTGTGTGTGCGTGTGTCACAGCACTCCAGCTCTGCTGAGGTTGGAGATCTGAGTTAGCAGTGCATAATGTTTACGAGAAGGGTTAGGAGAGGGATGAGGGAGAAAGAGCGTGATGTAAGTATGATTTGACATCTTATGCATATTTTTTTCAGATAATCATATCATATTGACAGATATGGCATTATTACATACACGTGATATGCAGCAGATATTTTGCTGGGAAATATTATTCCATCCATCAATCCATTTTGTTTACTGCTTATCCTACACACGGTCACAAGGAGCCTGGAGCCTATCCCAGGGGACTCAGGACACAAGGTGGGGGACACACTGGTCATGGTGCCAACTCATCGCGGGGCACAATTCGACATCCAATCACACACTATGGACAGTTTAGAGATGCCAATCAGCCTAGAACGCATGTCTTCGGACTGGGGGAGGAAACAAGAGTACCTGGAGGAAACCTCCGAAGCACAAGGAGAACATGCAAACTCTGTGCACACAGGACAGAGGCGAGAATCAAACCCCTAACTCTATATATTCAGATTTCTATAGCAATGTCTATTGCTGCTTTGTGACCATGTCTGTTGTTAAAAGCGCTATATAAATAACAATTAAATCCAAGTGAATATGCACAGAGTAGGTTTTATATAGAAAGTGGGTGATGGCTGCATCATGTACGTTGTACTGATCAATAATAACAATCATAGAGTAATGGCACAGTGTAACAAAAACTGTTGCAATGACATTTGTGTGGTCAGACGAAGCTCATTTATAAGTGATGTTAAATTGATTTAAATGTATTTCTATTTGACTTCTTTCTTCTTTTATATAGAATACAGTGCCATGTAGGGCAGCAAGCTCGTCGCTGCTAGAAAATAATCTAATCTCTGCAAAAATCACAAGCATTAATTGAACTCCTACAGAGTTCTATCTGCCCCCACAGGGCAGCATTTGATCTAATTTATCTCCATGTGGGAAAATTAGGGATGAGAGGAACAGATTTTAAAAAGGACAACTATGAGTCAGCTTTCAGAAATTATAGCTCACAGCCATAGCGCGGAATGGCTTTAATGATACATAATACATTTATTTTAATCTTCAGTCTGATTATGCTGCAGGATTATTTGGACATACTCTATATGGAGTATGGAGCGAAAATGTTGCAAACTGGAGACACAAGCAGACCTGGAGTGTCATCATTCTGCATATTTATGTATTTAATGTTTCATTCCTTTTGCCTAAACCCCTGAGGAGTGATTAGGAAGTAGCACATTCTGAACCAGACCAGGTCCCCCTCGCCTTCTCACTGCATCTCAAAATATCAGAGCAAGTCACATGTCATGTGTCTGTCCCAAAAAGACCTCATTTATGTGCTCCAGTTTCAATCAATCTGTCCAAAGAGGACCATTTTTAATAATAGATCATTTTCTCATACCAGTTTTGCCAATCTGGCATGCATGTGTTTACATGAGATCAAAAAACATGTTTTCATCTAGTCCGATAGACTATTAATTAATCATTTTTTCTCCTCTCATTTATTTGCTGCCCTATTTTTTTTTTATATAATTAATGTATTGATGAGAAAATACAGATCATGTTGATAATACATCCATCCATCCATTTTCTGTACTGCTTATCATACAAGGAACCTGAAGCTTATTCCAGGGAACATCAGGTACAAGGCAGGGTACACCCTGGACGGGGTGCCAATCTATCGCAGGGCACACTCATATACACATTCATATACTATGGACACGCCAATGTACCATGCATGTCTTTGGACTGAGGAGTACCCAGAGGAAACTCTCTGCACCACAAGTAGAACATGCCAACACTGCACACACAGGGTCATGGTGTGAATCCAACCCATAACTCTGGAGGTATGAGGCGAACATGCTAACCACTAAGCCACCGTGCGTCCATGTGGATAATACAGCAGATTCATAATTCAGAAAAATAAAACCTGCCAGGTAAACCTAGAAGTTGCTCTATGTCTAAATATTTCAACCCATACAGTATACAGTAACAATACAAAAATACTTTTCAATCTAGAACTGGTAATACGATGAGAGTTTATAATGATATTGATATTTTATGTTACAATATACCTTTCTGAGATATTGAAATGCATGTGCTTTTTATATCCACTGCAAATTCTGCATACAACCATGTAAATCCACCATCAGTCAGCACACACATTCACTGCAGAGACTTCCCTAATTTGCCTGGTGTCTCTATCAGAGTGCTTTGGCTGAACTCTCTCTGTTTTATCGTTCATTTCCTCTCTTCCGCTGTCTTTTCTCCCTCAGCTGGACCCTGAGTGCAGTCACACACTTGGATAGTCCTGAGCAGAAGAAAGGTGGGCATTGTGGCAGTCGTCTGCACCTGGTCCACGGTGCCCATGCACAGTCCAGTGTCAAAAAGCTGAAAGTGCACACTTCGGCGGATATCTGATAAGTGTCCCCAGTCCCAGCCCTGGTGTTCCTGGTGCTTTTCATGTGATTTATTTTTATTTATTTTTTTGCATTTGGGTTCCTAAAAGCCTGAAGTATAAGTATCTGCATGACAGCCCTGACAATTGATTAGGTTAAAAGTAGTTATGTAGTACTTCTGGACACTGTACCTGCTGATGGATTTTGACCATCCATCTTCTATACTGCATATCCTTCAGGGTCACAGGGAACCTGGAGCCTATACCAGGGAGCATCGGGCACAAGGTGGGGTACACCTGACCCTGGACAGGGTGCCGACATTTTGAGCAATAGGTTTAACTTGTCTTAGCTTAAGGACAGAAAACCAGAAAAGGGGGCAAGAGAGCCGGATCTGAATCTCTCACTGTCAGGACAGAAGAAAATAACAGCGGCTCATAAATCAGCAGCTTTCTGCACCCATTTGTGTCTCACATAAAGTATATATCTTACATATTTTTTCTTTTACCTTGAGGTTAAAAATAGCTATCCTTGTGTGTGCTCTCTCAAATGTGAGAGCACTCACACACACACACACACACACCTGCCAACTGTGATTCTTTTCTGTAGAGGAGCACAGCTACATACACAATGTATCGCGCCTATTCCATAACACACGACAGTAGAAGTCACCTGAGAATACCGGGGAAGAGTTAATGCTATGTAGCTCCAGGGTTCTGTCTATGAGATTAAAGAATTGTGGCAGCTTCTATCAGAGAAGATGAAAATCGTGTGAAAGACAAATGTTCCAGACACTGAGGTGCAGGAGCAGGCACCACCAACCATACACACTTTTATCATCCAAAATCCACTATTCACTAAGATTACATCAAAAATACCATGGATTTTAATGCATTATCACAATATGGAATATTTATCATTATATATGTTAGGTTTTGCTCACAAACATCAACAGAAGTGGAGCCATATTATGAAAATTAGCCTCCGATATTTTTCTATCCAACATGTCCAAAAACAAAAAAGTGGAGAATAAATGCAACAGGTTGTACAAATAATGTTACCAGGATGGAAACAAGGCTGCTTTTCAATATCAATAATATCATTTTTTTTTTTAAATATGTCAATCAATAATTATTCATAATAGCCATGAAATGTCTTTTTTCCTTTCTTCAGCTGTATACTTTTGGTGAGCCTGTGCCATAGCTTCAGATTCCTGTTCTTGGCTGAAACAAGTGGGGCGTGATATGCTTTTTCGCTTCCCGTCTGTAACGAGTGGTTACTTGAGTTACCATGGTGTCCATAAGAGTGCAAACCAGACTGGCCATTATCATCTGACCTCTCTCAACAACACTAACGTGATTTTCCCCCACACCACTCTGTGTAAACAGTTATTTGCCAAAATCACAGGAAGTCAGCCGTTTTTGAAATATTCAAAAAACCAATAATCAATAAAATACACAAATAATCATGCTACAGTCAAAGTCACTGAAATTACATTTTTCCCCATTCTGATGTATGATGTGAACAATAACTGATATCTGCATGATTTGCCACCACATGATTGGCTGATTGTATAACAACATCTACAACATCCATCAGATACTAGACCAACCAACATCATGTATCTTTTTCAGCTCAAGTAATTTCAGAACTCACAACAAAGACACCTACAAATTATGCCTGGTATCTATCAGGATGTCAGTATCGGATTTGTATTAAGCATACTCTGAGCTTTGGTTTCTGTATCAAATAGACAATCAAAAAACTAGAATCTGTGCACTACAGATCAAACATGGCCATTAATCAAGTCATACACTGATATAACGCATACCTCCATAAGCCTATCCCAATACACTAATATTCATCCCTATGATCTACAGAAGTAAACCAAAACCTGAATCATTCATGCAAATATATCCCAGTAATTTAATATGTTCTACCAAAGTGTCATAATATGCTGATATTATAACACCACTGAGAAAATTTCCCTTCCTTAATTACTCTGCTGATTCTTCCACTTTATATTTGTTAACTCAAATGCTGAAAATGCTTAGCTGATGAATCCACTTCCTGGAGATGTTAAGCTTTTAATCAGAAGGGTATTTGATGAGGCCAAGTGAGAGTTATTAATCAGAAGAGGCTTTGGAAGAGCAGCACTTTGACAGCTGATGTAGCTGAGCTGAATTCAGATAAATTATGTTTACCGACAGCTCAGTCCCTGGGTGCAAGAAAAGAGCAAGAGTAGAAGGAATGATGTGAAAGGAAAAAGAATAGGAAAAGAATGCGAACAGGCATTGGAGCCACTCATCAAGGTACACTTGGGCAAGAATGAGACATGACCTATCCTTTGTTGTCTGTTTTCCTCTCTCTCTCTCTCTCTCTCTCTCTCTCATACATTTCTCTCCATCCTGCTATTCATTCAGGCTTCAGGCCAGACTAAGCAGAAGTTTGCTGATAACATCAGACTGTTGAGAAACATTGGAATTCACCCACCAAGCGTGCCTCTCTCTCTCTCTCTCTCTCTCTCTCTCTCTCTCTCTCGCTCGCTCTCTCTCTCTCTCTTGCGTATAGTAAAGAGGAAATCATATTTGCATGCTTTTTCTCATTTTCTCTCTTCTAGGGTTTGTTTTGACTTTATCAAGTGTACATGAAATTATAACCCTGAAGAGACAGCCCACATTGAGAGAATGTGAAATAAGAGTTAAAGAGTTTGAAATAAAAATCCCCATAATACAAAATAGCTTACATACAATTAAAAGTGAGAATTTCTTAGTACTTAAACCTAGATTGCTAGTGTCTACTAATCATAGGCACTAATATTAGAAAAGTTTGTATTTAGTCCCAATTTGTTTTGTGAAACTGTGAAAGTATGGTTGCGATTCATTGTCAAGCCTTCTAATTTTCACCATACACCAAGTTATATTAACCAACATCAATCCCACTTGAATCTAGCCAAAATATAGCCATTGGTCTGTAAATGCACATGAACATGCACTAAATTGTACACAGGGAAACACAGAAACTTAATCAAGCATACACTAATACACCCCAATGAATAAGAAGGAAACACTTACAGAGGTCAGAGTTAAACCAGTTTTTGTGCATACCTTCTGATGTTAAATATTCATGGAGATATTCATCTAGCATGAAAATCACATATAAAATGCACAGACAAATAGAGTTTAAAAGAAAAGCTCTCATTGGTTGGCAATGCATGTACCTAAATTACGTTGGTGTCCTGAGTGAGTCCCGTCTGCGAGAGCTCCTGAAATCCAAAAATCCTGCAAAGTTTACTGAACAGAAGAGAGATTTAATAGTCTAGGATCAGCAGAGCCGGGCAGCTGTTGTCGTTTTCAGTTTGAGGCATTTGAAGAGATGCCAAGTCTCTCTGATGAGCCAAAAGAACAGAAACGCATGACGTTACTTCCTGTGTGGATTCAGTTGTTTGCAGTCATGTGTATGAGCATGTAAACTTAACCTGGTTGAGAACTTCGCACAGTAGAAGACATGGTCTTATTCACATGAGGAGAAATAACACAACTCTTTCTCACATGAGGAGAAACAGCATAATATTGTCTTATTCACATTAGAAGAAACCGCACAATACTGTCTTTCTCTTACTGAACATGGAACCTGGGATCAGCTCGGTTTCAGTGGTGAGCAGGTTATTTACAGTGACCTACTGATTAAACATCAAGCTATTGTTTAGTGGATATCATCGTGTTTCCCATGATGCTTCAGCAACTGCAGGTAGTTTAGGCCAGTTTCCCTGACATGGTGTGTCCTGCTGAAGAAAGGCTTACTTGTGATGTTCACATAAGAACTGCCAATTTGTTCTAGAGCCCAGATACCAAATCTACCTTTCAGGGAATAGTTAGGTATCTGCCAGGAAAGTATTGAGTTAGTAGGATGAATGGTGGCCTTGAAGCTGATAAGACATTAAGACATGCTAGAGACAGAGGAACTGCATGCTGGGTATGAGAACTGATTCCTGAGTCAGAGAAGGCTGTCTAGAACACAGGATTTTAGAATACTTTTGTACTATTTTCATTTGATATATTGGTCCTGTTTAAACATAATACACCTCATGGAGGTGCAAGGTACCTGGATGCTGTTTCTATACCATGTACTACTCATTCTGAATCCCACTTGCTGCAATCAAGACTTTGGATGAGGCACAATCTGGTTAACGATGATGAACAACAAACTTTTCAGAATCACATACATGCAGAAAGTGGCCATGTAACTCTCCTGTGTACAGTCATCTAGACAAAACAGCACTGAATAAGATCTTTAACATTTAATACCAGGACAGAACATCAGAGTTCACAGTCAAAACGTTAGCCAGTGACTTGCTGATGTAACACAGTGTTACGCAATCATGTACTTCTTCGTTCCACATAGTCCCCTTGTATTAAGGAACTTCCTAACAATTCAACAAGCTAATTTTTGATATTGTGTTATTACTTTACATTAGCTACCGATTTTTAGCCTAGTTGTTTAGGATTCCAGGCAGCCAAAACAAAGAAGTGGTCAGCACATTAGAGTTTTCACTTTCCTGTTGGGCTTGCTAAGTCATTTATGATTTTTCCACCATTCTATGTCAAATATACTTTACAGCACAGTGAAATTAATTTCTTTGAAAATCCCAGCTTGTTAGGAAGTTGGGGTCAGACTATGATATGATGCCCCTGGAGTAGAGAGGGTTAAGGGCTTTTCGCAAGAGAGTGGCTTGGGGTTGCTGGGATTGAATCCCAAATTTCTGGTCAGGAACCTGAGGTCAGAGATGATACAGCTAGATCAGACAAGGTTAAGGGCCTTGCTCAAGGGTCACCATCCCTTTACTCTTAAATGCATCACCCAATGAACTTGTAAAGTATTGGACCTGCTTATAAAGATGATGAAAATAGCAAGAAAAAGTGGACAAGGGTACATAAAAAAATAACAGGTAGTTGAATGCATAGTCTATGTATATCTCCTCACGTGATGTTTGGATGGAGTCTCTTTCTCATACTCTACCGACAACACATGCGGTTGAATATATCCCAACAGGTCAATACAGCATTCTGGAAGCTGATCAAATATTAAACAGCAACATATGACGGCTGACTTGGCACTCATTTCATGTTTACGAGAAATTCCTCACCTTCCCATGTTCCCATGTAGCTTAGCAACCCCAGTGCCATGGTTACTCTTACCCTCGCTGCCTTGTGTGTGTGTGTGTGTGTGTGTGTGTTTATATATATATATATATATATATATATATATATATATATATATATTTCTGCCTGATTAATCTTACAGGTTAGTTGAGTGCTGGGGCCACAGATGCCCATCTATTTATGATGTGAGGACACATTTTAAATAAAGCTTGTATTAGCTTGTCTCCTTTGCAAAAAAATAAAAAATAAAATAAAAAAAATTTCCAATAACTAGTCTTAATCATCCACAATCAATCACACTGTGAAAAAAAGAGCTAACCCATAAGTCTGAGAGGTTCTGTTTCCTATACAAAGTTCTGCTTTCAGAAAGCTTGACTATATCTGGCCCTTGTAAAATTTTTGCAAATGATCAAGTTCCTCCTTTCGCTGTTTTTCAGGAGGCTCTTATGCTCCTTCTTCCCTTTTGACTGCTCTAAACCTCAGAATGCCTGAAAGCTGTGAAGGCAGCCTTTGTTTGGTCGTTATTTATTCAGTCCTGGAAGGAGTGCAGCTTCCACCTCCGCATCCTGGAGACAACAAACCCTCATCTGATCCTTTCTGATAATAAAGCACAATTCAGCAAATCTACACAGCTTTCACTTAAGGCCATCCGCGGCCTCGTAGCGTCTAGACATGAATATATGGGAGAGATAGAGTGAGAGAGAGGACCATGCAAATGCAGCCAGCCACTTGAAACGTGCAGTAATTGCATTCTTCAGCAACCTTGTTTATTATCTGCTTCACTACTCTGCTTGATGCAAGCAACCTGCCGATTTTGATTAGCTCAAAAGCAGTATCTGCTGTTGCTACTCTGGCTTCCCAAAAGCGTTTAAGGTCATCTTAAAGGAGCAGTTTGTCATTTTTGGAGCCCTCTGCTGCCTGCGAGGTAAATTACATTTGTAATGAAAACATCATTGACAAGACCTCCAGCTCTTCCCACCCAAAATTCACCCCTTCTTTTGAAACCATGTATGGCCTAGTTTTTTGTTAAGGAAATAAGGCAGGTCAGTGAAGCTCTCTTCTAGCTATGGGTGGTGCTAATTTCTGGGCCAGAAAGAAATTATGAATCCAGATGCAATGCATGTCAATATTGTAAATCGGTTTTTCAAACATATCTTTGAAACTGGCACAATTAAAACAGGTCTACACACACCGTTAAGCATTATAAACTGCAAAACAAATTTCATTGGTCAATTCTACTAGAAGTTATAATAATCTCCTCGATTCAAAGGAATCTTGCTGATTCAATTTATTTACACATACTTCACAGTCTTGAAATAGAAAAAACATGGTCAGCGGACACACCCTTCCATGGTAAAACCAGTGTATACAGCTACAGTTTGTTTGAGCCTCTGCATCAACGTGTGACAACTATGTCACACTGAACAAACTCTCACACAAATTCTCACACACTTTTTCATGCCACAAACAGCAGGCCAAATATGACCAAGTCTTCTTCATGCATGTCCATCTGAGTGTGTGGAAACATCTCTAGAGTCTACAACATAATCCTTCTATAAATTCTATAGATTCAAATATCAGGATATTATTTGTCACATACACAATTACATACAGTGTATAACTTGCAATGAAGTGAAGACCTACAAAGTGGGTGCAGAGTGAACTATAGAGTCCATATGGAGTCCAAAGGGATCTGTATGGAGGACATGTCCGTATTGAGCAGTCTGATGGCCTGAGGGAAGAAGCTCCTCCAGCGCCTCTCAGTTTTATCCATCAGACTTTGGAAGTGTCTGTAGCTCTATAAACACCAGTATTATATAACAAACATGAAGGTCCCATTAAAAAAATAAGCAGCATTGGTGCTTGAGTTCTGGAGGTGTAAACCAACTGTATACTCCTGCTGTGAGTTTGAGAGAGATAAACAAGATGCAGCGATCTGGATGCCACACTTTCCTCTGAGCAGAGGTCAGAAATGCCTCTCAGATTAGACCTTCATTAATTCAGAAGCAGGATTATGGAAATCCTGAAGTGGGCCAGATTACTACAGCAGCTGTCACAGGAAAGTGGTAAAAACAATGAAGATTGTTGTTGCTTTGTGCTGACAGGACGAGCCTCTAACAATGAAGCTCTCTATCCAAGCACCGTCACAGGAGATTAGAGGCTATGCTGAGGCCACAGAACACTAAAGAGTCAAGGCTGTGCAAATTAGGACTCCACATACAACCACTGGCTTATTACAGTGGATTCTTAACTCTAACCACAGTGACGAAGGAGAAATCTGGCTTTATAACATGCATAATTTTTTTAGCATGCATTCTGCTCACTGGGTTTGGTACAGTGGAGCACTGGGTAGCGTTGCCACCTCGCAGATCCAATTCAGGAGTTTCTGTGCATGTTCTACTTGTGTCTATATGGGTTTCCTCCAGGTTCTCCAGTTTCCTTCCACCTCCCAAAAGCATACAATAGGTGGACTGTACTAAATTGCCCATGGTGTGTGGGTGTGTGTGTTTGTGTGTGTGTGTGTGTGTGTGTGTGTGTGCATATGATGACCTGTAATGGACTTGAAACTCCAGTCTTAGTTGAAGGTGTACTCCTGCAATGTGCCCATTGTTCCTGGAATAGACTCCGGGTCTACCACAACCCTGACCAGGATAAAGTGCTTACTGATGTATCGTTGCATAATATATTCGAAGGTATAATCTGACCAGAATTGAATTTGTACCAAACTGAAAACAGTCAATGACAATGTGAAGAAAAGAGAAAATCCCTGCTCTGAGATCTCCAGTCATTCATACAAGTGAGTAATTACTTGTCTCCTCCCTGAATCCTGTTCAGGTTATGAGTAAACAGATCATTACTAGAGACAAGACACTGGAATTGTAAGATTCTTTTGTGTTTAAAGCCCTCAAGCGGGACATTAAATCGCATTCCTGCTTTGTAATTAGATAATTTGCAAGTGATAAGCACAGGCTGGTGGCCATTTCTTTAGTTTACTAATCTCCATTCAGGTTATGGCACCAACAGGACTAAACAATGTTACAGATGTTGTGTTTTCACCTGTTTCTGTTTATACAGTGGGAGTGCCAAGTCAGCCATCATATTTAGTTTTTTTACAACTACCAATAAACTTTATTCACTAAAAAGTTCATTTTTCTCTTCATCTCTGTCTGTACAAACAGATAAGCACATGAATTCATTGCATGACCTAAATGGGAATAAAAGTCTTTTAGCAAACCTCCAGCACTACTTCTGTTCCAAGAAAAACACTGAAAAAAGAGCAATGACCTATGACCTAAAGCTCTATATGTATGTATATATATATATATATATATATATATATATATATATATATATATATATATATATATATATATATATATATATATATATATATATATATATATCAACCAAGGAAAATTAGCAATTACAATCCACAACAAACTAGATGGGAAAAAAAACAAATGTGTTAGTGCTTTAGGTCATTGCTCTTTTAACAGTGTTTTTCTTGGAACAGAAGAGGTGCTGGTGTTTTGATAAAAGTCTTTTGTTTCGATTTAGGTCATGCAATGAATTGATGTGCTTATCTGTTTGTACAGACAGAGGTGAGGAGTTTTGGAAAAATGAACTTTTTAGTGAATAAACCTTATTGGTAGTTGTAAAAAATAAATAAATAAATAAATAAAAAACATAAAAAAACGTTGTATATAAAGAAACAGGTGAAAACACAACATCTGTAACATTGTTTAGTCCTCTTGGTACTATAACCTGCATATATATCACATCATTAGGAATCATGTCAGTATGATTCAATCCTGATACGGTCCATCACCTCAGAGCACATCACACCAGCACATCAGAGACCATGATGGGAATGTGTAATATTGTACATCTCAGTGAGTGTGCTGTTACTGTAGGTGCTGATCTACTAACCCAGATTCATTCAGTTTACATGCTACCATTCAGTCCAAGGTCCGGCCCCATAGCCAAGCATGGCCCCTCTCTTTAATATATGATAGGTATCTGACAGTGACATCAGACAGTGTTAACATTTAAAGACTGCTGCAGTTATTACACTAAAATTAAAAGATATTTTAGTGCCCGGCTCTCGAGTATTGTGACGTGGTCTAAATTGGCCCCCTTTGAAAAAAGTTTGGACCGGATGCTTAATTTTGCAGCAGACAAGTCCTGTCTTGAGCGTTTAATTATCAATGTGGTCTGCTTTTTTTATTTATTTTTTTATGTCCGCTACATGGGTGATGTAATTTGCAGCTTGGCACATGTAATGAAAATAGGACTATGAATTGCTTTCCTTCAAAGACTCTATTAGCGCAATACACACTTTACCACTGGGTTACTGCCAAAAAACACACAAAGAACCAAATACAAGATGCACATCTTGAACAATCTTACTCCATCAAAGTGATTTCACACATCAATGGCTTGGTGTAATTTAATTTAAGGCCTTTAAAGAGAATCCATTTAACACAGAGAAATTAAATGTAATTGAGTTAGTTGCAAGACAGGGCATCTAAAGGTAATGAGATCCATTACGATGAAAACTATTTCAATACCGGAACAGATGGTAGTAGGGGCATTCGTTCTGAAAACTATTTTCTGATATGATACTGTTTGGCCTTTGGACAGAGAAACTGAGTAATATGAGAAAGACAGTAGGAGAGAGAGAGAGAGAGAGAGTGCTCAATGTCATGATGAGATGGCCTGATAGCAGTCTTTACTCTGCTGTCCCTTCTGAACCAGGCTCCTTTTCTCCCCAAATGAGGAATTTGAGATGTAAACAAGCACTGGCAGAAGCAGGATAGCATGGTTATCATCTGTCTGAGCGTGCGTGTGTGTATAGGATGGAGGTCGGAGGGGCTTCCTTCCCCGCAGGCAGCTTGAGCTACTGGCCTGAACGAAGATGACAGAAAATCATTCGGAATCTGGAGAGCTTAGAAAGGTCATGAGTTGAGTCTCTTTTTCTCAGATGCTTCAAGGCCACTGTTTCTGTGGAAGCCAAGTTTAAAATCATTCTGTTATCTCACCCCCAGGAGAAGTTCATAATAACAACATCTGGCATTTTAAACACTGACATAAAGGAACAATGCATCAAGGTGATATATTGACCATTGTTTTTGAATGCTTATATTCAGTGTTAATGTGTATATGTGCTCTATATATATATATATTTTTAAATGCATTCAGATTTTAATTAAATTTAGTATTTAGATGCATTGGATTGGTCTACAATTTATACTGTCACAGATAGAGTCTCCAGTCCCTCCAGGATTTCGTGGTTTTGTGGTCGCAGATATTAATGCAAAATCAAGGAAACTCCACAATATTCGCAGCACATGCAATTTTACTAAATTACCACAGATTTTTCACAGATTTGGGCCAAGACGCATCATGTGATGTCAACACAACTTACATTCAGCCAAAGCCCCCTTCAAATCACATGTGAGTACAGCTAAAAGTCTCATTCACCAACAAACATCACTGCGAAAAAATCCTATACGGATTGTAGAGTGGATACTAACAGTAGTGTCACTCGTTTAAATAAATTGTGATGAGCATATATCATAATTTTATCAAACATTTCTAAAGCTACCTAGTCGAATCCATGTAAAAATCCACAAGTTTTCTTACATTTTTTAAATTAGAATACATTAATGGTTAAACCAATTCTAACAAAGCTAGGCCAAAATCTCAAATTGCTTCCTATTCACTTTATATACTCACTACTAGTGTATTGGGTGTATACAATAATAGTGTTGTAAAAACTACATGCATTAGTGCATTACATGCCCAATAGATTTTCCATTTGTGAATCAACTAGGCAAAAAGTTTAGGAAATTTGTGTTTTGATAAACACTCACCAGCTACGTTATTAGGAACACCATGCTATTACTGGGTAGGACCGCCCTTTTCTCTGCAAATAGCTTCATTTCTTCATAACATGAATTCCAGTACGTGTCGTAAACATTTGAATTTCTGGTCTACGTTGACATGATTGCATCACATAATTGCAGATCTCTCAGCTGTTGAGTAGTCATAGACTTGTCAGCTCAAGGCAACCTGGCTATTCTCCTAATTAACAAGGGTTTTCCACCTGCAGAACTGTCAGTCAATGGATGTTTTGGGCTTTTGTTTTGTTTTTCCCACCGTTCTGTGTAAACTCGAAAGACTCTTGTGTGTGAAAATCCCAGGAGAACAGCAGTTTCTGAAATACTATGCTGCGGTCAACTGGTATACACTAAGATCATATTACCTGACCTGTATTTGCATTATTTTATGCACAGCCACATGCTTGATTGGATAATAGCATGAATCAGGACATGTACAGGTGTTCCTAATTTTAATTTATTTTTTTAAGTGGCCGGTAAGTGTATACGATTGTATATGATCTCAGCATACTGACCCAGTGCTTCAGTTTCTCCCTTTAACATGGAATAAAAACAAATACCACAGTGACATTTTCCAAAGCGACAGTAACTCATGTGATGCTTAGTCAAAAGTATTAGGCGTATAGTGAAAAATAACGCAAAGGAGAACCATGCGTTAATCATACGTGAATGATTTCACGTTACAACAACGGCCAAGTGCAACGGCAGCAAAATTACAACGACCCCTTCATTTCTGCTGAGGATGCTGAAATGGACTGCACACGCCCCTACACAGACTCATACTTCAGCCTGTCCTCATGGTAGATCGATGATATCCACACATTTCATGCACTCATCACATAAACAACCATTTAATGATTCGTAGTGACTGCAGTGTCGGCACCCAGAAATCACTAAGGCCTTACCTGAAAAGCTCTGCATACAAAACACATCATCAAACTGGAGACACAGCCATAGCAAACAGAATATGTAGTGTCAGGCTCTATTGCATTCAGAACCAATGAGATATTTTAAAATGTCTTTCGTGGCTCTTTATATTGATAGCAATTCTCTTCATTGAAGTGTAGTGATGTGAGAAATGTTTTACTACACAATCTACACAATGAATGTTTAATCAAGGCTGTCGAGCATTAGTGAGGTCTCGCAAGCGTTCAGTCTAGCCAAGGATTAAACATGAATCAATTCCTTTCATGCCATGAGCTGTTCCTTAATCTCAGAGTCAGCTTGGATTGATATGTGCTCAGTGAACAGTGATTAGAAGCTCGAAGTGAAGTCGTCTGTATCTTTATGGATTGGTGAAGGGTGAGAGACTGGACCAAAAGAGAACCAGTCATTTGAACTCCTCTGCTGAGTCACACTTACCCAAGCAGCTCATAATCCATACATGGTATAGTACAGACATAGTTTGCTCTCCAGTTATGGCGGGAATATATGTAGATAATCTGATTAGCTCTGATAATTTATTCTTTTGCATTAGACTGGAGCTCCAAAACAAACCATTGAATCATCATCGTCCTTGAATCATTTGGTCTGAATCACTTACCACTGCTCCAGCCTTGAACAAGGCTCACAATGAGAACGATTGTTGGAATGGCCTCTCCTAGAGCATGTGATGTGGTTTAATAATGCTCAGTGTAAGATCCACACTTGGACGAGCTATGAGGAACATACTGGTGCTGTTATAATGTGATATAAAAAAATTCTCCTTTTCACGCTGCAGATTTTCAGAACTGCTTAACTACTGCACTGATAAATTTAAATTAAACATACATAATGTTTCAGGGTAGCTAACAACTTGCACTTCTGATTTCTAAAGTTTTTACATAAATGTATGGCTATTTTTTTTCAATCATTTACAGGAAGCTATAAAGGTGGTGGAGCAGTGTGTAGAGTTGCCACCGCACAGTTACAGGGTCTCCAGTTCAATCCTGAGCTCAGGTTACGGTCTGTGTTACTGTCACGTGAATGGTAAATCTCATTCACACACACACACCAATGGTAGAGCTGCCATGCAAGGTGCTAACATGCCATCGGGAGCAACTTGAGGTTCAGTATCTGGCCCAAGGACACTTCGGGATGTGGAGTCACGTGGGCTGGGAATCGAACCACCAACTCTAAGATTAGTGGACAACCCTCTCTACCACCTGAGCCATAGCCGCCCATTTGCTTCGCTGTGTCTGTGTTTTCTCCAGGTTATCCAATTTCCTTATACCTCCCAAAAAACATGTTAGTAGGTGGACTGGCTAAGAAGAATTGCTCCTGGGTGTGAATGAGTGAGTGGATGTGTGCATGACGCCCTATGATGGACTGACGTCCTGTCCAGGGAGTATTCACACCAAGTTTTCCCACCATGATCAGGATAAAGTGTTTTCTGACGATGAATAGATAGATATAAAGTCATAAAGGCCTGTATTTTAATTTTACAGCATACACTCTAACACCACATTGCATCTAAGCACACATATAGATAGTGTATATGTTAAAGAGACGACAAATGCTTCTCTTTTTTTTTTTGCATTTGTTGGCTTCACAGATAATTATTAATAGGCAGAAATAATGCACAATATTCCACTCTGACTTCTGATCACTCAAATTGGAACATGGAAAATGGAACATGGATAAAAACACTCCGCACTTCAGAAATAAAATGCAGAATTGTCAGAGCAACGATCAACATAGTGGCCTTTCATACCATGTGGAGGGCACTGTCTTCCTTTACAAAGCCACACCCATTCGAATAAAAATCATGACCTTGCTATTATAAGTTTCTATCTGGGTGAAGAGCTGTTTTGAAATGTGGAGCAAGAAAGTTTTGATATCCCGGCTAGGAAACCTCCAAGGTCCTACAATCTACATTTACAGCTCCCCAAGGGCTACAGTTTAAGGTTACTTCAAATTTACATTTTCAAAATTCTGTAACAATTATAAAGTAGAGTTTTTGCACTCAGTCCTAACACAGATAGAGCTTTATTCATCTGTGGGCTCAAATACTTTGGCTTTATAAGATTCTATCTGACTGCTAAACCATCCCTCAGCCTGAATAATGACTAATAAATGGTATAATTTCAGCAGAGAAAGACATTTTAAGTCCATCAAGGCCACATTACGATCATCAGTATGGTTGATTTTTCCAAACATGCTCGCTGAGATCTAAAATGCAAGCTTTAACTTTCCAAATCTGAAGTTGTTCCTAAATTAGATATTTTGTCTTGAATTATCATTTAAAAATAATTAACAATGCAGTCATTTTAAAATATATGTGCAAGAACATAATAAGACCAGTGAATACCAAAGACAAATCCATTTTTTTCATACCTACTTCTCTAGAAAAACATCTAGAGTTACACTTATTTCTATTCTGGCAGTCTTTCCCTATACTGAGGTTCTGAGTTAGCTCTATTCTGTCAGTGAGTAAATAAAACCTGCATATTGATTGCCCATGCTCACCTATATTGCATATTCCTGGATGATGTATAAAATATAAAATATTACAAAGAGAATAAAATATAATATAATAAGTTTTTCAACCAAAATTAACCTCATAGTTCTAAGGTCATGAAATAATAAAAGAACAGCAACGGTAATAGTATCGCAGTAGTTACAGTTATCTCCATTATGGGACCACTAAAAGCTATGCCAAAAAACTCCACCCCTTCCACCATGTTTCCACTTTGCCACAGCCACCAAGGAATCTGCGATGAGGCTAATTAGATGCAAATAAAAGGTACTTTAAAAAAAACAAAAAACGCCTTCATCTTGTGGGAATGAGCTCTGGCAGCGGGGCGCCAGGGCACTGAAAATATACACACACCCCCAAAACCACACACCATCCCCTTAAACTATGAAGACAACACGCAATTAGAACTCCTCTCGTGTGGCCTCATTTGCGCTTATCTAAATCATGCTGAATGCAGTCCCCCATACTGTTTAACACGTGACAGCGAGTGGGGAGACAAAGACATACAGACCCTGCAATGACACAACCCCCCCAACCCCTTTTCAGGAAATGTCTACTATACTGCACCATTTTCCGGAGAAGAGAGGAAAAGCATCTGCAAGCTTTTGACACAAGGCTTCCAGTCTGGAAGGTCGAGTGCCTGCTTGCCAGCCTGAAGCAAATTACACAAGAGCTAAAAAGGATTGAATTGGAACATTGATAACAAGTGACCCTGTAAAGAAGGCTTAATTTGCATGTTTGGGATAAGAGAGGCTTGCTCTGGTTAACTGAGTGACTAACAGACCTGCTGTAAAGGCTCAGATGCTGAGTGTTACAGCGCAGGAGGGAGCGAAGCAAACACAGCGAGCAGTTCTTCTCCACTCTCACTCCTCCTCCAGCCAGGAAACACAGTGGATTCAGGGGATGCTTTATCTTAGGCAGATGTAGGAGTATAATTCAATGACCTTATCTGTATCTGTTTAGTGATCTAATTATCCATATCACTATCTATATTCATATATAAACCATGAATGTGGCCTAAACCAGAAAGGTTTTTTTTGGGCTTATAAATGGTATTTGACCCCAGAAACACACTGGGGAAAATCCCAGAGGAAGTAATGCCAGCGCTGTCTGTTAACTCTGTCTATGACACTTCCTCAGCCTCAGCTATCTCACAGAAGTTCCTAAATTGGTTGAAATTGTTTCTGGGGTTGATTTTTTTTTTTTTTTACTTACCAACAGTATTTTTAGTAGTGTGTATTCCGTAAATTATAAACAAAATAGATGGAGATAGAGCTAGCACCATATATACTCAAGTTAATAGCATGTGGTCTTTGTTTGCCCCACAGCATTCTTATTTGGTGCATACATTACATACAAGTAAAAACCTCCCACATCTCTAGCCTCAAACACAGTTTGTGACCCTGTGAAAAAAAAAACTGTTTGCTACATAGTTTCTCATCTTGTGAGTGACAGAGAGCCACATTCCTTAACCAACACAGTGTCTGATGTTTCTAACTGATAGTGACAATTATGAACCGTGAAGGTTCAATGCAGCTTTCCTTTGATTACTGGAACATACCTAAGATGCTTCACATGTGTGTGAGTGGGTTTGGGGTGTATCCATTGTGTAGGAAGTGAGATTTTATCCTTTCTCTTTCCTTCCTGATTGTACCTTTTGATGAAGATTATAATGTAAATGTTTGATACTTTTTACTCTTGGACAATAAGAATAAGACATATAACTTGAATAAAAAGCTAACCCATAAAATGAAAAAAAAAATACTTGATTAAAATACTTAATACCTTCGTAGATTGATTATAACTTGTCTTTAAAACCTACTGTATATTCATTATACCGAGAGACTTATTTACAATACTCTATCCATCCTATGTCTTTCCAACCCTGAAATTATCCTGTTTTGTTATTTCACAGAAAGCAGTAAAATTTTTACTTGGGGTTGGGCAGAGAGGGGGGGGGGGGCATTTTTATGACCTTAGCCTTCTTCCTTATTAAACATCTAAGAATGTTTTTTCTTGTCGCTGTGGCCTCTGATGTAGTGCTTTCTTATCTAGATTCACAAGTCCATTTTTAAAAGTGTTCAGTTTAAAACTGAATTGAGAGAACATAAAATGTGCCACACATTACATATTTTGAGAATATTGCAATAAGAAAAATGGAGAAATCAATGAATGTTAGTCATATTTCCAGTCGTATAATGTGATGGGATGAAATGTCCTTTGAGGCTAGCCTTTTCCTGACATTTCATTTGTTTTCTGATAAGTGATAATGTGCCATCAAGGATCCTCAGACCATTACTCACCAGTCACCATAAAGCAGTGACCTTTTAATGTCAGCAGTTCCTTATAAGGAATGTAATGGCCAGATGGCTTATAATGTGAGGCAGGAATTATAACTGTGAGAAAGTTATGTTACACTATTAGTCTAGAATTTTAACTGTGTCATGTTATGTTATCTTGAATGTTTACATTTGGTTAGCTACTGAAGCCTACGAGCTTCGCACTCCAGATTTTACCTTAACTAATATTGTGTAGGTCCCCCTTGTGCGGCCAAAACAGCTCTGACCCATCAAGGCATGGACTCCACAAGACCTCTGAAGGTGCTTTTGTATCTGGCACCAAGACATTAACAGCAAATTGTTTTGCTGTAAGTTGCTAGGTGGGCCCTCCACTTGTTTGTCCAGCACATCCCACAGATCAGATTGAGATCTGGGTAATATGGAAGCCACCTTGGACCAGTTTTGGTAGGAACCACCCACGTAAATCCAGGAAAACTCCACAAGACCTGCCATTTTAAAAATGCTCTGAGCCAGTCATCTAGCCATCACAATTTGGCCCGTGTCACTCAGATCCTTACGCTTGCCCATTTTTCCTGCTTCCAACACATAAACTTTGAGAATTGACTGGTCACTATCTGACTAGTATATCCCACCTCTTGTCATGTGCCACTGTAATAAGATAATCAATGTTATTCACATCACCTGTCAGTAGTTTTAATATTATGGCTGATTGCTGTAACTGACATTAATTATATACTTGTCTAATGTCAGCTAAGTCAAACATACCATGTTATACTGATACACTGATTCTACTTCACATTAATGAACTCAGAACTTTCCCTCTTTAACGTCACGGTATTGAATTATCTCCGTCAGCACATCTTTTAAGCAAGAAATCGAGAGTAGATGAGAGATCACTTATATGGCATGGGGGAAGGGGGCAGGGCTTCAATGGTGTCACTTTATATCAGAGAGTTCAAAACACCTATGCAACTCTCAAACGTTCTGCAATCTAGATTCACGTGTCGATGGGCATATCTGCCATTTTTATTGGGGGGAAAAGTAAGACTTCTAGCACTACGCATTTGTTAGGATTTAGTCATCAGAAGTAGGTTTTCAATTGCATATGCTCTCACTTGTGTGTATTAATCTGTTTTTTTATTAGATATCTGCTCACCGGCATTCAATTGTGTATTTTTTTCTCCAGCACCAGATGTGCAGAGCAGAACATAGATGCTATGCTGAAAGAACACTGTTTAAAGGCAGCCTTTTTAGACGAGACGTCCGCCTCCTCCTTCCCACAGTGAAGAAAAACAGATGGAGCCCTGAACCCAAATCATTACTGTGATTGTGATATTTCTTCGGTATCTTACGGCTACTTCTACTCGTCCAGGGAAACAGGGCGAGAGACTCAATGGTGTGCACTAATTTCTTCCCAAGCATTGCATCCGTACTACCAATTAGAGGAGAGAAAGGAATGTGTCAGCTATTCAAAACATGCAGAATTGAATTGAAAGGTTTGACCAATGTAAAGATGAATGAAGCGTTTCCAAGGGTCAATATCCTTCCTGGAATATGGAAGACTATGAAAGAACAGTCTCTTTTCACAAGCTTCAGATTTTTAAAAAGAAAAGAAGAAAATGTACCAGGTTTGGATGATGTGTATACTTACTTCCACCCATTCCATGACCATTTTTGCTATTCGACGTCTGAAAGCAATTTGATGCTATCGCTCCAAATGCTGTTAAATCTTTGTTCAGATGTCGTAAAGCAAGGGAAAGCAATTCTCCTGGAACACTGCGCTTTTGCAAGATTTAGTTCTCCTCCTATCTTACACACCTGTATCTGATCGAACTTCCTCAGCATCTTAATACGCTGAAGGACACAGGACTGTGTAGGAGTGGCATAAAAATGTGCATGCCGTATGACACAATAGCATGAGGACAGATTCATTTAAGAATGGATTCTGAAATTAGGGTTGCTGTATCCCAAGTGATTTGAGATTGGAGGGTGTATTCCCACCTTGCTCTCAGGGTTCCTGGGATATGCTCCAGATCCACCACGACCCTGACCAAGAATGAGTGAGTGAGTCAAGTAAGTAAATCAGTGTCATAGGAAAGGATGTGCTACAGGCTGCAAAGCTGTGCAGACCTGATACAGTTGAAGTTGTAAGAAAACCTATGAATGCTAACCCCGTCCCTGACTTCATAACTTCAGATGAAAATTGAGTAATAAATTGTGACTCATAAATCTGCATGCATGAAACTATGACCAGTATGATGCCTCATGCTTACTCTTATTTGTTTTTGTTTTTTTTACTTGGTCTGTCATGGAATCAGGCAGGTATTAGTTCCTCCAGGATTTTCGCGATTCTCCGATAGCATAAATTAACACTAAATCAAGCAAAGGCTGCAATATTCACAGAAGCTTGCAATTTTTCAAAATTATCACAGATTTTCTGCAGATTTGGGCCAAGACGTATATCGCAACAATTTTGTGCGGGAAATATAGATTTTTCACAAAAAAAAAGCACAAAAAACTCATTTTTGGCCGCAACATTCAAAAACTTCGGTAAAAACTTATGTACGAACAGAGAGTATCATGCATGTAGCTGGTGCATCTGTGTTTTTGTTTAAAATCCTCTTTTGTAAAAATTCTCCATGATTCCTGACTTTAAGTATCAAGAGTACTCAGAGTAGAAAAGCATGCTACTCTTCACAATAACAGTGCATCTTGACACTTATTTTTATCATAACTCACCCCTCACACATACACTTCTCACTTTTTTTTTTTTTTTACAAACTGCAGCAAGAGCATAACAGTTCATAACTTTTTAATACAAGTTTGCTCTTATTATGAATTTAAGATCATAAACTTTGATGCTTTACTACACCATTTTTCTACATTTCATAGTGAAGGTGAAACAATATGAAATATTTATGTTGGAATGAACATCATACCCAATCTTACAAGCCGATATCTGATTCAGTACAACACACCAATAAAAATAAGCACAAAAGGTCACAACATACCAGTCAGTATCAGATTATACCTTCTGGTTTTTAAAATAAGATTACAGTAAATGACATATAAGACTGCAACAGCATTGCAACTATATACCAGGTATCGATATCAAAGCAAATACTGGCCTGGAACGCTGGATCAGTGTCAGGATGAAAAATGATCTAATCCAATGTTGTTTTTATAATGTGGACATGCGTCGCTGACTGACACAACACAGACCATACATTTGAACAGAGAAAACATTAACGCCCACCACTATAGTGCTATGATGTTGTGCAAACTTGGCAACAATATTGATATTATTATGGTACTGAAATGGAAAAAGTGAGGACTGTGAATTCCAAGCAAATTTGATTATATTTCATTTTGATTAAGGGCAGAGGTTAGCATCACTGGGAATAAATGTGTCATTTAAAAATAATGTGTGAAAGCATATTGTATACCAGGATAAAGTGTTGCTGGAATGAGTCCCAAAACCTGGAAATGGGTTAGCATTTTAGCACTTCCGGTCCCATGGTCCCATTGAAAGAGTTGTCGGAGGCTTAGTGGTGATGACGGTGAAGTCATGCGAATGTGATGAAGTTTGTTTATAGCCTAACTTTATCTTTTTACTTCTGCCAATTGTATAGGCTTAAAAATCATAAAAGCTGTGTTCATTTGTGAAGATTGTCTCGATGAACAAAATGAATGATATAAAACTTTTTGTTGATCACAGAGCTTATTTTCTGCAATAATCTAAAAGCCAATGGAAAAACCCTATGGGATTTATTGTCGAGGGAACCAAGGTGATGATAACTTCTTCCAGGTTGGCCTACAAAAATACATCATCCCTTCAGTACTCTATGCACCAAATTGGTTAGTACCCAAACAATGCAACTTACTAAATACAGAACATACATATTGCACATAATGCAAATGAAATATGGAGAAATGCACTATTTCAGTCATTGGCTAAGACCAGGTTGGGGGTCAACCTGTTAAAGAACCGATTACAATAGATTTTAGATATAGACTTTTTTGTCCTGCACTAAGAAGCAGGACATATCAGCCATTTTCTATATATTTGCATGCAGACCAATGGTGGAAGATTTTAGCCCTTGCTGACAAATTCAGGTTTCGTATCTTGTTATCTATTTTCCTGTTAGTCAACTCTCAATAGTCAATCACCTATTTCAAGTTAAGAACTTGCACCAATGCAGTGTTGATGGTTAAGCTTATAGATTTTGTATTTCTTTATCTCTGTTTTAGTAGTGTGTGTGTGTGTGTGTGTGTGTGTGTATTTGAGAAACCTGTAGTCTAAGCTGTGTAAACATAAATCTGCTATGAAATGAAGATATGAGTGGGAGTGCCCATGGAAGGACAATCCCATCACTTCACACTCACAAGGGATAAACAGAAAACGACTGACATTCCCTCTCTTTCGCTCTCTCTCTCTCTCTCTCTCTCTCTCTCTCTCTCTCTCTCTCTCTCTCTCTCTCTCTCTCTCTCTCTCTCCTCTCTCTCTCTCTCTCTCTCGCTCTCTGTGCCCTGTCTACTGTAGCATACTATTAATGGCAGCCGTGATTGCATCGGCATCTCAGCAGTGGAGATTCACAATTCATCTTTCAAATCAGCAAAAATTCCAACAACTCTTTGGTACCTAAAGCATATATATTACGCTCAAGATAAATGGGATGGTCAGGCTCAGTGTAATATAGCAAAGAAGGAATGCTGAAAAAGCACTACAGATACCTATGGATTTGTTAATGGAGCATGTGCACACGTGCATATTGCTGATGCAGCAAAAGATAAATAAATAAATAAATGACCAGAAGCCATTGTCCATTTTTAAATAGCATTAAAATGTACAAAGTATAGTTCTAATATTGAAGGAGAGGACAAGCCTATTTCTGTCTAATGCAAGAGTTGGAAATGAGATGTATTTAGTGATTATTCACTGGACAACACCATGAACCGTATCCATGTGTACAAATAAAGCTGAAAGCTTAGCCGTTTCCTCTTTCTTGCAACCCTTTCCCTGCCTTTCTCCATATTCTGCACACAGACTACTTCATAACTTGTAAATATTAGAAATAAGACACAGACGGGACACACAGCACAGTGAACCATGATGTATAGCATAACAACCTATACCGGAATTGAAGTGCAAGTGAAGAAATGAATTTTCAATGACAAGCGAAATGCAAAGTCAGAAAGAGGGGGGAAAAAACAGTGAGAAGAAACGTGTTAACATAATGCAGAGGCTGTAAAGGCCCACTGAATGGAGCGTAGCAAAGTGGAAAATAGTCATAAGAAACCGTAAATCAGCAATGGCAGTTGCCTTGATGTTTCACGCGGCTGAAAATTGTGTTAGAGGGTTGCAAGGGGACAGCTGGAGGGCTTCAAAATAGGAAAGAAATATGGGCACTGTTATCTTTCCTGACATCAGCAAATCACAAAAGATCATGGAAAGCAAAAAGTATTGCAGAATTATACTGTAGATTTGTCAAATTTGAACAGATTCATTCATTCCCAGCAATAAGAAAAAAAAGAGATTTATGGAGAGTTAGATGTTAGATAGATTAGAGTTTGAATAGACCTATTGTATATTTATATAAATGATTCGCTTTTATTACTATAAAAGCAAGATGCTCCATGATTTGTAATATCTGATGGCAGGAAAGACCGCTCTATGTTCATGTCACAGTCCTGACTTAATGCATCTCATTACATGGATTTGGAGCAAATAGAGAAGAGGACAGGAGCATAGAAGAACATAATAAGGTTCATGTAATGAAATGTTTCTTTAACATTCATGGAAGGAGTCTCCAGTGTCAGTGCTTGTATGGATCTGTATGCTTTCCACCATGGAACGTCTTCAGGACCGAGAGCTTTCTACTTTCTGGTTTCTTGGTAATGTGAGAAGCTATGGTTTTGTCTTATTCACTTCAAGAAAGAAAGAAAAGAGGCTGGAGAGAACGACTGTTCATATACGTTGTCATGTAAATGATGGTCATTATTGTGATGATTAACAAACTACTGTCGTATAAACGGTATAAAACATGACTGGGTGTGCTGTTAAAATAATCAGTGGTGTGATGAGGCCAACGTTTTTCAATATCAGCACATTCTGTAGGGTTATATTTCTCTTATATCACAGAAATATGTCAGGGATTACAATTTTTACATTTACAAGAATGACATATATATTTTTTAACCTTTTACATCATAGGTCTAAAGGTTATCGCAAAGGTACCTACAAAGGATGAAGTAGTTGCCTCCTGGCTGGACTGTAGCTAATATCTGTAGTAAATAGATTTACTACAATAATGTGAATAGTAAGTTTGTTGCCTGCCAAGAAACCGACAGAAATAATCCTTATCTATATTAGTTGGCATTTACAGACACATATTACAGTCCAGATATTAAATAATAAGCTGATACAGCCATTCACACGTAGAGTAACTTAATTGTGTTGATTTGCTCCTGACAACATGTTGCCTCAGAAATTTCACTAGAGCATCATAGTCAAGTCTGCTTTATGAATTCTGACAATATTCTGAGATTTTCTTTGTCCAGACGTGACATAAAGCTGCTCTTGTGTATTCTTTAATCTCAGAGGTGTTAATCAAAGCTGAAGAAATTCCTCATTTTTTGTGGTAGATGTCACACTCCAGCCCAGCTCTAAGCCCCCACCCTTCTGCACAAAAAGTACCTTTTATTTCTGGAAACCAATAACTAGCTGTATATCAACATTAGATGAAAACAAATCTAAAATAACTAAACAATAAAAGTGGTGGCCTGGAAATCTTTAAACCAACGGAAGTTGCTGAAAATCTTTTTTTTTCAGTTGTATTTAATAAAATAAGTGGAGTTATACCAGCACAATATAGTACTTTCGGTAACACTTTACAATAACAGCACATGAATAACCCTGAGTTAATACATGCAATTCATACTTACTTAAATATGAACTAATGATGAATTAAGACATGTACTAATCACAAACTATTAAAGAGTTAACCTTAACTATGATGTGAGTCTTATGAATTCATGAGTGAATAACGACCACCTGAAGTACACGTTAGTACATGTTTGTTAGGTAAAGTATTAATTAACATGTAGCTAAACTAAATCTAACACGTTCTCCATCCATCCATAGTTAAAACATCCTGTTGAATGAACATCAATTTGAACCTTTGGATAATAACTCCAGTCCTGGAGACCCCCTGCCCTGCATGGTGTGAAGTTTTCCCTACATACAACAAACCTAGTCCATGTCCATCCATCCATCCATCTTCTACCGCTTACTACTTTTCAGGGTCACGGGGAACCTGGAGCCTATCCCAGGGAGCATCGGGCACAAGGCGGGGTACACCCTGGAAAGGGTGCCAGTCCATTGCAGGGTACAATAACATATATACCCTACGGACCCATTCACCCATTCATAGTACGGACACTTTGGACAGACCAATCAGCCTACCATGCATGTCTTTGAACTGGGGGAGGAAACCAAAGTACCCAGAGAAACTCCCACAGCACGGGGAGAACATGCAAATTCTGCACACACATGGCCCCAGTGGGAATCGAACCCTGGAGGTGTGAGGCGAACGTGCTAACCACTAAACCACCGTACGCCCTCCAACACATTCTATAATTTCAAATTGTACACAAACATTGCATGGATTATTTTCATAACTCACATTGATCCTCTTCATGGAGTATAGAAAGATGCACTAATAGTAAACACCAATAATTTCATCTCAACCTGTTTTGTGCCATTCTCCATCCATTTCTCTTCAAATTTCACTGTAGTACTAGTACGTGCTCTTGAACAGCTCCTTTGGCCACAAGGGTGAAATTAATACAGTAACATTTATTCATTTAGCAGACACTATTATCTATTAATGTGTTAAAACCTATGAGATTTTTTTCTTTTCAGGTGTTTTAGTCTTAGATGTCACTGTGGATCAATGTAAATTATAAAAGTAACCCAATGCCATCCAGTGATGTTTGTGTACTCAGCTGCATATGGCAAATTATATAAACAATTTGCACGTTTAATTCATATTCTATATTATAGAGCTGGTACAAACATGTACTAAGATGCCCTTAGGTGGTTGTTATTCACGCATGAATTCATAAGACTTGTTGTAGTTAAGATTAGCATTCATGATTAGTACATGCCTCCACTCATCATTAGCTCATATTTAAGTAAGTATTAATTCGGGCATTAGTGCATGATTATTCATGTACTCTTATTGTAAAGTGTTACCATACTTTCTTCTGTTTATATCCAGGAGTGGAAATCTCACTTACTTCTTATAACTAATTTTGAAAATCTGTGTTTATATATTTAAGACCAACTCAGAGGCATGAGTAAAGAGGTGAAGCAGGGTGAGGAAGACAGGAAGAGAACCATGAAACCGGGAGGAAATGTTCCATATTTATAGATCTGTGAAACTAGGGTGGTGTTTGCAAAATGCAGTTCTCCACCCTGTAGCATCCTCCACCCTGCACCAGCGCGGGTCACTACACAGGGCTAAGCTGAAAGAAAAGAATACACACACATATTTCCAAGCGCTTACCTCACCCACAAAGTGTCACTTAGTTTAAAATACCTAACTATTTAGTCTCCACTCAAAAATATACAGCCCTCACACATATACACAAAGGAATCCTCAGACATCTTCGAGCCTCTGAGGGTCATTTTCCTGGCAAAGCCCATCCATTTAGTCTGCACTGAATAATTCAAAACCCAGCAACACACACACACACACACATTCACACATAGACAAACACATCCCCACACCCTGACCACAGTCTCAGCAGTGAACTGAGATCATCATGCTATCACATTTCAAAGGTGTAGTCGCCTACAGCGCTCTCTCCAGTAAGAGGTTAACACAGCACTGCACTGTAGCAGCTAAGTGGAGCTCTTTGTCTGTCGAAGAAGGCTCTTCACGGCCTGCTTCTTCAGAAGTGTTAAGATCGTCATAACTTTTTCAAAGTGACACCAGCTTCTCTAGCATCTCAACAACAGCTCTTGTGCACCAAGACTTTTGGGAAAGGAGGCTCCTTAGTGCAGATGTCTCTCACATGTTTTGAAGTTATGCAGAATTTCCAGCTCGCTTACAGTACATCCCTCCACACACTGATACAAAAATACAGCAAACATAGATGACTAACAACATATCCGTTTTCAGATAATCACCAGATGTTGTTAACCTGAACCTCATCAAATCCCAAGAGGTGTTTGAAAGCATTCTCACTTCGAGCCAGCTATTTTTAAGCTTCGGCTCCATGAGAGGAAGAGACGTTGACATCTATAACAAAAAATGTATTAAAACAATGTGTGAGGAGATTAATACTCTCCATATTTTTTCTGGGCAGCCACTCGATATGACATCATCTGCCCTTCCCTGTCACCACTGATTCAAACCATATCTCCTTCCCTTTCATACATTTCTTTGCCTCTCTCTTTCTGAGAGAATAAAGCAGAGTTTTTAGGAGCATTATATTGTATCAGAGCCAATAACTGTATGAAAAAGAATCACACAATTTGGAAATGCTAATCAGCCTACAATGTACGTCTTTGGACTGGTGGAGGAAACTGGAGTACCCAGAGGAAACCCCTGAAGCATGGGGAGAACATGCAAGGTCCTAGCCCACGAGGTGGATGCAGAATTTGAACCTTCAACTCTGGAGGTGTGAGACAAACATGCTAACCACTAAGCATAATTTTATTCATGTAAATTATTAGCTAAAGTCGGCTCATCGGACCATATTCAGAGAAATTAGGTCAGAAAGGGACGAGTTTTCCCAGACTTTCACAGACGTTTACCCTATCTGGTCTGATTAGGCAACAAACAACATGACTTGTTTTTTTGGGGGTTTAATTAACAATGAAAACCAAATGCTTAAAGATGAATAGGCAGAAAAGTATGCATTTATTTATCCTGTGTCAAAACAGATGTGTCATCTAGCCAGAAACTCATCATATAACATTAGTGATTCAGCATTAACTTTGGTCATCATTGTCATCTACAGACCTGTGTAAACAAGGAAGTTTATATGACTGGACCTTTACATATTCTATTTGAAAACCACCGCTCTAGCGGAAAATCCAGATATATGGTAAGATGTCAGAAATTCAAACTTCATAAATACTTCAAAATATATAATTTTCGAATTTACAACATGTGCTTAACTTCAACGTCCTCTTTTTCCACATTTAGCACATGGCATGTGGATCCAATACGACAAGTGATCTGTTGCTTCACACATCACACACTAATGTTAGGCCTCTTTAATTCCTTCCCACAAAGGACCATCAGTCGTGATGACAGAAAGAAAGCTAAATTCCTAAGAGCACAGCTGTGTCTCACAGGTAAACAACTTTGGAGGAACGGTTGGTGCAGGTTATCGTACTATGAAAATTAACACTCCTAATTCACAAACACAGGATGTGTCTAAATCCATGAAGTTGGCCAGGGTAATCAGTAGAAGAGGCTTTATTCTAACACTTAGAGTTGTCTAGACATTTGTGTCAGGGCTTTCATGGCCTTCATGAACTCAATCACATGGATACAGGAGTACAAAAATCCGAATACTGCTCTGGTCCTTCAGTACTGGAGCCTAACACCCCTGATCCAGATGAACAACCTCAGTTCACCTACTGGCTTTAACTATGATTAATCTCAAACAACAGCTTTGCCGAGTATTTACACAGTGCTCATGTTTGAAGTGTTCCTGTGACGCTGTATGCTATCTGGAAGCAAGTCAAGGTGGAGGTTTTGAGGCATAGTTCAAGTCTCACAGTTGTGTGTTCTGGGTGACGGAGGAGGCTGATTCTCAGCTGTGTAAACACAATCGCCATTATGTCAAGCACATGGCTTTTCTACACGAGACCACACCTCTTCTGGCACACAGCTCTGCCCACACTGACAGCACCATTTAATCTTAATGGCCCAAATTCATCAAAGTTACGTATAGTCAAACCTGACATAATAAACACGCACATGCAAAAGGTTCCTTATTCTTCAGTTTCATCCTTGGTGCATCTGAGCGCATGTTAGTTTGAGGAGAACACTGTAACAACCTGCTTGCTTTGCAGTTAATCAGGATTAATATAAAAATCATGAATAATTACAGCATGTATAGTAAGAAGACTTGTATGGGTAATAACAATGAAAGCTGAAAATAACATTGATAATTATAATTGTGCATGCAGGACACACAAGTTTGGATGTGCATTTTTGAATCTATTACATAATTTTGGTGGTTTGGTTATAAGTGTTTGGATCATTTATTTCAGTATTTCATTTACTAACGTGAAACATTATCTCAATCCTGTTCTGCTATATCCTTTGAGCATAAACCTATTTCTTTCAGCACTTCCTCAGTTAGAATCGTGCAACACCTTGAATTTGCAGCTACTGGGGATTTGGGGTGGGAACTTGTCTATAAATAAAGCTTTAATTAAATCTGATTTACGTTAAGTCCGACAGAGATTTAATTTAAATACAAACATAGCTGTGAATAGAGTTCACATAACTACTTGCAAGTGATATTTCGAGAGCTGTTTCACTAGTTTGAAGCCTGAAACAGCTTTATTTAAAAAAAAAACGATTATAGTAATCAAATCAAATCAAATAAAACAGCACACTTCCATAAACGGGGGGCTTAGGGCACATTTGGCTTAGTAGTTAGCATGTTTGACTCATACCTCCCGGGTTGGGGGTTTGATTCCTGGCCTTGCCCTGTGTGCGCAGAGCTTGCATGCTCTCTCTGTGCTTCAGGGGTTTCCTGCAGCTACTCCAGTTTCCTCCCCCAATCCAAAGACACATGATGTAGGCTGATTGGCATTTCCAAATTGCCATAGTGTGTGTGATTGAGTGTATGTGCAATTGTGGCATGCGATGGGTTGGTACTCAGTCCAGGGTGTCCCCCGCCTCATGCCACGAGTCCCCTGGGAAAGGCTCCAAGTTCCCAACAACCCTGTGCAGGATAAGCAGTACAGAAAATGGATGGATGCATGGATGGACTTCCATAAATGTCTAATGTTTACCTATTGGACCAACTTTACATCCATTGAAACTGGGTTAAAATTTAATTTTACATTTTCATTCTGCTTCATCCTGGTCATGGTCTTTTTGAATCCGGAGCCTATGCCTGAAACACTGGTTATGTGTGGGAATACAGTCTTGATGGGATGCCAGTCTATCACAGGGCACCCCACACACTGATTCACACCTAAGGACAATTCAATCTAAAATATTAATATTGAGATATTAGGAGGAAACTGGAGAACCTGTGGGGAACCCACATTGAAACAGTGAGAACATGTGAAACTCCATATAGAGAGTAATCCAAGCTCAGGATAGAACCAGGGACACTGGAGCTGTGTAGCACTACTAGTATCCACTGCACTACTGCCTCCCTCAGACACAAAACCTCAAATAATTATTGGAATGCAATTTTTCTCCACTTAATTTACTTCTTTCTTAGATCAGATTTATTCATACGCCTTTCTGCACGCTCAAATCTGCACTTATTTATATGCAACTCTGATAAATAAGGGCTGATATCTTTAGCATGGTCCCTTGGGCAATGAGTGACATATTTATGTCAAGTGGTTAGTTATTCTTTTTGTGCTTCGCTTTCTGTGGGTGTTAGAAAAGGGGGAAAAACAGTGCATAGTCTTGCTAATTAATCGGTGTTGAGCATAAGCCCTCTAGCATATAGCAGTGTGCCTTTAAGTTCCAGTTACAAGTTCCTGAATAGTCAACCAGAGAGCATTTCTTCAAGCTTCTCTCTATTTTTTTTAGTGCATGCTTGTGACCTAAAGTGCTAGTGGTGGTGGTGATAAGGGGGGGACGGGACTACATGCCTACATACAATATAGTCTTCATACAATGGGGAAATTAACAGTTTTTAGATAAAGGTCTTCCAAAATGTGTCATACGTAGTTTGTTTATATATATATACTATTGTTTCCTTATTTCTTCTTTTTATGTTAAATTATACATTTTTTCATCAAATGCATGTTAAAAAAATAGCTTTTACTATTTCATTCTTCTTAATGCCTCCATGGCTGCTATTGACCATTCGGATTTAGTATAAATGGGTAAACTGAATACTAGATTGGTCCTCCGACACACTGTATAATTCTGTTACTCCAGGCTGTATAAGAAATGTCAATAACATCCCAATAAATCAAGGAGACACTCAGACAAAGAGGCACCAGTAGAACATAATCATAGCTTCATACGAGCACTTATTGATTTGAGTGCCAAAATATCGACCAGCCCCTTATAAGAGCCGAGACGATTCATATCATTTCTCCCACTCCCAGACACACAGTCAAAATAGGACAACATGTCTGCAGGAATGAGAAGGCTTTTTTAGCAGAAACCACTTTATCTTAAGCATGTTTAAGTAAACATCAGCTCTGATACAGATTCCTCTGCTTGATATCAGCTGTATCTTTTTTTATTTCCAGTCCTGGGAATGAAGTTTAATGGAACTCTGTGCAAATCAGTTTCATATCTTAAACTGCCTTTAAACCAGTTAAATCTCTCATTTCTACACGCACATACACAGACAGGAACTTCAAAGAGAATGTTAAATGCACGAACACCTCAGAGACGACACCACGCAGCGGAAAAGTCAGCATGGGACTGGAGTCGTGTGCCTCGCCCAAATTCAGGATGAACACTTTTACTATCCGGACAGCAATTCCAGGAACTTTCCCTCCACACACTCTGTTATATGCTCAGATCACAGTTAAGCACTATATTCATGATGACCTGGACAGACCTGCCCACTTGGCCAACTCCAAAGAAAACATCACTGGTTATAGTAAACAACCCAAAGGAAATAAACAGGATTTTGACACATGAGAAAGACATTCAAGGAAGAGGGAGGAGGCTATAACATCCCTCAGCAATCCTTTTGCTAGTAAATGAAACTAATCTGAAGAACAAATGCATGAATTTTGAATATGTTGTAATTACACCAATGGTTAATCCTAGTCTAATCCTCAGAAATACGTTCTTTAATTAGTGCTGCATGAGAGAATACTCTTAGTGTGACATTACACCTTGTGGGACTTTGAAATTGGCTCATTTATTCAAAGGGGAAGATTCTTTGAATGATGATCCTGTGAAGATACAAGTTTAATGAGCTATCTTTGTCCCGAATGACCCAGAGAGGTAAATGTCATTATTATTATTATTATTATTACTATTATTATTATTATTATTATTATTATTATTATTATTATTATTATTAGTCAGAGATACACAATCCAGGCAAATACTTCTGGATCAAGGCTGATTCAGATCTGACAGGTACTGTCTCCAACAAACATTAAGTAGCCTACTCCATTCGAGCATCAACACTTTCTATAAAACACAACACACCAAAGTGCAGCCTTACTCAGTCCTTAAACCATAGCCAGGTGGTCTGTGATTATCATTATTATTTTATTTTGTTACAGTGGAAATCACAACATTATCATAGAGATCATATTTATTATTGAACTCTTATAGTTATTAACCTGCTTCGACCGGTCACTTGAATTGAACAGGTTTCATCAAAATCTCAATAACTGAAGGGAAGAGAAAAAAAGTAGACTTTAAAAACTTGGACTATTGAAGGTTCAGACATAAAAAGCTCCATAGCATCAATAAATAGGCAAACTATTCTACACGTTTATTTAAATGCTGGCTGTAATATTTGAATAGTATATTCAGAGGAGATCTGTGGAAATTGTTTTACAATTAAAGGAAGAACTTTCCTGCCAAAGTGTATTCAATTTGAACAACTTATTCAAAGTCAAATCCAACTTGACTTTTTTATATTATTATTATTTTACTGTATGTGTATATTATGAATAAAAATGAATGAATGGATGGATGAATGAATGAATGAATGAATGGATGACAGTCTTGTTTGTATTAAATGTAGATGTCATGCTGTTTATTTGGCATATATGCAATAAATAGCAGAAGATATCATACAGATCAGTGGTTTATATTTCCACTTTAAACTGTCCTGAACCCGGGACTGGGCGACTCTATAAGAAACGGATATACATTAGGATAGACTTGACAAACCAACACGATAAATATGACTGTATTTAGATATTCCTCAGACAGCTACACTATTACTGGGTCATAATAACAACGTTAACAGTGTTATTCCGGTGGGCTACGTCCAAATCCGCATACTATACCATACTGCCCAGTACTACAGTAATATGTGGGTTGGGACGCAGCCCTTATTTATAGACAGTAAAAGCACCTTAGGTTTATTTTAAAGGAGAAATCAGATCATCCAGAACCTTACCGTAGAGATCCGTGGAGTTCCGCGCTTCCGGTTTCTGAAAGCGGTGAGCACGCGCTCCCGGATTTGTGCACGGAGTTGCTGCTGACGGAAAGGAGGAGAATTCCTGCTCGTGCGCGGATTTTACTCCTCCGTTATCAGCGCGGTTCGGGGTTTCAACGGGGGTTGTGGAGGCGCGTCCTGGCGCCCCCTGGCGGAAATACATGCGGACAGCCGTGGCCTAATACCCGAGAGACTACAGAAGGGGGAAATAAGTATTGAACGCGCCAGTATTGTTTTCAGTAAATATATTTCCAGTGAGGCTATTCACGTGAAATTTCCACCAGACATCCAGAAATATAAAGAATTCACAACGTTAAAGTCCATAAATAAGGCTGTGTGTAATAAAGTAGAACGACACAGGAAAAAAGTATTGGACATGCTAAGAAAAAGCAGTTCTCCAAGCCAAGGTAAGGCAAGGAACTAGCTGAAATCCATAAGTAATTACACCTCATATGTGTGCAAATTAATATCAGCTGGGTTAGTAAATTGATGGTGTATAAAAAGGCTTTTCGTTACGGAGGTGTCATACAAGAAACATCTCATGATGGGTAAAAGAAAAGAGCTGCCCCAAGACCTTCGCACCCTTTTTGTTGCAAAACATATCGATCGAATCGGATATTTCTGAACTTCTGAATCTTCCAGTAAGCACCATTGAGGCCATTTATCCACAAGTGGAAGCAACATCACTCCGTCATCAACACAGGAGCTCCTCGCAACGTTTCTGACCAGGGAGTCAGAAGAATAGTCAGAAGAGTAGCCCAAGAGCCAAGGACCTCTCGGAAAGAGCTCCAGAAACACATGGAGGCAGCAGGTGCCATCGTCACTGAGAAAATAATAGGCAATGCACTCCACTGCTCACGCTCACTCCGCAAGACTCCATTACTAAAGAAAAGGCATGTCGAAGTTCGTTTAAAGTTTGCTACAACTCATTTGGACAAGCCTATGAAATACTGGAGAGTGAAGTCTGGTCAGACGAGAGCAAAATTGGACTTTTTGGCTGTCATACTACACACCATGTTTGGAGAAGAAATGGCACTGCACATCACCCTAAAATCATTATACCAACAGTGAAGTTTGGAAGTGGAAGCATCATGGTGTGGGGCTGTTTTTCATAGCATGGTACTGGCAGACTTCATATAACTGAAGGAACGATGACTGGAGCCCTTTGCCAACAGATTCTTGAGAAGAATCTGCTGCCATCCACCAGGATGACGAAGATGAGACATGGGTGGACCTTCCAGCAGGACAACGATCCAAAGCATACAGCAAAGGAAACTCTCAAATGGTTTCAGAGAAAAAAAATCAATGAGTGCTGCCGGCACTGCAAAACTACAGTTCATTGAGGGAACCATGAATGCCAACATGTTCTGTGACATACTGAAGCAGAGCATGATCAGTATGAAGTCTTCCAGCATGATAACGACCCCAAACACATCTCCAAGACGACCACTGCCTTGCTAAAGAAGCTGAGGGTGAAGGTGATGAACTGGCCAAGCATGTCTCCAGACCTAAACCCTATTGAGCATCTGTGGGGCATCCTCAAACAGAAGGTGGAGGAGCACAAGGTCTCTAACATCCAACAGCTACGTGATGTTGTCATGGAGGAGTGGAAGAGGACCCCAGTAGCAACCTGTGAAGCTCTGGTTAAGATGGTTACACAAGCTGTACACTCACTGCTTTACATTGTAGCAAAGTGTCATTTCTTCACATGAAAAGATATAATCAAATATTTACAAAAATGTGAGGGGTGTACTCACTTTTGTGAGATTCTGTATGTGTACATTTTGAGAGTTCACACACACTCACATAAAATCAGTTTACAATCAGTCAAATTCACCTATAGGT
>CM022760.1:10646974-11226974 GCA_012411365.1 Ameiurus melas | reverse complement strand
AAGTTCAGAATGTACAAATAAGTAGTTAATTGTACTAATTAGAACCTTAATAGCAGTGAGAGACAATACTTTTCATGGAGATCATTTACCCCAGTGTGTTGTGTCACTAGGTGGCAGAAGTGTGTTTTGTTTGTTTCATCTTTTCTAGTCTACATGAGTGTTTCACGCTTATTTTATATGGATTCCTCTGTGCATTTGTGTCTTCAATATTTTAACACATTCACTTTTTAGAGCATAAACCACTAAAATGTGTGTTGAAAAATACAGTAACTGGAGCTTTTTCCAAATTCCTCTCAAGAAATTCCCTTTTGTCCCAAGTTATGTATCCTTGGCCAACACCTTGAGACATTATTTAAAAAACAATTTGAAGACAAATTCTTGGACATATGCTTAGTTCCTGCTAGATTCTGGATTAATATATACTGGAAGAACATACTGTATGTATATCTATGAAGACTTTACTGAAAGAGTTGACTTCCTGCTTAATAATGAGAATAATAAACAGTACATTGGGGTTCAAAAATCTGAGAGCACTAGTGACACTGCTTCTGTTAGATTTTTTGTTTGTTTTTTAAAAAAAATTGAAGGACAAATGTTTATCTTTCAATTTGTTTTAGTTACAAATTATATTTTCAGCAATATCTTGAGTGAAATGTAGACTCAAAAATAGTTACATGAATTTCAGAGTTTCTTAGTAATAAGACTCACAGAATATCTGAGTTAACATTTTAGTTAATATCACAACATCTACTTTTATTCATTTAGCAGACGCTTTTTGAGGACTTACAAATGAGGAAATACAAGCAAAGCGATAGATCAAGCGGACAACAATACATGAATAAATGTATTGTTATAAATGAACACATTCAATATGTGTTAGATTTCCAAGTATCTCAGGAATCTCATATTATGTCTTCAGATCTCCGTCAGCCCTTTCAGCCTGTGTTACAATTACTTCTGTTAACTTTACTCTTAGTTCTGTGCTGCTATGAGCTAGAACGTGTGGTTTTCCTCAGAGTGTTTCAGATCTGGGGAGTCTAAGATGAACACATACTGACACATGCATGCTCACAGAGACATCTGGTTTATTCAAGCAACACAGAAGTATTTATACACATTGATAACAACCAGTGCATGGACAGTTCCTACTGGTGCAGGTGCCAGTCAGATTTAGACAAAACACACAGCACACAGGGTCATACTACAAAATAAGTCTACTATAATAAAGATGGCAGGTGATCAGCTTATTCAAAGAGGTAATTAAATGAATACATTCCTTATTTAATAGCACAGAGACACACAAACAGAAACTATAACCCAGTATTACCCATATCCAAGGTGTCTTAATGCAGTTCATAATATGAGAGTACATTATTTAAGAGAATTTCCTTTCAATATGAATATTGAACAGTCAAGATGTCGCACATTTTTATGATTAAAAATTATCACTTTTTTTATTTTATAATTAACAAATCCCAGGTTTTCAGTGTGTTCTCTGACTTTTGGACCCCACTGTATATATGATCAAATGCAAATGAGAAATCTTGTATAAAACATGGGGTACATTTTTGGAATTTATGAAGGAGACAGAATGTGGGACAAGCCCCTGATTTTCCAATTATATTTGTACTTTTGCATGTATTTGAGTTTATTATTATTTATGATTTCTAAATAAAATAAATTTTTATAATTCTGTTCTTTAACAACTGAATGCACTTTGATTGTACGTCATTTTATGCAGTGTAGTTTGTAGGTTTTGGATGGGTGCAGGGATGAGATTTGTGTTTTTATTGTGCAAAATTTTAAACGAATAAATAATAAATACAAAGGTTTTTTGGCTATTTTTATGTGTGCTGAAGAAAACCTCCTACTGTTCAGTTCTTGAAAAGGTATCATATAGGGGGGAAATAATGAACATTTGATAATAATAATAAATAATAATAAGAAGAAGAAGAAGAAGAAGAAGAAGAAGAAGAAGAAGAAGAAGAAGAAGAAGAAGAAGAAGAAACAGAAGAAGAAGAAGAAGAAGAAGAAGAAGAAGCAGAAGAAGAAGCAGAAGAAGAAGAAGAAGAAGAAGAAGAAGAAGAAGAAGAAGAAGAAGAAGAAGAAGAAGAAGAAGAAGAAGAAGAAGAGAAACAAAGTGTTTGTTTTTTTTAATTATCAATTATTGCTGGAATTCCAAACAGGTTAAAGAGGCCATTTCCAATTAAAGTGGTCTGTTAGTGTATATTTCTTTTACAGTTTATATTGTCAAATGTCTTAGTACTTTATCTATATGCTTAGTTCATTTGCCTTTTAAATAAGGCACAAATTTCCCTTTAAGATGTCATGCTGTTTCCTGTTTAGTTCCCATTCTGTACGTTTTTTATTAATAATATTTTATACATTTTTATTAATTCTGTACTTTTTCTATTAATATAATGTTAACAGAAGACAGTTCATATCTTAATTTTCATGTTCATTAATGTTTTTACTCATTTAACTGGTTTGTCTTTTATGATATGCTTAATCATAACATGATACTAGAAAACAATACTTTATCTATAGCAGCAGAAAGAATGTTATGGTCCTTTTCCTAAATCATTAACGAGTGAGAGTGAAGAGCATGATTAAGACTAAGAATACCATCAGTCTAAAAACTCTGTTAGTATAGTAAGAAATGCATACAGACCACACAATTTTGTGTGAATTTAAGTACTTCATTTAAGTACTTCATCAAGAGGTAGGCCTTAAAACGTCATTTGAAAACCAGTGACTCAAACCAGTGGCTCAAACCAGTGACTCAACAGTGACGAACAGCTAGTGGAAGATCATTCCAACACCTTCAACACAGAGTCTTGATGGAGGCCTTCCTTGTATCGTGAGAGATGGTGGGGAAAGTCTAGCAGTGCTAGAGCATCGGAGGGAGTGGGTTGTAATAAGTGCTTTAAGGTACGTGGTGCTGGTCCGTTTTTTTGATTATGTAAGCAAGCATCAGTGTTTTAAATCTGATGCAGGCAGCTACAGGAAGCTAGTGGATGGAGCGTAGCAAAGAAGTGTTGTAGGAGAACTTAGGAAGACTGAAAACAAATCATGGCGCTCAGAGGCAGGAGACCTACCAAGATTGAGTTGCGTAGTCCAGTCTCAAAATGACAAGAGACTGAACCAGCACCTGAGTGGCCTGTGTGGATAGAAATGGACCAATCCTTCTAATGTTGTAAAGGAGAAATTGACATGCGCGCGTCAGATTAGCAACGTAAGACGAAAACTACAGATGATTGTCCGTGGTTACCTCAAGGCTGTGTACAGTGAAGGTGAGATCAGATCGCATAAAAACTAACCAATCTCACATCCAGTCAAATAAATGGAATTAAAAATAAGATTTTTTATATGTTTATAATATAATGTTTATAACTGACTATCCTTACAAATCTTCTAAATATTAGAGATTTTTCATTTTACTACTCAGATACAGAATTGCTTTTGATCAACTTCAAAGATCCCATCTTCCAGAGAACCGTGTGTGTGTGTGTGTGTGTGTGTGTGTGTGTGTGTGCGTGTGCATGTTTGCTTTGCACACATCCCCATCCAAAAGGACACACTACAGTGGAACATCTTATAGCACAGTGCTGTTGAGTTCTCGATTTAATTGTTCGGTAGCTGTTGGTTAATTTTCTATAACAGTAGCTCTGACCGTAGTATTACTTTTAAGAGATTGAAAAAATAGATGCTGTAGGCATAATGTCTGTTTGCAGCTGCTATAACGTATGTGATAATATGAGCTTGTTTCACAGACATTACTCAACATTAAACATAAATATAAATGGATAGAAGTATAATAGAGAAGTATAACAAGAAAACAGTAATGTTAGCCAAGTCTGGAATAAAACCATTTCAGGATGTGGTCTTATATGAAAATATAAACTTCAGGATGGTAACAGTAACTTCCTGTCAGGCCACCTTGCTGTCTTGAAGTAAGTCTAGAAGCGTGTTGTTCCAGCCATATTGCATACTAGTTTTATTTATTTATGTATTCATTTATTTATTCATGTAGACTTTCATTCGTGACAAAATATGCAGTGTCAATTCTCATGGAAAAGCCTGGTTTTCAAATAAGCAGTGTGGATCCCTCTCTCTCTCTCTCTCTCTCTCTCTCTCTCTCTCTCTCTCTCTCTCTCTCTCTCTCTCTCTGATGAAGGTGGATTAGGCGAGACCCCTGGGTTCAGGACACTGGAATTGTGTGATAGGATTAAGGAGACACTATGACTCCCCTAGCATGCATCACAGGACCCTCTGAAACACACACCTGTTGCTGCAGGGTATGGATGCTCTCACACACAAAGATAAGATAACACACAGGGCAGTGTGTGCACATGATGCCTGACACTCAGCCCTGCTTGTTCTCTCAGGTCTCAGTTTCAAGCTTTACTTACAAGAGGAGCCGAATACTAAGTCAGGAATGATGAAATTCTTACTTTCATTTGCTTCCTGTGCATGTATGTGAGCCTGGGGCAAAATCAATGCAGGCCTTCTCTGACCTACACCTTTTCACTTTATCTGGTACAAACACTTTTCATTAGAATGAGTTATAATCAAAATTTCAAAATTGAAATGTATGGTCATTTTGTTAGCCAAAATAATGTCAATATTTATTTTCATCATTAGCAGTATAAATTTGACATGTTTCTGTGTAAAAATGTAGAGTAAAGTAAAGCACAGACAACTGATATTGTACACTATAGGACAAGGTGCAAAATAATGTCTAAAGTTGAGTTCATAAGTTTGCATCTGCAAATGATTTCTTTGTCAAAAAAAAGAAGAAGAAAAAAGAAAATGTACAAAATGAAAATGTAGCTTAAAGTATTTACTAGGTCCAAAATCATACTGAGATGTTTTACATTTTACATTTATCTACCAGGGGGGGAAAGGAATCAAAAATCTGTCTAGAAGAATTGGCAAAGGTTGGTCAAACAGGCTGACAAAGTCAGAATAAGACAAAATGGAAGGTGACAAAATTACAACTGAGGATTCAGAAGTTGGTAAAAAGCTTGAAGCCAGTTATAAACGTAAAGGCTGTGCAAAAAGTTATTAGAGAACATTTAAATCACATTCAGAAAGGGAGATGTAAGCATTTAAACAATCATGGTAGTTTTTTGGTTTTTTTTTACTATTATTACCTTAACACACTATTTTTTTTCAATTTGTGATTATATAAAAACATCTTTCAAACCTAACATAGTAAAAGTATTGTCTTTTACTTTCTTTCCATCTTGTCCTAAGAGTATGCAGACATTTTTCCCCAACTGTACTTATTAGGACCATTTGAGATTCTCACTTACAAACCAGTTATAATAAAATGTTTGCATTTTAAAAACATTTTTGTATTACATAAATAATAGGTTTTCAAATAAATAGTTTTTATTAAGAATTCAATTTAATTCAAGTGGCCATTATTTATACTTTTGTTGACCTTTAAATTAAATAATGTAAGTGATCAGTCAATTAGGTCAGTCAATTTTAACTATAACGTTATACATTTTCATAAGATACAATTAAAATTGCAGTCCCCTTGGCTTTCCGACATGTGAGATTCAGCTACAGTGTGACATTCTGCAAAGGACAGGAATCTTTGTGTGATCACTGCTCTCTGTCCACCCAGCCCCAGGCTTTGACAAATGTCTACCATCTAGAGACCTGTCAAATCCTCTGAACCCAACACAATGTGAGCAGTAATTTAGAGCCACTGATTTACTTTATACAAGTATAAAAAGCGATAATAAGTTGTTAAGTTACATAAACTCAAAGTCACCCGTATATATCTCAATATTCTTAATATGTCTTAAAGCATTTGCATATTTAAGTTATTTCATTTATGTATATTTATGGGGGTTTTTTTCCAATGTGGTTTGTTGAATATTTGCAAATCAACAAATTTCCCTTTGGTGGACAATGACGGATTTGATCATTTGATTTGATTGATGAAGTTTGCATCACCACCTCCCACCCCCCACCCCCTCCCAATCTGATTTGAGGAAGGCAGTGTATATAGTGTTATAATACACATGTCAAGAAGTACAAGGGTTCGGGGAACGTTTGAACTTTTGAACTTGACTTACATGTACTGTAAGTCACTACAAATCATAAATACATATGCAATATGTGCTAATCTATTCCCAAAGGCACACCTGTAACACCTAAAGGGTTAGGTTCTATAAACTCTCTAGTATTTCTCTGCCATCATTATTTTGTAAGGAAGTGCAAACTTTGCACTTGACTGTATTAACAGTATCTGCACTACATGCAAACTTGTAGATTATTAGAGTTGTGTTCACAGTCTGAGCTAATGGCAGTTCTCACACTCAGAAGGTGTACCTGGGTGCCAGACAGACAGGGAGGAGCCAAAACTTATCTCCATAATTTATCTTAATTTGTCAGTGAAGGCAGAGAGTGGAGAGGAGTGGAGGGAAAGAGGGATGGGGGAGAGCAGAGAGGGTGTAATTGCACCCCTGCTGCTCCATTAAGGTGTCATTCCTCAGTTAGCATCAGATAAGATCTTCCTCTAAAACACCTGCAGCTATTCCTCCACTTTAGCAAGCCCTCCCTCTCACACACACTCACCTCAAGGGATTGAAAGATTCCAAAGTGAGCGGCTCTGAATCCGCTGCTGGACAGGAGTGATGGAGCACATAACCCAAGACTAAAAGCTAAGATGCCGTCGCGCTCTGCTAACTCTTGTGTCTAGGGCATCGCTAGGATCCTTTACGCATCTCATTATCATATTCCTCACTATGACACTCTAAGCTGAGTCCAGGCAAAGTGTGTGCTTCTTCCTCTTTCCCTTTATCACATAGCCACCCTGTCCCCAACAAGACCACTGTCTCCTTTGGTCAGCCCGGAGAGACAGAAATGACACCCATTAATGATGGATTGATGGATTGAGCAGATCGGGTCTTAGCACTTTCTCTGCGCAAAGCCTCATGTCAAAGCCACTGATGGATGAAACATGGCTAAAAGACAAGGCAGGACAGGCCAAACAAGAACAAAGATCTTTAACCCCTCTGACACATGAGGCTACAGTCTGTCGCTCACATAGACTTGGATGAAAAAAGCACAAGTTTTTCTAATGGAGGTAGTAGGGATGTAACTGAATATGAGTACATTATTCAGAATGAAGAGATAATGTGGTCTAAACAGATGCAAATTCTGATATAAATAGGAAAGAAAGACCCAGAAAGACCACATTCATGAACATGAATGTGCAGAGCTATGCACTTACAACATCCTTAGTAACTGCCTGGTCAGTTTACAGTGTTTTTAAATTAGATTTTGCTCAAAGTTAAGACCAGGGTCATGTTTAATGTGTTAGAAATTATATCTGGTACATTATGATTGTGGTTTCTTAAAGATCATCCAAGATCTCTGCAGAGGTGTTTTCATTTCTGGAACAATAGAAGAAAGAGCAGGAAAAGTATTCTGGTGTCTCCTGCTGACTTGTGTGTCAAACAGACAAAATTGGACTCTAATGAGAACAATGTTGGTCCTTTCTCTCATAATTTGGTCTTTTTAGTACTACCCTGCCTCTAGACAATCCCCAGACCGGTAAATGTCAGGAAGTTAACTTACAGGCACTTATTATAAAATCAATCCTTTTCCTGAACTCTGTTGCAACACTGATTTGAGTGATGCAGATTCAAAGCTTTAGAAATTCAAGTTTAGTTTAGTTTATTAGTTGGGTGTTTTAACCAAAGTTCAGAAGATAATGACAAGAATTGTGTTTTCAGTCAATGAATGCCAGAAATTTGGCATTTTTGTGGTCTGGGTTAATTAATTAATTATCTATCTATCTATCTATCTATCTATCTATCTATCTATCTATCTATCTATCTATCTATCTATCTATCTATCTATCTATCTATCTATCTATCTATCTATCTATCTATCTATCTATCTATCTATCTATCTATCTATCTATCTATCTATCTATCTATCTATCTAATTAAACACCATTGTAACTGCACTAGCATCCCATCTCACTGATTTGAAATTTGTTTTGATCCATAGACAAGAGTAATTCTGCCAGATCCTAGATCATAGATTGGGACTCTGAATATACTTGGGATTACAGGAACATAATTTCAAAGTGCGCTGTTTTATTCTGAATAAATATTGTCGTATGGAGGTTTAGGTTTAGTGACTGAAAAACAACCCAGGATATGTCCAATATTAAATATGTCCAGTGGGCATATATGACAATGATCATGAAAAGAATAATGACTTGAGATACATGTGCTGATAGAAATTTGATAACACATTCTATATACTGATGTCTTTTTTTGTAAAGCTTTTCTTCCTGGAAGTGCTTATTAATTATTATTAGTAGTAATTTCTTATATTAAATTAGTGAAATCATATAACATGCTTAAGAAGAAATGTGTTAATGGTCTGAAATGTCTTTACAAAGTGTTATTTTTTTAAATGCAGTATTAAATTGTAGTCTAAACTACGTAATGTTTAGTACATTTATTATGTTATGTATGTGTAGTATGTATAGTTCTATCTGCTACCTCTGCGAAGGCACATCTGTACACTTCTCAGCCCCTCTCTCTCTTATTCAGCGGTAACTGAAGCAGCTAGGTGAGAAGATGAAAGCAGAGGAAGCAACTGAAGCGAGACAGACCTGGAGAGATCAGAGACTGAAGTCTGAAACCGAGCCCAGGACTCAGAGTGCACCCAAGCTGCTCAAACCTGCAAATGGCCATAAAAGAGATGAGAATCCCAGACAGCAGACAGCTGCGATCATTTGTTGCGTCCCAGTAGGTATCAGGCTGATATCACGCAGGCCCTTTATAATTCATTTCAGCAGTTTCATCATCATACGCCTCCTCAATTGTTCACAGAGTGACAGAGCGGTGAAATATTCTCCTACGCAAGACAAATCACTGAAGAGCCAGGATTATCTAGTGGAGGTTCAGGCTATAAAACATATCAGCACTGTCTGATGTTTCATTGTGATGTAGTCAGTCTTGAAAAACTCTAAGTGCTGATTGCATAAGTATAAAGTGTGAATAAAAGACTGATTTAAAAAATAACAGGAAGTGGAAAAAAACACATCAGTTTCATCTCCTTCTCAGAATTATACACTTAAAGGCCTTATTGGACAAAAGTCGAAAAACACTTAGTTATGTTGACTGTAAATCATTTAACCATTATGTTTTATTTAGCTTAAAGTGACTACAAAAGATTATACATTTATTTTGAAAAACCACTCTTGTGCTTTCATGATTTCTTGACCCTTGAGTCTATTTCGAGCTTTTCATGTGTTTAACAAAGGCAAAGGTTGAACAAACTAAATACATCTTGACTGTTTTAAGCCATTAGACATGATATTGAGGCACAGTTAAATCATTTAACTAAATTTAACTCAATGGGAGTGCACATTTTTAAGCATGCATAATTGATATAATAGCATGTTTAGGAAAACTGTACATAAAATAAAGTTTCTTCCCTGGAATGAGTACTTTAAAATAACTTTGACAATCATATTACTATTAAATGTAAATAATTTTCTGAGACAACAGCCTGAATGATGTTAAGTGATGAACAAAAGAGTAGAGTAAAGTCAAACTCCGATCCTAATACACCGTCACTCCTGTCAGTCATCGTCTCATCCTCCACCACAAAAAGGCAGACTTGTGTTATAAAAGCATCAGCTCCTTCCTCTGTTGACTAAGTCTCCACCTCACCGCCTCTTTCTGTCACACACATGCCACAGGCTCACAATTATGTTCCGACAGCACTACAAATTAGCACCCCATTCCAGGCCTCTTTACAGCCTTCCATAGGAACGCTGTGTGGGAATCTGATACCGGTCCTCCTCAAAGGCTCTTTCTAGAGCATGAGGGAGGTCAGGACTTTTAGCAAAATGGTGCAGATGTCATGTCTCTCTGAATTTTAAACTCTAATTCACATTAGAGTTTTGTGTCATTACAGGATATGGGTTAATATGTGGAAAAAGCAGTAAAGTTTCACATAACACAGTGCATTTTTTAAGTAAAGAACAGAAGAAATGTAATAAATTTGTTTTAGGTTAACTCCTATTCCATAAATATATTATATTGTTTTCTATATTATAGAGTATGTCTATATTAAATATTAAACATTATGTTATATGGATCTCACAGGAGGAAAGGATCAAGTCAAATGTTATGGATGACAAAATGATGACAAAAAACATCTTAACATTTTGTGCTAATTCATCATCAGCTGATGGCTTTAGAGGAAGAGGCTGAAGAGAGTGATGAAGATCGAAAGACAGCATGAGAAAAATAAGGAAGGATCACTTTGCATCTTGCATTGTCTTTGCACTTAAGCTCCAGTCAACAGGTAGGTGTGACGGCCAAGCCCGGAGGCGACACTCAGTTCGCAACTTTTGTCATCTCTCTATCCTTCCACCGCTCCGTCTCTCTCCCTCATGCTCAGATATTCGCCTGGAGCATAGACACTTCCTCCATGTTCTGGCCTTTAACACTAGGCAGAAAAAAGAAGGATGAGCTTAGGGGGTTGTGTTAGGATACATATGAGACTTCGGTGGAAGAAGATTAATCAGCCCTTCAAAACAGGCCAACTGTTCATTCGGCAAACTGTGAATTATATTTCAGATTTATTTGTCTTTTCTGTTGTCAAAAGCTCAGTTGTTTTCAAAAAGTGCAAATCAGTTAAATACAGAGACAGGAATTATAATTAATACTGAACAAACAAAAGATACCAGTAACACCTTATTTTGCAGCACTGTAAATATGTCATATTTAATAGCTAAACATGTGGTCATTACTGGTACATGCTTTGCATAGATGGTTTTAATTGAGCTAATATCTAATATCTGGTGACAGATCTCTGTGCAAAACAATTACATAGGACGATAATGTAGTATTTGCAAACTATGCACCTGGCTTTACTTTTAAGGTAAATAGTAAATAGTACATACTGACTTATATATATATATATATATATATATATATATATATATATATATATATATATATATATATATATATATATATATATATATATATACACCTGCCATATTGATGTAGACATGATAGTTTGACTGAGACAGTTAGGTATTTACAGCTAAGAAATGTGTAATAATGCTCGGAAAAGTATATAATAATTCACACTCATCAGAAAGTATTCAGTTATCAATAGGCCTAATGTAATGTGCAAATATGAATACTGCCTTATAACTGATATTATTTATCTGCATTAATGTCTATGACATTTCCAACCTGTCAAGTGTGCAAATATTTGTAACAACTACATATTTATCCAGTAAAAAATGTATTGTGATGTTGAGCCAAGTACTGCTCTACAAACGTAGTAGTTTTAATTTAAATTTTACTTATTAACTTATTACACAGATGTATAATATACAACCTCCACGGTACATATACCACACATCATCACTAATTATTCTGCATTTAACACAAATTTAAGAAATAGATTGCTGCAATATAGTAAAATTAAGTAGAACCAAGATTTTTGTCAAATCCCAGAATAACTATGATTTTCATCATGTGTCTTAAAGGAAAAACCCACCTTGAAGGACTTGCATTAAAATTTTTATAATTATAACTAAAGTTTTGTCCAAGATTTATTTTGTAATGAGTTGGCTTATTTAGTTTAGACTTCTTTAATCAGCAAGTTGGTCGTACCATAAATGTAAGTGTACTAAGCAACTATATTAATAACAACTATTTCTTTCATGCTTCCCGGAGAAGTACTAAGAAATGATGTCCAGTTTCATAATTAATGAGAAACTACTACTGTTAATGAATAGACTGAAAATATTGTTTACATAATCAATACATAATAGCAGACTTATGATTTGGGTAAGCTATTAATAATTAGCACATTTGATCATTCCACCTAGAGAACTATTTACTAACTATGAATAAAATGTTGTAAAATGCACATTTCGGGACCTTACTCCTGTGGCCAATTTTCCATCACATTAATATTAATACTTAAATAAAGTATTAATTCTTTATCACTATACACAATCACTACAAGACTCAATTTAAGTTTCATTCAAATATTTTATTAATTCCAGTGCTTTATTTAACTAGTTGGAGTGCACACATTCTACTTTATATTGTACTGTACTCACTTTTGTGAATACTGTTTTATATGAGTTACTCATTATTTCAATAAAATAAACTTGTCATTGCCAAAGGACCACCACGTGGGTGACTCGCCCTAATCAGACATTAAGACATGTTTTGCAACCGATGAACTTAAAAGTGACAACAGACTTGAGTTTTTACCAAAACTCAGAAACCATCTATAATGGTGCTTTGGGAATAAGAAAGTCTCTTGCCTCATCATGACCCTCACCAGGAAAAAAAGGTAGAAAACAGAATCTCCTTTAGTAATTCAGCCTTTTTATTTGCCATTGTGTTGGATGAGATGAAGTATAAGAATGGCTGGTGTATTGGAATCTCTGATAGGGTCCGTGTGCATTAAAGGACGACACGCCGCATTCACTGCTATTTTTAGTTCCACTTACCGGTACCAAGACGTATATTGACTGTGGGGCAAGTGGGATGTTTTGTGTTTGTTTACTTTCTTATTGAGAATTATGTATATATTTCTTTATTTTTCTTGATTTATTTGGTTATTTATTTATCCACTTTTCAATTATTCAGTTGGCTTTGTCTTTAAGGTTGCACTTTGACTTTTGTAGTGGTTTTAAATATTGATTTTGATTATTTGGATTTAATTGTGTTAATTTGTAATTATATATTTTGATTCATTAAACTCTTTTTTTGGGAAACTGTGTCCATGACTGCCATGGTCCCTCACAAACAGCTTACCCAAATCATTAGTCTGTAATTGCCTATTGATTGTGTAAACAATCTTGTCTGTTCATTAACATATTAATTACACATTAATTACGAAATTGTATATAGTTTCTTAGAAGTTCTCCAGGAGGAATGAAAGAAATAGTAATTATTGATTAGCTAATAGTGAACTGCTGCATTCATCCATCCATCCATCCATCAATCTTCTACCGCTTACTCCTTTTCAGAGTCACGGGGAACCTGGAGCCTATCCCAGGGAGCATCGGGCACAAGGCGGGGTTCACCCTGGACAGGGTACCAGTCCATCGCAGGGTACAATCACATACACACTCACACACCCATTCATACACTATGGACACTTTATACACGCCAATCAGCCTACCATGCATGTCACTGGACTGGGGGAGGAAACTTACTGCATTCATCTGTGTGTTATTAATTATTAATTAATTAATCAGAGTTTCTAGTTAGGTAATAGTAGTTTCTAGAAAGTTTACTATTTACTTATCTCTGTGTAGTTAATCATTAATGACGGATCCGTATTCTAAAGTGTTGCCATTTTCTCTTAAACACCTTTGTAACTGCACTAGTAATGTTCCCCTGTAACGTCAGCACAGTAAATAACTGATAACCTCACACAGGAATTAAAAAACACAGAAAACACAGAATAAATATTTCATTATAAACAGATTCATTGTGTTTCAGTAACAGATTCATGTTTAATGTGTTCTTTAAAACAGAGTCGATTAAAGAGAATGCCAACAGTGTCATGCCATACACACACATATAGAGCCTTGCTACAACACATTTCCACACATCCACACACATTCACACCTAGTCACTGTGATCTATGAGCAGTGTAATATGAGCTGGAAGAGAAAAGGGGGAAGAGAACAGGCTGAGTGACATGCCAGCTCTTCACAGTTCCTCTGCACTCTATAGGGTCCATGGGCACTTACTACAAACATGCCAGTCAATTCAATAGTGATTAATCACCTAAAACACTACTACAACTACTCACCTTTGGCTGGGAATGAAATAAATGGTCGATTTATGTACTGTATCTTTACTATGATTCAAAGGCGTAAATAAATAATACTAAATAAAGCTGACAAAAGTACTTGAATATAAATTTTGGGTTTCTGAATCACATTTGTTTTATTTTAGTTTCAACTTTATTTTTATTAACTTAAAATTATTTTATTATGATTTTGAATTTTAAATTGATTTTATTTGAGCTCTTGTACAGCACTTTGTTCGACATTTGTGTGTTTTTTAAATGTAATTTATAAATAAACTTGATTTGACGATGTATATGTCATATTCAATACAATTCTGTTTTTCTGTAATGTATGTAGTAAATAGAATTTTTATCTGCTTTTTTTCATTTCCTTAGTTTTGTTTTTTTCCTGTGATTGGCTAAATGCTGAGTTTGACTGCTCATAAAGAATCTACTTTTACCAGGAAATCCAGGTATAATAATTAGAATTTTTTTAATTAAAATTAACTTATTCTTATACCTTACCCCTAGCAATTTAACATAGATAAATAAATGGAAAAATTATTAAATACACCACAAAAAGTCATTGTATTTAAAGTGACATTTATAAATCAAATATTAAAATTTCACGATTGACTTGTTCATTACATCGACATCCACATTTCTTTAAAGCTGCTTTGTGACAAATAAAACTGAAGTGAACTCATTTCAACTGAACATGGATTTCAATATAGCGTGATGTCTGAATGTGAACAGGCTCTTAAACCTGCAAATTTGCAGCAATTCATATCATCTGGCATGACTGCAGTCTTTTGAATGTTAGGGTTGGGGAGGAGTTCGTATTTGTACCTTTTTTTATGATTTCATATAGAATCAAACAAAACTCAGTCACATCACCTTCTTTTTTTATTAATAGGAATTCTTTATGAGATTAATACAGTATCTAAATGAATTCCAGGCCATAGACTGAATACTGGCCTAAAGTGACCAACAGATGTCCTCGTTGAGCTCTCTGTCACACTGCCAGAAATAGCATGAATGACTGGATCAGTAAAGGAATATTTTTCCTGAGAAATTTCAAAACACTGTAAAACCAGAGCTGTATGGGAACTATCAGCTCTTAAAGTGTAAGACTGATTTATCTCATCATGCCATTACAGTGAGAGGTCAATCAAAACAAAACAAGACTTCTGTGAATTCCGGTTCATACATCAATATGACTACGGCATTTATATTGGTTATTACTATGATTTACAAAATCATAGTTTAATATGATCACACTAATAATGATTTTGTCAGTACTTGTGTACATTGCCAGTCTTTTTGCCTGATTTGTCTCTGGAAAGGTTAGTTGTGTTAGTTCAGTTGGTGACTCCTAACGTTAATCTTTTGTGATCTTTAATCCTTTAAGTTTGACACAAACACTTTGCATTGGAATGCCAGGCTGCCATGGCTGGTTTTGCCTTTAGGGAAACCAGATCTTGCTGTCGGTTCATATCAGCTGAATTTAAAAGCCTCAGCTCAGGACTCAGTCTCAAAATGTCTGGATATATATTCGCTTGCATTGACCATAATTTATTGTCAGTAATGGCTGTGCTGGTTCCTAAAAAGCGAGAGGTGAGAACAATTTTATTACAATTTTATTTACGATCACAAGTTAAATAAATAATTATATTTAGAAAGAACAGTTGTATAGAATAACAATCAGTAATATGATTTAAAGACTATAATGTTGGTGCTTCCACTATAAAATCTATTTTAGAATCAGGTAAGTAAATGCAAAAATGGTAGTAGTAGTAATAATAATAATAATAATAATAATAATAATAATAATAATAATAATAATAATAATAATAATAATAATAATAATAATAATAATAATACATAAATACATAAATACATAAATACATAAATACTTAAATAAAAATACATATAATCTGTGCTGATTCACAAAATCTACTGTGTGCCTTTTTTCTCTTTTTACTAGAAGCTCGTAACAGTACCCAACTTTTTTTAATAGTACTGAAATGGGTTATAGATTTATATTTTACTGATTTATAATTGCACTAAGAGATATTAAGAGGTTTTTTTCACAGACACTATCTCTGCAATTGAGTACAATTAAACACTGACACTGATGCCAGTATCATTAAAAATAAATAGTAAGGATAAACAGTCTTACTGAGTCTCATATCTCTCACGGTAGCTCAAGGTAGCTCAAGGTAGAGACTCAAGGTAGCTTTTATGGCCTAATAATGGCCTGTCATAAATTATGACACACCCCAGTCCCCCCCACTTCCACCATTCATGTAGTTTTTCAATCAGCCAATCATGTTGCAGCAGCGCAAAGCACAAAATCATGCAGATACAGATACGATGTTAGTTTCAGTTAACATTCACATCAAACATCAGAATAGGGAAATTGTAATCTTGGCATGGTTGTTGGTGCCAGATGGGCTGGATTGAGTGTTTCAGAAACTGCTGATCTGGAATTTTCAGGCACTAGAGTTTACAGTCTCTAGAGTTTACACAGAAGAATGGGGGAAAAACATTCAGTGAGCTGAGGTTCTGTGGGTGGAAACATTCTGTTGATGAGAAAGATCTAAAGTTAACAGGAACTCAAATAACCACTCTATACACCCATGGTGAGCAGAAAAGCATCTCCTAATGCACAACCTTGAGGAGGATGACTTACAACATTAGAAGACCGCATTAGGTTCCACTCCTGTCAGGCAAGAGCATAAATCTGAGGACACAGAGGGCACAAGTTCACTGAAAGTAGACCAAAAATGCTGCCTAGTCGCCTTTTAAAAGATACATCGAATGTAACTAAGAACTGGGTTATTTGGATTAATAGACTTAGTTGAATTAATAGGCTATACAAAGGTCATAAATATTTGTTATTTTATTTATCGCTTGCATGCGATGTATTTTAAGATGATGATCTACAACCAATACTTGTTTAACCACTGATAATCCTCAAGCCTTCATCTATTTGGTCAAATATAACTGAATAAACATCTACTGGAGCCTGTCCTGTTGTCTTCAGCTTCAAATTTCACTGCTCAAAGAGTTAAGCAGCTATTCTATTCAATAAGATCATCTCTGGCTTTGTCAGTAAATTTCTAGTTATATGATCTGGCCTTGTGCAAAGGCGTCAGAGTAAATCAGGTATTGTCTGGCACAGCAGGTTCTTTTACTTCACACAATACTGTCTTTACTATAAACTGGCATAAGCTTGGCATGGTGTCAGAATCGACACTAAAACATTCAGAGAGTCCTTTTTTCAGCCGAGAAGGAGTGAAATAGAGATAGTTACCTCAAAACAATTCACGCTTTCTTTCACATGCTGCTTCAGCATCTTCTTACAGAAGAGCTGATTCATGCTTATCTTCTTTGTCGCCAGTCTAATCTAATCCAACAAATATTACATTAAATTAATTTAAGATATTTAGGCAAATAAAAAGGCCGAATTACTAAAGGAGATTCTGTTTTCTAAATTTTTCCTTGTGAGGGTCATGATGAGGCAAGAGACTGAATTTCCGACCTTATTCCCAAAGCACCATTACAGCTCTGAGGTTTTGCATGAAATAAAAACTCAAGTCTTTTTTAAGTTCATGGGTTGCAAAACATGTCTTAGTGTCTGATTAGGACGAGTCACCCACGTGGTGGTCCTTTGGCAATGACAAGTTTATTATATATTAAAATAATGAGTACTCAGAAGTAAAGGTCCTCAAAAACCATCATGATCTCCCTGCCACTCATACTAACATTGCTTCATCCTTACCCTGTATTTTCCCTGACCCTTATCATGTTAATATGTGACACAGTAAGATGCTTCATAGATGGGTGAGATAATAACTTTATACATAAGGGAATGTCCACAGCTGCCTGTTTCATTAACTATAATTGTCTAACGATTGCTCTCTTTATTAAAGCTGACTGTGACTGTCTCAGATGGGGTCAGTAATATGTGACGGAGAAGATTGCACAAAGCATTGTGTTTTTTTTTTTTTTTGTGTTTTTTGGGGAAAAGGTTCCTTTTTTTGGGTTTTGCACTTTTTTTTTTTTTTTGTTTTTTTTTTTTTTTTTTTTTTTGTGTATGTACAGTGGCTATGCAGACCTCGGGATGATTAATGAGAAAGATGAGAAATTGAGCGGGGGGGGGGGGCGCCCCCCCCGCGGCCCCCCCCCCCCCCCCCCGGGGGGGGGGGCTTTTTATTACAGAAGTTCAAACCGTCCCATTTGTTCAAGCAGTCTGAGTTTCTGGACAAGTAAATCAACATTGAGGCTAAGATTGTCAAAGTTCACTTAATATGACAGCAACATGGAGAGAATGAAGCAGTGTCTTACGGAAAAAAAAAAACAATTGGTATTAGTTCAACAAATAGTATTCAAGCATGTTCATCCTCTATTCACGGTGTGGGATTCCTTTGTTGACATGTCCACACTGGACCTACTTCAGGACCAACGCATATCACAATGAGCTGATGCGGTCCTGCACATTTGCATACCTTTCTTTCTTAACAGCTAATCCTTTCGACATCTTTACAAAGAGTGTGTCAGCCTTGACATGGTTGTAAAACACTGATGGCTGTGCAACATAGGCTACTGTGTATAGGGAAAACACTTTCAGCTAAGGTCCAGACTTTATAATAGGTCCTGAGGATCTACTACTGAGGATCAATGAGATTTGCCATATTGTTTTACAATTTAGCTCAATATATGATTCAAGATGTTTGAAATTGTTTCCTCACTGAGCAGTAATAAAATATATTTATCAAACTGGTCTTGTGCATGCCTTTCTTCACTCTAATGTTCTTAACTTTAACGTTTCGTAAAATCTCAACCAAGTGTGTGTATTCTTACACATTTTCAGTGAGTTTAACACATTACAATCCCACCTCATATAGTTAATTAACAAAGCTTAAAGGGGGTTCGAACCTGTAGAATCCAGTGACCATTGGCATGCAGATTCTGGTCCCAGAGTCAGTCTTCACCCACTCAATCATCTCATGATCATCTGAAGCTGGATCAGTCCAGTATTCGGGGGGTGGGTTGGGACATGCCTCTGGGCCAGACCTGTGTCTGTCTCTTTCTCTGAAGACATGCCCTGGCCCATCAGGCCGGAGACACATTGAGCAGAGAGCATGCTGGGAGCAGACAGCAAGACTATCTGGAGAGCCACAGCCCTCATGCATGCACACACACACTCCCTAACACACCCTCCACCGCCTCTCAATTGAGCTTAAAGTGTAGGCGGCTAGTGCCATTAGCATAATGATGAGATATTGACACCTCTCTTTGAGTTGGTTCAGGGGCAAAAAGGGCAGGGTAATGACAGGGATAATTACTCCATTTAGCAAGGGAGGGGCACTAACAATAAAAGAGAAAAAAAAACAGGCAGGGGTGAGTTAATAAAAAATGTCAGTTTATTTGAGTGTCCTTTTTATTGATCTGACCTATTTAAAGAAATATTATTTTTCTCTAAATGTGAATCTGTTTTAAATAAATAAAACTCTATATTCTGGTTGGAGGTAATATGTTGTTGATTTTGGATATCGATAAGTGAATGCACAGTATTCCCAGATTGATCCATTATTAGTACTTAATGGTTTGGTTGAGAGCATCTCTGCAGAGGGGATTCAGAGTGTAAATCGTATGAAGATGTCAAATAATCAACATACAAGTAGATTCAGCTCAGATGTTCTTTGGAAATTCTTCAGTTATCCCTCTGAAACCCTTTAAGGTTTTATGTAGTATAAATCCCTATAACAGATTTTTTTTCCTTATAAGAATGGATATGAAGATGAGTTATATTTTGTTATTTTTGCACTGTTTATTGCGAATAGGTGTGAACAAATGTATATCTTTTTTCACATAATCTCCTTTTTGTTTCATGTTCCAGTGCTTGTCCAGATTACGCTAGAAAAAAATCTATTAATTTCTCATTTATGTCGGTTTTAATTTGACTCACCTTTGTAGAACCTCTTTAGGAAGCAAAGAAGCCCTTTTTGAGGAGCCTTTCAGCACAGATTTGAACATAATACAAGTAGTGAAATATTAATATTAATATTTAAATATGTACAATAATGTTCTTGGTATTTACTGGAGCTATAGAGCATTTTAAATTCTGGACTTTCTACCCACAGACCAAATTAGGTCTACACTGACTTGTTTTGGAGTTATTGAGGTCTGCATTAAACCTGTCCAATTCAACTGATCATTCAAACAAGCTAATATAATAAATATTACAGCTTTGATAATGATGGATTTTGGATTTCCAGCGTGTAACAAAATAAAAATAAATCAAACACAGACACTCGAGCTATGTTTTATGGACCACGGGGGTACCTGGATCCCACTTTGATAACTATTGGCTCAAAAAACAATTGAAAAACACTGCAGCGTCCATTGCAGAAAACAGCTTTTAAGCTTTTTGTTAAAAAAAAATATAAATAATTAATAAACAAATCAATAAATCTTCTTCTTCTGCTTCTTCTTCTTCTTCTTCTTCTTCTTCTTCTTCTTCTTATTATTATTATTATTATTATTATTATTATTATTATATTATTATTATTATTATTATTATTTGAGACACTGTTAATCCAGCCAGCCTGATCTCATTTAGGCTTCAAATCCCAGAAATCGAATTAACTCCACCCTTGGTTACTTAGCACATGTCACTTTTACTCTGCCATTGTATAGTGTTTTCATTTACCTTATTACATTACAGCAACATCTCAACCAATCATGTGTTAAATTATGTTTGTTCATGTCTATTAAGTGTTTATACTTTCAATTTCTGAATCTGAGCCTTGACACAAACATTTCATTGCCCAATGTACCCAGTGTAACTGTGCAAACGATAAATAAACGACTCATGAATCTTAATATGAAAGATTGTAACTTTACAACAAAATTCCTACAAGATTGCAAGTAAGAGCCCATTAATTTAGCAGTTTATCACAACAGTCAATAATCAAAATCGTACTGAACGTTTCCACATTTTGTAATAACTTCATTTGTATTCGTGTATTTGTTCTGAAATCCACTGTTTGAAAATCCCAGTCATGAGCTATTATTTCTATTGCACTGTGGAGAGGGAATCTAGCTACTATCTTGCAGCATGTGTGAGTGTGAGAGAGATGAATCTCACTAAAGTCCTCGTTCATCTTTGTTAGCTAACAGGGCGAATGAGCTTAGTAGGGCAGGGAGCCTTGAGAAGAGTAAAGAGCGTGTGTTTTCACCGGCGTAACTGACCATGAGAAGAGTGTTTGAGCGGTGTCACCATGCTGTGAGCCAGCAGGGGTTTAAAACAACAGCAATCATCTAGAGCTTGTTCCTCTGGCATGGTTGGAGGGGGCAGCTACAGCCAGCAACATTTGTCTACAGTGAAATTGTTAATCCAACATGGTTTCATGGTTGTAAATTTGAAACAAATAATTTGAAACAATTTGCATGAAAGGTTAGAAAGTTTATACATTGAGTTGGTGTAGATTTGTACAAAATCACCCTTGCTTTTTCAAATTTATATAAAAAATAAAAATATCACGAGCGAGGATTATTAAAACATTTTATACCACAGTGCTGTTGAATGCTGAATTCTGATTGGGTTGAAGGTGTTGTATATATATATATATATATATATATATATATATATATATATATATATATATATATATATATATATATATATTTTTTTTTTTTTTAGTATATATTTATAAGTTATCATTTCTATAGTAACTTTCTCAGAATATACAGTTAAAAAAACATGCAATCACTGAAATGGTGACATTTTCTTTGAGGATACGTTTCTTTAGCATTCGTGGAAGGAATCTCGAGTGTCAGTGTTTTTCGCAGTCAGAGATAAAGATGTAACATTATGTTTTCTGAGACAAGAAAGTCTTCAGGATGGAGCGCTTTGTGCTTTGTGGTTTCTTGGAAACATGACAAGCTGTGTTTTCTTGTCTTATGGACTTCATGAAAGAAATAAACGAGAGGCTGGTGAGAGAATGACTATTTACTGTATATTGTAGCTGCTATAGCGGAAGTGATAAGAGAAGCGTAAATGTAACCATAAACCAATAAAAAGTCACGTTCTTGTTGTTTTAATTAATAAAAACATTTCAGAGTTGTAACAGTAACTTTATACACTTTGGCCATATCACATCACCCCATAATAAGAAATATTACTGAGTGCTGTTGTTACATTTACTATAGAATCACACATGCACTGACATGCTGAAGTTAGCAGGAAGTCAGCTTGACTGATGATCAGTGGTTTATTAGAAACTGTTAGTGCTGCTTTGGTGAAAAAGAATCACGATAAGCCAAAGTGAACATTCCTGACAATCAATAATCGCACTCCTTTTTTGGTTTTGATTGAAGTGTCTAAATGACATTTTATAGGGAGTCAAGTTCTTGTAACCTAATACTGCATATCACTACAAGTTGACAGCTAAGAATGCACCATTCAATCTCTCTCTCTCTCTCTCTCTCTCTCTCTCTCTCTCTCTCTCTCTCTCTCTCTCTCTGACTCGCCACACCAAAAGCTTGTGACAGCTATACACGCTGTCAGTGGAAAGTGGAAAGGCTCTAATCCTAAGACTCTTACTGCAAACTGGCAGTTCAAATGACGCATGAATAGGAGTTTGTCTTGAGTGCCAAGGAAAATCACAGCTAAAAATGGCCCACTTCAAGAGGAGGCATGTAAGTGCTCCAGTGCGTGTGATGTTAGATTCATGGCGTCCTCATGCTGTCATCGTTGTTCGTCTTACTCTCTGTCATTTATCTACAGTGATGTCATGGGTTAGAAAGCTGATCTCATGACACATGTTTTGTTTTGTTTTTTTGCTCTGTACAGAAACATAAACTGGTGAACTACAGACTGGTTAAATTTGCTGCTGATGTGCCTGTCTTGATGTGTGTTTATTTTGTTCATGTTCAGATGTTTTGGGTCAACAATGGCTACACCAACGATCTCTAGGGTGCGTGTGAACCATGGCAACTTACTTTTATAAGCATCTCAAGTGCTATTAGAGGGCAGTCTAGTGAATGAATGAAAAAACTAATTTTGCCAATATATGCAAGGATTTGTATGGAATTTATTTTTAAGGCTTTGTATGACCTGCATAGACAGCTACTGTTATCACCTGGGTGGAGGAAAGATCACCTTATCACGGCATTCCACAAAAGAGAAAGGTAAGTTTGAGGAGGGAGGGGGCACTCTTTTAAGACTCCTGGCTTTCTTCTCTTCTTTGGACTGAAAGCAGCTGCTTCAGAAGAGAGAGGTGCCCTTGAAGTGCCGTAGGGATTAGGGACTGAAGACAAAAGCAGTGCTTTGGAGGAGGGCATGCCTGGCCTGGCCTGCTCTGGTCTGGGCTTCTTTTGAAAGGTCAGCCTGTAGCAGAGGATCATCCCGGATTTACACAGGCCAGGCTGAGAATGAACACTCACGTCGGATTGACTCAGAGGAAATCGTGTGTGTGAGGGGTGTGAATGTGGTGGTGCGTAAGACATAAGAATTTCATAACTTTGAAAAACCAAACAAAATGCAGAATTTCTACCAGAAAATCTGGAAGGTCTCTTCAACCCTGAGCTCAGCACGTGACATCAAATCAGTATAGCTGCTCACAACATCAACAGTAAACAAAGTAGCACTTCTTTACTATTAAATGAGTTAAGCTGTATATACACGTATTTGCTTTATATGAATCAACACAGAGACATATTCACTTGTTAAATCTATAATACTGATTATACAGTTCACTGTATAGAGGAAAATACACATCAGTCAGATTGTTGCTAACAAAAGACAAACATGGAAGCATCTGCAGGGTTTTTTTTTTATACTTTGTAGCTTGAATTGCCAGAGGCAAAAATAACATAATTCAGAGTTCCCATTTCCGAGGTAAGTTGAATGCAGCATTACTTTACTTCTGTGGATCACTTGCAACAGCTGGACAATAAAGTATTTCCATTACAGTCGAATATCTCTATCAATTAAACAGAAAAATAATTTTGTCCAAATGTATATTGTCCTGTATTGTCTTTAATTCTTACTAGTTTATTGGGTAGCACTTCATTTGAATGAAGCCTACATTGAGCCTTCATAACATGTGAATGCTACTTCATAACATATTCATAAAAAGGCTTATACCAAATACTGACACTAGTGAGTTTATGTAGAATGACTTCGTCTTTATCTGGTGGATAGAAGAGTAAAAAAAAATCCTGACTTATTACTAATTTCAACATTGTTACTGTAAATGTACCTAACCTCATATCACAAGTAAATTGCTTTAACACATCATTTCTGAAGTATTCGTTGCATTTCTGTTTATTTAGCTGACACATGGGTTTCTTAAATAAGTGAAGTTATACATACAGAGCTATAATTTATAAGAAAAAAAAACCCTTCAAATAAATATCAAGTTAATATCAATCATGCAATTATTCGTATAGTGTATCAAATAGCTTATTTTCTATATTTATGTATTTAACGATATGTCTCATATTATTCTCTTGTCTGTTGCTGATCTGTGTTAAATGTAGCTATATTTTGCTCGGTAGGGAATTGCAAACACAATAAAATGTTAATAAAATCTTGTCTCAACTATGAATTAGATATAGAGTGGGATCCTTGTGCGTGTGCTGTACAGTTCAGAACAAATTATTTAATATTGAATTAATTTTTCGGTATCTTCTCATGAAAAATAATATATAGATATGGAAAAGGATTCAAATATATCACTGTACATCCATTATTTGCACATCCAGGAGCTATGACTGAGGTTAAAGCCTTTCCTCAGCTGTATGCATGAGCAGATCCTGCACTTCAGACTTGCCTATAGTGTGACCGCAGAGTGTGTTTTGACATAGGCCATGGATAAAGGATGAGCTACACAGAGATCCACAGTGTGGGAACAAAGCCACTTCCTTGCAGGGATTGTCAAAATACATTCAGGAGGCAGACAGAGTAGGGATATGTTACATTGTTATGGGGATTGGCTTTCCAGACATACAATTATGAAGACAACCACAAATTTAACAGGCATAAGTCAATTAATACAACAAAATGTTGATTGTTTGAGCAGCCTGATTATATGGGACTGACTGGGCCTTTAAGTTATAAAATGGTATCATCCCGCTTCCTTTTTTAACACTTTCACATTTTACATACATTTTGTCACACATTCTCATAACGTTTTTACTGTTCACCAATATTTTGTGTCAAATTCTAAAAAGAATTGGTTGTATTTTATATAAAGTGTCAAAAGGTAAGAAACAGAGTGTGTCTCTCTTCTAAAGGGCAAAACACTCCTAACCCTGATGATGATGATGATGATGATAATAATAATAATAATAATAATTGTTATTATTATATATTATTATTATATATATATATATATATATATAATGCAGTATAATATATTATTATATATTATTATATATTATTATATATATATTATATATATAATAATAATAATAATAATAATAATAATAATAAGGGCACACGGTGGTTAGCACGTTCGCCTCACACCTCCGGGGTCCGGGGTTCGATTCCTGCCAGGGCCATGTGTGCGGAGTTTGCATGTTCTCCCCATGCTGAGGGGGTTTCCTCCAGGTACTCCGGTTTCCTCCCCCAGTCCAAAGACGTGCATGGTAGGCTGATTGGCGTGTCTAAAGTGTCCAGTGTGTGAATGGATGTGTGAGTGTGTATGTGATTGTACCCTGAGATGGACTGGCCCCGCCTTGTGTCCGATGCTCCCTGGGATAAGCTCCAGGTTCCCCGTGACCCTGAAAAGGAGTAAGTGGTAGAAGATGGATGGATAATAATAATAATAATAATAATAATAATAATAATAATAATAATAATAATAATAATAATAATAATAATAATAATAATAATAATAATAAACTAATTGACGTCATAGCACAGAGACTACAGTTTTTTTTTATCCTCTCGATCAGGGTTTTGCAAAATATAGTCTAGGTATCATGTGATTATGAAATAATGTCAAACACAATTTGAAGTTTACAATTAAGATTTTCAATTATAAATGTAATATAACTTCTAATGAATTTTCATGAAAAAATTTACAAGATGATAAATGAACAGACTAATAAAGAGAGCAAATAACTGTATTTAATAAAGTTATTAATAAATAGAAAATGAATAAATGCCTGAATTTATGAACGAAGACCAATTAATGCTTATATATTTCCAGCACATTTAATACTTAGGAAATTAAGAATAAATGATTCAAAAATATCCATTGATATAAATCCATCTCACAGTAACAAAGAAATGGGGAATACTTTCCACACTTAGTCCCAGACTTGTTCTCACTTCCCGTGAAGAGAATGAGGAACGATTCTGTATAAAATCATCCATATGGCAATTTACTCTGAACCCAGATCCTATGCCATTATCAAGCCATACATTACTGGCTTTATGTGTCCAGAACGAAGGCAGATGAAACCAAGCCAGGTCATGCCAATAGATAGACATTATCTTCAGCTATCAAATGTGCACTTTGTCTTTTTTACAGTGGTGTGGGGAGTGCTGAGCACCCTGATGTCAACAGCCTAGGGGGTATGAAAAATCTGTCAGCATGCTGTAGCTTAAAATATTTCACTTCCTGAAGAGATGCGTCTGTGTGATATGAAATAGTCGCCCATAATTCCGCCTGACTGGGCTGAGCAGATGTGAAGTTTTGGAATCTGTGACTCCAAGATCATATTCACAGAGCAGACGGCCTAGAGAGCCTGCCAGGGTCAACTTTCATATCACACAGCCACTCTGGGCATAAAAGCAGTTTTGAGGTAAGACCATATTGACCCAGCCCAGACATTTAATGTGCCTTTGATTATGATGTACAGACCGTAGGATGACTAAACCATCAGCGTTATAAATTATCAGACCAGACTGCACAGCCTGGGAGCTATTACATGTGATAATCCATGGAGCAATTTATATAGGGTCAAATAAAAGATGGTGCTAGGAAGTCTTTTCAGTTTATTGCTAAATTTAAAGCTAGGTAAAATTTATTTATAGACTCAAATTGGACTTAATGCATTAACAACTGGTCACAAGACGTTTTACATTTGTAAAATGTTTAAAGATTCGTAGACTTCAAGCTAAATTATACATTGTGTTTGGCTTGTGTGAATTTGTGTAATTAGTCACATCACCAGAGCATTTAGTTTAAACATACATCTGAGAAAGAATGTGTGTTTTAAACCCATGTAACATAAATAAAGTAAAAATGTTATGATATAGATTTGGTAAAATATATTGTAAATATTTCTAAATATACTACATTTAATGTTTAATACGATACTATCACATATACAGTACACTCGCAGGACCATGTAACTGGATACAATCTTTAAAAAAAATGGTAAAATTGACCGTTAATAATTCTAATTATCAGTGCTACATGTTTTTATGTTATAAAATGATTTTAATAATGTGCAATTTATAGGCAGTTTTATTTTTGTTGCTGTTATCACTATTTCTTTTATTTGTTTAATAAATACATTACATTTTAACTATAATATATATATATATATATATATATATATATATATATATATATATATATATATATATATCATTTAATTTAATTTAGTTTCATTTAATCAATCAGTACAGTTTTTTGCTCTGTCCTCTTACTCTAGCCACAGTTGTGACCAAATTTGTGACCAGCGTAGGCATACGCTTCTTAGCTTCACTATTGCACAATTTTGAAAAATTATACAGTAAAATCGCTGCACTCAGATTAAATGGATTGAGTTGGTAAACTTTTAACAAATGCAACCGTACACATTATTTAAAGTGCATCATGTTTCAAGCCATATAAACTTTAACTTGTATATAACACTGTAAATCTATATTGAGTAAAGGCGTATAGACGTTTAATAAAGAGTCGATATGAGTGTCAGTTGCGTGGATGAAGAAGCAGAACTTATATTAACCTCTAACACCTGAGTGCACTGGGACAGAACAGGGTTGAGGTGACCAACCTTTATCAGACAAAAGCATCTGCTAAGGCTAACGGTGCTGATGTTTCACACCTCGTATAGTGCAACTCTATCTGGACCATGATTCACCGGGCTGTTCTCTGTCACTTACTGGATGAGTGCACTCCCTCAGGCTGTGCTGAAAGACTCCCCTCATCACAGTAGCCAAACTCCCACATCACCCACATTAACCTTTTCTTTTTCCACCTAATCATGCTGGAGTGCTCATCACAGCGTCAGAGTTTATGTACAAAAACAGACTGATCCAGCTCTATCCAAGATTAAGAAGCAGAATGTTTTTTTAATATAATAAGAATACAATAATATAAAATAAGAGTAAGAATAAAAAATTCTATAAAAAAAATAAGAAGAAGAATTGGGTATTATTCTGCCTTTTGGTTATATTTAGGCATATACACACAAAAATCTACTAACTTTCTATTTTATGCTATATTAGATGGAATAGCTGCATAAAAATGATCCCAAAACACCATAAAATTCCTAAAAATGCATTACTTCTAGGTTTTAATAAGAACGCGGTATTTCTGAAGGCACCAACACCAAACATGCCGTAGTACTTCCACCACAAATGTCCCCTTTCCATTTGCTTTGGGGTCGGGATCAGGTAGCAGGTGTCAAAGGATAGTGATATTTCCTTCCTCTTCATGGTGTGGGAAGCAGGATTAGTTTAGTTGAGATGAAATCCACACTAAACTCAGCTCCTGAACTTATGGAGGATCTGCTGGGTTCACGAGAGCCTGAAACCCTTCATCAAGATCTTAGTTTGTAGAAAGAAGCAATGCTATGTCTGTGGTCCTGAGGGCAGGAGAACAGAAGATCATCTCTTCCCCAGAGGCTGCTTCTGAAGAGAAGGTATGAGGAGGAGTGAAAAGGACTTGAATGGCATAAGGAACATGGGTGTGGAAGGCCAGTATATAGCCTCAGGGCCTGAGGGGTCAGCCTGGCACAGTGTTGGTAAAGGGGAGCTTCAAACCAGTGATCAGTGGACTGTGAAGTGTGTGGAGATATTTCATTACTTGGTTCCCCAACACCTGCACAACATATACTATATGTTGTATATAATAAAATAACTTAAAAAAGAAAAAAAAAGAAAATCTCAATTATATATATATCTCAAATCTTGGTACACTCCACAGTATAACAGATTTCACAGTTTTATGGCTTCTGCTAAATATTTTTTGCTTATATTTACGTAACAAAGGACAATACATGTGCAGTGCTTAGTGTAATTTATAGCACAGGTCGTGAATAATTAATTGTAATTATAATCAACAAATTTTTCCATTGTAGTGTTTCATCTAGTTTTCCACCCACAAAATCGGTGTAAGTGTAAAAGTGTAGTTGAAGAATGCCACTGATCACATACAGCAAGTGCAGGAGGAAGTTATATTTCACTTATTTCTGATAAACTAGTGCATAGTCGGCTCTTCAGCATTTGCATGCAGGCTACTTCAGCATCTTCCCTTGTTAGTGGAGTGGAATTAAATGGAAGAACGTCTGCATAATGAATAAATGTAAGTATGTTCTCCAAGCTGCTGCACGTGCCTGGTTAATTATACAATTTCAGATATAGGAAATAGTACACAGTTAACACAAAGGGGAATTGAAATGCAAATTGGCAGAAACCATCTAATAGTAAGACCATTCACTGTAAAGGTTAACTGTGTTTTTCTTTTAATTATTTGGTTAGTCAATAGCTATCAATATAATATAGCAAACTAGCGACTAACAAAATAGCTTATAGATTTATTTATTCGAGTTAGATTTTATAAATAATTGTTTTAATGAAGTTTTGTCCCTGTAAGCCTATGTGTAAAGTCTCTGAAGTGAAATGTACATTTTTGCCAAGTTAAAGGCATTTCAATGTGTTAATTAAAGTGAGCCTCACTCTGTGAGAATATTGGTCTTTTTATTATTATTATTATTATTATTATTATTATTATTATTATTATTATTATTATGATTACTTAATTATGATTAATTAATGTATTACTGTACAGCACAGATAAATAGCACTCCTGGCAATATGAAAGGTCACGGGTTGCCTGTGCGTCAATCAAATCCCTCCTCCTGTTAATTTCGGCTTTGTTCCACACTTTGCTCCGTTATGTTCCAGTTTTTCAAAACGTGTTTACTTGTGTTTACTTGTTGTGATATCGGGGATGGAGTGCTGCAGTGCTCCAAAATGGCACAGAAGTAAGCACGTGGGCAAGTTAGATATGTCCACTGGGAAAATCATTTTCCTGAGCTCGACCTGGAACAGAATGTCTGTTGTGTTGGGGTCAGATCGATGGGATGCCCGCAAACATGGCCCACTCACAGCCATAATACAGATCAGACATGAAACATCTCCACTGTACATCAGCCCACTTTCTCCCACACTCCTGAGCAGCTTCGGAGTTAACAGAGTGATGAAACGCCGGATCCGGGTAAATAAAAGGAAACAGCTGTGGGCAGTAAAATCATCCTGGAGAAAGGGAGGATGAGAGACAGTCGATCTGGATGAAAAGACAAATTTTTCATCCACCGTTAAATAAGCCGAGTATAAATAAAAGCGCCCTGCTGAACTCTTGAACTCGTTGAAATCAGCTCGATGCGAAGTGACAAGCGGAAAATGGCCACGGCTTATCTCCTGTTATCGACGGGACATGAGTTAAATAAAGGGAACTGCAAGGGATTCTTGCTATCACCGAGTCATGACAATATGTAGACCATCACCTAATGCACTTGCTTGAGCACTACACAGGTAATAAACGCTTCATGAGAGTGCGGAATCACTGCTTCAGGAGAGAGAAGAGTTCAAGGGTTCGAGCTCGAAGCAGTGCGTAATTAGAGGAGCGCGCAGCGGGGACGCGCATTCACTCCCGTGCTTGATTAAACACTAAATACTTCTTAGGAAAAAAAAATGTCAGCTCGATGGAGTTGCTGTACATGATGTGCTGCTGGAGTGGGTCAGGCTTTTCTAAGAGGGCACGGACTAAAATATGCACGTAGGGTGACGTCAGAGTATACGAAAATAAGGAGGAAAGATAAATGGTAAAGTAAATGTAAGTTCCAAACACCCACTTATATACTGAGGGAACAAATACTGTGTGTGTGTGTGTGTGTGGTGGTGTGTGTGTGTGTGTGTGTGTGTGTGTGTGTGTGTGTGTGTGTGCGCGCCTGTTTCTGTAAACATTTGTAACCAGTTTTAATTCACTACTACTACTGTTATTATTATTATGTTTACTGTTATATGTTTATATGTTTATTATTATTATTACTGTTATTATTATGTTATTAATAATAATTATTATTATTATTATAACTTTTTATGTACTTCTTTAACGTGTGTGTATAATGTCCTGTGAAAAAAAATATAACAGTATGTAGGTATGTAGTTTGGTCAGAATAACCAAAATATATAACTGTACCAAAAGCCATCACATCATATAATAATAATAATAATAATAATAATAATAATAATAATAAGAAGAAGAAGAAGAAGAAGAAGAAGAAGAAGAAGAAGAAGAAGAAGAAGAACGAAGAAGAAGAAGAAGAAGAAATAACAATAAATAATAATAATAATAATAATAATAATAATAATAATACACTACCAAACATGTTGTACACAGTTTATTTACAACATAATTTACAAAATACGAACGCATTAATTAAATAAACTATACATCGATATCTGTCTGCAAAAAGTAAAGAAAATTTTGTACAAATTTGACAATGTGGACCATGAACACGATGCAGCATGCTTACTGACACATGGGTATAACACGAAGTAGTTTTTCAATAATCATGTTGCATACACAGTAACATTCTTATCCGAGCTTCCTGCTGAGTAAAAGCTCCACATTTCGACTTTGGAACCGTGCAGGTGATGTCCATGCAAAGCGGTTTATTATTTTTATTTCTTTGCGATAGATGCAATAGCATCAAGCCTGACAAATCAACTGGAATATAGGAAAGTCTACTTTGGTATGTACATATTTACAGAACTTGACAGTGCAATTGGTTTGGTACTGTGTCAAAAAACAAACAAAGCACAAATAACGGTGAAAAGATGAGGTGCGCGCTCACAGAGCGCAGTTAGATCCTATTCTGTCTATCCAAGTCGCGCCTAAACCTCGGTTCCCTCTCGGTTGTAGATTAAATTGTTCACGCTGAAGTTGTTGCCGAAGCCGGGGGTGTAGTAACTCAGTCTGTGGCTCATGTGGGCCGGGTCACTCGGAGGCGCTGTCTCTCCGGGGCAGTAGGGGCTCAGGGGCGACACCCCCTCCCGGCCACGCGTTAAATCCGCCAGCAGCGCGCCGGTTTCCCGCGCCCTCATCCCGTCACCGCTTCCTGCCATCACCGAGTTCATGGTGCTGACAAACGTGTTAAAACACGGGCTGGGTTCTGGAGAGGATTTGGGCTCGCTCGGGCTCGGGGAGCGCTGCACGACCCCCGGCAGGTTCGCCGTGTCCGCTAGTTTGAGCGCGCTCGCGTCCTCCGTTTTCACCGCATCCACTCGTCTTTTCCTCTTCCTCCTGAAGTTACCGTTGTCAAACATTTTCTCACAGTTCGGGTCCAGAGTCCAGTAATTGCCCTTGCCTGGAAGACAGATGCAGCATTTAGCATCCCAGAACATCTTAAATACAGTTTTGACATTTCATGATATTTGATTAATAATTTAACTAAAATGCAGCCAGCACATTCCCCATGAACTCCCCCATTAAAATGTTTAAACGGTCAGTGAGAACACATTACCCCAGGAAATTCAACTCATTACAGAGTGACTTACCGGGGTCGTCCTCGTCACGCGCGACCTTCTTAAAGCAGTCATTAAGCGAGAGGTTGTGCCTGATGGAGTTCTGCCAGCCTGCTTTGCTCTTTTTGTAAAACGGGAAGTTATCGGAGACATACTGGTAGATCTGGCTGAGTGTGAGTTTCTTGCCCTGTGCGTTCTGGATAGCCATGGCAATCAGGGCGGAGTACGAGTATGGAGGTCGGACCATCTTGAAAAGGTCCTGTTGTCCCGGGACGGCCAGCCATGAGAGGTCGGTCCCGTGGAACCCGGCTGGAGGTGCCAGGAACTGTCGCTGATTCGCTCCGTAACCAGGCTGCATGTAAGTGGAGGCCCCGTTGGCGCCTCCTGGAAGGTACGGAGAGGAAGCGGTGCCGATGCCCGGCCCGTTTAGCCACAGATACGGGTTAGCACCGGGAGCTGCGTACTCAGCCAGGCCGTAGGCCGGAGCATGCACAGAAGATCTGGGTGATGGGTGGTGTGCGCTCTGCTGTTGTTGATGCTGCTGGTGGTGGTGGTGGTGGTGGTATGCGCTCAGGTTGTCGCAGTAGGCGGCCATGTCCAACACGTCCTGCGCGCTCGGGTTGGCCACCGGGCTCAGCTGCTGCGGCGACGGCTGCTGCCCGAAGGCGCTCATAATCCGCTCTCCTTCGAGAAACATGAAGCGTGCCGGGTTTGTAGTGTGTGTCTCTGTGCTGGGGTTTCACTGTACTAATGCTGTAAGAGGTCTCCGGGGAGGGGTATTTAAGCAAGTTGGTGAGAAGGGTAAATGAATGAATTTGTGAATGAGGACACCTCCCACACTCACCTCACTCTGATGGCCTTCATCCAACATGCATCAACCAGGCGTCGAGATCCTGCGGGTGATATGCATGTTAAAGGAGCTACTTCTTAGCTTCTTCTTTAAACCAAATGCATCTTCTCTATGCCTGAAAAAGACAGTGTGTCCCTAAACTGATTTTCTTTCGTTTTCGCCGTAACCTAGTAGTAGGAATATATAATATTTATAAATAAATAAAAATTAAATGTTTAATAAAATATGACAGAAAGCAAATAAATAAATGACCAAATTAATGAATGAATGAATTAATTAATTAATTTTAAAAAATTATATGTCTATACTTTTTTAACAAGAAACAAAATTGTGCACGCATCCAGCTGTTTTATTTATTTATTTATTTTGAAAAACAAACTTGCTCATTAACTGGTAATTACTGAAAAATAGATGTATCTTAAAATCAAATTCCTTAATCAAAAGCTGAATTATTCGTGCAGGGCACTCCCCACTTAAAACAATTTTAGACACATGTACAGCCAAATGGGGCAACAGTCAGGGGACAATAAATAAATAAATAAATAAATAAACATTAAAACAATTTATATTTCTTGTTAAATATATCATTACTTTCCACAGGATGCTTGGGTGTATTTTAGCTTGTAGACACTCTAATGGCTTTTTCACTGACTTCACAAATAAACAACACATTAAGCACAAGCACATCGCGGACAGAGCGACTAATAGCAGGGTGCAAAGCCAAAAGGCTTAATTGCTTGGATTGAATAACTTGCGTTTGCATGTGCTAATGTGAGAGGAACTGCAGCACATCTTTACAGCACTGCCCTCCTCTGGTAAACTAACAATATGTGCATTTTAAATTAGTACGTTATGTATATAAGCACCTAAAAAGGATGAGATGTTTATTAGCAAGTAAAAGTAATTACAAGTAAATACAAATGTAACAATATTTGCTACACAACTTTAACAAGATTTGGCAGTCGTATTTATATCATACAGGTGCATGTTAAGGGTGGGATAACACGGTGCCTTGTAGATATGTAGATATTTTGCATAAATCGATATCAACAATCCTACAGTTTTAATTAGTATATTAGTTCTAATACAGCATGATTAAATAGTTTTAATAAAGCATGATTAAAGGTTTTATAACTTCCTAAAGGGTTCTAGCATGGAGCCATTTATGATTGGGAAACACTGCTGTAGGGTTCTTTAGAGGGACAATCAAAGAACTGAAGAGTTTTATATTTGCCCAAGTTAGAAGAGGTCAGAATAAATGACCCTGCGTGGAATTATTAGACCTATATTTGCTTAATTATTGTTTACACAATAAAAAAAGACCATTATTTGTATAATAATTCTATGTTTATATATTTATCATAATTATTTGTTTAATCATTTAAATCATTTGGGTGTAATTGATCCATTTCTATTTTCAGGATCACTCACTTAACATTTATTTTCAATAATTTATTTTGATTTAAAAAAACAACAACTACTACTACTACTACATTTTATCCAAGCTGTCTGGAAACATTAAAACTAAAGGTGCCTAAAGAAATTATCTCAATCACGTGGTAGACAAACTGGAATCTGAAAAATTAGCTATGTATGAAAGCAGTAATCATTATAGGCCTATAGATAGTGGGCAAAGTCATTACATAAGCAGTGTAATGTAATGCTTTCATAAAACCTCTTTTAGACATCTGAGCTGTCCTTCAGCATGACTGCTGAGACGTGTGTTTCAGTTATGTGAATAGGTTAGCAAGACTGGGAGGATCATCCCGGATGAATCTTTGTAATGAATCACAGCCACAGCAGATACAATACCAAATATTTAACCAATTACCAATTATTTAAATTGATTTTATGAATTGCATCATAAACCAGCCTACTTTATTTTGTTATTTAGAAGCTAGGATAAGATTTTATGAAACGATTTCATTTGTCAACCACCTGTTAAAAGATCACCCAATAAATGAATAAATAAAAGGTCAATGACCCGTTTGGGAACGAACGAGTCGGCTCTTATTGGTGAGCCGCATGATTCGTATGAGAAGAATTCGAAAGGTCAGACACCTGTGTGTGGTGATGGAGGCCGAGCTGAGCTGACTGCAGCCAAATGGAAACATTTAAGGCATGGTGAAACATGTAAACGTTTCTGTTCCTTATAGACAGAGTTAAACCCAACCCATTCGGACAGTCTTCAGTGATACTTGGTGATACATTAGCTATAATGAGTTCTATAATGAGTAGATATTTTGATTTACATTAGCCTCATGCTACAAACTTTCAGTGTGTTTGTGGTATTTACAGTACTTACATGCTACACCATTTTTTGACACTTTTAAAGATCCATCCATCTTCTACTGCTTACTACTTCTTCAGGGTCGCGGGGGAACCTGGAGCCTGGACAGGGTGCCTGTCCATCGCAGGGCAATCACATACACACTCACACACCCATTCATACACTACGGACAATTTAGACACGCCAATCAGCCTACCATGCATGTCCTTGGACTGGGGGAGCAAACCGGATTACCCGGAGGAAACCCCCTCAGGAGAACATGCAAAGTCCCATGTGTGCGGACTTAGCACACACATGGCGGGAATCGAACCCCAGACTCTGGAGGTGTGAGGTGAACGTGCTAAGCCACCGTGCGCCGGTTTTGTGTATGCCAAAAGATTTTGATATTGGCTCTAAAGGTGTGTCATTCGCACGAACGAGTCGGTTCTTTGAGTCACTTTTGTTAAGTGAACATGAGCCGTATATGTTTGACATTTTTTTAAAAAGATGTAAGCAATTGCATTACCCTTGTTGCAAAGAAAGTGAATCTTTACAACATCTGAGCAGCCAAAATAACACAGATTAACAAAGATTAATAGTCAGTGCGTACTTTAGAATGATTTAATTTATAGAAATAAGTACAATGCAGAGTAATGATTTAATGTTAATTAAAGTAGAGTAAGATTTCATTAAATACAATTACGGTAAGTAGATAAAAATATCAGAATATCAAAATATTTTTCATATCCCTCATCTGACCCGCAACAAATACAAACCCCATTCCGAAAAAGTTGGGACAGTATGTATAATGCAAAAAAAAAGAAGCGTCATTTGAAAATTCAATTCATCTTGTAATATACTGAAAAAAACATTTTGACACATTATTTGATGTTTTAGTTTGTGAATTTTTTTTATTTTTGAAAATATACACTCATTTTTAATCTGATGACTGCAGCACACTCCAAAAAATTTGGGACAGTCGTTTGTTTATCACTGTGTAACATCAGCTTTTCTTTTAAAAACAATTGGCACCAGTTGGTTAAGCTTAGCAAGCAGAATTTTCTCCCATTCATCCATTATGCATTTTTTCAGCTGGCAATTGTACGGGGTCTTGGTTGCCTTATTTTGTGCTTCATAATGCGCCACACGTTCTCAATCGGAGACAGAGATCTGCTTTTGCAACCGTGCGCTTGTAATCTAGGCAGAGTGTGGTTTGGCGTTGTTCTGGTCTGGATGGCAGCATATGTTGCTCCAAAATATGTACATATCTTTCTGCATTAATGATGCCCTCACAGATGTGCAAGTTACCCGTGCCATGAGCACTGACACACCGCCATACCATGACAGATGCTGGCTTTTTGGAAGTGACGCTGATATCAGCTTGGCTGATCCTTTTCCTCTTTGTCTCGGAGAACACGGCAGCTGTTTTGTCCAAAACAATTTGAAATGTTGACTCGTCAGACCACAAAACACGATTCCACTGTGCTACTGTCCATCTCACATCAGCCCGAGCCCAGAGAAGTTGTCGGCACATCTGGACAGTGTTGATGTATTGACTTCTGCTTTGAATAGTAAAGCCTTAACTTGCATCTGTGGATGCAGAGGCGAATGGTGTTGCTGAAACAAGGTTTACCAAAGTATTCCCAAGCTCATGTCCGGATATCCATTACAGACATTACTCATGTTTTTAAGACAGTGACGTCTGAGGGATAGGACATCACACGGATTCCGAAGTTTTTGGCCTTGCCCTTTACAGACCGATTCCTTGACCAGATTCCTTGAATCCTTTACTTATATTGTGCACTGTAGAAGGTGAAATGTCCAAAAATGTTGTTCTCAAAGGGTTGGATTATTCGCTGATGTATCTGTTGGCAGATTGGCGGGCCTCGACTCATCCTTGCTCTTGAAGGACTGGGCCTTTTTTGGAGACTCCTTATATGCTATGATTAGACGATTGCTTCACCTGTTTCACATCACCTTCTTATTTCAACTTGTCACATCGCTATTAGTCCTAAATTACCCCTGTCCCACCTTTTTTGGAATGTGTTGTATGCATCAATTTCAAAATAAACCTTAAATCTAAAAAAATAATCATAATAAAACTATGCAGTTGATCAGGTAAAACATCAAATACATTGTATTTATACGTTTTTTATTTAAATACAATTCAAATTACATTTACAAATCACTCTTCTTTATTTTTATAAGCATTTTCTCTCCCAACTTTTTCAGAATTGGGGTTGTACTATAGCTAGTGAGTAATGGGATTGGATGTGTATAGATACTGAAAGTGAAACACCAGTCGAATATAGAAAAGAGTACAGGAACATATATTATTGCAGGTACAGTATATTTGACTAACGAGGTAATAAAAGGTCATACTGTAGTCATTGTTAGAGATATTCAGATGAGAGTTAACTTAAGGCAAAGTCGCTGTCTCCCTCTAGTGGAGAGCAAAGAAAATTTTTTGGAGAAAACCTGGACTGCATGTTTTAGTACTTTCCCTTATCTATCATGCCCACCTGAAACCAGTAAGGGCTGTAAATTAGCTGAATTATTTGATTGACTATGCAAGAACAAGAAAAACAAATAATTACGCAAATTATGCAGGTGCACTATATCTGGCCTGGGACCTCTGTTTGATCTTTTAAGTTATGTGTAGCTGAATATGGGTTACAGTGATCTTTAAGAATGCATATAGAGATGGTAAAAGCACTTTGATAATGTTCATTCAGTCTGTTACGTAGAAGCTATAAGGTTCCATTAGGATCAGACAGCTTCAAGGAGATCCCAACGTCCTAAATTTGATCTAATTTATCATCTTTTTTATCATCATTTTATTATCCATCCATCCATCCATCTTCAACCGCTTGTTCCTTCTTCAGGGTCGTGGGGAACCTGGAGCCTATCCCAGGAAGCATTGGGCACGAGGCGGGGTACACCCTGGACAGGGTGCATTTTAATATCACTAACTAAAATCATTTTGTTTAGAGAAGACTTTAAAGCTGTACATCAGCTTTTACCGGAGAATGTGTGTCAGTGAGTAATCTGAATTTTATTTGAGTAAAGAATTTGGTTACTTTAACTGGTTGTGTCACAGTAATGATTGAAATCTGCCTCTCTATCTGCTTACACTAAATGTACGCTAAAATAAACAAAAAGAACTAGTCTATATAAAGTGGTGCATTCATCACTGATTCATCCAAATGCTGCAATAAACCTGAACGGAAAAAGCAGTGCTGCAGAAATTTTAGTTAATAATTCATTACTCCAACTCCACAACTCCAAGGGGATTCAATATTCACACTGACTGCATCACTGATGTCCAGCCAAATCCCCCAATCTGTAGATAAAAACCTTGTAATAGTTCCCAGTGCAGTACAGTCTAGAATTCACCTGCTCTGAAACCCACTTACGTACAGACTAGGGGTGCAACACAAGGCCACTTTCTATATCTATCTCTGTGCTCAGATTTAAATCAGAAGTGGGTGTGGCCTAAACAGACCTGCTTTGGAAACCCTATGGATGCCTCTTTGGCTAAATTATGGAAAACAGCCAAAAATGATGATATGGTCATATCAGAAGACCTCTTACCCACACTGCCTGGATGATGGCTGATAAAATGTTTAAATGGCCTAATAAGACATTGATAACAAGAAATTTCAGTCAGTCATTGTGCTTAAATGATTTAAGTGACTTTTATCTCAGGCAATGACAGAGAGATTAACGTGGAAAATGCTGATCATCAAAGTCATAGCTTATTGTCCGTTCAAATGTTCTAATTCTTTCAAATTTGCCAGTCATGATGTTTTCTCTATAAGTAGATTAAGTTATAAATGTAAATGTCGCCTGTAGGTTTCTGAATTGTAGGACTGTATAGTAGCAAATGTTGAAATACGACCAAGTGAAGGGTTTTCCCATGCTTCCATGCATATACAGTGGGAAGAAAAAGTATGTGAACCCTTTGGAATTTCATGGTTTTCTGAATAAATTTGTCATAAAATGTGATCTGATCTTCATCTAAGTCAGGGGTATTGACAGATATAATGTGTCTAAAATAATAACACAAAAGAAATTCTGATCTTTCATGTCTTTATTTAGAACAACCAAAAAAAACCTCATAGTGCTTGTGGAAAAAGTATGTGAACCCTCGAGTTAATGACCTGAAAAAAGCTAATTGGAGTCAGGTTTCAGCACACCTGGAGTCTCGTTAAGAAAATGAGTTTGGAGGTGTGGACTACAGCTACTTTGACTGATTTAAAAAAAAAAAAACCCTCAAACTTTTGGAGTTTGCTCTGCACAAGAAGCACATGCTTATGTGAGCCATGCCTCACCAAAAAGAGCCCCAGAATTTTTTTTTGTGTGTGTTATTCTTTTAGACACATTATATTTGTCAATACCCCTGACTTCGATGAAGATCAGGTCACATTTTATGACAAGTTTATTCATAAAACCATGAAATTCCAAAGGGTTCACATACTTTTTCTTGACACTGTATTACACAGTTATGCTGTAATTAGTCCTAAAGTAGATTTATTTTGTATTACATTACCAATGCCCAAGTTAAGACACATGAATAAATCAGTGTCAAATATGAAAAGCTGAAAGAACCCCCAAAAAAACAAAAAACACCACTAAACTGTGTAGAATTGTGCGTGCTGAGGAGAGGAAATCCCTCATTTAGGTATATTTTCAAAGTGAGAAATGACAAGCTCACAGAGGTAACAGATGGGGGCAGCATTACTCCGTACTATCAACTCCATTACACTAATCATGCATTCTCTATGTGTAGGCCATTGCTCTGTATGCAGACTGCGGGGAATTCACATTCTACCGTATCTAGGACATGCACTGAAACTCATCATTCATAATTTGTGAAATAATTCACTTCAGTGTTTAAACTTGGGCTCGATTCTTTCCGCACACCTTCCGCTTTGGTGCAGGAGAAAAGAAACTGCCTTTCTGAGTAGTAATGAACCTCAACAGTTTTTTGGGCTTTTTTTTTGTTTGTTTTTTTGCATTATATCTGTCCTTTAGGGAGGATTGAGACTGCCATAATTCAGCACAGAAATGAGTTGCTGAAATTGCAGTCATGTTTATCATTAGGGAATAATACACTGAAAGTCCTAACTTTGGCATAATTAAGGCCATCTAATAAAGCATTTCTGAGGCAGTCAGAAACGAGTAGAGCACATTATCACAGTAATCCCTTCGCCATTCTGACACACACACACAGCCCTGTAGCTCAACAGTCTAAAAGCCCAGCTCTTGCCATTGTCATCAATGGGAATTAATGTTAGATTAATAAATGCTTTGTGCAACGATAGCCTCAGAAAATATATTACATTTGTGTGAGGTCAATTATGTACTCATGAATTCTCATGAGTCTCTGCTCATTTGCCAGTTTGGGGTGTCAAACTATTTATCATAACCCTTCATTTGGCAATTAAAGATTAATATATACACATATAAAAATGTGCCTGGAAACTCCAACAGATTATTTGCAAATTAAATGAGAGAAAGTTCATTCATGTATTTCCCACTGTGAGTCTGATCATCTCTCCATCCCATACACTCCTTCTAGCTGATGCACACAGCCATCAATAGGTTGTGGACACCAAGTATTTAAGAACGGTTTAATTAGTCATTTCTGCGTTGATCTACAATAATTTAGCATATTACAGACTTATGAGGTTTACCTTGAAAAACAATATTACCAGTTGCTAAATTGTGAGCTTGGGGGTTTTCATATAAGCATAAAATGTGACCATCTGTTTGGAAGCTTGTTATTTTCTGGTAAAAACCTATGTAATTACATGTTTTGTGTAAATTGCACGCTAATGGTAAACTCCAAGATAAGCACACTATAAATGCCAACTATGTTTTTGTGGCTTTTCTGCTTTCTAAACAGCGTAATGATTTGCGATTAGCGTTAGTATTTAACTTGCTTTGTTTTCCCAGAAATATGGGGTTCTTTTTCAGTTGACGGTACCTCCACTTTTAAGATGGTTTGCTTTTATTTTAGGCTAGAGTGCATGTTCTTTGTTAAGAAAATCGAAAAGTCAGGGGCATTGGGTCAGAATTGGCAGGAGTTTCGTAGGTATTTGTCATACTCCAGCCAGCGTTGCCAACTGAGTGACTTTCACACTAGTGTGCTTTTAGCAGTTATTTTGAAAAAGAGACTAGTGACAAATTTGGTGACTTTTTGAGCAACTCACCACCAGTGGATAAAGCTTTATTGAGTTGCACTTGATCAGGCTTATGTTCAGTAATCAGTTCCTTTGTGTATATTGTGTCTTTAATAGAATTTTTTGGTATATTGTAAATACGTAAATAGTTCAGTAGTTGGTGGTCCTATGAGCAAATGACTTCTTTCCCTTAGAAATAATTCCTCTTATCTGATTTCTCTCATCCATCATTTTCTCACCTGATAAAATTCAATTCGATTGAATTTGTCTTTTCATGTAATTCGGTTTGGTATACAAACGATCACAATGATGGAATGAATATGTATCTTAGTCTGTGATATCATCTGGTGACTATTTGAGCATGCATTAGCTATTTTCCACTGAAAATAATTAGCAACAATGATGCCTGCTCAGATATGTGAAACATAAATACATAAAATGGATTCAGATTTATTTTTTTTCTCTTGCTGAAAAGTTAATTAAATTATTTGGTGTGAAGCTACTGAATGATAGCCAGCTAATTTCTAAAGTACTATAGTATAGCAAAACAGTCACTAACCGTGCATGGTTGGTGCGAGAGTCATTCAAGATTTCCACTTGCTCTTGCTATTTTTGATGGATTTGTGAAATGTTCTTTGGTCTGTGTTCTAACTAGAATGCTAACATCATCCAACTAGTGCCAATGTTTTTCACGCTTTTGACAGTGTGAGAATACACTGATCAGTCATAACATTAAAACCAACTGCCTAATATTGTGTAGGTCCTCCTTGTGCTACAAAACAGCTCTGACCCGTCGAGGCATAGACTCCACAAGACCTCTGAAGGTGTACTGTGATATATGGCACCAACACGTTAGCAGCAGATCCTTAAAGTCCTGTAAAGTTGCATGGTGGGGTTTCCATGGATCAGACTTGCTTGACCAGAACATCCCACAAACACTCAATCAAATTGAGATCTGGGGAATTTGGAGGCCAAGTCAACGCATTGAACTCTGTCATGTTCCTCAAACCATTCCTGAACCATTTTTTAAAAGTTACAGGTCACATTATTCCCACTGCTATTAGGGAAGACCGTTGCCATGAAGGGGTGTACTTGGTCTGCAGCAGTGTTCTGTAGATGGTACGTGTCCAAATAACATCCACATGAATGCCAGGACCCAAGGTTTCCCAACAGAACATTGCTCAGAGCCTCTGCTGGCTTGCCTTCTTCCCATAATGCATCCTAGTGACATCTCAGCCTTGGGTAAGTGACGCATGCATACCAGGTCGTCCACATGATGTAAAAGAAAAATTTATTCATCAGACCAGGCCACCTTCTTCCATTGCTCCATGGTTCAGTTCTGATGTTTACGTGCCCATTGTAGACGTCTTGGTGGTGGATGGGATAAGCATGGACATTAATACAGCTACTCAGCCCCATACGCAGCAAGCTGCAATGCATATTGTGTTCTGATACCTGTATATCACAGCGAACATGAACTTTTTTAGCAAGTTGTCTTTCCTTGGCCCACTTTTGGTTGGTAGTAACCACTGCATACCAGGAACACCCCACAGAGCCATTTTGGAGATGCTCTGGCCCAGTTGTCTAGCCATCACAGTTTGGCCCTTGTCAAAGTCACTCAGATTCTTACATTTGCCCATTTTTTCTGCTTCCAACATATTGACTTCGAGAACTGACTGGATCTTGCTGAATAATATATCCCACCCCTTGACAGGTGTCTTTGCCATGAGATAATCAATGCTCTTCACATCACCAGTCCATGGTTTTAATGTTATGGCTGATCAGTGTACAGTGGAGTACCCTTTCCCATTCAAGTAAAGCTTAGCAAGCTAGCTAGCGAAATTCAAGCAGCTAGTTCAGTCTGTAAATCCTATGCAGTTTTATGATCAGCCGAGTGATGCACTGGCAGACTGCTGCAGGATCACATAGTCACAGTGTGCTGAACTGTAAAAATCACATGGTTTCTCTGCATTATAGCTATCCTTTATGGAGCACATGCACTGACAGCAAACCAGCTTTAGTTTTCTTTTCACATCTCTTATTTTTAACGACTCTCTCTGTTTTTTAATTAGGTTGCATAACTGATTGACAGAAATAAGACATAAGCAGTTGTTTGCAGGCTGTATGCAGATGTTAGCCTACTTTTGGGATAAAAAAGCCCATATGTGCATGTCTATGAGGTTAGAGTGAGTATGATTGGCACACTTTGGACAGCATTGCTGCGAAACATCTCCACTTCAAGAGAATTAAGTGTCTCCTAGTGACGTCCTTTCATTGCCTAATTGTGAGAGAAGCAACTGGAGTTTATAAAGATGCTGGGCTTTGCAATGCAGTCAGACATTCTTGTTTATTTGAGAGCGGAAAACAGAGGATCGCTTTTTAATTACAAAAAATGGAGTGATGAGTAACCAACGCATAAACATGTGTAAGCCAGAGACTGAGAATTTCATACAGAGTCTTAATTTTTCACAACACTTCTGTTACACAGTGCTTTTCCAGCCCTTATACTACAGCATAGTTAAATATATTTTGGTTTTCTAATCAGCTGACAGAAGCAAACACCAACTTGCAATGTAAATTATTATTATAATGTAATAATAATAATAATAATGTATTAAAGTTCCCACCATATCAGTGAAAAGAGTCACTGCTATAGAAAAGCACCATGGCCAAGGACTGATTACAAAAATGAAAGAGGAGTCTTATCAAAGACTATTTTCTCTCCAGCTTAAGAGGTTACAATAGTTATAATACCTGTCATCACATCCCTGGTTTTCATATTAAGTCTATTTTCGTCAGAGACATGAATTATCGATTCATAGTAATTGTTTGGGATTAGTCTTTCAGTCCAGTTAGATTTACTTGCGTGTAGGATTGATAAAATGTTAACTTAATTTCAATGCATTGAGCAGGCCTGACCTTTTTTACCTCCCTTTTCTCCCAGCAGACATACTGTGACCATATCAGGTGTGAGCATATGGCTAATGCATCACCCAGATAAACTGAAAGAACAAGAAAGCTTCAGTGAAAACAAAAGCGCTGCCTGATGGGAGAACTCTGATGCCTGATGTGTCAGTCTATTCATTTGATGGTTAAATCAGCCGTGTTATTCTGTCCCAGATAGAAAAGTCATATTTGAGCTCTGCATATAAATGAAATATGCAGTGGTGTATGCAATATTAAGCTAGATATAAATAAGGTAGTTGTAATAAACAAATTGATTTGAGGAACCAAATAAAAAAGCACAGAATGTGAAATATTTAGACATCAGTAATTACTCAAACATAGCTGGTTTCCACTGTATCAGCTGTGTGTCAGGCTCATCAACAAAGAATATAGTCGCTATTCTATACACCAGAACTTTATCATTTTGTTTATGTTCAGAAGATTGGAAAGGCCACAGGAGGATTTTGACTTGATATGATGCTCATGAACCCACTCTTGAATTTTGTTTTAGCAAGGCGTTTTGAAACATTATCATTTTTCAAATATGAGAACTTCACGAGGGTTTGCACAAGTGGGACCAACTAATTCTGTAAAATAGACTCATTTTTCTTGGCCGTTTTACAACTATAGAGAGTAATGATCAGCGCCATATTATGGAGCTACCACTAGGGTAAACAATCAACAATATATATTGCGGTTCAAGAGAATGCTTTGTTTTTCTTGATATTTAATAGCCGATTGATATTCAGCCTAATATAGCCAGCTTATATGAGCACTTTCTCAGCTAGAACATTGTTTGCCTAATCCAGTTAAAAGTGAAATCGATTCTTTAGGTTTGTCTTTTCTTTAGGTTGTTGGCTTTTTTGACCTATTTGGACAAGCAAACATTTGATCCTCTTTGAAACAGTGCCTATTAGTAAAGTTAATATACTTGAACAAAAAGGAAAATGAGCTTTTTCAATGCATTCTTCTGCGGAAAATGTAAGTACACCCATGGTCTCAGAAGCTAGTATTGCCCCCTTTAGCCGGCATTTTGCATAATTGTCCACCAGTCTCTGATATTGGCTTGCTGGAATTGTTGACCACTTTTCCATGCAGTGTTCTTTTAGTTGCAAGATGTTTGAGTGTTTTCTTGCATGTACTGACCGTTTAAAATCTCCCCACAACATTTCAATTGGATTCAAATCAGGTCTCAGGTCTTTGAATATTTTTTGAGCCATTCCTTGGTGGAATTGCTAGTCTACTTAGGATCATTATCCTGTTGAAATGTCCACTTTCATTTCAACTTCAATGTTCGGACAGATGGCCTCACGTTATCTTCAAGCACTCTTTGATATGATGCAGAATCCATAGTTGAATCAATGAATGCAAGCTGTCCAGTCCCAGAGGCAGAGAAGCAACCACAAACCATAACATTACCACCACCGTTCTTCACAGTTGGTTTGAGGTGCTTCTCCTGAAAAACTGTCTTTGGTCTGCGCCAAACATGTCTGCTGTACCTGTGGTCAAAGTATTATCTTTTATTAGTCTGACCAGAGCACATTATTCCAAAGGGCCTGGTCTTTGCCTATATGCTCATTGGTAAACCGTAGTCTTGCTTTAAGTTCTTTTTAGACAGCAACGGCTTTCCCCTGGCACACCTCCCATGCAGGTCAAATCTGTCAATTCTCTTTCTGATTGTAGAAGTATACACTTTGACTCCAACAGTTGCAAGACTTACTAGCAGATCCTGTGACTCAATTTTGAGGTTCTTGGAGACTTACTTTTGCATCAGATGGTCTGCTCTTATGCTGAATTTGCTGGAATGGCCAGTCCTGGACAAATTACCAGGTGTGTGAAATCTGTGCCATTTGTGGATGGTTTTCCTTACAGTGGAATGATGTATTTAAAATAATTTGGAGATCTCTTTAAATCCCTTGCCAGACTCATAGGTGTCCATAACCTTTTTTCTGAAGGCTTTATAGAACTCTTTAGATATTGGAAGGATGACACCACACACCTCAATAACAAAGGGAACACCAGACACTAGATATGAGAGTGGTATAAATAAGACAGGTTCTAAACACTGCCACGCAATCTTGAACAACTGATTCCAATTTTATGGATTTGAAGATGTAGTGAAATGTAGGGGTGTACTTACAGTTTTTCATATGACTGATCTGTTTTTGGTTCATTTAAAATGTGAAAATGACTACAGAATGTCAATTTTAGGTGTCATTTAATAGAGTGTTTCAACTTTATTAAAGCTGAACGACTCAAGTAAGGTGTTATAACACTGCTGAGCTGATGGGCTTTATTGTCATTTTAACCATGTAAAGTGAAATTAAACAACATTCTGCCAGGACCATGGTTCTACATAAGACAACACATTAACCACATGTGATGACATAGAACTTAATAAGACTGGGGAGAAAATATATTGCATCTAAATAATTATATGTACAATTGGAAAAAAATAAATAAATAAATAATCTCCAGGCAAGTAATTTTTTTATTTGGGAAATGTACTTGTACGAAGGACAATCACATGACAATGCTTAATGTTAACCTACTTTTGTAAACTAGTCCTAGGATTTTTGCCATATCGTCAGATAATCAGTTAGTGCCTGGATTTCCATGAAACTTGAAAGGCACATTCAGAGCAAGATTCTGATTCTGATTCTCAGCAACCATAAAGCTGATTGAGCTAAAATATGGCTCACTGCATTGATGAGCTAATCTGCAAAAGGATTTTTGATTATGACCTTGTTACTTAAAAACATGGCCATCATCAAACAATTAGTATTCAGAAGGTTGTTTTACAGGGTTAATGCTGACCTGTCAGTGTTACACCAAAACTTGAATTGTAGGTTCCTCAAGGGACCCTCTATTAAGTAAATGGTCTGCACTTATATAGCACTTTTACTCAAAATTCTTTACACTGTGCCTCATTCAGCCATTCACACACACACCAATGGTAGCAGAGCTGCCATGCAAGGCGCTACCTTGCCATTGGGTGCAACTTCAATGTCTTGCCCAAGGACACGTCAATATGTGGAGTCAAGTGGACCAGGAATCGAACCGCCAACCCTACGATTAGTGGACAACCTGCTCCACCACCTGAGCCACAGCCGCCCAAGTAATCCATTCTTACTCAAATTGGCTACAAGCAGCGTTGAAGTGTCTGAGGCTACATGAACTGAATTCAGCACAATTTCTTGACTAAGAACACTAAAGGTCAGAAATGCAAAACTGTCTATACGAGTTCATGCACTTGGGTGGATATTCTCTCATTACTGATATATGAAGAATGGAGCCAAACACTTCTCCAACTCTTACAGCTTTGATCCTCAGTGGATCACCGGGAGAATGAGGCTTGCCGGGTGCTAATAGTTTAAACCTTGCATATAAACAGCATGACTGCTATTGATGGGAAAATAAAATGATCTGTATATAAACCTGTTTCAATTGGCACTCAAAGTTTATTCAACATGTAATGAGGAGGGTCTCAATGTAATAAGGCGCACAGCATAGGCTTACTGAACACACTGACCTGAACAGAAGATGCACAAAGCAGTAACTCACTGTGAGCGTAAGTGATTGTTCATATTATTATGTCATGATGAAGTCTGCAGTAGTGAACGAGACTTGTCCTGACTGGCTACTCTCAGAACAAAGGACCAAGCTCTTCTAATAGCTCTAGGATAGTAAAAGGGCTGAATATGTCCAATTTAATCTGCAATGCTCTTAAAAGCATCTTCATGTTAACTGACAAAAAGTGCAGGTTATTCATTTCCCCCTTTTTCAGTGATGACTGAAGTACACTGGGAGCAGAGTATACTTAATACTCAAGATATGTTAAAGCAGGATGATTACATTTACCTTTATTCATTTGGCAGGCTCTTTTATCCAAAGTAACTTACAAAGTGAGGTGAATGCAGTCCAATTAATCTAGCTGTTAAAGGAGCTGACAGTAATATAAGTGCTACAGAAATAAAATTGAACCAACTGGCCAGAAACAAGTGCAAAAGAGCAGGAAGAATAGAGCTATGACTAAATGTTCTGAGATGTACAGTAGCTATGGGACACACAGGGCAGGAAGTTGGCTGGGGTCCTGAGTTTTGATGAGGCCGCTGAAGGGTGATTACGGAAATGTCAAAAAGCAGTATCCCCCGATAACCTGACATCTCAGGGTTTAACACAATCACACTAGCATGTCTGTGCCTTGTGCAAGTTCATTTAAAGTTGTATTTTTTGTGTCTGTGTAATGTAATAGTAGGTATTGTATCTGTCAGAATATTTTTTGTGCCACATTATCCTAAGTAGCTAATATTTTTTAAGTTGCATGATAGGTACTGCATGATCAAATAAAAACAATCACTGAGACCAATATGCTCGACTGGGGTTCACTGTCTCTACACCAGGGGTATTGAGCTAAAATATGTACATCCACATGAAATTGCCTGCTTATGACTAACTTATAACTAACCTGGTTCAATGGTATTTTAATGCTTAACCATTAATGCTTAGTTAATGGGTATAAGTAAGAATTTGAATATGTTTTGTTTTTCACTGGCACTGACTATTTGACTAGACATGAGACATCTATTTTGAACTTACAGTAGAGAATACACTTCTCTGTCCGGTCATCTTTAAGCATTAAGTGTGTGTGTGTGTGTGTGTGTGTGTTTAAAAATAGAATAAAAATAGAATTGCTGAACTAGGGCAAGATTCTTTTTTCATACGCCGATCGGCTCAGCTACGATATTTTTTCAAGTACTCGATTCATTTGGCAGAAATATTTTGCAGAGTCCTCATCCAGAGCACAGTCCCTGACCCTGCACCAATGATACAGAATTAAACCACTGCAGCATTGGACATTTAGATAGAACAAAAGGAAATACATGTATACAAAAATATGACATCACTAAGGGTGCTTTATTATATTCAAATGAGTGAAATATGTTGAAAAAGGCCTGCAGAGCCTCGTCACCTCATCTGCATTCACTATGATCAGCCCCAAATCCATGCATATGATGCTAGTTGCCAAGGTAACCCCTCCTTCTAACCAAATGAAAAGTACAAGAAGATCCACGATCTTGTGTGGAAATAAATGGAGAGAAAGTGCTCAATAAAACAAAAATTATTCAAGAAAAAGAAGTTAAGATAAAAGATAACTCACACTTATTGTTGGATTACGATTTCTCCAGACCAGGGGTTGTTTTAGAAGGATTTCTCACAATTCCAGTTGAGGTTCGTGAATGTTGCCTGTGGCCTAATAAATTATCATACACAAGCCACTAAAATTCATAAATCGAGCAGAAACTTTTACACCGATGACTAACCTCAGATTAGTTATTTATGTATTTATTCGTGTTTGTCTGCATTAATGTTACACGGGCCAGCACTCATGTTTAATTCCTCAGCAAGAATGCTGCTCAAATAAGTAGGCGAAAGGAGAGTCACAAAATATTATACATTTAACACAGTGCATGTATGATGAGGTTGAAACGTGAAATAAATATTACTATAAATTTATAAATCCAATTTAGGTTGGAAGCGTAGTACGAGTCTGCAAAACATTCCATGGGAGACATTCTGCTCTTCATTGCCTCTGGTCAAATATCTCGGCTCTTTACAGCTACCAACACATTTTCATAAGCATTTTATTCCCGCTAGGATCTCTCTAGAAGGACTCCACATTTGCTTGACATAATTATGATGTACAATTACTGAACACACTGATCTGTAAACTACTGACTGAGACTGCTTGAGAGATTAGCTGAGTAAGCGGGAATGAATAATCAACCCATAAATGCACATATACAGATCGTTTCTGATTTAAAAGATTTTAAGTATTGTCCAAGGTGATTATGTCCAATAGCCAGTTAAAAACAGCTAACAAAAGAGGCAAGTAGTTTATCTTATTTACATACAGTAAATAAAGTAGTCGCATTGTTTCCACACACATTATAGATGTTATTTCAAAGTCTGAAATTCAAAAGAAATTTAATTTAGTCCTCTTTATCTCCAAATACTCTAGCTAAATATGTTCCGAATACAGAAAAACCGGTCTAAATTTCTTTGGGTACCATGTTATTTTTTCTTTCCACCTTCACTTTCGTATTAAACTGATCATATCCAAGTGGTTCCACCTGTGGGAAATGTTTATAATCCATCAGCCAGGAATCACGTTCATCATGATGTCGAGAGGAATAAACAATTAACCCAACAGTTTAGATGTGGTTGATTTAGCTGCCTGATGGTGCATGCAGTTAGTCAATAAGGACCCTCAGATGAGCAGTCTTCACATCTGAGACCTGGATTGTGTTTCATGTACTGTATATCTGAATCGTATACTCAGATATACAAAAACAATTTATTTTTAAAACCACCTGTCATTATACAAAGGTAATAAAAACTCACACAAGCTGCAAAAAGCCAAATCAATTGGAATCAAAATTCTTTAAAAAAAAAAAAAAAAAGAAGAAGAATTGCTACAATTGTCATTAACTCATCACCCACAAACAGTATAAAGGTTTACAAGTATGTCTGAGGCGCACTGAAAAGCGTTAAAGCAACAGCGACCGAGTTTGAAATGAAATGCACAGCAGCAGGTGATTTGTCACTGTCTCTATTTCATTATGCAAAAGAGGTGTTTAAAGAAAAGCACAGCACAGTAAGTACCTAAACAAATGAAACTGTGTCAGATGGAAATTAATGTTCATATGGCACGTTGTAGAGGGCATGTGACAAACTGCCCCACCCAAGTCATAAATACAGTTTAGAAGGAAAAAAAAAATCTGAGAATTTATGCAATAAAAGCTTTTTAGAAATGGTTACAGTTTTGGTGTTTATCACTGCTCTTCCAAGTCAACAGGTTTTATATGAGAGGAGATAACATTAACAGTCTTACCAATTAATAATGTAAACTTAGTTCACACTCGTAGTTTGGACAATTGTAAGCACTTTTAGCAGTGGACACGGGTCAGCATGGACACTCGGACTGGTCTGCAAGCTGCGATGCACTGTGTTATGTCACTTTTCTATCATAGCCAGCATGAACCTTTTCAGCAATTTGTGCTACAGTAGTCGTTCTGTGGGATCGGGCCACAAGGGCTAGCATTTGTTCCCCACATGCATCAGTGAGCCTTGTGCACCCCTGAACCTGTCACCAGTTCACAAGACCTGTTGTTTTGGAGATGCCCTGACCCAGTCAACCAGCCATCACAATTTAGCCCGTGTCAAAGTCACTCAAATCCTTATGCTTGTCCATTTTTTTCTGCTTCCAACATATCAACTTTGAGAACTTACTTTTCACTTGCTGCCTAATATATCCCACCCCTTGCCAGGTGCCACTGTAATGAGATACTCCTAGTGTTACTGCTGGATGGGTAAGACTTGATGCATAGAGACTTGGATCCAAGATTAGCTATGGTAATAACAATGAAGCAACCTAATTCCTATCACAGGAATTGGCCCACTTGTGTGATCAGTTGGAGTGCAGTCACTGATTAGTGATTATAGGGTTCTGGTCAATAAGGCAGGAATGCTTTTCCCCCCCACCCTGTACATCCATCTAACTGACGGGCCTTCTCAGTGGAGCCTGCTTTACTTGCATGTAATCAATGGGATCAATGGAAAGATAAACTTGATTAGGCTGGTGCTTGATGAAAAACTGTGCATCCAAAACCAAATCAATCCATTTTTATCTGGCCAGGACCTCTGCATTAAAACGAAAGGTTAGTAGTACAGAGATGGGTTTTGCAGCTAGCATTCAGGTTTGACTCCTAGGTAAATGCATGTACTCGTAAAGAAACTTGAATTCTCCATCCCTAATAGAATGGTGGCTGTATGGAAGACCTGCCCCAACTACTCATGTGCAAGAACATGCTGGAGTAAGGCTGATTATTTATGTAACTGTGGTTAACTATGTAACCATAACCATATAACCATGTGGTTAACTATTAACTATGTAACTATGAACCCCGTTTATCTACTATGAGTGTGTAACTCCCGAGTACTACACTGTGCATATATACGCCTAGTGACTTATGACTTATGGCACTTGAGATGTCCTGAATGACGAGAAACCCTGGAGGTCATACAGTGTAAATAGAAGCAGAGTTACAAACATAAGTAGCATTCTATGCTACCTCGGGGAAGGTGTTTAAACCTGGGTAAGATCTGTCATAAGGAACAGAACGTACCATAGGAACAGTACATGCCTTTATGAGTGTCCTTGAAGTTGCTCAGAGATGAATGCTGCACTCACACAAATGGGAGGGGCAAAAATCTCAAGAAAGTGCATGGTGATCCCTGTGTGTCAGCAACAGAAACGTCTTGGAGTAGTACATTTATAAACAAGGCATATGAGGAACAGAGACACTCCTTGTACAGTGGCATGCCCCTGGGCTACCACTTCAGGGTGCAGATGTCACTGCCTTAGATGTATAACACTACAAAATGATGCATTTACCAAAAAAAAATGTTAAACAACAAAACTTTATTAGAAAATGACCTGTTTACTGATTATACTGAGATACTCAACTTTTCAGCCATATATAATGATGACAATGTCCTGTCACGTTTCACCAAAGCCCGTTTGTGCTTAAATCACCCAACACTTATGGTTATTATTAGGAGAAAGGCCCAGTCATAGATTACCATAATTACTATTCAGCCAACCAAAATCTAAATGCATGTCTTATTACCACAACAGCAATTCCCATGTAATATGTAGTGTCAGTTACAAAACGTCTATGCAGAGGTCATATTTGCAGGGAAGAGGCCAAGAAAGAAAGAGAAAAAAGGCTCTGAAACACATCGAAACGCACATGCTCCATTTTAAGCAAAAACCTTCATATAATACTTCAGTCTATCAGGTTGACCTTTAAATGCTATCGATTTAAGGGTTGCTACTGAGGTGCAAATCTATACTCTATGTTAACAGTACAATAAAGTTAGCATGAAATTGAGAAACCGAGGTAGAGCTAGGATTTGCAAAGTTGAGTGAGTGAACATACAAATGAGGTCTTCAATAGAAGTGACTCCATTGATAGAATTATCCTTGAAATGAATGGGTCAATGGAAGTTGTACTATCCAAAATCAAGAACAGAAATGCAGGGGCGAAACAACAGAATATGAATGTCCAGAAAGGTTTATATAAGTATTGAATGTATTAAAATATCCTGTGTATGAGTCACCCACAAGCCAGAAGAAGGGATCACACTGAAAGCTTGAGGAAGCAACTAATTTCTACCGAACAGTACAAATACAAAAATGTCACTTGGACATTTCATTGCAAGACTTCCTCCCGGTATTAAAATGAAATGGCACATCAACTTAGTCTGGAAAATACTGATATGCCTGGTCATTTGTGTGGGGTGATTTGAATTGGATCCAGGCAAGCATATTCGCTTAATCACAGCGGGGTCTGATGGAGGCAGGGAGGGAAATGTGAACACACTCTCAGAAAAAGATGGATTCAATTTTGCTCATGGCAACATCTGAATGAACATATCATTCTTCTATTAAAATCGCAATAAAAGACTGAAAGACTTGAATAAAGCAGAATGAAGATTTCAAAAGGAGAATCACTGAGGAATAGGACAGAGAGTGCTAAGAAATCTGAGTGGACCTTAGTTGGTGTTGTCAGTGGGCTTTCACTGATTGTTAGCTCGGGACTGGGCCTCATTATACCTGACTGTAGGCCATCACGTCCAGAGCAAACACTGGCGTGCTTAACATACTACAGCAAGAGAGCATCTGCCCTGCACCGTTTAGTGTTTTACACGCTCAAACACTTGTGTCATGATTCGAGTAAGGCTATGATGAGAAAACATTCAACTGTGCAGTGCTTTATTTCTCCAGGAGTTTGCACAAAAAATCTTTCTTGTTCATAGCGAAGAACGTACGCTTAGTGGCTGAGGTGGCAGCAGGCTGTGGTAAATGCAAATGAAATTAAAAGAAACATTGGCTTAATTATCAAGTGTGTCACATTGTTTATTAACGAGAGGATTTTAATTTGGGTTTAATTGGAGTATTGATTTACACAGCACTCCTATGTAGCGGAATAAACCTGAGATCAATGCCGCTTTGTAATTCGTGAACATCCAAAAGAAAAGCGATTGAATTATCAGACGATGTGTGGTCTGGAGGAGGCATGCTCTTGCAACATGATCTGCGGATCAACATCTTCATATCGGTGGCACTGCATTACTTTTATAATAAACTGACTGCATCCTATAATAACAATTACTGCAGTTCCTACACAGGCAAATGATATTTAAAGAATTATTTTGGAAAAATATTTTCTATTTTTTAAAAGGTTGTCATTAAATGTTAAACAACACAATGTAAAATGCAACCAAGAGGCCCATGATCACTCTGGATGAATGGCTTTCTTCTTGCCACTCTTCCATAAAGGCCAGATTTGTGCAGTGTACGACTGATTGTTGTCCTATGGACAGACTCTCCCACCTCAGCTGTAGTTCTCTGCAGTTCTTCCAGAGTGATCATGGGCCTCTTGGCTGCATCTCTGATCAGTCTTCTCCTTGTCTGAGCTGAAAGTTTAGAGGGACGGCCAGGTCTTGGTAGATTTGCAGTGGTCTGATACTCCTTCCATTTCAAAATGATCGCTTGCACAGTGCTCCTTGGGATGTTTAAAGCTTGGGAAATCTTTTTGTATCCAAATCCGGCTTTAAACTTCTCCACAACAGTATTACGGACCTGCCTGGTGTGTTCCTTGGTCTTCATGATGCTCTCTGTGCTTTCAACAGAACCCTGAGACTATCACAGAGCAGGTGCATTTATACAGAGACTTGATTACACACAGGTGGATTCTATTTATCACCATCAGTCAACTTCTGGAGTGAGTTTGCTGCACTGAAAGTAAAGGGGCCGAATAATTTTGCACACACCACTTTTCAGTTTTTTATTTGCTAAAAAAGTTTAAAATATCCAATAGATTTCGTTCCACTTCACAATTGTGTCCCACTTGTTGGTGATTCTTCACAAAAAATTTAAATTTTATATCTTTATGTTTGAAGCCTGAAATGTGGCAAAAGGTTGAAAAGTTCAAGGGGGCCGAATACTTTCGCAAGGCACTGTATGGCCAACTTTTAAAGAATGATAATTTTATAGTGCTATTTTAAGAATTTATTAACGTACATTTTTACTTTCGTCAGAGATGGCCACCTTGCTGAAATGCACTGTAAAGACACGTGAATGGGAGGGATTGTAAAATAAACAGGCTATTTTATATCAGCCTATGTCGCAATTCTTTCTCAACTAACACAAATGTGCACTCATCATAGATGAAATGAAGATCATTCGTGATGTGACTGCTAATAACTTTGGAAACTTTACTACTAATGAAATGTTTTACTTTAATCTGTCATTCGGTGGATTTATATGCGGATTAATCTTGTAGCTGCATGGGTTTGTTGCTATGGTTCATTACTTGAATGCTGATAAATGTTAAAATGTCCCAAGCAGCAGAACTGAACAAGTGCTTACCAATATAAAGAAAAAATCAGAGATGGATTATTTGAGTCATCTTTAATGTCGATTTGGATTTCATTTGGTTATCTGTGGTTAAAATATGACTAATCGGAAATAGTTTAGTCGTTGCTATAATCTGTTACACTGTAAAGACGGGCACTAACCCCGCTCCCTGCACCTCGATCATGGATGTGGTGTTTCCTGTTTGTTGGACCGTGATGCTGATTGGCTGGTAGTGGATATCACTTTATGCACTTAGTTATGATGTGCATCAAGTGTCAGTAGTAAAATTGGGATTTGACACATTATTAGTTTTAAACTTACTACTTTTATCGTAAAATGTATGATCTACTTTAGAGTATGACTTACAGTTCAAGTGTTGCAATTGGCTATGGATTTTAAGGCATGCCTTAAATCAACAAATACATGCCTCCAAATTCCTATACCTCCTTTAGATCAATCTAAAGAAGACCAAGTGAAGTAACGGTTTGGCAGTCCAATCCAAAACTATTGGAACGGCAAGGCCAATTCAGTTGTTCGTGCTATATAGCAAAATCATTTGGGTTTGAGATCAAAAGATTGATATGAGAGGAGCCCCCCGCTATTATTTCCTGGTATTTACATCTAGATGTGTTAAACATAAAACATAGAACCTTTTGTATCAGACCACCCAAAGCCTTAATATTTGGTTGCATGTCCCCCATTTCTTGCAATAACTGAATCAAGCCTGTAGCTCGCGGACATCAAATTGTTGGTTTCTTCTCTTATATCAGCCTCTTTCAGTTGTTGTTTGTTTCAGGGGACTTCGCCCTTCAGTCTCCTCTTCAGGAGGTGAAATGCTGCTCAATTGGGTTGAGGTCTGGGAATTGTCTTGGCCAATCTAAAACCTCCCACTTCCACTGAAGACTAAAACCAAGAGATGTTCAAGGTTATTTATTATTTAAACGGTCAATCTAAGAGGACACACCTGGGTAACAAGAAACACCTCAGTTAATGTTCCAATATTTGTGATCTCATACAAACTGGGTGGTCTGATTGAACATAGCACATTTTGTATATCGTTTAACACATCTACATCGGAATACCAGGAAATAAAAACCGAAATTCTAAACTCTCTTCTCATATTCATCTCTTGATCTCAAACCTAAATGTCTTCAGTCTACAGCAAAAAACAAACAAACAAACAAACAAACAAACAAACTAAAAACATGAACTGGCCTTGCCGTTCCAGCAGTTTCGGACGGGACTGCAAATCTAGCTGACTTAATCAACTTCCAGAGGCCTGTGATTGCACCATTGCCCTTTAATGTGAAGTAACTTGCAGATGGAATGTATAAGAATGAACGAGGAAAGGTCCTAAGCGCAATTCCATTGCCTGTTCAGAGGGAGGTGAGGGTCAGTGATCAACAACGCTTTAATCAGGAACAAGGCACCAGAAATACATCTTAGATTCACTTTATCCATGCTGTTGGGTCAGCACAGCCTCAGTAGCCAAGTTTAAAAATACATACAATGAGTTTATTTAAGTCAGTAGTGAATTTGGAACAGTCATTGTTATTGTAATCCAAGGTTACAGCATTACAGTTTCTATACAAAGGTATGACCGTGGGAGTTAGATGTGTACACTCCAAAACGAAGAGGAAAAAAAAAAAAGCATATTCAATAATAATACTTTAAAATCCCTGTCATTTAAAATCCTAAAAAGCCCTTTTTGGATAAAAAAAAATGTTGCTAGTTAATTTGCCCCAATATTAATATAATCATTATAAAATACACGTCCAGAAGAAAAAAATTAAAAATAAAAATCATATATACAAACATCTGTACACGTTTATATATTGAAAAAAGGAGTGGTAAATGTATAAAGCATATTCTGATTATGTGATGATCCCTACGCTTTGGAATGGTCGGTCATTTCTTGATCATAGAGTCAGAATGGGGGGATGGGGGGGCAAGACCACAAATCTTAAGTAAAATCAGCTGACTATTAAACTTACAATTATTCTAATGCTGCAAAAATCCTGCAAAAGGATGGCAGACAGGTCAAGTCATGATTTGTTCATTTTATCCTCATGCCTCTCCAGACGATTTCATTTAAAAGGCCTGTAGATGTGTGAGACAGATCAGATAATGTATCTGGCACTACCACCTGGGCTGAGGCTTTGACTAATAAATGGTGAGTCGAAGAAAAGAAAAAAAACAAGGAGAGAGTCCCTGAACAGGCCAACTCTTTCAGCGTGGAGATGATGAGGGAGTTGCTATGAACTCTTGCTTTTATCACACTGTCAGTAAGGCTGAATCAAAATCATCCAAGCCCAGCGTCTGAGGAAGCGCCGAAGTTTCTGTCTGAAATACTGCCATTCTCACTGCACAATCCCCGAGTCAATGGACGTCTGCTTCCTTGTGGCTTTTGGAGGAGGAGGGGGTGGGGTTTTACTCGGCAGTGGAGGGGGCAGATGCTAGAGAGAAAAGGAGCAAGAGGCAGAGACGACAGAGTTAGAATCTATGGGTGACATTTAGTAAGTACTTCATTTCAAACACTGTAGCTACTGTTTCTAAGGTGTGAGACTTCACCTCAGCACAGAATGTTCCCAGAACACCATTTAGAAAATCTTTGTACTTGTTGGCTGTTTTTTTTAAATGGAAATAAATGTCATCTTGTGGTAATCCGAACAATAAACACACTCAAAACTCAGAAAATCAGTGACATGCTTTTACTGGTCATGTTCACACTGTCACTCAAACTTATATCTTTCTTAACAGTATTGAATTGGGATGTACAGATTGATGAAAATTTCCCATGAAATTTACATAATAATTGAGTTTTCAAGGGAGTTAAACTTTTCACATGACGCGAAGTGACAGCGGCCTAGTATTTGATATCAATATCTTCACACCATGTCGCTTCACGTCATGTCAGGTGTTAAACACGTCTGGTTCTGTGAGCACACGTTACAGGCCAGGGTTACAACATGTACGCTTGTACGAGAGTATCGTCATTAGAGATCGACCGATAATCGGTTTTGTAATTTCATAATAACCGATAAATGGCCATCTTGTGGGCATTTTGAGAATTGCGAGCACTATTGCAGCACTAAATCTGAGGGGAGACGAGTCAGCAACGGTGTGCGCAGGTAAAGTATACTTGCTTTGATTTAATTAATACATTTTATTTAACATAACAGTCATTAAAGTACAAATGAGATGTGTTACATAAACACTGGATATGTAGCTTAAGCAGCTTCGTGCGAAGAAAGAGAGAAACTTACACAGTCACGTAATCTGTTTACCTCATCGAAGCTTTTAATTAAAAGTCGGACGGCGTGGCGCGGTGACGTAATGACGTGCGATGTCAATCGAACTATACTCCTTACATACTTGATGTATAATAGTTCTGTATCTGCTTTTTTTTGTTCTTGGGGTTAATGAGAAGCATTCATGAAGCTCAGATTTAAGATTGTGATTCATCTGATTATTAATATGGCGTGTGTGTGCTGAGAGAAACTGTGACAACTGTCGTAAGTAATTCAAAGGGGTCTTCTAAACACATACATCAAGACAATACGTCAAGGACTACAAGCTATGGCGACTGCAACTGCAAACGTGCACATACAGTGTGTGCTATAGAGAGAATTTCATATATATGTAACCGATATCAAAAATGAAATATGAAGAGGAAAACACAGTGGAGGGAGAAATGTGTACCTCTATCAGAGATGCTAACAATCAGATCATTTCTCTTTAACCACAAGATAAATCATTTCATTTACTGTGCGAGTAAGCGGGAATAGACTAGCCAGTCATCATTGCCACTAAAGGGTAATAGATGGAAAGGGGCGGTCCAGTTGAAAAGGGATGTGAATGAGAGAATGGAGCTTAATAAAGGTAAGGCAGAGGTAAGGAAAGACTGATGAACAAATCAAATCAGGGAGGACAAATCAAGTAAAAAGGATAAAAATGTGAAGTAAGTGCATGGTAATGGATGAAAATGAAGTGCACATTCATTCACTGGATCACAATGCTGCACATACAGGCTGTGTGTTTTCAAGCCGGTTAACAAGTAGACAAAGGTCACATGCACAGTTAGTGTCACTCCTGGTCAAAGCTGTGCTGCCAGTTAGCATTTTGAATTTGAATCGAAAACATCATTAAACCCTGTGTTGGTTCAGAATTGCATATGATGGCTTCATTAATTGCAAGAAAGGTATGTGGATGTCTGTGCATGCTCATGTGTTTTACCCGCTGATGTAGAGGAGGGGGTGTGGTTGGGCTGGCCAGCTCTGGGTTTTCCATCAGGTTCCCATAATCACCCATACCGCTTTTGATAGGCAGAGGAGGTGGAATCTCACCGTAGCCCATCCCATTCAGTTCTAGGTCTATCATACAAAAATGTACAGGGCAGCACTAAAATTAATACGATATTAAAACGCTAACACACAGTTAATAAGGTACAAAAATGTGTTATAGTGTAGGTAAAAAATACAATCTCTTTATGCTGTGTATGAATATTAAGTAACCAGTTTATTACACTGTTTTTACACTGATATAAAGTGTTTATAACGGCTCCATTAAAGCCAAAAGCAGTATCACTGCAGTGGAAAGGCACAGGTTATTTACTTAGTCCCACAGAAATGTCACAGTACAAATGATGACACACAAAGCAACCGCTAGATCATCAGACTGAGGGCAGTACTTGCATGTATGGAGCTTAGATACAGCTTTTCAGAGGAAGAGAATAGAGAACAATGAGCTTTATAAACGAGGCCATTTCTATCAATTCTATCCCTCGAGTGAGTCGAAAAAACAAAAAGGTATTTGAAACAGAAGTGGGTGATACCTCTAGCATGCTAAAAAAGTTCCTCCTCAGGTAACCTCTATTCGAACGATGTAGCTAAGGCAACAGTGACGTACTGCACATAGCAATCGAACTAATCAAAGTGTCCTGCTTGCTAGGTTAATTCTCGCAACCTGAGTAAAAGAAATGAATACGCTACTACTTAAATGAAGCTTACTGGAGGAGGAGAGCATGCTGAAGGTGAGCTTGACCCTTGGAGTGATGGGTGGAGGAAGAGTAGAAGTGGTCTGAGGAACAGCAGGTCCCGGGGACACAGACAGCCTCTTATCTCCCAACACGTTTAGCACTTGACTCTTTGGCCTCTGGGGACGCAGTGGACTGATCTGAAAACAAGAAGAAGAAAACAAAAAAAAACAACAAGAAGGATTAAGAATTAAACCGAGTCAGACGAGGAAGATTGAGAAAATGACTAGTCCTGATAAATCCAGTGATCACTTTATTATTCCTAAAGAAATACATATTAAAATAGGGTCATATTACTCCTACTACTATCACAATGTGCTTTACATATGAATGAAGATAATAATAATAATAATAATAATAATAATAATAATAATAATAATAATAATGGTGAGGCAATCTATAATCACTAAAGCAGGGGTTCACAAACTTTCTTGCAGACATGGACACAAGAAATTTCAGGAACCTGATCAAATTCAATTTATAATTAAAATATCAGGCTCATTATTCTAACGTGTACAATACAGTAATGTTTTGCCTATTTATTGCTGCGGAAGAGCTTTTTATTTCTGCACTATCCACTGAGAGAACATATTAAGTTACTACTTGTTTTGGAGTTACTGGAGTTATTGGAGATTTGGATTAAACAAGTTCAGTTCCAGTGATCATGAAAATAGCCTAATAAATATAATAACGGTGATAATAGTGGATTATTACTTTTTTGTAAACCCCCGGGCTATGCATTATGGACTCCTGGTGGGGAGAAACACTGTATTAAAGAATAATAGCAAATCTATGAATAGACCAAGTTAAACGCTACAAGGTTACCAGGTGCTGATTATTATTAAGTTATTATAGACCTGTTCTCTATTTTTTAAGCCCCAAGTCACACCTCAACTGTTCTGCACAAGAAAGAATGAGCAAACTTATTTCAAAAAAGTAACGTTAAAAAAAAAAAAGGAAAAAAAAAAAAAAAAAAGGATGTTTATGTGTGTTTTCTCACCGTCTCAGACAGGATGACCGCCTCAGTGGGCTGCATGGGAATGTCGGTGGCCTTCAGCTCCTTGTCAAAGATCTCTTGGTGTTTGCTGTTTCTTTTTTCTTTCTTCTTCTCCTTCCTGTCTTTTTCGGGTTCATCCCGGTCCAGCTTGTCCTGAGACTTAAAGTGCTGCTTCTTCGGCAAGAGGGGCTCCAGAGCAAAACTAGAGGAAGAAATTTTTTTGGGGCGAAGAGTCAGAAAAATGGTGCATATAAGGAGGAAGATGGCAGATAAAAAGGAAAATGGAGTAAGAGGAAATGTGTGTTGGGGACGGGGGACGGGGGACCGGGGGGCGCCATGGTCTCCGAATGGACGCTAAAGCAATTTTTAATATCATTGTGACATGTGTAAAATGGAGGTCAAATAGAAATGCTGCTTTGACATTTGGTCTGACAGAGATGCTACAAATAGGGATATGGAACATTTGGGCATGACATCCTGGTATTTATAGACGAGAAGCAAATTAAAGGGAAAAATTTGTATTATTTGTTGTGTTGTGCATTTATTTTTTTGGAATTGATCTGGGCCAACATTTCTATCCTGAAGGGCATGAGCTTTTCCAGGATAACTTCGCCCCAATCCACAGAGCAAGAGTACTCACTGAATAGGTTGATGAGGACGAAAATGATGGAAGTCCAGGGATTCTGGAGCAACGTGTTAGACAGTGCTCTCCAACACCATCATCAAAATAACAACTGAGGGAATATCTTCTAGAAGAATGACGTTCATCACTCCAGTAGTGTGCCTAAGACTGGTAGAATCTATGCCAATGTACACTGAAGATGTTCTGGTGGCTTATGGTGGTCCAATACTTTACTACTGTCTACTCTGTCGAATCTCTGTAGTAAACTTCCCACACCGTCTCAGCTGTCTGCATATGTTAAGAAAGCAGGCATTAAAATAATAAGCCCCCTACTTTCTACTCAGTCCATTCATCTACTTCAGACATTCGGTACAGTAAAGTCTTAAAACCCAGGGCAGAACATCACACGTATATCACCACATCAGATCAGTACAATAAGCGAGCACTCTTCAAGAGTGTCTCCATAAAGGACCATAAAAACTATTGCAACTCCTACAGCAACCTCAGCATCAGTGGATGTCAAAAGCATGCCTTTATACCTACCAAAACTATCAAACAAGCTCTTTTGAATGCTCACGGTATCAATTCAATATCCAGTCTCCATGTCTATTACAGCGTTTTAGAAAAACTTGGTAGAAAAAAAACAAGTCTAAATGACATTTACCACGTCAACAGAGTTGATAGGAATTTGTTTCAGTGCCCTTCTCCCACAACCAGTGCTGTCTCTCATAATTGGTATTTCTAAGTGCTGGCACAGATTTGAGCGAATCAGATTGCTTCAACTGGACGGATTAACCGATCAAATTAAAGAGCATGTGGTGCGATGCCCTTTGCAATTAAATACCAGTGGAGGGCATCGCTGATGAGATCACACTCTCCAAACATGGGCTAATTAATCCTTCAGGCTGGCAATACAGTGCCTGCTTTGCAGGACTGGCAGGAACCTCTCAATATGTCTCACATACACTTTAATCATGCTCACACACATTTCCTAATCATGCATTCATAGATACCCAATATTGGGGGTATCCACTCATACTGAGCACGCTCTCTCTCACACACACACACACACTTATCAGGCTCACACACATTTCCCAATCATGCATCCATAGATACACAATATTGAAGGCATCCACTCTTTTTCTCTCTCTCTCTCTCTCTCTCTCTCACACACACACCCCCCTCACTAACCCGATACTAAAGACATGACATTTCATAAAAGCACAGAATTTTTTTATGCACTATCAGACTTTGTAGTACATTTAAGAGAGCGGATGCTTTTGTTTGATGACCATTACTGGTTCAGAGAAAGGCGACGGGTGGTGGGAAATTAAAAGCTTTGCGGTACAAAATTTAGAGAAGTCACACAGTGAGGAGTTCTGAGAGGCTTTTCTGTTCTACATCAGTGCATGAATGCAAGCTCACATTCCAGCTGTTAATCATATTGTGTGCACCTTTTTTTCCCCTGGCATAAATTCAGCACATTAATGTTAAAACAAACAAGGTCCCAAAATGAAGTATAAACTTGCTGTTCTAACGGAAGCAGCTGCGGATAATCAACCGAGCTTCTCTTTTTATGGGGTGAAAGAGAAGTATAGCTGTGCTTACAAATGACAAGTGCATCGAAAAACCATTTGGACGGTAATTACATGTAATATATTAAGATACTTCAGAGTGCACTGAATGTTCTCCACCATGACTAGAAAATGTCAAGAGTCCTAAATGAGTGCACTATGTAATGGTCAGTGGTACAATACCCATATATCCAGTGGTTTTGGACATATGGGTACTGTTCACCTATTGAAATTATACACTTTTCAAGAACCTACATCTTTAGATATGACCATGGCTCACAGCCTGTGAGGCATTTAGCAGTAGTGACCTCTTATTTAGACTTGCCAAAGCTGTTCATGATTGGCTGTGGCCTTCAGCAGGAGATACATGGCACATCTTAAGGGCCTTTCACACAGAGGGCGATTAAGTGTCGCAAATGTACGATGTGATGGCGCTCTTGAATCAAAACAAGAGAGTCCTGTGGAGCTATTCACACCGGGAACGATCAATCACAGCACGACAAAGAGAGATTTTGTTTTTCCAAATCCAGTGTGTAAATTATCCCATCGCCCAGTGATGAAACGGATCGTCCAATTAGATCTGCGCTTTAGATCACATGCCAGGAGCTGCTTCTGTTTTAGAAAAGGGCAAGGTTGAGGCGCTATAGCACAGAAACCTGTTTTGAAAACAGGTAAATATTATATATAATATATATGTAAACACCAAAGAAAAGTATTCCGGAAGACAGAAGAGAATGTATGTCGAGTTCGTTATCATTGGTGTCTGAGAACAGAGAACGTTTTGATAAAAAATCAGAGCGACTAAAAAAAATATATATATCTTTTCTGTGCTTCTGAACAGTTTGTGTTGTGGTGCTATGTGCCAACATTTAAGTAATGATTCTTCTCAGTGGTCAAAGACGACAGGGCGATCAGCCGAATAGTGGGTTTGCGCCACCTAGTGAGAAGGCGTAAAATGCATTCTCTGTCAACACCACCTATCGAGCAGGTGTGAATTAGCCGAAGGCGATCCATCGTGTCGCGCTCAGTGTGAAAGGGCCCTTAGTTCTCCTTTAGGACCAGAACACCTCTGTGTTTACTTAGTTACTCCACTAGTGTGCAGTGAGAAAGGAGCAAGCTAGTTTGAGTTAAAGTTATGATATTATGATTTTTGAAATATTGACTTTCATGTAGTGTGTTATGGAGCTGTTTGTGAATGTAAAAAAGTCTGCAAAGTTTAAAAAATTAAAGCGCACGTCAAATGGAGTTACTGACTCCCAAAAGAAGGAACCGATTCTGAACAGCTGAAACGAGTCGTTAGTAATCCCAGACTTACTTCCTGTACTAACCTACGTAGGTCTGTAACAAAATACCCTGCCTATGGTCTTCATTGGCTGCTCGTGAACAGACAGAGATGAAAGTTGTTATGGTAGTGGGTGTTTCCTTTTCGACACATGCCGAGAGCGGTAGACCAATCACAACAGACTGGGACATCTGACCAATCAGAGCAGAGTATGCTCTCTGAAAGGCAGAGTTTAGAATGACACCTTTAGAACGGATCATTCAACGAGTCGCTTGCGACACTGGGGGGAAAAAGGTAATGCTGAAATTCCAAATTATGAGCACATTAAAGTGTTTTTACCTTGGATGCATGTAAATCTATTGCATGAGACCTTTAAAACTAAATTAGGCATGTTTCAAAACCATAATAGGTGCACTTTAAGCTACATTGTACTATATAGGCTAGACTGATCAGCATAAATGATATCATTAACTCATTCACACCTTGTGGTAATGTAGCGTAACCAATTCACCTACCAGCATGCTTTTGGGAGGTGGAAGGAGATTTACTCAAATATAATGAGATGTCTAAAAAGGATACAAAAACCATTTTTGGTAAGTTAAGCTTAGTATTTATCTTGTTATTCTATCACTTATTAATTTAAACTGAATCATTCAACATAAAAGAATGACATAACTATGCATGTTTGTCCAAAAAAAATAAAAATAAAAATCACTGAATGTGTAAACTTTCAAGCACAGGTCTACGTCTGAAGTGTAAGGGCTTTGTTATTAGCAGTCGAAACAAAATGTTCTTTCCTACATGGCTAATGCTGGTGTGAGCTGCAAATGCTGTTTTGATCCTGCTCTGACAAGACGATATGGATAATGATACTGAGTGGTGATGAATGTGTGTGTGTGGGGGGGTGTGTGTTGTACCCATCAGATCCTGGTCTTGAGGGTGAGTTGTCTGATGATAAGGAGGTGACAGACGCGACAGACAGTGGCCTCTGAGATGAGGGCATGGTGAAGGAGCGCACCATCGACCGCGGACGTGTGCCACGACGCTCATCCGCCATTGGGGGCTGAAACACATATACAAACCAAACCACATACATTGGGGCTTGAATACTTCAAATAAGTTTAAAAAGGAGTTTTGAGCTTTACAAGCCATTACAGCATACAGAAGTTCCACATAAATCAAACTGTGTCGCTGTTTAACTGCACAGATAAAAGGAAAATTATGATAAAACAGAGAGGACAGAACAAAGCAAAGTAAGAGAACAGATAACTAGATGAATGTACTGAATTCTGATGAAAGTGTATGCTCGGGGAGAGTGTTTGCGTGCTGATTCACCCCGCTTGCCCTTTATACAGTTTGAGTCTCAACAGGAATTTTTACAAAGTGTCATGAAAGGTGAGTCAAACTGTTTACGCATGACTGCCCACGACCAGCAAGACATAGGACACACGTGTCTCCCTCGATCTCACACACACACTGCCCTTGAAGTGGCCTGTTAGTGCACATCCATTACATCCAGGCTCCACATGAGCCATCGTTGGAGTGAGAGGTGACTGACCAGCAGCGCTGCGAGCCTCAGAAACTGATGATCAATTCCTGCTGGGAGCCATCACTAATACTCTCACTGTCTTCCCATCCCCTGCTCCCCTCGGCTTATTAATTGTCCCTCTTTCTCTCTTAATCTCTCTCGTTCTCAGTTTCTCCTGTTATTAATGGAGCAGCATTAGGCGACTCAGCAGGCATGTCTGTGGAGGAGGGGAGTTAGGGGATGAGACACACTGCAGAACCGAGGGACAGTTAGAGGAAAGAGGACTATTCAAGTGGTGTCAGTAGATAATGGTCAGGGGTTTTATCATCATTTTTATATTGCCGAGTATGAAAATGACTAGTGGGCATGGAAACAGCACAGCTGTCAAAAATAAGCAAACGGAGGACCAAGCTAGGTTTACACTGTGTGCCTAATTATCGAGCCAGTCAGCTATGTTAACATGAACAGCTGCTTGTGCTGGTATTTGTTCTGATATGTTAGTCTGCTCCATTTTTTTATGCAAAAATGATAATTTCACTGAACTTATAACCTCCAACTAGCAAAGTTTTACATGCAAAGCTTCCAATGCAAAGTGAAGCTCTACAATAAGCACTTAAATGAACACTAATTATGCACTTAGTTGAATAAGCGATGCATATTTTCTTTTAATGTATGAGCACTGCTTGTTGGAAATCTTTAGCCTCCAATCTGATCCAGTATAAGGATTTGTTTTCCAAGTAGATAAAATCGCTGTGGGTTAAGACCATCTGCTAAATATCATAAATATGACTGTAAATGCAAATCCAGTTAAAGTGGGAGTTCTAGTCTTATATCCCTGGGCACATTTTGGCTCCCTGTACGTCTCACTCCCCCTCCCTCACTAGCTACTCTTTACATGCAGTCTAATAATCCATAAATAACCCATCTGAGAGCTCATGTGGGAGTGCATACACTTCAATCAGGAAGATTAAACCGGTTGTGGCCAATCTGTATGAAATTTATATCCGATTGTACGGGGTGGGGAATTCCTTAAATGGAATAACGGCCATGTTAGAGTCTGATTACTTCCACTATCAGAATCTGTGCATGTGTATGGGTCAGAGTGCACCGCTTTCTGCAATAAAATGCTTGTGTAAGAAAACACAGTCAATGTTTTAAGCCAATAAACAGTTTGAAATCTGTTTAAAATAGCCGCGAGGTCAAACTAGCATTTTGTAGCCCGAGGCAGGATGATTAGTGAGCTGAATTAATTCGCATTAGTAAGAATTCATACGCACTAGTAAGATGAGAAACAAGATTCAACACACGGACTGGAAAGGCCGGGAACGCCACCGCTGCTTTAGAAAAACATGACAGGGAGGATCCAGGCGACAATGGCGGCAGTTTTGAGTTCATTGCATCAGTCAAGTTAAGAGCTGACACCCCAGCTGTCTGCTCGTTTTGTGCTCTATACTCAAGCTTAAAACTTAGTAAATAACATGTGTAAGCTTTATGATTGCCCGTGTATGAGACAAGATAGCACTTTATCAGTTTGTGTAATTTTCCATGCGGGTACACGTAGATGTCAGACATCAGATAATTGTGCTCTTTAAAACGGTCTAGAAACCCTAGGGGTGCCTTTTCTGTTGGGAATCCTGCATTCCTTTTTCTCCTGTTTTTGATTAGAGACAGACAAAGGGAAAGTTTTACATTTTCTTCTTGATCTGTTTGGAATAGGTCAGGTAAAATCTCAATTAGCGATGTCGTTTTTGTTGATTATTTTGCCGTTGCTCACCATGATGCTATTTTCTCAGCCAGCAGGCTACTTTTACACAGTTCTCAAAACATTTAGATCAAAACGACAAATTTGGATCTGCTCCATTTCTGTTAGAACGCAGGCTTGATGGTTTAACTTATTTTTGAGAGAAACAGAAAGGGTCGTATTACTATAGTAACAATCAATGACTCCAGTCAATGCACATAAATCTTGCAAGATTTAACACCCTGTGGTTACCTAAAAAAAATTCACATCCATGTCGCACAAGAAACAATGTTGGATTTGTGTCACTCTTACCTGCAATGTGACTGTAGCGGTCCTGTGCTCAGAGGTCAGGGAATCTTTACTTTTATATTTAGAAAAATGAGAACATGACCGAGCTTAATGCAGCTTCTAGAAGGACCTTTAAATGACCTTTAACATATTAAATAAGTGAGATAATATGGGCATATTTGAATTAATTGGAATTCGTTCAGGAAGAATCCTATTAAATCATACCCAAGTATATAATGATGGTGGTTTTTAAAGCAGGGCTGGAGAGAAACTCAAATTCAGTTTGTTCTTACCAGCGATTTCACACCGTACTGTTTCTCCACCTTCTCTTTTAACTGTTTGAAGCATGCCTCAAGACGGTCGTGGAACGGTCGCAGGGCCTCGGTCACCTTCTCACCATGAATACGCACACCTTCTGCCAGGTATGGGATCTGAAATAAAGCACACATACAAAACAGGAGTTTTTATACCAAGTTGTACATACCAGTCAAAAACACTCTGTGGCTCTATATACTGTACAGTGTGCAAAATACAAAACAGTTCTGCTGTAGGTACGTAAATACGTAATAAACAGTAAATAATTGAAAGAAATTATATATTTTAAACAGTTTTATAAAAACTGCATTCCTATTATTATAGTTATGTTCAGAATGTTCAACCTTCAGTGTTTATTTCCATTTCCTGACCAAAATGTGGTTCTAAAGGGAAATTTTCTGTGAATAATGCTTCAATCTCCACTCAATTTCATGTGTAAAGCACTTTTAACAATATACATCGTCACAAAGCAGCTTTACAGAAATCCGGTTTATATTTAGATCCTAATGAGCGAGTCAGAAGCGACAGTGGCTTGGAAAAACTCAAAGTGAAGACATGAGGAAGAAACCTTGAAAGGAACCAGACTCAAAAGGGAACCCATTCCAATCTGAGTGAAAGACATCCTGATAATCTAAATCATTTTCCCACTTAATGCCAGCTATCTGTGTGGCACTGTAGTATTTTCACCCAAAATAATTACCCAGTCCTAAGTGGGGGATGGTACCCCACACTTATCATCAGGTTAACACCTATATAAATGTGGGAATGGTAAAAGAAAGCACTTCCTGAAGTGGACAGCTTCAGGATTAATATTTAAGCTTTGGATATAGACTGCCAGGATGCTTCAGAGGTAATACTCAGAGTTCTTCCCTTTACTGGGATTTGCTAAAGACACTGTACATGAGGCTACATTAAGATCTACCAGGGTTGTGTGCTTTCCAATAACTGTCGTGCACCTTTTTTTTTTTTTTTGATGGGATGCATTCAGAAAGAGAAATGTAAAAAAGCTAGCCCGTAGCTTAGCTTCAGTCTCAGTTCGACGAGCCTGGGGTCACAGCGAATCCAGAAAAAACGTGAAATCCTGCTTCATCACATCCCTGTAAGTATTTGATATGTCTCCTGTGTTGCGCTCTAAACTCTGATACATAAAACAGGCAGAGCAATCTAACACAGGGCGAATGTTTATTTGCAAGACATATTGCAGGGCAGTATGTATTACTATGGATTTAGCACAAGCCTTCATCCAGGCGCATCAATCAAATGCAACATATCCCATTTTCGGCTGATTTTGAAAGCACCTGAATAGCCTACGCAATTTCAAAAACACGACATATAAGAAATAGTTCTGCAGACGTCTAAATGGTGTTTACTAGAAACACAGTTTGACAACACTGTGCAAAACCCCATTTCCTTCAAACCTAAATGCAAGAGGAATTGAGATTTTTGTGGCAAATATAATGCCCAAGCCATGTTACTGAGAGATATGAGACAGAAAACGCAAACGTCTGCCACTGGCAGCTGACGCAATGCATAGCAATCAGCTGCCTGATCACGTCTCAACACAGATCCTGACTCACTTTAGACATAATTACAGGTTATCCACAGCCAAGCATCAAACACCAAGTCCAGGGTGTTTCATGCTGCTTGATGCATTGATCATTTCTACAACTGGTCAGTGGGTGCGGCTGTTTACAAAACACCCTGGTTTAATGGTCAGAAAATGATGCACTTTTAGGTCCATCCAGGCTTTATTTGTTTAGTGCAGTTTGAACCACACATCCACTTTAAAATTCCATTCTAGTTATCTGATACAATGATATTTTCTCTCCTCTGCGATAGACTGGCAACACATCCAGGCTGTGTTCTTGCCTCATACCAGTGATCCCAGGATAGACTCGTGATCCACCAAGACCCTGACCTGGATAAATCACTTACTGAAGATGGCTGAATGAATAAACCCTCTTCTTCTGGCCTGTTTTCTATTCTTCCATCCAACCTCTGTAGCTCTAGTATTAGTACGAGCCCAACACACACATGGGCTTGCAGGGTTTCATTTTATTGTATTTATTTGCACAAATAAGGAGGATTAAAAAAAAATCAATAACACAATATACAAAAACACTAATGTCTAGGTGAGATAACACCCCTAGAGGTTTATGTCGTATTTAAAGCAGAAATTCTCAGTTAAAGGAATAGTCCATCATTTTTTCCACTCTAAGCTCTATGTAACTTTATCTGTACATATAATGAAAGTCTAAGAGCAGCTGTTGGTGTGTCAATAAACATTTGGGAGAAAGATCTACGCAGAACATTTCCAGGTATTCTTCAGGCAAAGGTCTTTACCAATTACACTAAATCTGTATTGTTCATCCTTCTAGAGATTTTCAGAGGGAAGAATTTGTGGTTATAAGTGAGCAATGTAGCTAATTTGGGATTGATGAATATCAGGTACTTGTTCCAGCCAGTGATGGAAACTATTAAAGAACAGCTTAAGTAGATCTTGCTCTCATTTAGTCCCATCCTAAGACTTTTTCTGATTTAGCGTAATAGTTTGTGTTATATATATTCAAATATTGATTGAATATTTGCCTTTAGACATCCATTATTAAACATTTCTCCCCCCCTTTTAATACACACTGATATTCTTATTAGTAGTAATTGTGCTGGATTATTCCTTTAAATCTGGAACACCTCCAACACCCTTTCATTTCGTTCCGTTTTTAATGCTCAGCATTGAAACACCAACTGAATGGGTGGAGTGGTTTGAGATTTCCTTCAAAAATGCTTTACAGGAAAACACAGAAAACACCATATTAAAATGCTTTCAAAAATATGTAAGTGGTAAATATATGCCTGTGCAAGCTTTTCCACATTCACAAGGCGTAGCAGTGCAGCTTCAGGATTAGCTTGGCTCTTAACCCAGAAATGCTGAATGCATGCAAATAAAGAGAAACCTGAACCTGTATCCACACCTGTCTTTTAATATTTTGGGGGGAAAAAAAAGAAAAAAAAAAAAAAAAGAAGGGACCATCCTGACAGAATCACTTTCATGCAGGGATACGGAGTGAAACTGGAGTCTTCGAATACAGTCAGTTTAGATCGGCTCTGAAACGCTGAATGTTACCCAATTACGCTACTTTCATTCTGAGTACGTCTCAATTTATTCTGATCGACATACAGATATGTTAAAGATGAGATATTGAGTCAGGTTTTGTACACTTTCTTGTTTCTCTTTTGCGGCTTTGTGAATTAGAGCTATCAACTGTCAACAGTTCAATCTGTCAATAGGTCGAATCTATTCATGCAACATCATGAATTTTGACAAGATGGTAGAAGAAATAAGTGTTTTCACACTGAAAGCCTGGGACATGCACTTACTGGAGCCTTGTGATATTCAAACCTGTAACCTTCGCATGGTTTTTTATTGGAATAAGAAACGGTCCATTATCCATCTCACAATGGATTTGGGTTTCAAACAGTTTATCACCTGCATTGTTTCCCCTCTGCTTTAGCCACATTCTTGGATTCAGCTGGTAATTTGCACATCCCGGACTATTCCATTCATTTCACAAAGAATTTTGTCCTCAGCCTAATGATCAACTTTGTTAACTTATGAATTCCTCCAATTTCCAGACATTTGCTCATTTTCTCCTTTTTTGGCGACTACAGGCTTACCTCCTCTCATAGCTTTACTGTGATAATGTTTTAAACCAGCCTCTTGCAGAGGTGTGAATATCGTTAACAAGAGGAGGGGAAAGAAACAAAACATAAAAACAATAGCAATTTTACCACAAAAACCCCAGTGTACATCTATGGAAGACACAGCTCCAGGCTATCAGCAAAAATGATTTCTACAGGCGCACATGAACGAAATTCACAAGTCGAAATTCACCCAGGTGTAAACATGAGTGATCTCCAAAACAAATATATCTTCCGTCCCGCATCCTTTCCTCTTCTGTGATTTGGCTTTTCTAACGGCGAGCGTTATTCATATTTGGTCTGACACGGACTCAACGTGTCATAGGATGAATATTAAGAAGACATGAACCTCTTTCGCTAAAAAAATATATTCGCTTCTGTTTACACATGAGCCTGCTGATAATTTCTTGGAAAGTTGTACTAAGTAGTGCTCCAGATGATTGCCAGGTCAATTTACTCAAGATTGTGACTGGTTCATGTTCACCGCAAACCCTTTTCTAATTAATTATCTCTGAATTAACATGCGGAATGAGTTCTAGTCTGAAAGTAAGTATATCCCAATGAGCAGCAAGCTAGAGTATATTATTTAGAGTATCATACACACAAAACCAATAAGAGTTAAATCTGATTACACTTTTTTATTTTATATTGCCAAGTCATATCCCTGACCCACATTTACTGCAGGTTGGGGAAATCAGTCCTGTGGCTACTCTATGAACCAGTGACTGCTGCCTATGCAGTTTCTCTCAAAACCTCAGGCTCTGTTCGAGTCATTATAGACTGCCTGCTACGCCACAAAATGGCCTCTACATGTCATTTTCCTCCCTTGCACATCTATAAAGGCAGAAAGTACTTCAGCACCTATAACACAGTGAGGAGGGTCATGAGTTGAGCGTAAGTGTGTATGACATGTGCCCTAGAGCAGATAACAACCTGCACAAGGGGCGAGCTCATGAAATCGATCACACGCACTGCAGTGAACAAGATAAAGACACATGATATAAAGGGAAGAATGTTTAGGAAATAGTTAAAATCGTGCATTATTATAGATCATATGTGGACAAATCATAAGTTCATTAAGTAGCACATGAGGTAAGTTAAAGCTACAATATGCTCGGTCAGTCGCATTTTTTGGTGGCCTGAATACACAATTAACTAGCCTAAAATAGTGGTAGCTAACATAATCCAAATGGATGAGCGAGCTAATTATGCAAGTGCATTTAAACAGACTACGGATGTGCACACTACACAGCGTCAATAAGCAAGTACGCAAGGACTCAAGCTACTGTTCAGGGCCCTTAGAAGTAATGTGCCTGTGTGTTCATGTGTCTCGGAGGAAACGTGTTAACCACCCGCTAAAACCCTGCCTCAAAAAAAAAAAAAAAAAAAAGAAAAAACAAAAAAAAAACCTGTTCTACCACTTCCTATAAATCCTATATTCTTAATGCATTATACATTTATTTATAAGAGTTATATATAATGCATGAAATCTTAATATATGACATGAGCCTGTATATATGCACACAAGTTACTTTCATACATAACACTTTAAAAGCATGAGCATATGACTTTTAAAATGCAACAATACATTACATTATAAATAGCTGTATATAAGACACTAATGTCTTGGGTATGATTACCGGGGCAGAGCGTTAAATAACATACGTACCACCACGTCCTGTGCTAGATTTAGTTTCATACAATTTAAAGTGGTCCACAGAGCTCCCCTCTCTAGGAGTAAATTGTCTAAAATACATCCCAATGTTTCTGACGTGTGAAAAATGCAAACTTCCGCCCTGTAACCCGAGTCATATGTTTTACACTCTGCCCCAAACTACAAAACTTTTGGAACTCTTTCTTTGATAGAGTCTGACGTTATTAAAAAAGTTCTAATGCACAGATATTACAAAGTATTTTGCATCCAAACATGAAAAAGAATCTACTCGTGCTGTACAAACGGTTAATTAAGCACTATAACGTATTCTGGATGCTATATAACATGGTATACATTAATTCATAAAGAATTATGAATACAGGATTCATGACGTCGTTGTGTAAATTATAGTGGGCATTATTTATAGACCTGAGGTGAAGCTGTGGTGGGCCGTTTTTACTCTCCACTATTATTCAGAATACACACGCACACACAAACTTCTTTTGTGTAGAAGTCTGACTGCCACTGTCTCTACTCAGCTCAACACCTGACCACACATACACTAAACAATTACCAGAACTCTGAAAACGAGACCGATTGCTGCAATTTTATATATTTATAGATATAATGAAAAATTGCACTGAAGCATATGCTGCTTTGACTGAACATTTGTGAGAACATATGTTGGAGCATCTTCCAGATACTTTTTTTTTTTAAACTGTGTTATGAGCTCTGGTGGCACTTTCTTGTGTTTCATACTTTATTAGTGCACATTTTACTGTCCTGCTGCAACCTGTTATTCCAGTCTTATAAATAAAACGAGCAAAATGACTAAATATTCACAAGTGGGTGATTGATTAGATTTATCTCTAGGAAGGAGCTGTAAATTGAGATAATATAAAGATACCTAGCTTGGAAGTTGTAAAGGAGTGAAGTACAGCACATCTCTCTAGTAAAATAACTCAAACCAGACCAGAGGTTATGTCTTTGAGGCCACGCATGGATGGAAAGATGAACCCATTAAGAATTTGTGAGTATGTTAGTTTAGTGATCGTACTTCTAAAACATTCTTGTCAAATCTTACTGTATATGAACATCCAGCAAGCATTATGCGTTCATTAGGCATTAGTATCATTGTTTATAAATCTCTGACATTCTGTCAAGTTGGCTCATGCTAGCTGTGTGTCCAGTGTTGGCAGAAAAGATTATGAACATTTATGGACATCTGTGCTATGCAACAGTGAGGATTAGGAATTTTTACTGATATCTGAATAATTATCCGTTAAAAAATCCTCATAGGTTAGTCCATGTTAGGCAGCTAACCATCATTCCCATCTATTATCTTTATGACGTCATCTCCAGTGTGTAATCGGCTTACAGGCCCCATAGAGGGAAAGAAGACTTATGCACACTTAATGCTAGTTAACTCTTTAGTAGTTAGCAGTTGTCTTGTCAGCAGGGTTTTTGAATGTTTTTATTTATTTATTTATTTTTTATATGTCAGTTGTTTAAGATCAGGCTTGGCTTTGGGACAGGAAGAACTGTAAAGGATGTACCTGCCAGGCGATCAGGTCCTTCAGCTTGTCAATCTTCTCCTTGTCCTCGGGGTGCTCCTGGATGTACTTCTCTGTGAAAAATGCCTGCAGACGACAAGATTGAGAGAGTCGGCTTTGAGTTTATTCTAATTACATAAAATACATTTGTACAACACTTCCCACGATAGTTAGATAGTTACACGTGCCAAAATTAATACCTTATAAGAACAATAATAATAATAATACCTTTCATACCGGTTATAGCCACATGAGTAACATTCTACAGCTTTTAATTTCATGTACCAGATAGCAAACTGAATTTGGGCCAACATCAAGCATTCCACTGGGCCAACATTAAGCCCACGTCATTTTGTCCATTGGGATAACTTTGGGCCACCAGGGCCAATAGACTTTCAGCCAAATTTGAATCCACTTAACTAATGCTCTGCCTACCGTTGGCAGTTATGAAAAGCACTCATTTGCCATCAGCACTGAGCCAACTTTGGCAGGGTTGATTTAAAAAAATAATGTTGTATAAGGAGTGCCAGGACTATTTGGGGTGTTACATAATGTCTCATACCTGTTCACAACAATGTTTTTACAATCACACAGACAAAAAAAAAAACAACCTACGGAATAAATCCTGATATTTTTGATAGCTACCTTGAGTATAATTTGAGAAACCAAGTCTAGTTTCGACAGTGATGTTAAGAACAGATTTTATAACGTGTCACATAACTTGGCATTACAAAGCCAAATAGTCTATAACAACTTTACAGGCTTATGTCACATATTATGTAACGAATAAAAGAACAGATTGTATCGTTACAGGACAATAATCAACAGGGGGGAGCTGTTACCACGCTGGAGTTGATTATTTTCAAAAAACACCACATCCCGAAGTGAGCTATTCCTCTTACACCAAAGCAATTTGCCATCAATTACAATCCATTTATAGTTCATTGTTGCAGAACCATGGAACAAATGATCAGTTACATCAGTTACAATAGGTATAAATAGTCACTATTCTCACTATCCTGGTTTTCTCACCTGCTTCAAGTGAAATAAGACAATAAATGCAGCATTCTCCTTTATAGAAAGCTTTACCATAGCCATTGGTCTGTGTTACTACTTCTCAAAAATCAATTTTAAGCAAAAAATAAAAAAGAAATAAATGAGTGCCACCATACAAGTCTCAATAGTTCGTTGTTATGATAGAAACAATAGCATTATTATTAACCTGTGATTTGAATTCACAATACATTATGAATACGGGCTTCAGAGTTACAATGTTATAAACATAGCACTCAAATAGTAATACCTTTAAACTCAAAGTAATACTTTTAAACTAAAGAGAGGGGGGGGGGGTTGGGCAGAATACTAACTAATGCTAAATGCGCTCAAGCTCATTTCGTAGCTAATTATCAGATTTTTCCTAAACAAATCAGTGATTTAGATTTGTCTTTTGTGGGGAACTAATAAAATTAATCTGATCTAGAAGCAGAAACAAGAAGAGAAACTTTTTTTTTCCCTAGTAGGAGAAAGAACATTCACATTGTGCATGCTTCTAAAAGAATACAAAACACAAACATTACATCATATAGACTTTTACAGAGTGCAGACCGAGCAAAAATGCTTCTTGAAACTATATCATATCGCTACTGGAGTGAGGCAATATTTCCCAGCAGTTGAGCAATTATTTTCATCTTATAGTAAGACCAGTTAAAGGAAAACAGACTGGTAGTCTTCTCACTTGCCTGAGACTATTACATTGTCTCAATTCTGTTTCAATGTTGTGTGTATTGTTGAGTTCTCAAGAAATTATTACCTGAGAATTCATAAATGTGTGCAGTGCGCCTTCATGTCCGATCTCTCTGCCTTTCAGATTGAACAACACATAAGTCAGCCACGATTTTGGATATGAAACTAATAGTTGAATAAGAATATTATGCTTATATAAAAGATACAGAATATGCTGATATATAAGAATATTATGAATATTAAGTCTGTCAGTGACTGTTAAAGCAGACATTCAAATTCACACAAAAACGCAAGGCCGTGCTGTTCAGCTGTTTTTATGCGTGTGTTTGCATAAGATCGTTCTGAACCTGAAATTAGGTGCCTTGTAGAAGCCTATTAGCCTTGTAGAAGCCTATTAGAGGCAATTTGTGCACATTATCCTACTTTAGATGTATTTGACTAGTCCAAGCAAAATCATTTTAAAACACTGATAAATGCTGAAGAGGATTTATTTTCTTTTAGAACCCCCCATCTCCTCCAAAAAACAAAACAACAACAAAAAAACCTCTCCGTTATCTCCAGTGTGGTTTGATCGTTTTGAGTGAGTAATAGATAAAAAACAGAAGTAAACAGTCATCAGAGTGCACGCTGAGCTTTTTGCTACTTCCTTGATGGCACTTCATGTTTTATTTTTGCATTCATTTGATTCCTGCAGCACTTGAGTGATTAGTTCCTTTGGAGACATCATGCAGGTATATAAACAAATGAATTAGATATTGCTGCTTCAATTAACAAGACAATTATTTTCAACGAGCCATTTCCCCAAAGCTAAAATCCATTAGTAGATGAACAGCTTTCATAGCATTTTATATTTGTTACACTTTTATCTTTCAGCATTAAGCGTTTAACCCCAGTTATTCCAAATACTCCTTCCTCTTTGGTAAAAACGTGGTTCTCACCTTTTCATAGTTAGCAAAGCCACCCATGACAGCGGGGTCCACAATGCCGTTGAGCAGCATGGACAGGGGGTTGATGGGGAGGTTGGGGTCACTGAGATGGCGCTGGACCATGTTGTTGATCTTCTCATTGGTCAGCTGCATGGTCTCTATGGCGTTCTCCAGAGGGCTAATCTCTTCCTGTAAACACAGAGGTACGCAGACTTCAATATTAAAAGTAGGAAATCAAAGCAGAAGAAAGCAGCAGTGACACCAGACATTCACCTCAATATTTTTTCACAAAGATAAAGAAAGAAAGAAATAAATAAAGAAAGAAAGAAATGTCCTATGAGGTCCTGGTACAACAATGTTTTTAGCTAATGCTAGGCCGAGCAAGGATTCGTGTTGGCAAGTTCATATCAAATCACCTGACTTAAGGCACAGAACACATATTTTTTAGAAACACAGATTTCTAAAAAATATTTCTACTTCAAACTCTAAACGATAAACACTCTACTGTAGGGACACATATCTTATACTGATTCTTAAGGGTGCTTCATTTTATAAGATTGTATCTTAGTTTTTTCAACTATAAGTAACAAGAGAAATGAAGGAAATGGCAAAGCAAAGCTCAGGGGTGACTGCTGTTAACTAATTAGCAGTTCCTCTACTTTTCCTGCCCTTATCTGTTCTACAGGTTCAGGAACTCAACGTAAGAAAGAATCACCTGAATGAACTGAGCTCGAATCAAATTAACTGCTACTAGCAAATTGTGTTTCCTTCAGTTAATGTGCTGTTCAAAGGTGAATTTTATGTGCTTTTGCTTTGACTAATGTGTCTTTCAAAAGAAAATAACTAAGATGCTGGAAAGTCTGCATTAACGTCAACAGTTCTCAAAAAAGATGCTATATAGCTCAATTTAAATGAAGCTTCAAAAGAAACCACAAGGAAAATGTCTCGTCTAATCCAGTTCGAACTCTTAGTAAAAAAAAAACCAAAAAAAAAAAACCTCCTATAGTCTCTGATAGAGGTTTAAAAAGGTAATCCGTTCATCTGGATATTTACTGCAGATTGTCCCTTATTCATTCACCGTCTGCGAGAAGGATGTCCCACCACACTGTGACACACTGAAGCTGAGACCGAAACAAATCTGTCTTTCCTGGCCACAACTCACGGTTCTGCAAATAGCTAATGAGAACATCGTGAGGATTATCAGAATAAACAACGGCATCTGAATATGGATAAAAATACACAAAAACACACATGATGAAGACGGAGGGAGCGTGAGGGAGAGGAGGATTTGTGTTTGTGATTATGTGAGAAAGCAGAGAAGAAGCAAGTGACAAAAAAAAAACTGCAATCTGGGCATCAGATGAGCGAAACTAGATCAGCTTGAGCTACACACACATAAGGGGAAAGGGGGGAAAAATAGGAAGATTTAGAGAGGAGAAGCGTTCAAGCTGAGAAACTAACGAAGCTGCTTTGTCATAAAGCTTCCCTAAAATCCAGATCAAGGTCTGAATTATTACAGAACACAATCCAGACTAATTAATCGGCACAAAAGTGTTAACTTCAGCACAAAAACTGAGATTCAGTGAGGACATGTGGAACTATTGGATAGTGCTAACAGGCCACTTTCTCATACTGATTAAACAGATTTCTCTCTTTCTCGCTCGCTCTCTCACACACACACCTCTAATTTATTACAACCCTCAAAGGCACTTTAAATTGAGGACAAGTAAAAGGACTCCTACAAACTTACGGAGTAATTAGTCATGCTGTGAGATTACGCTTCAAATCCATTTCTTTTGCCGTTTTTGGCGTTTTCAAACCCGCCGAGTACAACACTTTATATTCTGATCTAATAATCAATACCAATTTCTTTTTACAAGCAAACCTTATTCCAACACTCTTGCTCCCATTGCTTTAGAAAAAGAAAATCTCTTGGACTTAATTGAGGGAAAAAATAATCAGAGAACACAGTGGGTCGGTATACTCACTGCAGACACAGAGATGACTTCAAACCAGCGCAGGATCCCGGGGAGCTTGTAGGCCGTGACATATGTAGTCCTTTCGATCCACATATTCTATCACACAGAACAAAATGACCAAAATGAACACAAATAGAAAAAAGGAAAGAGAAAAAAAATAAAAACCCTTAATGGGTACAATTATAGACTCAGAGAAATGGCTGCACAGGGCAGACCACTTAGAAAAAGCAGTTATTGGTTTGAACTCCTCTTGAACCTTCAGGTGACTAGACAAATCTGATTTATTTCATAAATTTGATTTTCTTTTTCTTTTCTTTTATTTTTTTAAAGCTGAATGTCTGGAGATTTCGAAACTGAATGAATTCAAACCACCAGCATGTCTGTTGCCAATAAAATTTCATACAATTATGTCCACATGTCCTAATTCGCCATTCAGATGCTTGAACTTTTAAAATTTGCTTCTCAAATTAAAAAAAAAAAAAAAATGTTCACAAGATTTTTGCTGGTGCTCTGAAATTATTTAGTACTCGCCAACCCTCCTATTTCCTACAAATTGTACACTCTCGATTACATGTATAAAATAATAACATTATAAGTGATACATTAATATCTGTTGAAATAATACGGAGAGTCAGTTGACAATTTCATTCATGACTGTCAAGAGATGGTTTGTTCAAAGCAGAATAAATATCCTGAGATCTGACATTTCATGTTTTAAACAGATTTCAGTTGGAAAATACTTTTGTTTTTTTTCCCCTGCTGTTTAGGCTGCAAAAATCTCAAACCTCACAACTTATAATCGATTTACTCTGCTTTTATAAACACACTGACAGTGTGCTTTGTTAAAGTATCAGCATATAGTACATGCTAAATGGTCTGTATTTATATAGCACCTTTAACCTTTGTGGTTCTACAAAGCGCTTTACACGGTTTCTCATTCACACACACGGCAGGAGAGCTGCCACGCAAGGTACTAGCCTGCCATAGGGAGCAACTTGGGGTTCAGTGTCTCACCCAAAGACACGTTGGCGTGCGGAAGCCTGTGGGCCGGGGATCGAACCGCCAACCGAAAGAGTGGACAACCCGCTCTACCACCTGAGCCACAGCCGCCCCAATTCCCATTCCCTTCCCTTCCCTTGCCCAAGCAGATCACAAACCCATACATACAGCAAATTCGTTATCCGGATCTTTCTCGCCTTTGCGGATGGGTCTGGAGTACTGGAACTTCGTGACCTCATTGATGGTGTAAAAACTGTAAGAGAGAGCAGAGCAGCAGTTAGAGGTACTGATCTCTTCGTCCTACAGCATGACACCGGGTCAGCTCTCGGATGAATGAGATATGATGGAGTGGCAGTGTATAGAGGCTACTGTCACACGGGCTAGAGTAACCTCCGGTCTGCTGGAATAAGAAGCAGGGCGAACGCCTGCAGCAACACAACGGATCGGCTTCATTTATTTATGAAAAGGAGGAAAAGACTGCAGGGAGAAGATGGCCATGTAGTAACCAGAAGTATGACAGACACTCAAGACTTTAAAAAGAACTGACAACAACTGATCACTCTGTATTTCTCTTATATACACACACACACCTCCCCTGACAATGAGCCACAAACTAACCCCCCACTTTTTTTTTTTTTTTATATCTCCTCCTCACACTCTCTGAAAATAAACGCCATCTGGTCTCAGAGGCTTTTGAATTAGATTTTGTAATTACTGTGCAATATGAATATCAAACCGAAAAGTCAGCAGCATTTCGATGCCAGCCAGATCAAAGTACATCTGGAATGTGTGCAGGCTTTTCATTCATCTAAGAGAGTGTGTTTGACTAGAACAAGAAACGTGTCACCCTGATGGAAAGAATACAGAGACGGCCACAGAGCTCTGCTAAAATTACACTCCAAGAACCAAACTTTAAAAAGACTTACAATTCCTCACACGGCTACTTCAATGCCTATAAAGTATCAGGACAGATGAGATCCTCGCGCTTTTGATCATTTGTCTACTAATTCCTTCCTGTTCGCGATTCTGTACGATCACTAGTCATTTAAGCGCTAAAGTAAAGCGAACTGAAGTTAATGCCAGCATGATCAGCATTCCAATGTCAAAGATTAGCAGATATCAGGGTGTTCAAATTGCTACAATGGTTTCCCAGGACAAGTACTTATCTGAACGAACAGGGTTTTTATTTTTTATTCACCGGCAGTTGAAGTAGACTTTTTTACTTTCTTCTTAACTTCACTCATCCAACAACCAGAGACAGAAAAACTCTACTCCCCATTAACTTTCAATAAGATACATTGTGTAAAAGTAGCATTTGGTTAATGGCAAAACCCATCCTGTCACATTATGCGTGTGCCCCAAGGATGTGGTCTTGCTGTTGCTATGAACAATTTTTACTAGGCATTAATTAGCTTGACCAGATGCTTGACAATCTTTAAAGCATGTGGTAAAAAAGCATGTGGTACAAAAGTGTAGTGTAAAAACTGTCCTATACCTCTATGCTAGCAAAACAAACAGTCCTCTCACATTTAAACACTACAATGAAGAGGATTATGAGACTCAAAACAATGCTTTTACATGAGATGGGAGAACACGACAGTTCATATTAATATTATCAGGATAAAGATTGTAGACGCATGAAGTCTCGCTCACCATAATGCACATAATCAGCATGTAATGCTTTTCAGTTCAATTACATTAGCTACCACAAAATCGGACTAACTAATTAAATTATGATTTGTCCACGCCGAACATGTTTCTATACATGAAGCAACGTGGAGGATGACAATTTCAAAGACAACATGCAAAAGCAATTAGAACTCAGTTTCGTTTCATAACGTGGCAGAGTAGAAATTTTCCAGTATTTACTCTACATCATAGCTGAAGGTGCAGGTCGGGACAGTGTTACATTGCATTGTTTAATTGGTTCAAATTCTCCCAACTGACATGTGCATGGGGACGTCTAAAACGTGTAGAGGTGGACGAGAGTCAGTTGACTTTTACTAATAAGGTCAAAATGATCAGTTTTGCTTTCAAGCCATCAAGTGGCTCCTTTTTCCTTTCAGTCGGACGGAATATTAACGACCAAAATGTGTTGTAATGTGTGATCTTTAAGAATGCTGCTCTGTGAAGATGAACAATGAGGATGATGATGATGAAGATGAGGATACCTGACTATCTGCTCACACACAGGCTTGTTTTGGAATTTGGGAGCAAGCTCGAGTAAAGGCTTCACTGTGAAACACTGAATATCTACACACAGAATTAAGAAAAAAGGGAACACACACGTTATCTGAGATATGAGGCTTCTATTTAAATTGGCATTTTGGTTAGAGATTAAAAAAAAAAAGAAACGACTTTAAAACCTCAAATGAAAATGTAATAGGAATAATTTCATTAGCCAAGGATAATGTCAAAATACATTTTAAATGGGATTAAAAAGTTTTTTTTTTTTTTTTTTAGCACTACAGACAACTCTAGACCATGGAGTTATTAAGATGTAATGGACATTTTGGTGAGCTCATGTTATGAACGTGATTCATACCTCACTGAATATATGAGAAGCTTACATTCAAATATTACTTGAGATGTTGTATCTGTTTTTTTTTTACTTTACTGCTCTTCATGGGTCAATATATTAAAAACAACTGGGAGAGAACCTCAATCTCTCAAAATACCATGATAAGGCATGTTTAGTTTTATTAGATAAACAAACAAGAAAATTAAATCACACTAACAGTATTTTTTTTATATACATAAAATCACAAATTCATACTGAAATCTCAATACTTTGCTGTTTTACTTAAAACTCCTACTTGTTAAATATTTATCTTTATTTATATACTTAAAACTATATTCAGGCGTTTTCCTTCAGCTGGTGGTCATATTGTATTTGAGTATTATGCATTGCTGTTATACTGTATGACTGATTTTAGAAAACATGGTTCTCCACACGTTTTCTGGGATGCTTAACGCTTCTTAGACTCCAATGCCTGATAGGCAAACACTCTGCATAAAACCTTTAAAGGTCCTGAAGCACCTTAAAGGGTCTAGATTTTAAATGCAGCTATAAAATAAGGCAATGTGATTGTGGTGCGTGAGCATGTCAGCACTATGGAAGGATACACTGGCCAGAGGAAAGGCGGAGCTCATCGTTGGGGGCAGTGGTGGTCTTCATCTTCTCAGCGTTGGGGAACTGTGTGAGTAGCCTCGCCTCAAAATCTTCCCTCCGCTCGTACTCTTTTCCCCGGTAGATAAACATCTTATTCTGCACAAAACAAGCACAAAACCTAATTAACACACATGCTGCAATAATCGCTCTACATGGACTCTTCCAACCACACTGATGTTCTGAACCATTGCATGTTGCAGCATACAAAGACATTCTATACAGTCGTGTGCTTCCAGCATTGTGACATCAGTTTGTGGAAGACCCAAATATGGGCGTGATGGTCAGCTGTCCACAAGCTTTTGGCCCTACAGCTTATAGTCTGATATTTAGTTTTGCAAACAAAAAAGTGCCATATTTGGGTAACAAAATCAGATTGATAAGTTTATTACTCTTCAATAACGTAAGTTAAATTTTAGAAAATAAAACCATTGGTATAAATATTGTTTAATTCTCAACCAGCTGCTTATTACTGTTAACGGTTAACTCATGATTTATACACATTTTGTGATGTAGTTTATTCTGATAATATGTACCGGTAGTAGTCATTTTGCCTAGCTGCAGTAGGACCTGCATTTTTAGTGAGATGTCGATGGTTAAGGCAGGCTACGGAGTGACTGAAATTGCAATAAGACAGCATCAATAAACGGCAGAATAAATCCAATTAAATTATGACATTCCCACATCCACAATAAATGACGCAGCATTCTGGTTAAAAAAGTGCAAAGCCCAGGAGCATCAATGTCAACATATGTGCTCAGATTCAAATGTAACTGTTAACCATGATCTCCAAGCTAACAAGTGTTCCACACATTTACGCAAAAATATGACCAATCCATAGACCATATGCAAATATGACCAATCCATAGACCATATGCAAATATGACCAATCCATAGACCATATGCAAATATGACCAATCCACAGACTATATCCAAATATGACCAATCCATAGACCATATGCAAATATGACCAATCCACAGACTATATCCAAATATGACCAATCCATAGACCATATGCAGATATGACCAATCCATAGTTCAAATGCACACCTATAGCATAAATCTACTAAAGTGAGTGAGGTAGCACGTCAAGCCTTTCAGATCAATGTGCATTGATTCTAGACACTATAAGTGCTTCTTTCTACACATTATTATGCTCATGGACGTATAATCCAGCATTTTTCTACACAACTGTATAAAAGTTACCAAAAACATTGTGTCACTGTTTTAATGTTTATACAGCACAATGCTGGAATATTTGTATGTAAGGACATGTGATTTTAGGAAACACTCCTAATATATATATATATACACATACACACAAACTTTAAATACAGATTCAGCTGACTCATGCAGCCAAAAAGAAGAAGAAAAAGAAGCAAAAAGAAAAAAAAAAGAAAAAAAAGATGAGCTCTGTGCTAAGGACAGAAGCCTGAGGACAGCTGTAGTGTAATTATTTAAATCCTGAATCTCAAATTGTGGTTGCCAGCACTTTCAGCAAAAATGCGTTTTAAAATGCATCACAGTAATCTGCAATTCAAAGAGAGCATGATGCTAGAGCAGTCTTTTGGCAGCCCTCTCTGGAAGACAAGGTCACTACAAGCTCAACAGCAACAGTAGCATTTTAGGAAATTGGTTCCCTGAATGCGCTCCAAACATTCTCGTCTGGCAAGTTGGGACAGCAAATAAAAAGGGCTGCTGGAATGCAAGCTACTCCAAACCTAAGTCATACACTGCAAACACACACACACACACACACACACACACCAACATACGCCTGGCTGGCAGAATGGACCCAGGGACATCTCAAATCATCTCAACAAGCACCTGATCAACAGAAACACTGGACAAGATGGGAGCTGCACTCTGGGAACTAGTCACAACCTATGGCAGAGAAAAGACTGTTTATGAGAAGGTTCCAAGTCCATTAGCATTAATCATATGGCCAGTTATGGCATTATTACAACATTCTTTAGTATGACTGCAAAATGGATTTGGATGTACCTTCAAAACAGTTAAAAATGTACGTGAAGTGAGCGGGAAGTTAAATGTACCTTACACTAGCGTTCTACATACCTAGGGAAAATTAACAGTTTTTAGGTCTTCCAAAAATTTTCATATTCTTATTTTATATATATATATATATATATATATATATATATATATATATATATATATATATATATATATATATACACACACACCCCAGATATCCTTTAAGAACACCTTTGACAAAAGAAGAACGTATTGAAATCATTCTCATGGCTGGATTGGGAAGCTGTGACAAGCCTGTGATGGACTTAAACAGGAGACATGGCAAGCACGTCACACACCAGACTGTTGCCAAACTTATTAACAAATCCAAAAAGTCTGGAAGTGTGGCGGACCAACCGAGAAGTGAACGTCCACAAACATCCCCTGATGAAGGCACAACCGTCGTGGTGCTGGCAAACATAGTCCTCCATGTATGGAGACTTTTGGGACACATGTAGAACTAATTAACATCCCAGCACTGACTTATTAAAAATAATCACTAAAATACATTTTTATGCAATGCCTACACATAAATCTTAGATACAAATAGGATCCAATGACTGCTTTCTCATAAATAAATTTTGTAATTTACTGGTTCTCAAATCAAATGTTTAATGGTACAACACCTAAAAGCCTATTGATGTCATGTTCGGTCATGTTCATACACCAACAGTGATGATTTTCGGCCACTTAGCAGTTATTTTGCCATTAAATTGTCAGGTCAAATAAACATTTGTGACAAATGATTTGTCTTCTCGTTTGATTTTCTGGCACTCTTATAATAATGATAATAATAATGCAGTAAGATAATATAGTGTATGAATGGGTGTGTGAGTGTGTATGTGATTGCGTCCTGCGATGGACAGGCACCCTGTCCAGGATGTACCCTGCCTTGTGCCATATGATCCCTGGGATAGGCTCCAGGTTCCCCGTGACCCTGAAAAGGAGTAAGCGGTAGATGATGGATGGATGGATTATATCTTGTATTCACTAAGGCATTCTGCTTGACCAGCATGAAGATATACTCTTATGCAATGACATGAAAATGATCACAAACTGAACAGACCCACAATTATAATTGTGGGTCTGTGCAGTTTGCGATCATTTTCATGATCACAAACTGTGATCATGAAAATGAGAACAGATCATAATTATTAAATAATTATGACAGGCCTATCTCAAAATAAATACAAATTAAACTATTAAAATGCAGGGCATCTTCCACCTTAACTGCAGTTAGGCAGAGGCTGGTGTCCCTCATGAAACTTTTACATCCTTCCTCAGCCAGATCAAATCAGCAATATGGGAATATTTTGGATAGTATAAAGTTGCAAGGTCTAAAACTTGCACAGCTTCTGATTCGAAAGTTTACCATCGATGTGGTACAAACTGTATGCAATATAATTTTTCATGCATCATATTTCATCCATCCATCCACTTTCTAGACCGCTTATCCTACTGGGTTGCAGGGAACCTGGAGCATATCCCAAGGAGCATGGGGCACAACTTTAACTTTACTACTATATATGGCCTTACTAATACACAACCATCATTTGAATTTTTTTTTTGATTAATAAAAACGAACCTTCAGTCATTCCACTACAAAAATGCATCATGGCTCAAACACGTCATCAGTAAAGATGATGGACTAATTTTTCTGTCACACAAATTTAGCATCATGTCCAGAAAGAGCAAAAGCAGTTGATTTGGAGGAGTTGTGACAGCCTGAAAACGTACAATTAGCTTCCACCCTTTAGACGCAGAGTCCATCAAACACTCTGCGGCTCTCGTTCAGACAGCCATATGGTCCCCCTCTCAATGTGTGCGACAGGACAGAATTGAGGTGTAAGCAAGCAGTGAAAGAGCTCGCTCAGCTTCTACAAACCACCTGAACCCACATACTTCGGGCTTCCAATTAAGCGAGTGCACTGCGGAAATGAAATACGTCTGAGGTACGTTTCAAATCTGCTTCGTGTGATAAGATGGCAAACGGCAGCATGTCTCTTCTACTTGCCGGCAGCTATTCAGGTCACGGTGGAGTTAGATGCTATGCCTCTCATGGCTCCGTGTGCATACCAAAGAGGCTCTGTGAGGAAGGAAAATGCAGGCGCAACACGTTTTCTATTTTCCCGCTGCAGGGGAGGTCTCTTTATAGAGAGGCACAGCAACACAGACAGCACTCCTTCTCCCAGTCTGGCTCAGTGTGTAATGCTAAAACATGAGCAGTAACAAATTACAGCCATGGGGGCATTACAACGAGTGGCAAATTCTGTCTTTCAATTTGGCAGAGGATACGGTTTGAAAACACAATCTCTGTATGTGGAATTAGTTTGTTGTAGCTCGTATTGCTGCTTTTACTTTGACACAGCACCAGCTCTGGAACGTAATGGATTAGACACAAGGACACAAGACACAGAATTGCTGTTTTGGTTCATTCGGGACGTGGCTTCAGAAGTCAGTTACTGTTTTATCTTCTCATGAAGTCTTAATCATAATAAAGCACTACAGACACAACATTAGCAAAAACATTCGATCACAGGGGTCATACTGTGTCTTCGTATGATATCCGAGGTTACCGAATCACCGTTTTACTTTACTTTGCTTCATTTTTGATGACACAAACCCATTAATCTAACACATACTCCAAAGAATTTATAGAACTGGTAATGATAACCGAGGAAAGCAACCCTCTCCATATAACGGAGATAATAGAAGCCATTTTTAAATCTTGTCAAAGAACTCCAGTCTGTGATGAATCCTAATGAGAGCATGGCACCTCATAAATTAGAGGGCAGCAAAAGAAGAGGCAAGGCTGCATACGTTAAATATGCTTTATTTCCACACAGCTTAAGAGTCTTGATCTCTTCTAATGAACACAGTGTACACACACACAAAAGAAGAGACTGTGTGAGCAAATTTAATGCAAGGTTTTAGTAAATGAGGATAATTAAGAAAAGAAACCAAGACCCTGAGTAACATTTTTCAGCTTCACAACTCAACTCATTCACGAAACCACCTATACTTCATATCTGCAGTGTCATGAACCATTAAAGGAGTACTTGAATCTCTTATCTTGCACATCTGTGGATGATTGTGTGACTGTGATGTCAATGAACAAGAATTTCAACACTCTTCCCTATGGTGAGAAAAGAATAGCAAATTTGTTTACTGAAAACTCACATTTAACGGAAGTCTAGGGGCGTGGCCAATAAATTCGTATGCAAAATATAAACAATCAGATGATCCCACATGGAAACCATAAAGATTTACACTTCATAAAAACAGCGTATATCCAAGTTTCACCTAAGCATTAGTGGATAATCTCGCCTGGATACTCTAGATTTGTACCCAAGAACTGCTGCTGTAATCATAAACACTGTCTGGTGCTCATCTAAACAGAATAACATCAGAGAGCGAAATAAAGTGCTCCATATTCCAGACACGCTCCTTGTGACTCACAAGAGCAGGGCTACTAGGCTATGTCTTTGTTTTATGCCAAATTAGTCTAATTCTGAAAAAAAAAAAAAAAATAAAATCTAAATTGTGTGTGCATCATGCAGGGCTGCCATGGGTCATGGAATTTCTGGAATGTCATGGACATTTAATATAGTCTACTCCGGTCAAGGAAAGTCAGGGAATTTTGATCATTTTGGGGTTGAAGTCAGGGAATATCAGGGAATTTGCTGAATGTGAAACGGTGTTATGGGTTAAAAAATTTACTTAAAATGGCTTACAGTACCTTGTAAATGAATGGATTTTTATTTCCAATAAATAAATATATTTTGTTTTATTAGGAAAATTTTGTTTATGAGATGTAAAGACTAGTCATAAGTATATGTTCTTTTTAAGCAATGGAAACTAAGTTTTGCACTGAAAATGTCTGCTAACCAGGAAATCGAGCTTACAGATTTAATGGGTTAAAATAGTTAGTTTTTTTCTGCTCAGTACCCAGGCAAGACTTAAGGTACATAACGTCACGGAAATTCAATATTTTTGTCCGGGGAAAAAGTCATGGAATTTTACATTTGACTTGGAGTGGGAACCCTGACCATGGATAACTTGTTTCCAAAGATAATATTTAGAAAAATTAAGAAACATGTGACAAAGTTTTCCAATGTTTCAGGTCTGTTTGTAAAGTTTTCGCGTTGTAGAAAGGACGGAAATTTTACAGAGACCTGGCAACCCTACACACCAGTGTACAGTAAATCTCTTGAGCAAAGAGCTCATGATTATTTAGCAATATTTTATTTTGTTCTATTGTAATGCACAGCTTTTGTTTCATTATACGCTGCAATCAGTCCATACCATCCCAGCTGCTGAGACTGTGGGTTTGAGAGTTTATTGCTATGTGATGATACCTACTCCCAGCCACTCATGCAGTAGATGCTTTTATAAGCAGACAAATGAAGTCCTACTGCCTAAAATCAATTTGGTTCGGAGAAAACAAAGCGGCTTTATTGGAGCTATTGATTACCTCTAATAATTAAGCATGCCAGTCAGCAACCCCAAAGAGTGACACCAGCACCAGTTTAAAAAGCTTCTCACCACATTTATCTATTTTAGCTGGGTAACACTGCCAAGAAACAGCCACTCAACAAGCTGAGTAATAAGAAGTTATGCTTTTTAGTATAAATGGATGCCGCTGATGACGGAACTAACCGGTTGTACAATATTCCAGAAAATCAGCTGATAAAAAGACATTTCTTTCCACAGAGTAAAAACAAACAAATAAATAAATTAGAAAATCGGTTCTCATTTACATGTTAATGAAATGGACTTTTCCATATATTCCCCAATTTTACCCTGATTATTCCCATGTTCTTGCTGTGGCAAGCCTGGGCAAAAACACTTATTACAATCTCATTTCTATATTAAGGATGTACAGAAGAGTGCCTGAGAACCCAGCTGCTAGGACTCAATCTCATGTGAGCGGAAAATATTCTTATATCGCATGTCAGCAAGGGTGCGGAACATGTGAAAATGGCAATTCGCACACTAAGTGTTCGAAAGAGAGAGAAAAAAGGTAGAGGAATAAGGTACTCCGTGAAATATCTCAATGAAGAGGTTATAAAACTCAGAGACTCTGCAATCATGCCCAGAACTGACCAGAGACATAGCAGGGCAGATGGAGCATGGCTAATTGATTTGCAGTGTACCGGATGGTTTAAAGGTCTAGGTGTTACAGTTGAGAAAACGGAAAACGCGTGCCAAACAAGCTGAACTGGAGTCGCAAATTGGTTTTACTGTCTCCTAAATCCAGACCTTTCTGAAAGCCGACAGGAAATAAATAATAAAATAAAATCCATGCGGTACCAACTGCTATACTGATAAGATCGAATAAGCTTTAGGCAATTATATCAAGTATAAGGAAATATTTAAACAAATAATTGCTGGCTAATTATCACTTTGATGCATGTTTAACGACTCATGCAATGCGAGAAGCCTAGATTTGGCTAGATATCATCATTAATGACTCATCAATGCAGAGCATATTTATCTTAAATGGATGAATGAATGAATAAACGAATGAAGATATTTCTGGATTCCAGTGGTGAGATCTATATTTATGAGACATCTTGGTGTTTTGGCTAAGATGAACAGATATCTGGCCTATCATGAAAGGTTTAATCTGGAGGAAACTCTCGCACTTGCTAACATGTTGTTGATAATGATATCATGTCAGAGGCATGCTACAGTTAAACACCGGGGATTTAACTTAGAAAACCATTCGCATGAGTGCCAGGTTGAATTCTGGGTCCAGTCAGCAACACTTACTACTATAAAACAAAAGTGGTGCTTGATAATTTGTTTATTACCCATCATATCTACACAGGGTTTTGTTGCAGCGGAATATTAAGCAAAGATTATTCATTGCTTTTAGGTAATTTATTCATGAGTACATTTGAGCGCAAACATTTTGCTTACCCTGATGCTATGATGAGAAAGAATTATTTTTTTTTTTGGTAAACATTTTTACAAACAAGACTGTGGAGTTATGTTTCACACATTCAATCATCCATTATCACAAAAAAAAAGCCCCAACATGCTCAGAAGGTGTGTTAGGACATAAACAGTGAATTAAAAACAAAAAGAAAAAAACCCACCTTATTTTGAATAGCTGGTTTGTTTTAAAGTAGACTCACATTTCATTCATCATAGCATTTAGATAATAGATATTGCTGAAATCATAAAATAGAGGTTTGTGTTTCTGTTTTCACTCAGAAACCCAGCAGGATGTAAAGTTCTGCACTGAACTGTAAGAGTAACTCACCCTGAGGAAAGAAGGGAAACCCAGACCATAATAACCCACAGCAAAGTAGTCCGGTTTGGGCCTGATCACCTTCACTATATTCTCATAGAACTGTGCCTGCTTCCTCTGAGATACCGAGAGAGACAGAAAGAGCGAGAGGAGAGAGAGAGAGAGAGAGAGTGAGAGAGAGAGCATAAATGTCTCATTTTACATTCTCATTCTTCACTTTGTTGATGCACATTTGAACATGTATGCTGTGTAGACGCACCAGTAAAGCACTGAGCTGCTCGAAGTCAAACATCTCGTTCTCGTACTGTTCAGCAAGCTCCTTCCCCAGTATGATCGCCTCCTCCCACATCTGTACAACAGGACACACACACACACAAAGCCACAAGAGGTGATTAGACAGTTTAAAGAATACAGCTTTTCTGATTTTTATTCTTTCTTTTTAAGAAGGTCAGAAAGAAAAAAAGAGATTTGTCCATTGATCAATCTTCTACCGCTTACTCCTTTTCAGAGTCACGGGGAGACTATCCCAGTGAGCATCGGGCACAAGGCGGGGTACACCCTGGACATGGTGCCAGTCCATCGCAGGGCACAATCACATACACATTCATACACTACGCACACTTTAGAAAGAGATAAATGGTGGACAAAAGATTTAATAAAAAATAAAATATATGAGCTAACAGTGTACTAACAGTGCACGGCTTTATCGCAGGAATATGTTAAAAGGTATGCAGGATGTGCCTGGGTCAGAGATTAATGGTGTACTAAGCAGAACAACAGTATAATATTATGCACATGATGCCAATAACACAATTCGTAAACCAACACAATTGTCTTAGGACTACAGTTAAACTGGACAAAAGCAAACCTTACAAGAATTCTCAAACAAAACAAACAGATAATAAAAAAGCAGAGATAATAAAAGGTATTGTATTATTAATGGCCTCAAGCTGCATTAATACTGAAATATCTCTAGACAATATGGACGCTTACAGACATGGGTGTTAGCTGCAGTGTCAAAAAACGTACTTCTAAATAGCATTTTTTTTTCTTGCATGTGAGGGCTGAAATTTTTAAAAACTGGACAAAAAAGTTGTATGCATCATAAAACTTGTTTCGGGTGTGATCACTGTTGCAGGACTACCAAACTGAGAAAATGTTAAACTTTTTGGTTAGCCGAGGCTGGTTTGGTGTCGCTAGCCACAGGGAGGCACAACTAAGCGATCATTACAGAGCCATGCAAAGTAATTAGCTGTCTCTAAGCTCTGCTCAGATCATGTTCATGTAACTTGGAACTCATATAGACATTTACACACCTTGTATTCCTGCTCAGCATCAGAGGATGCTACTGTTTTTGTAAAATAAATAAATAAATAAAAAAAAAAAAAAAAACGCCAGCATATATTGGCGTATATGCATTTTTCTCCTCACACTGACTGGCAGAATTGAGAGCTCTCAGCCAATAAGACACAAGTATTTCCATATTTTACTGTATACCCTGCCATACTGTATCACAACACTGCAGTCTTCTTTTACTGACGTTCAGTTATGTAGTGACAAACCGCTCTAAGTGGAGAATTATTCAGGGCTGAAGAGAAAATTGTAGCTTCAGCGCTACAGTCCTGAAAAAGTACATCTAAAATAATAAAAAAAAATAAATAAATAAAAAGCCCCTTGACATTGGTGTTTGGAGTGCATGTTTTGTAATACACGTACATGCACATACAGTATATTTGTAGCAGTTTAGTGCTTGGAAGCTTTTCTTTGCTCAAACTGATAACACACGAGCTTTCTGATTGGGATTGATGGATTATCACTATTACTGCTGCTCCTAATGATGTGAGTAATTTAGCTCCAGAAGGGAGAAAGTCATTTCCACAGTGCCTGAATATAGCAATTGCAGTTGTAATGGCACAAAACAAAAGCTTTAAATATATTCAATTCCACTTCTGTTACTGAGCTGTAAATTTAACAGGATAATTAATTTAAAATATTCATAACTGGCTTGAATCACAAGAGCTGATGAGAGGACAACTAATGAAGTACTATCAAGTCAAGACCTAGAAAGAGACCTGAAGGGGGGACGACAAAAAAAAACAAGAAAAAAAAACAAAAAAAACAACCATGCCCTGAGGATGACCGGTCGTGCTCGGTCTCTCAGCTTCCACTCTCGCTTTATTTCTATTCACGTCTCTTTCGTTCTCTGTGGCCATCTGGTCCAACAGGAGGAGCTACATTTAAAATAGCTTTGCTAGAAAAGGGTGCGCTCAGTCCCTGACAGTGTGTGAAGCAGAGCACGCCAGGATGTCGAACCCTCACTCGAGGACAAGCTGCTCTTCCACTTTCTCACCCCCACAACCCCCACCTACACACACAGGCCTGAAAGAGCCCTCAGTAGGGAATTCTAATTATGGGACTAGCAACAGCAGGGAAATACTCGCCTACCACACACACGCACAATCTGTGTCCCCAAACCACATAATGAGCTTCAGAGTAAGGGGAAAAGCTACTGGGAATCTGTGACCGCACTGTCGAGCGAAGAGCTCTCCATGTCTCTTGACATGCCTCTAACTCCCTGAACAATATTCAAGGCTCCACATGTGATACCCCAACCTAATGGAGATCGACCAGCTTTGGACAAGCACGAGCAGTGCGGTCCACTCCTCCGGATCTAATATCCAATGCACTCCTCCAGGAGTATGCTCTCTGCTTGCTTCAAAATATGAATACATCACTTTAAATGCTTTCTGCTGTCCTTGGAGCTGGAACGCATTTGTGTGTGTGCTCTCTTGAATACTCAGAGCATCGGTTGAAAGTGGCTGCTTCAGGAATACAGAGTTTACCACTTTATTGGGCAATGCTGCTGTGCCTGATACCCCTGATACCCCATCAATACTGTTAGCATGTCAGTGTCACTGTTGTGCTGAGAAAAGTTCAGCACTCTGATGATATCTGCTCAGTGGGGGAGTTACTGATGGATGGGGTTGTGGGGGGCTGTCAGAGGTACAGAACGACAGCGATGGTAGGTATGTTGGGAAATGAGGACACAGGAGGCAGTCTTAAGAGAGCGTGACTTGGCTTTTTTATTTTGTTCTCTCTGCCTTTTTACTAGGGAACTTGTTTGCTAAACACACTCGCCACAGAAACGCATGTGTTTCTGCTCTCTTGCTGCTCAGCTCATACTACGTGCACTCGTTTGATTGCACCATGTGGAAAAAGAGCCGTGGTAATTATCCACAGGTGCACGCTCGTTCCTGGAATTACTCGCTCCGTCTTTCAGACTCTTCCCTTCGTTCACATACATCGCTCGGCCGCGCATCCTGCACCACAGGCATTCATTAAATACCTACAATGTGCACTAATATCTGACAGAAAGGCCACTCAGTGTAAGTGGTGAATAATTGATATGGTATGATATGGGAGAGGTGCTCAGCACACAGACCTGCGGTTATGAGATATTTGTTACTGGCGTGATTCGTTATAATGTTTTCGCATATGCAGTGTTGAGTGGGTTTGAACAGAACCCTGGTGTGTTTTACGCTCGTGGAGCGGTTTGATTAAGCAGGTGAGAACGATGCAAGCACACTCAGGTGTGATGCTAAACAATTAATCCAAAAGTGTGTGAGCAAGATGGTCTCGGTCAGCTTCTGAGTGAATCCTAGAGCGGTCTGACTGCAGTGAGAAAGCGATTCGACTTTATATCAAACCAACTGCATGAAGTGAAGCCGACGATATGAACACGATATGATTTTGGGTTATGGGCATCTTTTTGTGAAACTCAAACTGATTTCTGATGTGCAAGCATGATGTTTTGGGGATGATGTTTTCGATAGGATTTTTGTGACTTCTTAATGGTTGTAAAATAGTTATACGAGTTTTTAAACACACGCCTTATCCCTCATTTATTTTTGCCATTTAATAACTAGCTGTGTGAAACCAAACGCATCAACTACGGACTGTGCGAACGCACTAATAAGTGTGAAAGCATTTCTTTCTTTTTTTTTTTGTAATCTGATCATTAAAGCAAGGCCATACATTAAATGAATGTGTGTGTTTAGCTAATGTTTGATGAGGTTTTGAGCTAACCAGGGTTGGGAGGATTACTTTAAAAATGTATTCCGTTACGGTTACAAATTACTTAATAAAAAATGTAATCAGTAACATATGCATCACAATATGAACGTAATGTAATCTCATTACTTTTGGATTACTCCAAGGTCACACGTGTAAATAAAGTCAAGAGAAATGCAATATGATTGAAAAACCTCCAGTGTTTGGATTTGTCTTAATAAGATAAATGAGTTAAATAAAAGATCACTGTCTGATGAGGGTATTGTTACATCACAAAAGCATTTCCGAGAGCAATGTGCGTTCATTTCTACCAAATTACATGCGTAAAAATGTATTTGCACATGTACCAGGAGGTTGCTCATGTGAGCCACGAACCAGAACTATAATCAACCGCTGTCTGTACCGTGTTACGTCAAAAGATTCATTTCCTTGGTTTTAAATGAAAAAAGAAAAAAAAATCCTGATAGAATTCCCTTGTCTGTTTGTTTTTTTGTTTTAAACAAAACGTACCTCTAATCTGATCACTTTGTTTTTTGACGTAACTGTAACAGATTACAGTTACCAGTTTGTTTTTTTTGTGTGTGTATCCTGATTACGTAACGCCATTACATGTATTCCATTTCTCCCCGAGCCCAGAGCTAACACACTACAGAAAAGCGTTGTAACCTCTACAGGTCTAGCAATAAATAAAGATTCAATTTAGGTCCTTTGAATCTTATTCATACAGCAGCACAGTTTATTATCTTGTGTTTATACGTTGTTCGTTACCTTTCCCTTGTCGAAGTAGGTGATAATCTCCTGGTAAAGCTGGTCCTTGAGCTGGCATTGAGTGCTCGCGTGATATCCATCTCTCTGAGTCAGGTGAGCTGCACACGCGTCTTCTGACCACTGCGGATGCATCACACAATTCCTTAGAACACTTCATCATACTTAATCATAGTTATAATGTCTTATAAACACTAATAAATTGAGTTCATATCATCACACTGGGCCCAAATGCTGCTGACTGGATATAACTTTATTTATACAATCACTATATATCCACATATACAGATATACAGATGTAGAGAGAATCTTACAATATTCACAAGATTCCACCAGATTTAATAAACAACCCAGAAAAAAGGAAGGATGATAAGGATCAACACCATCTCTCTCTCTCTCCTCTTTTTTTTTTTTAAAAGCTGACACCACAGTACACACTACTTCTCTAACTGGTGCGCGCACACACACACACACACACACACACACACACACACAATAACGAGCACACTGCACAGCCAGGTCCAGTCAGCTGACCAGCAGGCAAGCACAGCCATTTGTTAGTGTGTGGAAGTGCTGTTTTCCGCTCAGGGCCCTGTCAGAACAGACTCACTGCCGTGCAAATGTAATTGATATTTCATGTAACACAACACAGGGTAAATGTCCCCAGGAAAGAAACATCTGCAAACAAGAGGCTCATGGGAAACAGCCCGCTGTGCTACATGCCAAGCTACATGTGAATTTGTGTTCCTTCAAAAGGCCAAATGTTTCTGCATGCAGAGAACGACTGTAGTTAATCACTAAAGTGTTTAAAATACTGCAAGCACAGAAGGGGAGAGAAGCATACGCCGGGCTCTCAGAACCAATTGTACTATTTGAATTTTCACAATATTTATGCATACAAAGTAAAAAAAAAAAAACAAATCCACACGTTAATGTTTAATTTGCAACATCATGTCCTACTTTCAGTTGCCTAGTCCATTCAAAGACATGTGTCTTTCAAATTTTGAATAAATGCATTAATTTTCAGAACAATTACCTTTAAACATGAATAAGGTACTGTATGTGTGTGTGCATATAATATATATATATATATATATATAGGAAAACTACTTGAATTAGCAAAACTGCATGGTTTTGCATTGCCTTTCACAGTGATGTTTGTTGGTAAATGAGACATTTTAGCTGTATTCGTGTTTGACGCATGTGAATCGAAGAGGGCTTTGGGCGTTGTGATGATGTCACATGACGCAACTTGGCTCAAATCTACAGAAAATCTGCAGTAATTTTGAAACATTACAAGCTCCTCCGAAATACTGCAGTGTTTGCTTGACTTTACGTCAATATCTGTGACCGCAGAGTCCTGGAGGAACTGATCCATGTATTATGTATATATTACATACAAGCAGGTCATTTTAAACAAACGTTCTTTTAAGTGGCTGAAGCTCAAAAAATTAGATTGACCGTATAAATTCCACCCATTTTTAATTTAGTCAAAAAGTGTATGTTTGCTAGGTTTAAATCAAATGGTCAAAAATGATAAATAAGATTGGAATTAAAAACAGCAAGTTAGAGACTTTTATTTTGTTAGCCTATGAAACGGAACTTTTAGTTAAATGTCAACTATAAGAAAGTATTACTGAGACTAAAATAAAAAACAGAAATGAAATGTCTATAATAAAATTGTGAACTTGTCTGATAAAGCAAGTATGAACTGCCATCGTATGCAATATCAAGGTTTTTGCTTGCACAAAATAATAAATACAATAAATACAATTTACTTCTTGAAAGCTCTCATCTATATACTCATGTCCGATCTCTCCATATGTAACATGTACATCCTTTTCTAAAGCGGGAATGGATGTCCGTTCCTCATTGGAATGACTTTTAAAGGCTGTTTGAATAAGTGAACAAAGGGGCTGTTCAGTTGTGGGAATAAATCACACTGTTAAGTGAGTGTTATTACAACCTCCCTCTGAACAGAGCTCCAAATACCGCTTACTGAAAATGCATAATGACACAGCTGCAGGGAGCATTTTAGAATTAGGAGGGGGGGAAAAAAATTACAACAGTAATCCTTTCAAACGCTCTTAGCTATGCAATAAAAGTGGAGCACCATCACAGCTAAAAGGATGTGTGTGTAGCGGACAAACACTGAAGCTGATGCAGGAAGCTAGGTGTGCGGGTAAAAAAATAACTAAGCAGGCTGGAGATCTTATTTGTAATGGAAATGTATGGGCAGTTGTTGGGACTTCAATAAATGTTAATTAAAAAAAATGATGCATTAGTTAAATATATTTGTACTTTAAATTTGTACTGGCTGGTGAGTGGGAGGGAAATGGCAAATGATCAAATTAGGAAGAAGTCAGCTATAGAATTATTGGCACTATTTAACATGCAGTACGTTTACACGGACAACAATAGTCCGATATTAACCTGATTAAGACGATACTCTGATTAAGAAACTAGCATATAAACAGCGATTTCTAATGACCTTAATCCGACTAAAGTCATACTCGAAGTAAACATAAATCGAATTAAGACACGTAGGTGGAGTTTTCCTGTTTTATTCCCATTATCGATGTGTATTATAGACATGTACACACCTTAATCACACTATTAACGTCGTGTGGGAGTTTTCACCACATTTTGCGACAGTACACGATCACAGACGGCAGCGCTCAACCGTTTGACGGTAAACAAAAGAGCACGGCTGTGTCCCAAACCGCGTACTTACCTACTATATATTAGGCGAAATATATGTATGTACATGCATCGTACGCAGCCCATGGCTTCAAGCAGTTGTCTCTTTGTACGTACAGCATGACAAATAATTAAATGCACTTGAAGCTTTCGTAAAATTAAACATAAAAACACCCAAAACTGTATACGGTACCATAATAAAGACGAAGTGTATGTTGATGCGTGAAATTCTGGAGGGACGTCGGACGGCGTTGCATGGTGATGTAATGACGTGTGCAGGTAATTAATCTATGTTCTATAACATGTAAAACGGGAACATGAAAGGAATGTTCTAAAATCGATTCATGTAAATGCCTCAATCAGAATATTGTCTTATTCAGAATAAGGTCAATAATTAGATTACTGCTCTCCATGTAAACATAGTCATAGATAAGTTAAATATATATATATATATATATATATATATATATATATATCTTCCCAGGAGAATTCTCAGTGCTGTTCTAAATTATGGGACGTAACCGCAGCATACTTCTGCGCAGAAAAAAAAAAAGAAGAGCATAGTACACAACGTTTCAGTCAGATAAAAATAAATCCATAATAATTAAATGAATGCAAGAATAAAATTTTTTATAATTAGCACAAATTTACTTCAATTAAAGATTCAACTTCTCCCATGTAATCAGAATGAGATTGAACTTCCACAAAGACACATTTTCATGCCGTTCACTATATGTATCTTAAATATGAGGGAGTTATACACGAGAAAGGAGTACCTCACTTTGTCCTCTGCGAAACACAGGATTACATTAAAGGCTAACAGTTCCTCAAACAGCAGTGTAATATGACAGTAGCTTTACTGATGATAGTGCTTTTTCTGGGAGGCGAGCCAGTGCTGCACATAGCTTATACATTTAAAAGTAAAATGAAGACTGCTAACTCTTTTCACTCGCAAGGCCAAGCTACTCTTATCTCATACACTGATATTCTTAAAGACAATCATCATATAGAAATATTGCCCATCTGGGCATCTTTGATGGCGTCCAAAACATACGTACATTAGCACACCATGTCCTTATACACCATCAAAATAAGCATATTATATATATATATATATATATATATACACACACACACACACACACTAGATAGATAGATAGATAGATAGATAGATAGATAGATAGATAGATAGATAGATAGATAGATAGATAGATAGATAGATAGATAGATAGATAGATAGATAGATAGATAGATAGATAGATAGATAGATACACACACACACACACACATCTGTACCTTCAAAAGTTTGGCATGCAGTAATAGAGTGTAGGCAGCCTCGGTGTAGTTATCACACTCCTTATGCAGGTCACATAATTTATACAGGTACCTGAACACACACACATACAGAGTAATAAAATACAGACTGCTTCTACAGCACAGAACTTAATACAAAAAAGAAAACTCTGGACAAACTTTAAATGCCGACAATATTCCTCTTCACACTGTAAGGCAAGAATAAGGGAACCTCAAACAGGAAATGAGAAAGTCACATACATACCTGATGTACATCTCCTCCCTCTCAATCTCCTTGTAGAAATTCTGCAAAAAAAAAAAAAGGTAAGACCCAAGGTAACTCATTTCAATGAACACTTAGATTGATACACTAGCTAATAAAAAGGAATCCAACAGACAAAAAGCTTTCCAACGACACAGACTGTATGAGAATGTTACATGCTTAGACAGCTAAGTGTTGAGGACACACACACAAATGATTGTGCACCTTGAATCCTAGTTTTTCAGCTTTTGAAGTGAAAAAGAACGATTTTTTTTCCAGCACTTTCAAGGTCCCCCCCCCCTCCCCTAATATAACTCAGATCAACACTTAATCTCAATTATGTGTTTGAGGAAAACGTGAAGAAAAGCTAGTAGCTAAATTCTTCACTGGAAGGAGATAGCATGATGTCCGTGTTCTTAAGGGCTATAATGGGTACAAGATTGTTTTTCTTCTAAACATAATTAATTAAGTGTTAATCATACAATTATTCTGAATGATCAGAAACCAGGTCATATTTAATCTTTGCCATTAGAGTCACAAATCATGAACCGACATTTTCAAACAAAGATGTGCTTATTTCCCAGGTAGATACAGACATACGAGCTCACCCACTGGCTAAAACTTTAGCAGCTGACCAGAAAGCTGTACACATCTGCTTAACCACCAAAACAATTAACTTTATATAAATAACCGTGTAGGTAAATAAACTGCTCATGCAAGTATAACGTTATTACTGAAGATGCTTGCACCGTTACAGATTACAACAGAAAATCTTAATATAATTAACATAAATCTGTTCTTTGAATTACAGCTTTTGTCAGCGATGCTGCTAGAGAAAATTAATCAACACCTTCTGAACAAGCGTTTTTAATCTTCATTAGTGTGTGCACAAACTAGCTGTACTAAAATATACGTACAGGAATATCAAGGTTAGTGATCTGGAAACTGTGTTTGTAAACTAATAATAATAATAATAATGCCCATTCAATATGAGAGAAAGAGCAGTGCAGCCCCCAACTGAGGGATACGCAGTGTATAAGCTTTCATCGGCATGTTTCTACACACTGCTGTGTGCCTCTGTTTGAAGGAAGATGACCTTTACAGGCTCCCGGTAGACCGGCTACTGTTGACGGTTAGTCTTCCGGAAAACAAAGCAGTGTGTGATCTCAGAATACACACACAAACACACACCAAACACTGCCTGGGTGTGTAAGCATGGTTAAACACTGCCACCGTCGTACCGTTCCCCTTATCAGCAGCTATCTGAATCAGTGCTGGTTTGTATTGCTAAGTGCAGGGTTAATGGTGGTACTCTTGGGAAGATGAAATAAGAAGATGAAAAAACAAACAAACAAAAAAATCTTTGACAAGTCTCACAGGAAAAAACCCCAAAAACTGATAAACTGACAAGTTTCAACGCTAAGGTATTTCACACACTTGAAAAGAAAGGGGTTAGAAAAGGTCGTGATCACACTGATGCAATTCTGGTTCCCGAAATGCACCATTTTTCGTTCTGTAAAGAACACTGGCACGTCGTTTGGCATTTTTTGGCGCCAAGATTAATGGCGGCATTGATTTCCGTAGTTATCTGCGGTAGCTAAATGGGAAATAGAAAAGGTCTATCTATCAAAAATATTATTTCGAGAACAAAAACAAAAGAAATTCTTCTCGAAATCAGTTGTAACTATGGATACCCTGAGAAGGTAGGTTTTTTTTTTTTTTTATCGCTCAATATGGCCAAGAATACAAACTAACCTGCTGTTGTGTAAGGTGATTGTTAAAACAGCTGCTGCCAAGTTCCCCTCGGTTCTAGCTATTAAGCAGCTAAGTGTGTGGTAAAAACACCAAAGTACTGTGTAATTATTTTGGGTAAAAATGTATTAAGCGCCAAGACTATTAAACAAACACATCAGAATAAATAACTGTTTTGCTGTTGTTCGCAAAACCCAGTTACTTGCTTAATTTCTCGAACCAGTGCAGAAGCGCAGTAAACTTTAATTAAACTAATTAAACAAATCTTGGTACTAGAGTTTTGTCCATGATAATGACCCAATACTCAAGAGTTTGCATCACACCCAGGAAAATAACTACAACTTATAAGCCAGGAAAAACTAGAACTCAGGAGACTCTAAAAGAAAGAATTAGCCTTTTTATGACCTAATATGCATCCATTGTGGATGAAAGTGTGAACATTAGGGCTGTGATGGTGGCCTTGACAACCGCACCACCACGGTGGTGGAGTGCCAGATCACATTAATGTTTCTGCTTAATAATAATAAAAATAATAATAATAACAGCCACAATATTAATTTGCATTTATAGTCAAGCATACAGGGGGTGCTAAACGGGCAAACAAATCTCAGGAGCATTGCCTGTTATAAACCCATTTCGGGTCTCCCAAACCCAACTACCTGACCCACCAAGTTAAAAAATAAACCAGAATTTTTTTTAGGCAAGCATGCAGAGACATCTCGTTTACTTGGTACTAATGTCTTAAAATCCGCGTGAACTTAAAAGTTACAGTTGCTGAGAAACTCCGACTTTTTCAACCCAGTAGCTGTATCCTGCCCCAAAAGCTCATTGTTGCCAATGCAACATTTACCAGTGCAAAAAAAGTGTTGTGCCGAGTTGTGGTTAACTGGGCAGACGGTGCAAAAGCAGTCCATCTGAACATCTTAGGAACATTTTAATTGGTTCCAAGGGATTTGAAACGGGCTGTAACTATAATCTACACCTAATCTAGCTAATAATAAATCGTGTAATTGTACAGAAGGGCCGATGTTTGAGCTCACCAACACGTTAACTGTACAGCTCATGCGATTCTCTTTGCTCTCATCGTGCATGATAGTCCTGTAGTCCAGCAACCTCTCCAGCAGACGCACCACCAGACTCACAAAGTTCTCACCGCTCTTTGCCAGGTATTTATGCTTCCTACAGTGCTCCAAGAGGCTAAAACACACACACACACACACACAAACAAACACACATTAATCTGGAAATGGCATGAGAAAAACAACACAGCAATGGCACTTGACAAGAAAATTTATGCCAAACAATTTTTCATGAAACAGGCCTGTGCCCCATCTTCGGAGCTGCCAAAGCGTGTCTCCGACAGTGTCACTGTGAGTGTACTGTTCGATTATGGAGCTTTTGAGCCTGTAAACAGTGTGAGCCTGTGATCGTGCCTTACATCTTCTGGAAGAGAATTTTGTACTGCTCATCTCCGCGGCCTCCTTCCACCTCGTGATCCAGCTTCGTGATGATCTCGTTTTCAAACTGCAATTAAACACAGCAGCTGTAAATAATCACCATGCCTAATTTTCCATTCCATTAGCACCATCCGCTTCCCTTTCTTCTATCCATAGCTTCTCCATTTCAATCTCTCTCTCTCTCTCTCTGTTTGCAAGCGTAATCAGTGTTTAGATCTTCATCTGCTCGTCATCGCTAGCGACGAAACACTCGACTCGGGAGGACAGAGTTCCGGTCAGAGAGAAAAGAGAGAAGAAAACGATATACTGTAGAGCAAGCAAAAACAGTAGGTAGTAGGAGCTACAGGTTAATGCATAGTAACGGCAGAGAAGCAGCAAGTCTGCCCCAGCAGTGCTACGGTGGCGGAGAGTAAGAGCTGAGGAAGCTGGAGATTTATCCTGGCTGCTGTACAGAGAGGAAAACCCCTGCCCTCCTAAAGTAGGGTCAAACTGAGCACAGACAACTCGTGTTCCACTGAAGGGAATAAACAGGGCAGAGTTTAAAGAGTAGAGAGCCTGAGGCAGAACCAATGTTAATGTGGTGCTATTACACAAAGGGATTAGGCACAGCATTTAGACTGAAAAGCACTACGCCTCTAAGATCATAAAAGATCTTCCTGAGCACATCTAACTGATCGTCTATTCGTGTTCGGATGAACTCAAAATGGTGGTGTTATCTGAGGAATGCACGGCGCACAGTACACAAGCAGAGCTCACCTCACCTGAAAATGAATACTGATGAAGTGAGGAAGCCGAACACATTTCGATTTCAGATGAATACCTCAGAGAGACTGCCTTTTATGTAGCGCGTGTCGCACTGGCATGCCCAACATTCCTCTTAGGGACTTTAATTTGGCTTTTAAATCAACTGAAACACTAATCTAATGAATGATCCGGCTAATCCAGGCGTTCACGAGAATCTAAACATTAGCAGCTGGGTTCAAGCGCCAACGTTTTGTCTCTCGCTGCCCAAACAAATGTTTAATCTTGACGCACAACTCAATTAAAAGAAAGGTTTATAGCAAATGATAATGTGTTCTACTTCGAAATATAAAAGAGTGAGAGAGAGAGAGAGAGAGAGAGAGAGAGAGAGAGAGAGAGAGAGAAAAAAAACGGAAGCCTGACTGTTTATTGCTATAGGGAGAAAGCACTGTTTAGCTGAAACCAGAGAGGCAGACTTTCTGTTCCGTCTCCAGTTTTTCTGTCTCTTAACACAGATAATGAATAAACAGAGATACCATTAAACCTCTCTGCACACGTACTACTACACATTCCACACACCTCCAAACTCTCAAACTCCACTGCGATCTAAGAGCTAGAACATACTGTATGTGGTGTTGTCGCTGCATGTACAGCCATCGCAGACTTCGTTCATACAGCAAGGCAAGTTTTAAACCAAGTGTCTGCATTGCAACTTGACCAAATCTAATTAGAGCTGTCACATTTGCTTGTATATCCACGTTGGTTGTTATAGTAACGGCGCAGGTAGGCGTCTGATAAGTAGTGCAGGTAACAGTGTGCTAAGGGCAATGACCAGTCAGGATTCTGAATGCATTCAGCACAGACAACAGCAGTGACAAGAACTGAACAGCTGGATGTTTCTGCAGGTGCTACAGCTAGCCAAGGCTTTGTCCTGATGCCTGATGTGAACATTCTTCATGCACTTAATGATGCACTGACTTATTTCCAGAAATCCAATTGTATCCAATATGAAGCATACAAATGTGATTTGAAATGAACTGCCCAACTGGATATTAGGTGATGGGCATTTGAGGCGAACTATTATCCCAAAGGCTTCGGAATAATAAGAATATTCTGTGCTTTACATCTGAGTATGTATAGTTATTATGAGATAGTAAATGCCAGCTTTCAGCAGGAAAGGTTGCAATTTATTTTCATATAATAGCTATCAGGGCACGAATAATTGTGCTAGCGCAAGCACGCAAAAATGCCACACAATTTTGGTTCTTAGATTGGAGACCTTATAGCACAACTTGTATTATTAACTTTGCTCAAATACTGATTCATCTCTATTCGATATGCAACAGACGTGAAGACTTTTGCAGTTTGACCACTGAGACGGGAACACATTGTTCCTATAAAAGCTTGCTACTTCTGACTTGGACATGCTTTATATATATATATATTGCCATAGGTCATACAGTGGAAATTGGAAAGTATGGGTTTATCAGCTATTAGAACTTTATTATTCTTTTTGTAATGTAGTATTGTGCTTATAAACGGACCCTTTGGAAGCTGCGCGTGAAGTGGAACTCGCACTGCATCATGTCGAAGAAGATGGGGATAGTTGCTTTGCGCAGCTCAATCTCTGGAACAAGCGTCATCTCCAGAATGGGTCCCACCATCTCAGGGATGAACTTGATCTTGTGTGGACCTGGCAACAATTCAAAGGACACAAAGCCAAAGTTTTTAAAGAAGCCATGGTATGATGAAATGGCTCCTGCATTGGAGGTGATCACTGCATTCATTATAAAAATAAATAAATAAATAAAAGTCTGAACAATAAACTGTTGAAAGCAAAAGGTTTTAGAGACTGCGCTATGCTTAGAGAGTTCAGCTCAACCTATCTGTTATGCACATCACCCAGAGTGCTGTCTGTATTTCACTTTATGAAATACAAGAATATGCATCTGGGTCTTATTTTGTTTATTATCCCCTACCTCAGCAAACAGGCTACACAGCTATTAGTCCAAGCTCTTGTCATCTCAAAACCGGACTACTGCAACGCACTACTCTCAGGCCTCCCAGCCAGCTCCATCAAACCCCTTCAAATGATTCAGAATGCAGCAGCACGCCACGTCTTCAACCACAGATGCTGGGAAAAACATCTTGTCTATCACATCCCTGTCAAACAGCAGCGAACACTAGCTACTTGTGTCACGTTTTGAGCACACTGAGTGAATATTTATACTGACACACACACACACACACACACACATATATATATATATATATATATATATATATATATATATATATATAAAAACACACACACACATACAGTATCTCTCAAACGTGAGTACACCCCTAAGTGAAAATGTTCAAATTGGGCCCAAAGTGTCAATATTGTGTGGCCACCATTCTTTTCCAGCACTACTTTAACCCTCTTGGGCATGGAGTTCACCAGAGCTTCACAGGTTGCCACTGGAGTCCTTTTCCACTCATACGTCTATTCATTGAGGGAACCATGAATGCCAACATGTACTGTGACATACTGAAGCAGAGCATGATCAGTATGAAGTCTTCCAGCATGATAACGACCCCAAACACATCTCCAAGGCGACCACTGCCTTGCTAAAGAAGCTGAGGGTGAAGGTGATGGACTAAACCCTATTGGGCATCTGTGGGGCATCCTCAAACAGAAGGTGAAGGAGAACAAGGTCTCTAACATCCACCAGCTCCCTGATGTCGTCATGGAGGAGTGGAAGAGGATTCCAGTGGGAACCTGTGAAGCTCTGGTGAACTCCATGCCCAAGAGGGTTAGGGCAATGCTTGCAAATAATGGTGGCCACACAAAATATTGACACTTTGGGCCCAATTTGGACATTTTCACTTAGGGGTGTATGTAGTTGTACATAGGGGTGTATATAGATTATTGAAAGGGACCAAAAAAGCTCCACAGCTGTAAGCACTAATTAGAAACCACAGAAAGAGCACTACCTAAATACAGAGGTGGTAATGAGATGTAGGATTTCCTTTAGAAATGAGCTTGAAATAGAGAGCTCAACATGTTCTCAGCTCTGAATGTGATTAACAATCATTGCCCTGCTCCAATTAGCACCTACATATATAAACTATTCACAGACGGTGTTTTTTTTGGAGAATAAGCCTGTGGCTAATCAGCTGATTTAGATGCAAAAATAAACTTACAAGTTCAAAAGCTTTCTGATACAAAGGCCCACATTTATAGCCAGTCCCAGAAGAGGAATGCTTTTGTTTTTTTTTTTGTTTTATTAGCTAACCTCAATTAGCACTTTGATATGAATTTAAACCAATACCGATGTATGTGGCTAATGTGAGTCACTAATTTCTTTATTTGTTGTATTATTTACATTTACGGCATTTGGCAGACGCCCTTATCCAGAGCGACTTACAATCATCTCATTATACATCTGAGCAGTTGACGGTTAAGGGCCTTGCTCAAAGGCCCCACAGTGGCAGCTTCACAGTGCTGGGGTTTGAACTCATGATCAGTAGCCCAATGCCTTAACCACTGAGCTACCACTGCCTTTATATCGTTATAGTCTTTTATACGCAAAGAATTAAAGAAATGCCTGAAGTACCTTCAGATTCAAAAAAACGTTTAACACAGATCCAAGATGAAATTTACAATCTTTAAAAGTAGATTTTGCAGCAAGACTCACCCAGGTTGTACCACATGTCCCGGATCTCAAAGCCAATCTGGCGCCTCATGTCCTGATACCTGGAAGACATACAGAAGCATTTCAGAAGCACACAGTTTTCTCATCCTTGTCCAAGGCATCTCTCATCCGAGAGAGACTAAATGATTTCCCTGGCTCAGAAGATTGCATGCTCTCCAAACACAAAGGGCCTCAGGTGTGGTGGCATAAATGAAATAATACATTACAGAACGAATGTCCAAAAGAACATCACATTAACACATTACAATAAATCATGCTAGCTTTTTTTTTGGTACCTTTGGTACAGGAGTACATGCATCTGTAAGTAATACAGAACAGGATTAATAAACAAGCTAAAACAAGGAGAAGTTATACATTTGAGCTGCTGGTCCAAAAATGGCATGGCAAAAAATACTATGAGCTTCACATTTAAATTCTGAAAGTGACCAAAAGACAGAATTCTGCTATGGAACTGATGACTAATGTGACATCCAGCATCAAGTTCTTCAACCCGTTTGGGCTGAAAAGAACCTTAAAGAAGCTGGTTCACTTCTGTTACAGCACAGCCAAGTATATTGGTGTCAAGGCATGGCGATGGTTATTCGGTCACCATGGCGACAGCTTAAGCAAACTCTAGTAACAGTGTATACTGTATATTGCCAGTGTAAATTAAAGGCCCAAAAAATGAATGGCCCAAAGATAACTCCTTGACTGGCAATTAAATTGGAGTTAAAATGGACCTATTGTATAAACTCATGAATGCATTTCGTAATGGTTTAGCTTCTGTAAAGGTTAGCAACTTTTCAGTTGAAAACATGTAGCCGAGTTCCAAATGAGCGTCACGAATCACGTTATTCCAGCACTTTCTCAATCCATCCATTTTCCATACTGCTTATCCTACACAGGGTCGCGGTGGAGCCTGGAGCCTATCCCAGGGAACCCTGGGCACTAGGTGGGGGACACCCTGGACAGGGTTCAGGCACTTTCTCAAAAACACGATATCTTTCAAATAATGTCACAATGGGCCGCATTCCAAGTTCATTAAAGAGTTGGGTTACACAACTGCTTAATTTTTTTTTTTTTTTTTTTTTTTTTTTATTGTAAGTTTATAATATTTATTTTTTTTTTTTTATTTTTTTTTTTTTTTTTTTTTTTTTTTTTTTTTTTTTTTTTTTTGTTTTTTTTATTTTTAAAAAAGTTTTAAAATTTTTTTTTTTTAAAAAAAAAAAAATTAAATAAATTGTTTTAAAAAAAAATAATTATAATAAAAAAAAAAAAAAAAAAAATATTGTTTTTTTTTTTTTTTTTTTTTTTTTTTTTTAATTTTATGAAGTACCTTCATATAGCTGAACTTACATTTTTTTGCGTGCAATTTCAGTATTAAGTCCTATCTCGACTCTGGATATGGCCCATTATGAGTTACCCAGAGAAAAACACAATCCTCTTCTGGACCCTTATCGTCAGTAGCATCAGTGACACTGGATTGGTTTCTAATTACAAATAACCCTAGCTTGTCTTTCAGCAGCAGATCACAAAAAATTGGGTACAAAAATTTCTAAAAACATTAAAGAGGACAGTCATGACTTCAAAAGTGCAATAATTAAACTTTCAGAGTCTGTCACCGTTGAAAATAATACAAGGTAAAATCCTGCAACTGAACGATTATATTTGCATGATCACACACACAATCCCACTCAATTTCCTCCTTCTGGTTAGAGTAACACATGAAGATGTATATCATAATTGGATACATCTGACAAGAGCTGCGCCTGTGTGGGAACCGTGACAACTGTTGATGTCTAGATATACTAATTTGAGATGTTCGTTCAGCCAAAAAATTAATCATCCCTGGTTAAAATATCTGTAAATGGTGTTCATTTAGTGACTTAGGACTAGCAAGTGCATAGCATATACAAATGCATAAGTGGCCTGCGTAAGGTCAGTTTCATATCCACCTTGCTTATTTTGGACCTTGTGGACAGACGTGAACATGAGAGACACCCTGCAGTTCTCGCCTGGTTTCCCAGGGTTGAGCCTGACCAGTATCTGGACGGGAAACCCCCTGGGGCAAACTAAGCTTGATGATGGTAGTGGTATTAGAGAGGCCAGCAGGGAGTGCTATCCCTGTGGTCTGTGTCGGTCCTAATGCCCCAGTATAGTGACAGGGACACTATACTGTAAAAACAGCACCGTCTTTCGGATGAGACGTTAAACCTGACTCTCTGTGGGCATTAAAAATCCCAGGACACTGCTCGTAACAAGCAGGGTGTCCTGGCAGAACTCCCCCATTTCAAGGGTTGTCCACTAATCGTAGGGTTGGTGGTTCGATTCCCGGCCCACCTGACTCAACATAGTGTCCTTGGGCAAGACACTGAACCCCAAGTTGCTCCCAATGGAAAGTTAGCGCCTTGCAAGGCAGCTCTGCTACCATTGGTGTGTGAGTGTGGGTGTGTGAATGAGACACAGTGTAAAGCACTTTGGATAAAAGCGCTATATAAGCGCAGTCCATTTACTTGATCATAGCCTCCTAATAATCCCCATCTCTGAATTAGCTAAATCACTCTCTCCTCTCCACTAATAGCTGGTGTGTGGTGGGCGTCCTGGCACACTATAGGTGCTGTTACATCATCCAGGTGGATGCTACACACTAGTGGTGGTTGAGGAGATTCTCTCAATCCCCCCCATTTTGAGTGTCTAGAAAAGCGCTATATAAATGTAACTGTAACCACCATGCCACCCAGGTGCACATAGTATTGCAAAAATCGGGGGTCAGAGACAGATGTAGGGTTAGGGTTAAAAAGAGATAGTAACTATACAGGTGACATCTAAAGCAAAAGCCACACTTAGCCAGCTATACCAGAATCGCCTTAACCCTGAATCACCACACACGCACACACACACACACACAAGGGATCTGACACTAGATCAACACTCTTGCTCCAAAACACTCAATAAATCTGAGCCAGGCCTGCTCTCTTGTTAATACCCTCTCATCACCACACTGTCACGTAGTGACATTTCAGAGGACCTGAGGCAATCTCTTGAATTTGCATCCACCATTGATTGCTTTGCCAATAAGCTCGCAAAGTGCCATAATTTATGGTGACAAGGACAGGAGAAATCAAGGCCTTATTAACACAAAAGCGGACAGCATCTCGAGCTTGATCCGAGCCTAGGTCTCCTTGTGCTGAAAGTGTGTACCGGAAACTGTAAACCCTAACGTTACATGGAGAACGCAGCGATGACGACCTTTCTGGTAAGAAAAAGAAATGGCTCCCATAATTCTTGAGAGGTTTGGTTTAATTGGGTTTGTAGGAAGCACAAGAGCCACAGTTTTCTGAACCTTTCACATCATATCACAGAGAAGTGTCGGAAATAGTGAAGATCGAGTCATTGCGTTGTAAAATCAAGTAGATTGTATATGCTTATTATATGAGATGACTAGAACACCATTGTTCTGTACCGAAGCAATGAAATGACGTAGAGGTTCGTCAGCTGCACTGCTACGAACAAGCCACAACTTTCACGTCTGTTGGATGGAGCCTTGTTTAGGGTCTTTTTAACTCGTAACTGTTTAAATTGTAGACTGGCTATCTGCATTTATTTTTTAGTTTGTAACACAGTTGCCCATTCATGTATATTTTGAAATATGGAACAAAATCAGCTTTAAATGAAGTAGAAACAAAATGAGCTAAAGCCTTGAATAATGCATTAAACCGGAATTTCCCATTGTACAGTGAAATTCTGTTTTAATCATTACTACTACTACTTTTTTTTTCAAAATATGTGAAAACTCTTGCTGACACATTCGTTCCTCTTACGCTGTCAACATTTTTGCACTATGTCAATCAAAACCATTCTACATCTACATACACAATGCGAAGATGCGAAGTGTTCTAAAAAGAGGTAAAAATAAGCGAGGTCAAATCACGACAACGTCACAGCCTTGTGTGGCTGGGGAGTCCAGACAGCAAAATTAGCCGTGCTCTCTGTGAGGGAGGGATGGCATACTCTCACTCCCCTTTCAATCATAGCTAACCAATCAAGGGCATCTGTGAGACCCAAAACTAACCAATCAAGGGCATCTGTGAGGCCCTGTATGTGGAAGAGGGTAAATTTCCCTTTCCACCAAATGTGTTACAGTACCTTGTTATATGGCACGAACAGCATTTGGTTTCACTTGTCTCAGAGGAAACACTTTTGCCCCACACTCTCCAGTTGATGGGTGTCATGTGATAGGGGACGGTTACCTAGTGGGTAGAAATTGGCCAAAACAAAACTGAGGGAGAAAACGGTTGTCCTAATAAGCAATAACTGAACCAGAAGAATGACTGACCCATGATTCGCTCAGACACCATGATTTCAGACACAATGGCAAACTTCTATATACCAGAATATTTCGGGATTTATAAAAATGCCTGGATTTTAACTAAACAAACTATCAAATTCTAAATGGGCAAATAAGAAGCTGCCACAAACCACTGCAAAAACAGTGCTTGACCAAGTCACAAGGACCTGAGTAACACAGACGAACAGACATGGATAAGTGAAAATGGAGAAAGAGTCCATAAGATTATATACAGTATATAGCACACCTGTTCACAAGGTCACTTTCGAGTCACTAGGCCTCAACTGCTTAATAGTATCTTGTCAAATGTAAGTCGTTTTGGATAAGAGCGTCATTCATGAGTACATTTGAAAAGAAAAAATTATATATATTAATACTGTAGTGTGTGTATTCTAGAGATTGCTTGATGGGAATTCAGAAGGTAAAATGCTGTCAATTGGTTGTCAGACAGACAGCCAATGAACATTAATTGAGCTTATCAGAATCACAGCCAATCTGCTGCCTGACTGGCAGAAATTTTTGGCCTTGCAATAAATCCATTTGCACTGAGGGAAGCTTAGCCTAATGTCAGTAGAGTCCGAGAGATCAGAGGATTAAATATAACTAGTGAAAGAAGCAGTTTCCCCATTTCCCAAATCCTGTGCAGAAGGCTCCTTCAGCTATAATGACACCTATAGGACATCTTTTACGTCATTCGGGCAAAACTAACATAATCGCCTGAACACAATTATTCTTTAGAGATCTCACATTTATATAATTTACTCGCATTTGGTTGTGTTGAGAGAAAATCTGTCCATCAACAACACAACGGCAAGCGAGAGCATTTCTTACACTCCACGTTAATGATGTGCTGAAACACCAAACTGATGTGTGGACCAACGGGTCTATAAATATTGAAGTGTTATCCACATGGACCTAACTGTGTGTTGATCAACTCTGGGGGGTGGGGTGGGGGCTGGGGTTTGAATCGCTGAAACTTAGATACAGTCTTTCTCTGCTCAATAATTCCCTCATCAGTTCATTTCATACGTTCAGAATGTTAGAGCTGCTGTTCAATACAATCAGCCAAAATCATGCAGCTACAAAGTTAGCCAAACTGGGTCAATTCTAATTATGCAAGGATGAAATTGCATACATTGTGGTTTCCAGTGGAATAATCTTTGAAAATGAAACCAGGCTCCGTTCATAAACGGAAACGTTCTCTGCGCCACGTCTTCCGTTACATTGTAGGATCGTTTACAAAAGGGTCCTCGGAATACGTTGGCATTGTTAAAGTCCCATCGTCTACTTTTAATTGCCTCCAAAGTCTCCAAACTTTGAAATGAACCTAATATCCTGTGGAGCTTGATGTACGAAAAGCAGTCTGAATAAATGTATGTAGTTTATGGTGTTATTTTCACGTATTTGTAAAAAAAAAAAAAAAAAGATTGATAAATCATGTGATTACATCTAAAAACAGACAACGTACTGTATGTCACCAAAAAAGTGATCTGACACAAGCAGTGTAGAAGGGTACTTTATCTGTGGCTGAATCTCAATTAGTGTTTCATTGAAAATCTAGTGCACTATTTAGGTTCTACAATTCCCTATGTAGTGAGCATATGTAGTAAACATGAATCTCTTTGGCATAGCGATTCCTGAAAATGATTCCTGCATGACTAGACAGGGTGAAGATTTTCTAGACTTGACTAGACAGCGTGAAGATTTTCCGGTGAATCCTAGCTAGCTAGCTATCTAGCTAGCTAGCTAAATAAATAAATAAATAAATAAATATGTATATATATATATAAATGTCAAATCAAACTAAATATCAGCAGCAAGAAAATATTAAAGTGGGAAAATAAATGCAAAAAAATCTGAAATGATGCTGAGATGATGCTTTCTTCTTTCCTTCAGAAATTTTCTCCTTCGGCAGTTTGTGATATGAAAGCATAGTGTAGTGCTACGTTCACTCTGCCTGAAGCAGTATGCGGTTATTAATGAACTATTATCCAAGTACTGGGCAGATTTGAAATCCAAGACAGAAGTGGAGAGTGAAGACTGAGCTGATGTAAGAAACACACTCGGTACTCACTTCTGAAAGATTTTCGCTCGTTTGTCACTTGAGAAGTTCTCCAGCTGCAAAGACTCCTGGGTAAGGAAGGCCACGGCCAGGTGGAAGTAGTTATTCCACAACTGAAGAACGAAGCAAGGGAAAGGGATGAATTATTCACGAAGCGATAAAGCACACTAGGATCAAGAATTCTTTTGAGCGTTTTCGCTGAACAACCTGAACACTGCAGTATCTGCCCTCCATTTTACTCTCTCCCCGTACTGTAACCCATTTATCTGAAATTAACACTCACCTGAAGCTCGAAGTTGGTCTGGTCCAGGAACTTCTTGCTCAGCACGGCTGCGTATTGATTGATGGCTCGCAGGAAGACTCTGAAAGATAAGAGACAGACCTCGTTTAGCTTCCGCTAACTGATCTGACACCATGCCACGAGCTGCTGATCACTGCTCCAGGTGACGAGTCTCTCCTCATTAGCGAAGCAGTAATAACCCTGTCTACGACATTCAAAAACATTGTTTTAGCTCATTTCCTGTAATTACAGGGCCTGTCTCCTAGCGAGAGGTTCATAAACACAGCTTGTTAAACACGAGAGGGTGGGGTGAACCCCAACACACTGCTATCACTACTCTGGGCGAGAAAGTGCTCTGACCTGAACCACACAAAGGTTTGCAGTGCAAAAAGAGAGGACATAAAACACGGACGTTAAACTTAATCACTAGCCTTTAACTGCTGCAGTGGCAGAACAACATTAGGAGACCATTAAGAGAACATTAAGACAACATTAGGAGGACTACAAATTACAGCTGCACAAGAATGAGATTTCGACCATGTTCTATACACGGAAATTTAGTCTAAATGAAAAAATAACTACACGCTAGTGCTAATGAAGGAAATTACCTGCGTGCATGACACGTGATCACATGACATACGTGAACCACACATAACACCAGTCATTTAAATATTAAAAAAAAAATAAACACATCGCATGACTTTGGCATAAACAGGAAGAGAAATTCATGCAAAATTTCAAACATTAAGTCTTGATTATGAATGCATTAAAAACATGGTAATGGTAACACTATGCTAACTGTCAGGGTGTAATGTCACGCCAACCATCAAGTTGTTTTTCAGCACTTTGTCTTAACGTTTATTTTGTTCTTGCAGAATTTCTAGAGAACGTGTCCACACTTGGTGATTAAAAGGCAAATTAGAGATTTTTATTTTTTAGATAAAATTAAATAAATAAATAAATAAATAAATAAATATATATATATATATACACCGATTCATAAAATGGTCCTAAACTGCAACCATGTTGTACATGTCATGTCAAAAATATTGCTATAATTTGATCCGAAATAATATTTTCTATAATTGTACAATTTTATATCTGAATTTTTTTTTGGTTTAAAAATACAGTGGATTTTGTTTTCCAAGAATAATATTTAATCCTTTTTTTAAAAAAGTATGGTATGGTAGACACAAGGCCAGTCCATTTCCTTTTTAATATAGCACCTCAAAAAGTCAAAAGGATGTGATTTAAAGGGGATATGTTTGGGGGGGTATAATTCACTTTAATAACCGCTGTCTCAGTCTCGGGGGTTTTATGCTGTGCAGGACTGTGTACAAACTTCTGTTTGAATGTGAAATGTGTTTTAAAATAATGTACTAATTAATGTATAGACAGATCAGTCATAACATTAAACCAACTGACAGGAGAAGTGAATAACATTGATTATCTTGTTACAATGGGGCACCTGAGCCAAGGGGTGGGATGTATTAAGTAGCAAGTAAACAGTCAAAGTTCTCAAAGTTGATGTATTGGAAGGAGGAAAAATGGGCAAGCGTAAGGGTTTGTCTGAACGACTGTGACATGGGCCAAATTGTTATGGCTAGATTACTGGGTCATATATATATATATATATATATATATATATATATATATATATATATATATATATATATATAGCTACACAAATTAAAATTCACTGCATAACGACTTCAGTTCGTAAATAACCCTGCAACTGACATCCGTCTGTACACAGAACCTTTTCCTGCTCACGATGTAATCTTAAATTTGACAAGTCCTGACCTGTAACCTCAGATCAAATAAAGTGATCATTACATGCTAAAATGACACTTCACAATCAGTTCAGAAAGACGAGCTCCAGCATGACAGCCCTTAACCTGATCATCACTCCTGACCCCACTGCACAACAGCACTATTATTAAACACCTCTTTCAACCCACTTACAAAGCAGAGCTCTGCTACTACAACAAGAGGGGGAAAAGTCACTATCTGAGAGCACATGAAGATGATTCTGTGTCTCCACTATAAGAGAGCATGTCACTAATGCCTGTGCTTTTAGCCATAAATAAGTTCCTTCCTCAATCCTCCATGTCAAACACACCGCCTGTCTTCACTGGAGCTGAATAAAAAATAGTTTACAGGATTTGAGAATGTAAACAGAGCAGAAAGGCTCTAAATCAGCCTGTAATTTAGCATGAAGGCTGGGATGACAGGATTGGGATGAATATGGGATTTCCAAAAATAAATAAAGATGCTCAGTGCTGCTGTTAAAAAAGAAAAAAAAAAAGAAATATTTACAGAAAACTTAAAGCTTCTGCCTGGTTCATGGCGAAATGTCTGCTGTTTAGTTATTCTGACATACATTCTGACAGACATGTCAAATATAACATATGCTATTAATATGGATAAATACAACCTCAAACAGAAAGCAGAAAATAAAATTAGCTATAATTTTACAAAGGGAAAAAAAGAACACTTCCAAATATAGGCGTAACACCATAAAATGTCTATCAGACATTTGTATAAATGCTGATAAGTAATAAGTAATAAGTAATAATAATGAAAGGTTATCAAAAAAAACCCCCACATAAAAACAACAAGGTGCATTACAGATACTGTACTGTTAATTAAGACATAAAAACACATGGATGCATGATTTAAAGAAAAATAGTCAACAGGGTGGCGTGATGCAGACCGATGTGAAGCATTAGGTGTAGATTACATGCAGCATTCTGTATACAGGTCTCTGTATACAGAGTGAATGAGCTGTTACTATAGAAACAACATCATTATGAGGGAATTAATATAAACCTGTGGTTCGTCTTGCAGCGCATACGGTCAGTGCTGCTGTTATAGAAACGTAAATCAACACCTTCTGACCGGTCAGATTCAAGAGTTCAACGAGAGTTCTGGTAGTGTGTTCTAATGAACAAATATTGAATACATTATGCAACCCGGTATTAAGGCATGCAGCATGTACAGTATGCTACTAAATAAATGAGCAATTATGCGTTTATACATAACTAGCTTATTAGCTTGATTTAGTAAGTAAATACGTGGTCAGCATCCCCGCTCCTGGACACACAACTTCCTGTACGATGCAAAGCTTCTCTTCAAACTGGTAAAGATCTATAAAACTGCTCTGATTTGCGGTACAGGAGGGCAGATCGCCAGGATGCTGGTTGATGACCACTGACATGATTTACACATTATTCAGAACCAGTCTTCAGATTCAAGACTTTGAAGGCCGCAGTGCCTGTAACAACTCAGTAGTTAATTCCAGTACTTGACTTGTGCTCCACTAAAAATAATAATATATAACGAGTAAAATGTATGTGAAACCACTACGACTGCCTTTTATTGCAGCTGATTACTAGCAATTGAGGAACTTGAAGTGTGGACCGGTATAATGAGGGCCGGAGAGGATTGATTCTGTGAGGGGGAAGTTCATGTGAAACTTTAGCTACACCGAAAAGAGAGAGAGAGAGAGAGAGAGAGAGAATATCATTAAACCAGCAGGCATGTACAGTACAACTGGTCCTTCAGACATCTCAAGAGTAAAGTTTCAGAGGACATTGCAGCATATCTATACGTGTAAAATTTACAATCATGTGAAAGTCCTAAATGTGACAAGACGACTTCATATCATCATCATGATTGTAAATGATGAGGGTCTACTCCCCCCCACTCATTTTTAAGCACACTGCTCATATCAGCAGCACTTCTAGAAACAATGAGCAAACGCATTTTCTATAAAAACAAACAACAACAAAAAAAACAATAACAAGCAAACAAATTTCTTTATACAAAATCGTATGCCTCAAAACCCATTAACATATACTTTAAACGGGAAAGAAGCTGTTGAAGAAAAAACATCTGAGACATTTAACCTTGCTGTGACCTTCACCCTGTTTGGATCGATTCCAAAATCGAATCAGTTCATCTGTTGGTTATGATGATAATTCCATAGAAATCCTACAAAACTTTCAATCACTCGCTAAGGGGAATTTCGGACAGCAAGGACGGACAACCCAAAAACATAAGCATGATTAAATAACAACAACAACAAAAATAAGAATAAAAATAATAATAATAAATAGTCCACTAGAATTCAGGCATAAGTATATTAACGGTTAATATTGCACATCCCTGTCATCTTATTAGGATGTATAAATCCAAACTACCAAAAGCACTGTAAATACTATGATCAAATGAGGAGACAGATTTTATAAACATGAGGATTGATTAAATGCTAGATGCGCTGTTTTCAGTTTCGTAACTCTATGTAAACCCATAGAGGTGAGCAGATATGATGGGATTCTGAAGGCACATGTTGAATATAGTACAGTAGTACTTGTAATTAATGTGAAAAAGGTGGATTATTTATTAAATAAAAAATGCTTTTGGAGGGAAAAATAAATAAATAAATAGAGTAAGCACGCATTGTCCAATCAAAGTATACTTTAAACAAAAGGAAAGAGGACAGAAGCACAAGTTTTGCTGTTCTTTTGGTCCGAGTGAAAGAATCACAGCTTTTCTGTTTACCATGTTTGGTACGGACTTGAGACACTTGCGAAGCTAAGAAATCAGTAAAGCAGCTGCCTATGCGCCTGTAACAGTTTGCGCCGCATCATTCTTACCGTGCCATTGATAAGACCTTGTGATAATGCATCTCTCAACTCGAATAGTTTCATTAGCAAGCTATTGATCGATATTAAATTAGCCTCTCGTCTAATATCACCACCCACTTTCGCTGGACAGATACACGATCACATTAAAGGACATACAGAGGGCTTTATGTTCATGACGTTGGCAGCGTGACTAACCACACCTCTTAATAATCCCAACACAAATTTGACAAATGATGCCTCTTCTCACCAGGTTACTGTCTGCACCGATGGTAAAGAAATTAGTTCAGGTAAGACTATGTGAGTCAATGTCACAAGATGCTCTGACTTATTACTGCGTTCACTGAGTTCCTAACAGACAGTATCATTTCAGACTGTAACCACGCATCCAAGACACACACACACACACACTACATCCAACCTGTTAAATATGAGCCTCTCTCTCACGCTCATTGCACTGGCTCTTCTAGTGATAAACTACACTCATTGCTCTAACACACTGCTCGGCTATACTACATCACTATTGTCAGCGATCACGACACGGAGCATCACGCTGTGCAAGACAAGTCTATTCCTTCATCGCCGTCATCAGTCGGGTCAAACGAATCTCTCTGATAATGATCGCACCATTTCTATTCCTATATATTCTCGTAAGCCAGTCACGTACGGTCAACAAATAGATGTACTGCGCACTCTCATTCACTCACTCCTCTCTCTCTCTCTCTCTCACTCTCTCTGACCAAGCTAAATAGCGGCCTAATACTCTGGTGCTGGTTATACCTGTAGGCGCTGTAGTACTCAGACTGAAGCTAAGCAACCTGAAAACAATTTGCGTGCGTTAAAACGCCACTGAGCTGGCTTTCAGCCAACGGGAGTGAAATCAATTGTGAGCTCACTCTTGTGTGACAGTGACGTGATGCAACATATCGGCCACAAGTCATTCATTTTTATTCAGAGCTGGTGATTTCCGGTAACCGACGACAAAGCAGCTATTAGTGACACAACAAGCTTAATGCTAATGAGAGTGAGGGGTGAGAGTAACGTTATGCAATAGGAGTGAGGGGAAGTCTGCTTTACCCTACGGAGCATTATCCATGGGTTTGTTTGTTTTTTTGCTTCCACATATTCGTTCCTACTTGCAGATCCAGTCGGTGAGTCCCTGTTACTCCCAGTAGGCAGTGTTTGATTTACGGAAAACAGGACAGCACTAGTGTTTTCCCCACTCTATTCAGGTACATCAAACCCCCTGAATCCTGTAAAGTAGGTTGCAGAATTCATGAAAAGGGACACTAGCAGACAGTGATGCACTGCACAGATATATGTTCTACACAAGCTTCCTTCCAGAATTGTTTTTAGAACCATAGCATGTATGTATGTATATATATATATATATATATATATATATATATATATATATATATATATATAAAATAGCATTAAAAAAAAAAGTTCTGTAGTTAGCTTGTGGGGATAATCACACTACCCTGGCACTACCAGTGAGCTCATGGTAACTGGCAGCAAACTAAAGATAGGAAAGCCAAACAATCATCATAGAGCAACTGAGTGACATAAGGCAAAAAAACTAAACAACCCAAAACGCACGTCTTATGTGAGTGCAGGGCAAGAGTGAGAGCGCAATTTCCAAAGATTTGCATTTGAATACAACTACTATTACAAATACTAAAATCTTCCATACAGATAAGAACATATTCAAGACATATTTGTACGATTAAAGTAATAGACTGATAAACAAACTGAGAAGTATGCCCCAGGGAACCCTTATACTGTAGGTAGAACTCAACTGAGGGTTTTCTCATCAGGGTGCCAAGACGAATCATATTAAGAAGCTATAATAACCTATGCGAAGAACCCCATGGAACTTATGAACTAGTTTTGCTTTTTTCTTTGGGATACTTAATGCAGTATTAATACGAGCCCCCATCACAATTTTCATAGTCTTTCCGAAACCATGAAATAATCCGCAGTTACAAATGGATGCGGTTTTAACCGACTAAGAATCAGATCATATTTAGAAAATAGATATGCAATAAAACTTACATGATGAAATATGTTCAATTTCTCATCACCACTGTATTCTTTACCTGGCTGCTACCGCAATTCTTGCTATGTCCACGTATGGTATAAACTAATCTGCTGAATACTATATCACAGTATGTAATGTTTATACTCACAGCATTTTTTTTAGATTGTTATTCTTTTGCACTACCTGTTATATCAGACATTTCCATACTAGAATTGTGTACAGTTTGGCACTACACTCTCACTTACTCTGCCCATTGGCCTGTTTTAGTAGTTATTGTACTGTCTTGTTTGCACACGTTTGCACCCTTTATGTAGAATATGTAGGTCTTTATTTAGTTCTGTATCGTCACATGTGGTTGGTGTGCTGTTTCCTGTAGCACCGCGCTCCTTGAGGAACGCCGTTTCATTTCACAGTGTACTGTAGCAGCTGTATACGGTTGAAATGACAATAAAAAGCAACTTGACTTGTCTTGACTATGCATTTTTGGTAATAACGTAGGAATGTCTGTGAAACCGAGCACACTGAATCTCTTATATAAACTATTATAAACTATTTCGTTCACATCATTGTTTTGCAAATATTTCCACTGCACTGTAATTTTCTTCAATAGTGCTAGCTAGTTAGCAAGCTCTTATTTACCTGCATGGGAAGCATCAGTGCAACTGGGTGCATCCCAGCTAGCAGCCTAATATATCCTGAGCTATCACTGTAACTATAAAACACTGTCATTTTTATGCTTTTATATGCGCTATGTTCTTGAGATAAACGTTTTTCCTGCCAAATCGACTGTTACTCTAACAGTTACTCTTACTGCTTAATTTATACAATTAAACTAACTATAAAATTTAAACACTTAAAAAAATGTGCTTCCAAAATTGACACCAACATTTAGTATAATTGACAAAATTGCTTTCATGGTTGGTGTCAATTTTGGAAGCATGTATAAGTGCCATTAGACAATTTATTAACCTTGATATATGAATGGCTAATTAGTCTGCCACCCCCAATAGCGTGCCCAAAGTATAAGAGACGCATTTTCAATGCAAAGCAAACCTTGCGTGTTAAACAGAGACCGAACAGAGACAAATAGAAGGCTTACACATAATCAGAGGCTGTCCTCCGATCAGTTTATACCAGTATACATTGAGTCCATTTTCTTACTGAGAAAAGGGAATAGAAAGAGAAATATAAAGAACTAGCGAGAGAAAAAAAGAGGAAACTAGCCTGCAGTGAACTCAAATAGGTAGACAGCGACAGTAATCTACTCTGATGTTATGCAATAAAATGTTAATAAATGAAGTGGTAGGAAGCTTTTAGTAGGAAGGACACATGATTGCATCTGGGACAGGACGAAAGTCGAAATCATCTGCGGTCAAAGCAAAGACAAGACAGAAGTGCGCTCTCGTTTTATCAAGATGTCAATAAGAATGTCTATATGGATGTACCCTGTGTGTTAAAAATAAATGAACAGATAAATAATAGAGTTTTCTTAATTCAGCACCAAATGACTACTTTTCCTTTTAAACTCTGAGTGCTTGGGCTTATCCACTCAAGCCTAAACCCAAGCACTTAAGAACATCCTGATAGTCCTGATAGTCTTTTACTCCTGTCATGTCATTCGATTTGTGCTACACAGAGCAGATCGGTATGATATCTTCACTAGTCGTGTTTACTTGGACATGGACAGCATACAAGCATGTGCTGGTAAAGATCTACCTGAAGGTGCTGAAGCGTTGTACAGAGAAATAAACAAATCACCTCCATGTGATCAGTTAATGAGTTCATCCACCTACACATTCATGATCAGGATGCGATTATTATTGACTCAAGGCACAGTCAACTGTCCTCTAGGACCATGCTCATATTCATGGGTGATCCAAAGATAACTGGCTCGGGTGTGGATGTGGTCAGAATTGTCTTGGGGCACTTTGTGATCCTCTGACCCAAATTATCCGATCAGATGACTGAAAATTTTCTGACTTGATGACTCAAACCAACTATCCGATAACTCAAATAAGATGATTCAACGACTAAAAAAAAAATCCAATTCGATAACTCAAATTAACCGATCCAATAACTCCAATCACCCAATCAGACGTCTCAAATCACCCAATCAGATGACTCACCAACCCCAGAGGACTCAACTCACCTGATCCAAATCACTCAAAAACTGATCTATCTAAACCTGATAAAATCTGATCTAAAGACTCAAATAGCTCAATCTAATGATTCAAACCATCCCACCTAAAGATCCAAATCACTTGATCTGATGACTCAAATTACCGGACACATTGACTCAAAGCACTCAATCTGCTGACACAAATCACCCCACCCATATATGATCAGGGAACAGACAAAATTGCAGTATGCGATGACTCAAATTGCTCGCTATAACGACTCAAACTGCTTAATCTGATGCCTCATTCCAGCACATCTCATAAATCAAACCACCCAATTCAGCAACCCAAATCACTCGCTCTGATAACACAATCGACCCGATCCAATAACTCAAACCACCCGATCTGACTATCGGCCCGATCCAATAACTCAAACCACCCGATCTGACTATCGACCCGATCCAATAACTCAAACCACCCGATCTGACTATCGACCCGATCCAATAACTCAAACCACCCGATCTGACTATCGACCCGATCCAATAACTCAAACCACCCGATCTGACTATCGACCCGATCCAATAACTCAAACCACCCGATCTGACTATCGACCCGATCCAATAACTCAAACCACCCGATCTGACTATCGACCCGATCCAATAACTCAAACCACCAGATCTGACTATCGACCCGATCCAATAACTCAAACCACCCGATCTGACTATCGACCCGATCCAATAACTCAAACCACCCGATCTGACCATCAACATGATCCAATAACTCAAGCCACCCGAACCAATGACTCAAACCACTCAATACACTCAGGACAGAGCCAAATTACTGATCTGAGGACTAAAACTGCCCGTTCCAGTGACTCAAACCGCACGATCAGATGTCTCAATGACAGAAATGACATTTTTACGTTTATATCACGATCTATAAATTTTAGATATGCACACCAGTATCTCCATTTTACATCAAGCCTCGTCCTGACAGCAAGCGAGTCTCCATTAAACTTCACTGAATCAATCAAAACAGCACGCAATAGAATGGAAGCACAATAACTGACTAAAATATTCATTTGGATCAAACATGTTGTTCGATGCTATATTTAGCTTTATTTAGAAACAAAAGTAATAGTGTTTTTTTTATGAGAGCAGTAACGTTACTGTGTTCAGACGAGTGAAAGTGTGTGTTACTGCAGAACATCCAACCTCTTACCAATTAACACTCAGTCTGTGCGTTTGCTTTTCTTTTTTTTGTGTTTTTAAAGTAGTGATTCCACTTCCGCTGTAAAGCTTGTGGACAATCATTTGTTTTGTCATCAAAATATAATAATAATAAAAAAATCCTTTGCACAATGTATAGAATAGCGCACATAGATACATTTCACACCTTTTTCATTTCAAGGACAACATTGGGCAGAATGTGAAAAAATACAGAAAATAAAAACTGGCCTTTAAATTGAAGCAACAATTTGTCGATTAATTGATTATCAAAGTAATCGTTAGTTGCAGCCCTAGTTCATACTGCTGCAGACGGACTGAACTTTGGAAATATAATGCACTTCTATGATCTGCGAAGAGCACTATATATGCTAAACTGAACATCATTTGGGATTCAGACAGATAAAGCAACATAAAGAAAAGAAACAAACGCAATGAAGCAAGAGCAGTTTTTTTTAAATTTATTTTCCTCATGAAAAAAACCCCAGGGTAAACAGTATCTTCCATTAAAACTTTTACAAAAAACATCTCTTTTAAGAAACGTACTTATGTAAACGTATAGGAATAAAGAGAACACGTTACTATCCAGCTCTACACACATCGAAGGACTCCTCACGCAACTTATTAGGCCTGGTCACGAAACCCGATCACGGGTAGTCAGTAGAGATGCCTTTGAGACACACGGAAATGCAAGGAGTAAACAACTACTTGTCTTGGCTGTCCTCTTGTGATCAGTTCACCCGAGACTGATGTTAATACCAGATGGGTTTTAGATAATCTGTATGGGGGCCAAACTGTGGAAAACAGACCGTCCGCGTCACCAAGAAACACCTTGTATTAGGAGTCTCGCTGCATCCGAAAGCTAAACTGTTTAACTAAGAGGAGAACCAAATTAAAAATCACTCCTTAGCGTCGTTGGCAATGTTCCTCAAAATTTGGTCTCAGAGTGAATTATTGGCAAAGAACAGCCCCACCTGTTTCAACAGATAAAATGTTAATTACGTCTTTGATTAGCTAAATTAGAGGGTGTTTGTGATGCATGAGCTCAATGCTGATCAAGCCTCTTGACTCTGGGCACACAGCAGGAATGCAGAGTGTGACACTGCGATTAATGACATCTAGTAAAGTAAGGCAAGGATTTTACAGGAAGGAAAGAAAACTGGGAATCTTCCTGAATCGAACCTGTTGCATGTTTGGAACCTTTGTCTGAACTTTGTACAACAACTAAAGCAGAAAGTCGAGACAACATATTAAATGTAAACTTTAATATGAAACGTATGTACTACAACACTAATGTATAGCTAGGAAATGATTCGCAAACCTCTTTTTCTGATAAATATCATGAGATATATGTGTCATATCGCCCACTCCTAGGACTCGAACCCTATATAAAATACATCCACTAAACCCATCACAGAGACTCAGAGGAGCAGAATCTTGTTACCACTTTACACTAAGGTTTCTATTCAAAACCATGCTAATCCTCACACGTGCTTCATAGGCAGTGGTTCGATTTATGTTTTTCAAATCATTCTTAAAGGATCCTGTGGCTGTGGAAGACATCCAGCTGCCATGCACGGTGACATCTGAAATGGACAGGAACGCCAAAGATTTATATAAATTTAAGACACCTAATCGGTGTTTTCATAACCATCCCATCAAATCGTCATCTAGTCTGACCCATCATCATTTACGGATAAACAGACAGCATCGGCAAGAACGATGTGTGCAAATAAAAATATTAATCTCCATATAGAATGGCACCAAAGGACATCTTTAGGCTTGGAGCATTTCCAATTTTTCAAAAATTTTGCATTAATGCTTATGAGGGTTTTTCAGTACATCAGCAATGCTAAATGACTTCAGCGGTAATTAGCACGCGCGGCCTTGAATATGAGCACAAGAAAAGCCAAAGTCAAAACTTTCACGGCAACAAATTCTAGATTGTTTATTTTTTTCAGGTCAGATATCAAATATCAAACTAAAGCTGAAATCCAAGAGGCGGAGGCCAATATTTTTTAGCACCTCATCAATCAGAGTAATTAATTACACTAAATGATTAATGCTCTTTAAGTGTTCTGTAACGATCATGGTGCTTTCCAAAATTTCACAGCACAAGAGCGTCTTCAGGACATACTATTCTGGTTTATCTGGAAATTTACAGTTTGAGCGTTTGGGTTTTTTTTTTCCAGATAGATAGAGAGATTTTCTGGTGAGGGCACAACTGTTTATCATAACCATGACTATGTTTACATGGAGAGCAGTAATCTAATTACTGACCTTATTCTGAATATGACAATATTCTGATTAAGGCGTTCACATGAGTCGCTTTTAGAATATTCCTTTCATGTTACCGTGTTACATGTTATAGAACATGGATCGATTAACGTCACACGTCATTACGGCCCCACGTCACGCCGTCCGTCCAGAATTTCACGTATCGGCATAAACTTCGTCTTTATTATGGTTCCGTATACAGTTTTGGGTGTTTTTATTTTATGAACGCTTCAAGTGTGGTTCATTATTTGTCATGCTGTACGTGCAAATAGACAACTGCTTGAAGTCGTAGGCTGCGTCCCAAACCGCGTACTTACCAACTGTATAGTAGCCGAAACACATGTATCTCGCCTACTATATAGCAGGTAAGTACGTTAGAACGCAGCCGCGCTCTCGTTTGCCCTCAAATGGTTGAGCGCTGATGTGTGTGATCGTGTCCTGTCGCAATATGCGGTGAAAACTCCCACACGACGTTAAGAGTGTGATTAAGGTGTGTACATGTCTGGAATACACGTCGATAATGCGATTAAAACAGAAAAACTCCAAATGTCTAAATTCCATTTGTGTTTACTTCGAGTATGACCTTAATCAGATTAAGGTCATTAAAAATGGCTGTTTACATGCTAGTTTCTTAATCGGATTATTATTGTCCATGTAAACGTACCGAGTAACGCAAGTAAGAACAGAAGCTTGTCTCATGGACGTTCCACAACATTAGATCGAATTATACACTGTACTCTGCAATTTGTCGCTCATTAATAAATTGGCAAAATGTCACTACGGTATAAGCAGAATAACACGCTCCAGATCATGTGCGTTTACAAAATACCACCTGCATCCCGGATTATTTTAAATTATTATTGTCGTGGTTATCCCTTTCTTAATAGTACGTTCTCATCATATTAAAAAGTCTTCACACCTTTGGTAAAGTTGTATCTACTAGCTGGAAACCAGTTTGGGAAATTTCAGAATTCTGTGTTTAAAGTTACCTCAAACACAGATGAGAGCAAAAATGGCGGAGACTTCCACAGTTGGTGGTATAATTACTACACGAGTAACTCTGACATGACATGAAGACACTAAGATACATTTAAGGGTCTAATCTAAAGATCCACGTCCAACTAGAATACACACACCACTGATGAAATCTGCAGCAAACCAACAACACTGAAACACAGTTAGTTAATCGATTAAACAGTTGCTGAAGATGTAATAAGCTTTTGAGGTATACATTTTCATGCTTTCCTGGCACAGAAAGTGAAGGAGCCTGTGTGCGTCACATGAGCACATAAGATTAGGGAAAGTGTCCGGGGCTTAAAGGAAGTGTCGGTCGATATCAGAGTCCAAAACAAGTGATTCACGATTAACATGTCATAACATTTTCCTGGGAAGAAAGAGACTTATTTTTGAGTGATAACTTGTACTAGTGTACGTCTTTTTCCCTCACTCCTACACAAAATGTGAAAGGTTGGCAGGTCTGGCAACACAATGCAATCACCGATAAACATCACTGGATAGTGTGGCAATTTAACATCACGTACGGATGAGATCATTATATCACACAAGCCTGGCAAAGTCTTCCCCCCAAATGTACAAAAGCTCGCATTTGTGTCAGACACTTCATATATTTTAAAGTATAGTAACAAGACTAATCTCAAAATGTCTTTCACTAGGCAGCAGCCCAAGAGAGCACTTTATTTCCAGCTGAATTTCTTCCGTGACCTTTTATACTTTCAGCTGACTTTGCCTTAGAGGTTTCGGTCATATAGTCTTAAAGAGGTTCCCCCCCGCCCCAATTTTCTTTCCGTCGCCATTTCGTTCTCCTCCAGTTTTTCTCTCTGCCCATATTAAACCGCTATAGATGCAACACAAACGGGAATCGAAGAAACGGAACTCTAACAAATAAAAGTTGACCTTTAACGGGGAATGATCTAAAAAGATGCACCACTGAGTCTAGTAATGCTATATGAGCTGACAAAGGTCAGGAACTTATGCAAAACAGAGTGTCTGTGTGTGTGTGTGTGTGTGTGTGTGTGTGTGTGTGTGTGTGTGTGTGTTGGGGGTGGTTGTCGGCTAATGAATGAGTGAACACTAAGCCAGGCATGAAGATGTTTTTAAACTATAATAAGCAGACAAGAGCAGGAGCAGGGATTTCAGAATCAGACGCTCTTTGTTGGCATCAGGTTTTACACTTGAACCGTTAATGGCCTTGAAATACAGCAACGCCCATAATTATTGGCACTCTTTATTACCAAATATTGAAATTGGTCACATTAAATAAACATGACAAACCACTGGAGACTATTTGCATTTTCTCTGACAAAACATAATTCTGAATTTCTTTTCCTCTTTGTTCATGCTCTATTTACACCCCCCCGATTGTGTTGAGTTTGGGTCTCCAGAAACTCTGTGTGAAACTCTGTGTGCCCAATCTATTCCTCTCTTCATTTTCGCTCACACAAAAGAGGCACAAGTGTGCTGACCAGTACAAGTGAGGAAATGGATTCTTCAAAATAGATTTGCAGTTAAAAATACAATTAAGCACAACCAGAGCCATTACAAAGTGCCAAAATCCAGAACGGTTCAGACTTTTTACAGGGAGAGGATACAGAAAAAGGTTTGTAGAAAATGTTCACCAAAGTTTTAAAACTACAAAAGTGATGTATAGCTTTTTAGACACAATAGATATCGTCACAAAGCATCTTTACATAAATGTGGACGTAGATTTAAAATCACTAAGGAGAAAGCCAGAGATGACGGTGTGGGGGGAAAAAAATTAAAATCCCTGAGACGACACGAGGAAAAACCTCAAGAAGAACCAGAGTCAAAAAAGAACTCTTCCTGTTCAATTTAAGGCGAGTTTAGGCAGATTAAGGCAACTTTCACCTCAAGTTCAAGTTCAACAAAACCAGAAATTCACTCCTGAATACTGCAACAGAAAAATACACAGAAATGCTAGAATAAATAATTAAAAAAAAAACGCAAAAGAAAACAAACAAACAAACCCTATTATTTCCGGTGTCTTCTCGCAGGAGCTTTCGGCATTCGTCACGCTGTGTGAATGAGCTGCTACAGAGGCGGATGCGTAATGTGGATACGGCCTCACCCTGAGCTTGTGCTAAGGATGGGTGATTGGGATCTTTGCCTGACAAGTCACCACTCATTTGTCCAGACTGAGAAAGCTCTGAGGATGCATAAATAGACTCATCATGAAGAGGTGGTAAGGATCATCTGGAGACCTGGTAGCACTGCTGATGCTGATGCCTTAGCAAACAACACAGAGGAAGCATTGGGGATATGTAAAGCGGCACAGTGAAACTGAGGTTGTTACTCCATTCCACATGACTACATCCCTGAGATGAGAAGCGGCTATGTAATTACTCTTATCGTTCGCAGTAAGTTCATAATTAAAGCCTGCGCCACTTTCAATTTACTTGGCAGTAAGGGCTAATCGCTGCTGCACTCTTCAACGGGACCGCTCCTCGAATGGAGGACAATGTAGAAACGGCTTTTAAAATGACATCAATTACAATTATATTCTACCACTTTTATTATTAGAAAGTGTTCCCTGAGCTGAAATCTATTTACTTTGGCTTAGAAGAAAAAAACTTAAAAAAAAAAATACATAAAAATTAATAATAATAATAAATTGAGGAAGATGGAAAAAAGAGGAAGGCAGCAAGCTACTAAATTATTCCTCAGTTTGTTCTGATCTGTCCAGAAGCAAAGTCCTGTCTGGGGTACATGTACACACATGAATATCTATATATCTATCTGTTTTTATATATATATATATATATATATATAATATATATATATATATATATATATATATATATATATATATATATATAATATATATATATCTCAAATCTCCCTAGAAGGCTCTAATCTTGGTATTGTGTCCAGCTTGCCTTAGCCATGCCCTGACACATATTAAGTCGTCTCCTCAGGACACGGACCGAGGATCTCCAGAAGGCGTGCAGCAGGTGGAAGAACACATGGCTCTCATTTGCAGGATGCTGGGGTGTGATGGTAAACAGACGGCGACGTTACGTCTGGAGCAGCTCCGTGTGTGAATGTTAAATTGAGAGAACCGGCAGCGTTTAGACAAACAGCAGTAAACCATAAGAGCTTCAACAGTTTGCTGAGGGTTTACATAAAGAATGGTTGATGGACAGATGAACAGAGTAATACTTTAAAGGGAACCTCGACTATGAAGACTTGTAGGACTTAAAGTGCAATAATTACCCCCTCCTATTAAAATACGTTGTTAGAAACACATGAAATATGTTCACTACTTTAAAAATCATTCATATTTTGTACACATTTTAACCTACGGAGGCCGCCATTACGTGACACGCGCAGCGCACTCTGAGTCGATGATGTAAAATGGTTGCACTTGAGCACTCAAATGAATTAGCTACTAACCCCGCAGCAGGAAAAGGATCCCACACTGTGCTGCTTTTGGCTGTAATTTTATAGTTCTTGTGTGTTGTGATACAGGGGATATCTGTAAACAGAATCAAACTCATAAGCATCTCGTTACTGCGTTTTTTTCCTGTATATTCTCATAAGTTAAAGCTCCTGTAAAATTTGCCTAAAACACATAGCCAAGGCAGATCCAAAGTAAAATTCAAGCTGTTCTTGAACCATTTGGAGTCCATGCATGGTTTTGGTCTCTATTGAAAAGTGGAATAAATATGTTTTACATAATTGGATTGTTGGACCTTTGCCAGTGTATGGGGCCATTCACATGTCACGCCAAAAACCGTGTGGAAAACATGGCCACACCGCCTTCACCTTCTTTCTGAAGCGCTCCGAGCTTGTGCTCCCGTGGTGTCTGCCATTGCTAAGCAACCATGAGCTGCGCTCTCCATGACGACGATGAAGTTTTAGCACAGGATGGATTTACAGCACCGCAAATCCCTTGCAGTAACTCTGCTATTAGAATTATTTATGGAGCAGAGGAAAAACAATGCGGTGTTTGGGTGCACCCCATCCTTCAAGCACGTAGAAAACATGGAGAATTTCACCAACTAATCCAAGAGCTCCATCTGAATAAGAGGTGCTTGACAAATCGTACAGCTCTGGGTATCCCTGTACAGCTATGATCAGCTGTTCCTCCTCGGCTGAGCTCTCAATGTTGTTTACGGAAATGGTGAAGCTGATGGGTTAGTTCTTGTCACATGACCTGCAGTGCGTGTGCGACATTCTGAAAATTTTTCTGTTCATCTCAAAAAACGAGCGCATCACACTCTACGTATGAGAGCATGTGCATGCGTGTCTACATTCAAAATAACGTACTAGAGTGCGCCAATGATGCGATATGTGAACGGCCCCTAACAGGACGGTTTGTGTCAGGATGTTAGATGTTACGGATCAGTGGATTACTATGAGGGGAGTTGCCTCCAATTCGTAAATGTTTGTTTGTATGTCGGTGGTCTGATGGAGACATTGCTTGTAGCTGCTGTTGTGACTGTATCACAATACAGTTTATATCAATCGATTCACAAGATTCTTAGCTCTCCAAAGATACGAGTACCTTCGTACACACAAAAGCTGTGCAGACGGCATAGATTTGCTCATAACACGGCGATATCGGACTGGAGGGCCGTAGGAATTTGAACAGGATAAAATATACGACAGCGAGATAATTTGATAATCTCTAAAATTCTTGATAGAAGAATACGTTTCATCGTTTAATCCATATGTTTACCTAGAACAAGAAACGCTCTCGGTTGGCACAGACACAATGGATTCTGCCCCACTCTCGCCTCTCTGATCGTCTTCATTTTGATGTACATTTTGAGAAATGTCTTCAATAATATCCTCATGCCAGAGTCTAACAACAGTTAAACATTACAAGTTGCTGTTTTATTTATTTTTCCCAGCCAATGGCAGGTCTTCAGTCTACTGTATATTTAAAGACAGACAGTGACTCAGCTGATGGACAGGCAGGGGAAGCTAAAGTTCACTTCACCACCTGGGTGCCAAAACAAAGAGTCTTGATGCACGCATTCCTTGTAACTTGAGGGATGATGGGTCAAGTCGAGCCGTGCTGGAGGCTCAAAGGGAACATGATAACGCAAAAAGTCCAATGCTCCAATAAAACAGCTGAAGATAAGCTATTTCTATGAAATATTATTAGGAAAGCTGAACAGAAGCTACACCATACTGAAAAGCAGGAAACAGGTGTCATGTATTAGCAAAGCAGTTCCTCGTGCATTTACGGTTGTGCCTAACAGTTTGCATACCCCTTGCAGAATCTGCTCAATCTTAATACTGCTAACAAAATAAGAGGGATCATATTTTATGTTTTTTATTTAGTTCTGTCCTGAATAAGCCGTTTCCCATAACAGATATTTACATATAGTTCGCAAGACAAGATAATAGCTGAATTTATAAAAATGACCCCGTTCAAAAGTTTACATACCCTTGATCCTTAAAACCGTGTGTTGTTAACTGGATGTGTTTTTTTGTGTTTTCTTCACTGATGCTCAAGAAGGTAACACGATACATTAAGAGCCAGGGGATGTAAACTTTTGAACAGGATGATCAGTTGAATTATTTCACCATTTAGTACTGCCCTTCAGACGCTAAATAAGAGTTACACGTTTCCCAGAAGACAGAAATACTAACAATAGGTCCTCAGCACAAAGCACCCTGTGCTACGGTTCATAAACGGAGCACGCTGAAATAGTGAGCTAAGACAAGTGGGGAATATTAATGAGATTCAACAAGAGATTCAGAAATGAGAAGCACAGTTCAGAGAACTTGACGGATAAAATAAAACGGGTGTATACTCAGACACTGCGATGAGCGTGGAACAAAATAAAGATCTAACTCGCAGAAAAGTCACACAAGAATGCATGAAACAAGAACGAGAGGTCTACATTTAGATCTTCAGAGTGCAGTAACTGAGCCTTACACAACGAAGGAAAAGACTTCCATCTTAAAGTTTTGAAGGGTTATTGGGATTGTCATTTAAAACGCGGTTCTAAGGAGAACCCATTTAGAAAGTTACAATCGTTAGCCATCCGAAAATAAATCCTTTTAAGAGCCTGACTGGAGTCTATACACAAGCGACGCACCACCAAATGCTGGAAGGGTTTTACAGGAAGTTGACATTTAAGGCTAAATATAAAAAGAAGCAATGCTGAAAGCACTTTTTTCCGCTGTCTCAGTGCAGATATCCGAAGGAACAGACTGAACCGGAGCCCTGAGAAAGATGGTTTTCCTGGATTGGATTTAAAATACAATAATGATGATGGTCTATATCTGCATGATTATTTCAATCTGCACACATCTACCTTTAAAGTTTTAAAGTGAGAACGATCGATGATCGTTGCAAAGACACCTTACAGGATTTCCATTCAGAAAGGTATCAACTCATGGAGAATATTCAGATCTCTGGCTGCATACTGAACTTTTAGGTTTATAGGTGCAATATTATCACATCCAAAATCTGGAACATTACGCAAAGCAGCGTTGCAGAGTGCTATAGGGTTCACATGCATTATTCAAAAATGCAAAAGTCCAATACGGAAAATGACAGTTTGACATTCATAATCACAAATCCCACGACATAGGTTTGGTGCGTTTGTTTTTATTCTCCACTTTTATCTTAACAAAGCTATTCATAATGCACTGTCTCGGTGTACTCGCACTCATGTACTGAATTAACATGAGCCAAAATGTGTGAATGAGCAGGAAATTTCAATTCAAATACGAGTACTTTGTGATTCTGTATTACATGCCTATAGAGAAAGCGATGGAGTACGGAGGAAGAAGAAGTGAAAGAAGGACGTGATGAAAACGGAGACAGAAAGATAGGTCCGCTGTTGTCACCCTGCTGGCGCTGTGGTTCACTCGTCTCTGTTTGCAGTCCAAATGAGTCAATACTTACGAGAGTGTAAGTCATTGACCTGTGATGTAATATCTCATCCACTGCATCCTGCGCTCTTCTTTCAACCCCTCTGCTAATCTCAGCAAGCATTCCTCACTCTAATTAGCCCTGACTTATCCACGTTGACTGTACGAGTCAGTTTGGTACATTCATCTGGAGCCAGGCAGGGTTCTTCGTGCAGTTCTGCCACCCTTCATTTGCTAGTTGGACGTCAATCTCTCCGGTTTGATCTACCTAAGGGTGAGTGTATATGCAGCTGCATGCTGCTTCACTGGGGAATGAAAAGGACTGCTGGCCAAGCACGAGGGACAGCTGAGGAGCCTCCGATGAAACCGCATGATGGAGTCCAATCATTCAGGATGTGAAATCTGTTGTCACCTGGTCCATGTCAACGAACAGAACATGGCTTGACTAAGCTTCTTCCTTTCGTCTTTGTGTTTGGACAGCACGGAAGATTACAGCTGAACTTTTGTGTAAAGGGTTGTAAGCCAAATGTAATAGAAAACAGAGCTAAAATACAGGTCTGTAACTTGCAAAAATCACTGTGTGCTACATTCACTAATAAAAAAAAAAAAAAAAAAAAAAAAAGTGACCAGTTCTTTGATAATCGGAATACTATATTATTTAGATTGTAAGATGCAGGTTTCTCTGCTTTTTTTTGCAGGTGTTACATCTTAGAAGCAGGGCAACGTTTTTGTTCAATTATTCCATTAGACGAAACATTTCCAATGTGTATGCGAACTTAATATGTATATTCTAAAATATGGTGAAAACATATGCTATCTGTAGCTAGTAGTGGCAAAGTGTTTTAGTGTGGTCATCAGCAGAGCTATCCATAACCAGTGCAATCAGTTTTGCTTTCGGGTTTTGTTGTAGGCAGGGATATTTACCAACAGGATTTTTATTTTTTTTTTGGACAATGGAAACTATGTTTTCAAAAAATATTCATATAAGACACTTGGAAAGAATTAAAATAAAAAGAAAAAAAATAAATTAAAAAAATCAGAATAGTGCATCTCTTGAGGCATGAAATATGTCAAAGGGCATCACTCTTACACTTGCCAAGCACACAGGTCTTTGCCAGCCTTGTACCATGGGCCACAAACGAGCGAGCGTGTACAGGCACAGACACAGTACCTACCGCAGGTTTCTCGGCACTCACGAGTACAATAACCCTGCATCAACTAGCAGCTAGTTATACAGAGAAATGTCAACGTGTGCAAATGAAAATCACCCCGTTTTTGTAAAGCATGGCCTTGCTTTGGAGAAAGGTCACTCCCATGAGCAATAATGGCGAGAAAGAGCTGGGAAATGTGATGGATATGAAGGTTTCATAAGCGGCGGAAAATGCTGAGGACATGAGAATAAATCCCTGGCCACAACATCCCCTCCCTCTACGAGACTTTATGAAGGAATGCACGATATCACCAAGGAAATGAAGCATTAATAATATATGGCTGAAGGTTACACGAAATGGACTCTTTAAAATAAGGCCAGCTGGGAGTGATAACATAAACGTCACTTGCTGTTATATGATTCGGAAAGAATTCACAAAGGCCTACGTACACACTTAAACAAGCTCCGGGAAGAAGTGCGTACCCGGGTTATTACAGCTAAGGACTACAGGGATCAGAAAATGGGGCTCAGCAAAAGCGGCAGTGAAGGAAACAATAAAACTGGTTACATAGTCGCGTAGCACGCAGCGACGTGACCCGTTATGTCGCCCGTTCGTTTCTCTCGTCTGTGAAAACTCGTGGTCGGTTCGGTGGAAAAGAGACGCGAGTGGCCCTCACAACTCCCCCGAAGTCTCGCCTTCTCAGAGACGCCCGGACACACCAACCAGGAAGTGAAAAATCAGTGAGGACGGGAAAGAAATTGAGGAAACCCATGCACGAATACAATTTTTCATTCGCTGCCTTTAGTCCTCGGAGTCATGTCAACATCCGGACATGTCTTACCTCATGGGCATTTACACGCACGCTGGTCATGTAAACACGACCACAACTGAAACTACTGAGTTTGGAGTTTGGATGGGCTGCAAAGCAAAACAAAACAAAAAAACACCACCACGTATGCACAAAGCCTCCAACCAGATCACAGAGACTCTATATTATGGGCAAACCAGAACACAGAGAGACGATGACAGACAGAATGAGAGGAAAAGATAGGGGCAGTAGTGTGTGAATGGAGAGATGGAAATGCCACTTGCGTTTTGAAGGCGAGAACAAGAATAAACAAGCAGACCGAATACAAGCGGGCGGATGAAAATGTATGGAGAGCCAGAGTTAATTTAGCACCTTGAAAGACAAGCTTTCATTCTGAGGTCTCAAAAAAATGAACAGGACACGGTGACTCAGAGGCACGCTGACAGATCTGGTCTTCTTGCAGCACAAAAACCCCACGTGATGTAACAGTCCACCAGCGTGCAGTCACCGACTAACAGAATACATCCCTCCTGCGCTGCTGGGCTACAGCCAGACGAGCGTGCATTAAAGTGGTCTAAAAATGGAGCACATCATTCAGATCATTCAGATGATGCATCATCTGGCGTCTTCCAGCATCCAGCATGGACGGTAGCAAGGAAGATAATAAAATTAAAGGGGCGGTGTTTTTTAATGTTTTTTAGGGATGAAAGAAAAAAAAAAAAAAAAAATAAAAAAAAAAAAAAAATTAATTAATAAAGGTTATTGATGGGGGGTAGGTTTAAGAAACTTTCAAGTCACATCTCAATCTGAATACAGCGGTAACTTTTCCACCTCTATGTTTTTCTCCTGTGCTTCCCAGTATCTTCTGTATAGTGGTAAGGTTCATAAAAGGAAATAATGACCCATTTCCTAATTCAATGCAAATACAAGTGCAGATAATAGACCTAAATATACACTAAATGAGCAAAAGTTTGGACACTTGACCAATCACACCCATGTTCTTGTTGAGCATCTCATTCCAGATTTAATCCCCTTTTTCTGTTATAATAACCTCCACTCTTCTGCAAAGGCGTTCCACAATGTCGAAGAGCGGTGCTCATTCAGCCACAGGAGCATTAGTGAGGTCAAGAACTGATGCTGATCACCATGTCTTTATGGCTCTCGCTTTGTCGTGCTGGAACAGGTTTGGGGCTTCTGAGTTCCAATGAAGGGGAATCTTGATATAAAAACAATCTAGATAATTGTGTGCTTGGCAACGTTTGGGGAAGACCCACTGTGATGGTCAGGTCTCCACAAGCTTTTGGCCCTATAGTGTATAGAGATACAGAGAGTGGGATTGCATTACGAAGTACTCCTACTAACACATTACCCAATGTAGCACATGTCGAATATTCTGCTAACAGCTCGAAGGTATATGCTAATTACACTGGGTTATAAAAGATTAAATGGTTTCTCAAGGGTTTGTTTTTTTCATAGCTAAAGGGCTCTTAGCTTCCTAAAGTCCATTTGGGATCCCGTTTAACAGAGAAATCCCTCTGCGGTAGGGTTCTACATAAACATTAAGAATTCCTCATGTGGGCAGACTGAATTAACCCCGGTTAAAATCCCATTTTATAACAGACTGATTGCAAGCATTTGTCAACTTAATTTCCATCCATCACGTGTAGTTTCCATTGACAAGAATATCAACGTTTCTCTGTACTGAGAAAACAAACAGAACAGCTGTTTAGTCAAAACTCACTTTGTTTTTTACTCACTGGTAAATTCTCGTAAAATGCAGCTATATGATGCAGCTTATCGCAGGACTCACAGTATGCTCACAGAACCAGTTTCTTTTTCAAGTCTGGCTTCTCTCATCGTTTCTTCCTTATGTCATCTCAGGGAGGGAGATTTGTTTTTCTTGCCACGGTCATATCTGGCGTGCTCATCTAATCTTAAAGACTGCTATACAAATGTAATTGAATTGAGCAGAATAAACATGCCGAAACTACAACGATCACACTAACAGTAACAGTCTTCGGATGAGAAAGATATTTGAGAAAGGCTCATCAAAGCTGATCCAGCTAACCTTTACTCGACCATCCAATAGAGAAACTATACAGTAAAAACCTACTTTTAGCTTCTTATGCCAGACAACGACAGTGGGAACAAAATGAAGAATCTCCAAAAGGAAGAATCCCACAGATGTAGATATTACTTTAGAAAATTGAGTTTTAAATTCAAGCTGCGCATAAATATTTACTGACCGTCTCAATGGCTGCCCTTCAACCTCCATTACAAGCCATCATCTTTAAGTCACTGCTTTAAAAACGAGGGGGGGGGTTTACAAAAAACAGACATGGACATGGACGCGGATATTCCTGGCTGCCAGCAACAAATCAATCCACTTAGAGAAGATGGAGGGGAAAGAAGTCCATTTGAGGCACTGATTAAGACCAAGTGAACACCATAATCTGCTTTCCTTCAGCAGTGGAAGGGGAAAAAAAAAGTTGCATCTCTGAGATGGACTGAAAAACAAAGCCATTGACTAGGACTGAAAGTGCTGCTCGCAGAGAAACCCAGTTGGGTGATTAATTATAAAATCCAGGTGTTAATATGACCGTGTCAGAAATCACAGCTCTATTCTGAGAGTTTTTCTTCACACGGAGAACCGAAAGTGTCCTATAGGTTTAGTAATGCCCCAACAATTCCCAAACTAATCACCATCACCACTCACTTACAAATAACATCCATACAACGACGCATTTAAACATGTGGCCTCTGGTATAAGATTTATTTATTTGTTGTTGTTGTGTTTTATTTTTGTTTGTTTGTTTTTTTAAGAAAAGTCATCAGAAGTTAATTGCCTAATTGGAAATGGCCAAATCCAAAACGGCAAAAGACCACCTGATGCACCTTTTATTGCATCATCACATTATCACCACAAAAACACAATGTCCTCAGTGTGAAATCTCTGAGCGGTGATTAAAAACTCCCGAAATAGAGCCGTCCAGCATTAATGCCTGGAGACAGCACACAGACGGTGGAACACAGGAGCAGCGCAGCAGTCTCAGACATATTCCTCATGATTGAGGTAGAGGATGTCATGGCTCATGTTCCTCATGTAGGACATGCTCCAGGATAAACATTCTCCAGGTTGTCCTGTGTCTCTGTCTCCATCTACTCCTGAGTCAGTTGAAAAATGCAGATGTAACTAAAAATGATACTCGAAATGGACTCGTACGCAAATATAAAGAATAGGTGTGATTTGGTCATTTGTACACTCGGAGACGCCGTTCTGCTCACCGCAGCTGTAACGAGTGGCTATTTAACATACCGTAGCATTCCTGTCAGCTTGAACCAGTCTGAACATTCTCCTCTGACCTATTTTCCATCCACAAAACAGCTGCTCGGTAGATGTTTATTGTTTCCTGCACCATTCTGTGTAACGTCTAGAGACGGCTGCGTGTGAAAATCCCAGGAGAGATCAGCAGATTCAGACATTTTCAAACCAGCCCATCTGGCACCAACAACCGTGGCAAGGTCAAAGTCACAGAGATCACACTTTCTCCACATTTTGATGTTGGATGTGAAGCTCTTGACCTAACATCTGCATGATTTTCTGCATTCTGCTGTTACCACAGGAAAGTGGACACAGTGTTTATTAAGCCTTTTATGTATAGCGTGCAGTGGGAGCTCAGTGCTTAAAACTATTGTGAGTTCAAAATCCCAACACCGTCAAACTGCCACTGCTGAGCCCTTGAGCAAGGCCCTTACCCTTCAACTGCTCAGTTAGGGGGGAAAAATGAGCCAAGTCAAAGTCAAAGTCAATTTACAGAGCACTTTTAAAAACAACAAGTGCTTACCAAAGTGCTGTGCAAACATAATCAGAATAAAACAGTAAACACATACAACACAAAACATAAAATAAGAACAAAATAATAAAAAAGCAGCTCATATACCGAATAAAAATAAGTTTTAAGAAAGGGCCTGCCTAACGTGTAAAGGCAAATTATTCCAAATTTTTGGGGCCGCAACTGCAAAAGCACAGTCACCCCTACTTTTCAGCTTTGCTCGAGGGACGACCAAAAGTACATGCTCAGAGGACCTAAGTGCTCTTAATGGAGTATGCGCTTGTATTATAATCAGACCGATATCTTGGGGCTAGTCCATTTAACCATTTAAATACTAAAACTAAAATCCATCCATCCATCTTCTACCACTTACTCCTTCTTCAGGCTCACGGGGAACCTGGAGCCTATCCCAGGAAGCATCGGGCACAAGGTGGGGTACACCCTGGACAGGGTACCAGTCCATCGCAGGTACTTTTTTTTTTTTTCCTTTTCTTTTTTTTTTTTCCCTTTCTGCTCAATTAAATATTTGGGAAAGGGAAGGGAGGGGAGAAAAGGTAAATGAATCACATGAAAATTAATCACATGGATATGAATCACATGAAAATGAATAAATAAATTAAAACTAGAAAGAGAAAAGAAAAAAAAAACTTGACTTTGGATAAACTGAAAAAAACCCCCACTAGATTTAATTACTGAATTAATCTGTCTATCCATTTTAAAGTCACTGTGCATAACAACACACAGGTTGTTTTTTTTTAAAGTGGGTTTCACACATGGTTTTATGACACCCGAATCCAGATAATGAGCCATGGTGCTATGGAGTTAGCGTCTTCCCTTTTCAAAGGCAGATAGGGTTGTGTATCATCTGCAGAACAATGAAACAAGATGCCAGATTTCATAAAAATTGACCCTAGGGAAAGCATGTGTAAGGTGAACATGACAGGCCCAAGAATGGAGCCCTGAGGGACTCCACAAGAGAGAGATGCTGAGGTGGAGAGAAAAACTTCTGTCAGACAGATCAAACCTAAACCACTCCAACACAGTAATTTTAATGCCAACACAAAGCTCCAAACAAGAAATTACAATGCTATGGTCTACAGTGTCAAATGCAGCTATAAGATCTAGGAGCATGAGTACAGCATAATCACGAGTCAAGTGTCACTGACTCGGTGTCAGAGTCAGCGGCTAGTAACAGATTTTTGAAACTTTTAACAGGGATGTTTCTTTGCTATGAAGGGATTTTGGAATACTTCAAGACCATGTAGAGTTAAAAATAAATAAACAAATAAATAAAAAAAGGTTGCTCTGCCAAATGCTATAAATGTAAAAGCAGTTTACATACTCATGGACAGTCAATTTTTGTTTTTAGGAACATATAAGATGTAAATGCACTCACATGGTCTCACTTGAGCCCATTATATAAATAACATAATTATCATTATCCTGATTTCGGTCACTCTCTAGGTCTCAGTGCAGCACGTCTCTAGTATATCTGACACACAATGGCAAATTAAGGAAAACATTCAGATAGAAATTAACTCTTTAAAAACTATTTTTGAACTACTTTACTTTTTTTTTTTTTTTTTTTACACGTCTGAAATCAGATTTCAAAAATATTGCTCTACATCATTCAAAGATGATATTTTCCAGAACCTTGGTCATCAACATTAAATATTTCATTCATTTAAATTATTTCTTTTTTTTTTATTAGTTAAAAAAAACCCATATACGTTTAAAGAAAATAAACATCTAGAGAATCTGGACATGTTTTTAAAGTAATTATGCATAAAAGGGTTAAATAAATGTTATTATTTTTTAATGTCAGATTTTAGGGCCATTAGCCAGTCCCTCTAGGATTTTGAAATCGCATAATTGAATGCAAAATCAAGCAAATTCACAGGAGGTTGCAATTTTTTCTAAATTAGTGTACATTTGGGCCAAGATGCATCATGTGACATCACAAAGCACATTCAGCCAAAGCCCTCTTCGAGTCGTGTGCATCAAGCATTAGTACAACAAAAAAAAAAGCTTTTTTTTTTTTTTTTAATTTTGAAGAAAAAATAAAGACAGTAATTCAACGCAACAAATCAAAAAAACAAAAAACAAAACCAAAACCTGTATGAATTCCTGTATTGACTGATTAGCTTACTGGAATTACCCAGGTAAAAAGTTTTACTTAATGAAACATGTGAGCTTTTACTACTTGAATAAAGCCTGTTCACCTTTGGGGAACATTGCACACCTCCCAGAGAAGTACGAGGAATTAAAATGATCATTTCACCCTCGCAATTTTCTTCAGTAGAAGAAAGAAAACTTGAGATACATAATGTGAGAGAACAAAACACAATAAATATGTAGTGAAAGAGTTTTAAGGAAAAAAGTCAATGAAGATCTTGAATAAACTGATTCCAAGAGAGAAATGACAACAAGAGGTGAAGACTCCAGCAAACATCAGCAGTGAAAGTGGCTTATTATAAAAAGCTAAATGGACTAGTCTTAGTAGCATATACTGTATATGTGCGTATTTACATGTGAAACTGTTGCTCTAATGCATGTGTGACTAAAGATAAGATGTACTGTGTGAACAAGAAGCCATATATATTTTGAGCCTGTACGTCCAGCTTGTACCGAAGGTGGTGACAAATCCCGAAGTCAACGTTTGTGCCCATGAGCATCTCCGGCAACTCGCGAAAGAAGCGGAGGTGAAATCTAAAATGATCAGAGTTATTATACCATTTACCCTGCCCACAATTTCCCTGCGATGTAATCTACTCAAAAAAATCTGAGGCTGTAAACACACACTGAATTTCATTTGGACAAAGACATTAGCCTTTTAAGTAATGAATCATGCACAATCTGATCAAGGACATGAGCTAAGAAAGTTATTAAATAAATAAATAAATAAATAAATAAATAAAAAAGGTCCGTTTTGATTTCAGGGTGTTTAAATAAACGTACAATCACAGCAGTGCCAAAATTGTTAACAAGAAAATCCCAGCAGGCAGAGAGAAAGAAGACGGCTCCAGAGAACTGCTCCATGTGAAAATGATACACACACACACACACACACACAGGTTGGATTAATACAACTGTTTGTTTATAAAGAAACAGTTTAGTGTACAAGCTTACTCTATATAACTATTACAAATTGTAACATAACGGCAAGTCCAGTCTGCAGTTCATTAAAGTATGTAATAATCATATTTATAGTGTTTTTCTAGACACTCAAAGCACTTTACAAAATGGGCGGGGGGGTATTTAGCCCTACTATTTTATGATAAGTGTCCTGGGATTTTTAACAACAGGCCTTCGTTTCAATGTCTCACCCAAAAGACGGTGCTGTTTTTACACTAAAGTGTCTCCGTCACTATACTGGGGCATTAGGACCAACACAGACCACAGGGAGAGCACCACCTGCTGGCGTCTCTAATACCACTACCATCAGCAACCTTTGTTTTCCCCAGGAGGTCTCCCATCCAGATACTGGCCAGACTCAACTCTGCTTTGCGATAAACCAGGTGAGAACTTCTGAGTGATTATGGCTCTGATTCTTGTTTACTTCTCTCTTTGAATAATTGGACTGATACCAAATTTGACTCCCTCCGCTCACCTCTGGTGAAGCGAGCACAGATGTCACGTACGCAAACAAGGCTACATAAAGTTGAGTTGCGACTCAGCCTAAACAGATTTAAGACCTCATCTCAAACTTTCAAATACACGTTTAAGACATTTTAATGGCGGTAAAATCAGGAGATTCAAATTTCAGACTTTTTTAATGACGCGCAGGAACGCTGGAACTGGGAACACAAAACAACTCCATAAATAAATAAAAAAAATATACATACTTATGAAGTAGGTCTATGTGATGGAGACTAAACGAAGCCAAACAGTGCATGTAACCCTGCTCAGAAAGGCAAAAAAATGGCCCTATTGCTTCCTACTGGTTCAGAAGACTCCGAGAAAGTCAGCAAAGTGAAAGTAACCACGAATGTCTTTGACGACCTGTGTCCTTTCCCCTTCAGTGAACTGGCTTTTCCGCAGGGTGAAAATTATTCCTGTTTGGTCTGACCGATGCTTCACCCGAGTAGGCAGAAAAGCACAGTTTTCAGGTGTCGCCTGTAACGCCTCAACACCGAGTCAAATATCGTAGATTCCATGGCTACACCAAACATGTTGGTACTTCTGACATCAGCCCACTCTGCTACTGATTACATGCCTAATTATAGAGCCGGAGCAGTGTAGAAGAGAAACAACATGTCCCGCTGGACCCAACAAAGCTCAAACAACACACAGTACACTCAAAACCCACATGCATCGCTTCAAGAAGCTCGAGCATGTTGAAAACCCAGCAGTGAAAGCATACGAGAACCTCTTCCGAGGTGTTCTTCCGGCTCTCGACAAGCTCGCAGCTCAACGAAAGAGAGAGACATTAATAAAACAAAACAAAACAGACAACAAAGTGTGAGCACGCTGCGTGTGGGATCAGCAAGGCTGGAGATTAAAATGCGAGGTATTTATAATTCATGCTATTGTTTGTGCAGCCACTGCACATCTGATAGAACTGGTGCGGAGGCCGCGCGAGCGCCCCTGCCATTAGCATCCAGAAGGGAAAAAAAAATAAAAATAAATTCAGAGCGAGCATGGAGGGGAACACAAAACAGTTGCCCACTTCTGAGAGCTGTTTCTAAGCAACGGGAGGGAGGAGATAGAGAGAGACAGAAAGAAAGAAAATTTTGGGGGGGTCTATCTTGGAATAATAATAATAATAAGTTTTTCTTTTAATTCTTATATCGGTCATGCCCCTATGAGCTTCAATTTCTTCCACATATTTACATTATATGTCCTTTCTGCTGTTCTGTAGCTTGATTATGTCGTCTTTTGCTTCAGGAAAAGCTCAAATTTACATTTACTTACACAGAGCCCATACAATACAAAAACTAGTTCCGACTAATCGTAGCTCCGAGGGCTTGCTGCATTGTTTCTATCAAAAGTCTTTGCCCCCCCTCGCAAATAAAAACTCGCACAAGAGCAGTGATGTGAAAACACAGAGGCCTGGCGCTGGACACTGGAAGCAAGCTGCACTTACTTGTTCTGCATCATGTTCATGATGACCCAGTCAGTGGGGTAGACATTCTTCCCGATGAGGTCTTTGAACATGATAAATGTTTCCATTAAGAAGTCCTGTAAGGGAAAGGAGGGAGTGTGTGAGATGAAGCACTACTCCATAGCAGCCTGTGCTAAAGGCTGCGCGCATGCATGCACACACACACACACACACACACACACACACACACACGATATAAAACCGAGGCAGCGGACAGCAGGTGCATCGATTAGAAATGGCCCTTTTTAAAACTCATTTCAAAATGAGTTTAATACTCGCTAGGTAGAACCCTTCAACCTCCGTTGTTCGAAATCAACCGGAAGTGCCGAAGTCAATAAAGACCAGATGTGTCTAATTCGTTGAGAGCATTTATAGACCAAACCTGAAGGACAAACACAAATACATGTGACAGAGTTAAGTCACATCACTGAATTAAACAAATAAATAACTGCAGCATTTAGGCACTAATTAAACAGCTGCTAGTGAAGGACAATTCAATATTCTCAATTCATTTCATAGCCTCTATAATATTTCCAGTGAAATACAGTTTCCTTCATGTACAGTATTCTGTACATCCTTGAGACCGCATATAAACAAGGTACACAGCTGAAGGCATCGCTCACCCAGCATTATACACATCTCTGTCTCCGTCAGCCGTCTATAAACAGGGCTGCCATGGTGCAGTTTGTAATGTTTAAGCAGATTTATGGATTTAAATTGATAATATAATCTCAAAGACACATAATTCACGATATTGCCGTGCGGTGGATCGCTCGAAATTCTTTGCTTTTGACTTCAGACATGGGTTGTTTTTTTGTTTTTTTTTCACCTGGCACAGAAAGCAGCTCCGTTTATTTGCTGCCTTAGGAACTACAGGGGAAGAGTAAAAACGAACGCAATATATTAGGTGCTTCCTAGAGGAAGAGATTTGTTACAGCTGTGACCAATATCTAGAGCAAAACAAGGCATACTGATGATGGCATCATGTTGCCTTCAGTCCAGTGCACAGCTTTGCTCACACTCCATATCCTACATATCGTACAGTGAGGGAGAATTCAGATTCTATAAAACACTGGAATCAATTTTGGTGAATCGATGTTTCTCTATTACCAGAGGACTGTGGAGATGGAGCGGAGGTGACAGCAGCGCCGCTCGTTGCTTACCGTTCTCTGTAAATTTGAAGTGGATATATGCAATGATATAGTATATTAAATAACAAAAACAAAAGGGTCTCGATGCTTATATATAAATATATATACTCCGTGGTGTTTGAGAGTTTGTGAACCTTTTAAAATTTTATACACATCTGCATAAATATAACCTAAAAAAAAAAAATCCTACAACTAGATAAAGAGAATACAATGAAAAATGTTTCATTATACTTATTATACTTAGCCTTTTATTTTTTTGAGGGAAATGATTTGCTTTCAGAATCTCTTGTGCAGCAATAACTGTAACTAAACGTTTGCGGTAACTGTTGATCGGTCCTGCACAGCGGCTGGGAGGAATTTTAGCCCGTTCCTCAGTACAGAACAACTCCAACTATGGGATGTTTGTGGGTTTCCTCAATGAACTGCTTGCGTCAGGTCCTTCCACAACGTTTCTATTGGATTAAGGTCAGGACTTTGACTTGACCATTCCAAAACATGAACTTTATTTTCTTTAACCGTTCTACCTTTGGTAGAATGACTCGTGTGCTCAGGGTCGCTGTCATGCTGCATAACCCACTTTCTCTGGAGATTCAGATCTCGGACAGATGTCCCGACATTTCCCTGTAGAATTTACTGTATAATGTTGTATAATGTGTGTGTCTCATTTGTTTAATCGGACCTCTTAATATACTTTTAGGAGTTGTGTGAACATCTGATTATATTTTACGTCAAATTTATGCAGATATATAGAAAATTCCAAAGGTTCATAAACTTTCAAGCACCACCGTATACACATTCATTGTATGTGTTGTAATAAGGAGGCGGTAGTCTGTATCGGTAATTTAAACAAAAAACAATTATATAAATGAACAAACATAATAAATCTATGCTATTGTTGTATGACGGAAAAAAAATTTAGGACAAACTCGACCAGCTGCCATTCTCACACCAATCTGAAGCTGTTTAAGTAAATCAACTTGAACTACTTTAAATGGTCTGCTATACAATTTCATTCCAGTGCTGCTATCCACAGGAGGTGCACCAAGGTTGAGAAATAATGCACGGCTGAGCAGAAGAGAAACGTCCTTGAGAGTTTGATTCAGATTCCCTCCTCTTGCACGGACATGCTCACATGAATAGCTGAACAGTCACTAAGAACAATTCTTTTAATCAGAGATTAAACGGGACACACAGCAAAAACTACATCCGATAACATCCAATGGAGCTCCGTACAGAAAGAAAACAACACTTACCACCACATCTGTCCTCATCTTGCCGAAGGTGTTGATCAGGTGAGCGTAGTGATAGTCGTCCATCTGCCGGAGTGTGGCCGTCATACTCGCCACAAAACTGCCCTGTAGATACAGATAAGAGGAGAAACAGGTTTTTTTTTATATATAGATAGATAGATAGATAGATAGATAGATAGATAGATAGATAGATAGATAGAGAGCGAGAGAGACAGAGAAATGTCTTAAGCCTAATTCACACTTTTTTTTTTAAGCCCGATTTGAAACCCATCGATCGGGAGGGAATTCAGCGAGGAATCGGCATGCGATTGTTGTGTGTGAACTATTCAACGGCGCATCACAGAGGCTCACTGACACAACGCCGAGGAATCACCGATGCCACACAGATACTTGGCACGCTACATAGCTGGGGCTGTCGGGCAATTCCACATCGTGTGGTGTGAAAAGTGCAGTCACTGTCAGTGACTGCGGTGACGAGCTACAGCCAATCAGAGAGCAAGACACCGTGAAGTCACCGTGAGGAAGGGAAACCCGCGAAACCTTTTTACTCGCCTCCAACTCTCTCTGTAGCACACACCAGTGCACACCTGCTACCCACCAGTGCTAATCTATTCTTTCACCCACTTTCTTTGTGTTTTCCTTTCTAGGGTTTCTGCAGCACAAATCATCGTGCAAACAGCTCACACCGCCTGTTCCTGTCCTACGTCCATCTTCAAATAAACGGCTCCCGTGTCACGCGTGACTTTCCCATCATGTATCCGTGTCACCTCTCGCGTGGCTGTTTGGACACCGGATAGAGTCGTCGGATGACGGAGTCGTTGTCAGATCGTGTAGCGTGTGTGTGACCCCCTGTCGCCGAGCAATCATGTAGTGTGAACACCACAACGACTCCATGACTCACGACTGCAGGACAGCAAGTCGTGTAGTGTGAACAGCACAGCGATCTGCAGACACTGAACGTCGTGTAGTGTGAACTTAGCCTTACACAGAAAGTGCTGGAACAAGCGATTTTACTACAGTTACTACAAAAAGCACCCTGTCAAGTACACAGTCCAGCCCAATGCTCATCAATCTGTAACCCAAACAACAACAAATCTTTAAAAAGCCATGGCACCCTCTCGCACAACGTATTCCTGAGCATCGGACTCGCTCATCCAAACATAATGATTGTTTGATTTTTGTGTCTCAGGGCAGCAATAATTCTGCGTTTTCATCAGCACTGCTAAACAGCTTTCTCAGTGGACAGAGGACTGAGATTTGCCTGGGACAGTAAAGCGGTGGTAATAATGCGAGACAAACAAATGCAGAAAACACCAGGTTTCTATAACTTCTCAGCACTCACAATTAACTCCACATACTATTTCAGTGAGGCGGCTAATAAGCAGAGGAAGGAAAATGCCCATGGCAACCGCTACCGCACTTCTGCTGTAAATAACAGAGAAAGATTTCACAGGATAAAGTTTTTCTTCCAGCCAGAAGGAATACACGTCCTAGCCTAATAACAGAATGTGAGGGTAAATGAAGACACAAAGCAAAGGAGAACGAGAAGAAAAGGTAAGGAGGAGGCTAACACACCTTCTTTTGGGTTTAATTAATGCAGGAGACTACGCCCGAAGGGCCCATAATGAAAAACTGTTCTTTCCCAAATATTAAAGTGGGAAGGTGTTGATATTACATGCTATTAACAGGAGACCAATCAGCACACGAAGCAGCATGAAAATCAGAAACAGAGCAGAGAATTGCAATAATAACGGTTACAGTATTATGAACAGTGGGAATAAAGGCGCGTTATCACCGCATGTCTCCACTGTGACACATGGACCCACGCTTGAGCAAGTAATTGTCCATTACCACCATGTCCAATAAATTCAGAACAATCTCTTCCTCTTTTGAGCACAAAGTCGAAAGCATTTTTTCATAATGATACATAGATATATATAAATAGATAGATAGATAGAAAGAAATACATACTAACAGATAGGTGGGTGGCATAGACAGATAAGTATGTGCGTGTGGGAAGGACAGATAGGTATACAGGTGAAATGAAGAAATAGGTGGGTTAATGGATGACTAGAAGGATGGATGGATGGGTGGGTGGATAGATGGATAGGTTGCTAGGTAGATAAGTAGACAGACAGACAGATGGGTGAGAATGCTTAAACGGGTATATAGGTGCATTGAATGGATGGGTGGGTTAATGGATGATAGAAGGATGGATGGATGTTAGGTCAGGTAGGTCAATAGATAGATAGACATACATACAGACAGACTGATACCTAGACAGACAAATAGGCAGACAGGTAAATGGAATGGACAAATAGGTATATAGGTGGACTGCATGGATGGATTTATAGGTCACTAGGTTAGCAGATAGACAGATGGATGGACAGACAGATGGATGGGTGGGATTTACAGATAGGTATATATGTGTATTGGATGGATGGATAGTTCAGGTAGGTCGACAGACAGAAAGAATCTGGATTTTCAGAACTTTGCACAGTAGTGGTGGGAAAACAAAGTGGGTGTGATGCAGTCGGATAAATGAAATAAAAGGAATAAAAATAAAATTAAATAAATGTTAAAGTCTAGAGTAGATCCATATACATTGTTAAATGCAAGGTTAAACTTTTGAAATGCAGACTTTGCCTCTCTCTAAATATTTCATAGACCTTTTTTTCCCTTTTCCTTTTACATAACACCCCCACAGTGCTCATCTGTGTCTAGTCTCTGCTGTATTTCTGGCAATAACACTGCATACAAAAGGTGACAGAACATTCCAGAGAGGCAAAGAGGCTTTCAGATGCTGACAGCAAGATCTGTAAACCCTGAGCATTATAACTGACATGGTTGTTATTTTTTTGTTCACGGTTCTTCCGGAATTGTTCCGCTTTTGTTCCGTTTGTGAGTGAATCCTACAGTGATAATTAGGAATGGCCTACATAGCTGAGCGGAGGCAAACATGAGGATATTCCAGCTTTCTCCTCTCTGTCTCAGACACACACACACACGAGCTATGATTAAAGAAAAGTGAGTCCCTCTCCATCTGCACAGAGAGCTGATGCACAGTGTATTTCAGCAGAACTAGACTCAGCACCACTCCTGTACTCTGAGGGAGATTTCATATATGCAGCATTTACTCCATCTTCTCCATGACTGGGTGCTGACCAACCAGCATTATTACCAGCTAGCATCTCACAGAGCTATAAACACTGTCCAAACAGCCAATGCTAACATTTACTGAGTCTCCTATTAGCTCTGGGTTTAGGTCTGAGTGTCTGATGAGAGGAAACAATGGGAATTTAAAGCAGGTCATATGGTCAACCAGAGAGGATACAATAGTGGATGGTTGGTTAATAGTGGTCAAATACCTTAAGAAAACTAGTTTGGGCTTTATTTCCCATCAGATGTAGCCTCATGTTTTCATGGTGGGAAATGAAAGCACCAGTTGATACGAGTGGAAGCGTATAAAGTTACTGTCTCCAGAGACCCACCTCTTAGTGCAAATGCACTGGCAAAATGGTACTTTCCTGACTTAAAGCACAGCCATAAATGTCCTTTTTCATTTTTTCAATCTAACCAGTCTACTTCAACCAAATGCTAAGTAAATAAAATAGAATGAACTGGTGTAACGTTAACAATGAAAAGAACGAACACATTAGGTGTGGCGCTTGAATGTAATTTAGACAGTTGGCATGGCAATGTGACTGGAGCAGAATCGATACAATGTCTAACAAAACAGACTAAATACCAGACTCGTCAAGTTTACTGCCCACATAAAGATGAAAGATAAGGTGATATAAATGCCATGTCCCAGAGGATCACACACAAGTGAACATCTAAAAAAAAGTTATTTCTGTTGCCTGCTCATCTCTACCACTGGAAACTCCTACAGTCTGGGGATTGAGAAGTGTTGATTTAATTGGATTTGGTGTAACACGTCTAAATGTTCACTCTGTTGTCGAAAGCTTGTGGACACCTGACCATCACACGCATATGTGGTTCAGTCCCAAACTGTTGCTTCAAAGTTGAAAGCACACAACTGTGTAGCATGTCTTTGTACGCATTGTACAATTTCCCTTTACTGGAGCTATGAGGCCCAAACCTGTCCCAGCATCACAATGCCCCTGTGCACAAAGCAAGCTCCATACAGACATGCTTTGCAAGGTTGGAGTGGAAGAACTTGAGTGACCTGTACAGAGCCCTGTCTTCAAGCCCACTGAACACCTTTAGGATGAACTCCGACCTCCTCGACCTGACACCAGTGTCTGACCTCACTAATGCTCTTGTCGCTGAATGATCACATCCCCACAGCCACGCTCCAAAATCTAGTGGAAAGCCTTCCCAGAAGAGTGGAGGTTATTATAACAATAAAGTGGGACTGAATCTGGAAAGAGATGATGAAAACGCACATATGGGTGTGATACTTGACGCTGGTGTCCAGATACTTAGTGTACCTCTTGATAATGTATTTATTCTAACTCCACCCCTTTTTATAACATCATCCTTCACCAGTTCACTGACTTCACTGCTGTGCACAAAGATAGTTCAGCAACACCCAAGTGCATCAGCAATGCAAGGATTCATATACTGTGTGTTAACACAATGTACAGTAAGTCATTAGAGCATCACAACAGAATATTTACGCTTTATTTTATTGCAGTACATGTTTGATACTTTACTATCCTATTAGGTATCATTTCTTTCGGACTTCATTTTGAGAACATGCTCTAAAGTGAGAGATTATATATCAGCAATATCATTAGCTAGCTACCTGAGCCACAGAATACAAACTGATGGTAATTATCTGGCTCTTTATCTGATAGACAGGCACAAACGAGCTCTGCGCGATGGCTATTAGCAGAAACAAAAGAGGGAAAAAAATAAATAAAAAATCATGCAGGGAGGCACCCGAGATTCAGAACTCCTCTTCATCAGAGAGGTGAGGTGAAGGGCTGGGAAGAGTATTTATGCTGACACAAGCACACATTCAATACACTAGACACATCATCAATAGACTCAACCCCCCCATAAATACACCACACACCATACTCCCTTATACCCACTTAAACACTACACTGCCGCATCCCTTTCACACCAACCACTATACTCTTTATCCTCATACCATACACACCAACCACTATACTCTTTATCCTCATCCCTTATACACCAACCACTATACTCTTTATCCTCATCCCTTATACACCAACCACTATACTCTTTATCCTGATACCATACACACCAACCACTATACTCTTTATCCTCATCCATACACCAACCACTATACTCTTTATCCTCATCCCTTATACACCAACCACTATACTCTTTATCCTCATACCATACACACCAACCACTATACTCTTTATCCTCATCCCTTATACACCAACCACTATACTCTTTATCCTCATCCCTTATACACCAACCACTATACTCTTTATCCTCATCCCTTATACACCAACCACTATACTCTTTATGCTCATCCCTTATACACCAACCACTATACTCTTTATCCTCATACCATACACTATACTCTTTATCCTCATACCATACACACCAACCACTATACTCTTTATCCTCATACCATACACACCAACCACTATACTCTTTATCCTCATCCATATACACAACACACTATACTCTTTATCCTCATACCATACACACCAACCACTATACTCTTTATCCTCATACCATACACACCAACCACTATACTCTTTATCCTCATACCATACACACCAACCACTATACTCTTTATCCTCATACCATATACACCAACCACTATACTCTTTATCCTCATACCATACACTATACTCTTTATCCTCATACCATACACACCAACCACTATACTCTTTATCCTCATACCATACACTATACTCTTTATCCTCATCCCTTATACACCAACCACTATACTCTTTATCCTCATACCATACACTATACTCTTTATCCTCATACCATACACACCAACCACTATGCTCTTTATCCTCATACCATACACACCAACCACTATACTCTTTATCCTCATACCATACACACCAACCACTATACTCTTTATCCTCATCCCTTAAACACCAAACACTATACTCTTTATCCTCATACCATACACACCAACCACTATACTCTTTATCCTCATACCATACACTATACTCTTTATCCTCATACCATACACACCAAACACTATACTCTTTATCCTCATACCATACACACCAACCACTATGCTCTTTATCCTCATACCATACACTATACTCTTTATCCTCATACCATACACACCAACCACTATACTCTTTATCCTCATCCCTTATACACCAACCACTATACTCTTTATCCTCATACCATACACTATACTCTTTATCCTCATACCATACACACCAACCACTATACTCTTTATCCTCATCCCTTATACACCAACCACTATACTCTTTATCCTCATACCATACACTATACTCTTTATCCTCATACCATACACACCAACCACTATACTCTTTATCCTCATACCATACACTATACTCTTTATCCTCATACCATACACACCAACCACTATACTCTTTATCCTCATACCATACACACCAAACACTATACTCTTTATCCTCATACCATACACTATACTCTTTATCCTCATACCATACACACCAACCACTATACTCTTTATCCTCATACCATACACACCAACCACTATACTCTTTATCCTCATACCATACACACCAAACACTATACTCTTTATCCTCATACCATACACACCAACCACTATACTCTTTATCCTCATACCATACATTATACTCTTTATCCTCATACCATACACACCAACCACTATGCTCTTTATCCTCATACCATACACACCAAACACTATACTCTTTATCCTCATACCATACATTATACTCTTTATCCTCATACCATACACACCAACCACTATACTCTTTATCCTCATACCATACACTATACTCTTTATCCTCATACCATACACACCAACCACTATGCTCTTTATCCTCATCCCTTAAACACCAAACACTATATTCTCCCATCCTCATCCCTTAACACAATATTATACAAATCTATTATAATTACAAAACTACATTATACCCATCCTTATCCCTTACATGCACTGAACACGATATGCTCTTATTCCCATCCCTTATACTCAACACTCATACATCCAATTCCATTATAACCACAGAAAACTACAGTCCCTTATACCAATCCCTGACACCCACCAAAGACTATACTAAACTCAATACTCTCTAAACCTTATCTTTTATACTCCCAAAACACAATACTCCCTTACATTCACCAGATACTCTCTTAACTTTATACCTTATACATGCTGAACACTACACTCCCTTACTCAAATCCCTTATGACTACAGAGCAATATACACACCTGTAGTGACAGATATACCTATACTGCACGTATACTATAGTATAGAACTCTACCCACTTATCCACAACCCTGGTACTTGCCAAACATCCTCCCATATATTTTATATTTATTTATCCACATGCTCACTCAACACTTACTAACATCATGTAAACTAATAATATATTGTTTTATCCCCCCCCCCCCATTTTTTTTCTCGCCTACCACTATGTTTCCAAACATTACATTTAAAACTCACGCAGGTTTTAAAATACTAGCAGGCTAATCTAGAACAGAGACGCGTTGGCAAATCGCCAACCAAAATAAAGCAGACATCAATACTGTTTACAGTATATGTAAAGACAACATGATTAACGAAATTCTTCTATTGCAAAGCGCACGAACATCACATTGATTGAATAGAAGAGTGTGTATGTGTGAGAGAGAGAGAAAGCATTCTAGAAAGATTAATCACTCTCTGTCTGAATGTGGGAGTGTGTGAACAGACATGAGAGAGTCTGCCACTGGTAGTAGTAAGGCAATATTTTCCTGTCTCTTTCTGATGCCAGCATTTCTATCACTGAAATCCTAAGAGCGACGGGTGGAGAAGGGCACGCGCATCCTCTCTAGTACCATCGCTTCACTTAATCAGCGTTGTACATCCAGGCACATCTCCATGGTAACCATGGGCTCTTAAGGAAATAGGGTTTTAAAAAAAAAAGAAAAAAAAAAAAAAAGAGGATGTTCTTTCTTCTTTGGGAATCCCTGACTATGTAGAGAGGAAGAACAGCTAGTTTTTTATACACAGCTGATGGGGTCTGACATTAACCTCATCTCGAAGATGCACGATGGAGTTCTGCCTTATGAGCTTAATTAAAGTGTCAAGACCAACTTTGAACTTCAATATAAATGACTGGAGAGGATTCCGATGAACATTTACTTTACTAAAAGTAAACGTACATGTAGGATTAATATGGATACATAAATGGACGTGTGGACACAAGCATTCCACATTTGTCTACATTTTCACAGAAAGAGGGAAGGAAAATCAACAAAAGACATGAGATACATCATACACTGATACAGTGCTGTGAAAAAGTATTTGATTTTTCCTTTTTTTTTGTCTCTCTCTCATACTAAATACTAGAACCTTCTCCCAAAAGATTTGAGGATCATCGAGCCTTAATGTTGTTCTGGGTTAGTAGTGGTTTTCACCTCGCCACTCTTCCATGGATGTGTCTTGAGTCATGAACAAACAGTGACCTTTATTGATGCCTTATAGAGAGGCCTGTAGTTCCTTCGATGTTGTCCTTGGCTCTTTTGTGACTTGCTGGATGAGTTGTTACTGTGTTCTTAGAGGAATTTTGGAAGGTCGGCCACTTCTGGGAAGGTTCACTACCATGCCGGGTTTTTCCATTTGGAGATAATTGCTCTCACTGTGGTCCTCTGGAGTCCCAGAGCCTTTGAAAGAGCTTTGTAGCCCTTCCCAGGCTGATGTATTTCTATCACCTTCCTCCTCGTCATTTCTGGAACTTCTTTCAACTTTGACACTGTGTGTTACTGAGTAAGACCTTTTAACTAACTTCAATCTGTTGAAAAAGTTCTATTTAAGTGTGACTGAACAGGGTTTGATCAGGCATGGTTGTGCCTAGTCCAGCTGAACCCCATTATGACTGGGGTTTCATAAATTTGGGTAATTAGTAACTACAGGGGCAAATACATTTTCACACAGGCCCAGTTGGGTTTTTATAACTTCAATAAATAGCTATTATTTACTCAGGTTGCCTTTGTTTTATCTTCTGAAACAATTTAATATGAGATGTACACAAAAACCACGATGAGGGCAAATACTTTTCCACAGCACCGTATGCATTTATCCAGTCCCATGATTCTTTCACTTAATACTTAACTTTGTAAACAAGACCAACGGAATCTCACAATCTCCATCAACACAGTCCTGATGGCTAAAATCACCCATAAGTAGCGGATATAAGCGCTTACAACATAACCATCTGTTTTAAAAAAGAAAAAAAAAAAAGGCAAGCGGCTAAGGCTTGTGTAGGTGTAACGAGACAGACTACATTATTATAAAGTTCTGGGGAGTGTGACAACCTCGCTGTATGCAGAGCTCATCTAATGCAAGATCAGAAATTCCACTCTGTTAAACCACCACCTTGTTCGACGAATGCTGCATGTCCACTGCCTGAATGCTCCTCAGAGTGAAATAAATAGCCCACCCAAGACTATAACACTACAGAACAACGCAAGACTGTCAACTAGTCACGGTACCTGCTGTTCTGAAAAGATGTCTGGATCTGCTGCGGATTCACAGTGAAACTCTCCTCAGCTAAACAAAACCCTGCAGAAATGGTTGGGGTTTACTATACATACACATCTGAAAGATCCATTGTATAAGACACGGTATACATTTCAAGCTGTACTAAAAACTACACAACTCAAAGAAATAATGCACGATTGGTTTTTATTTATGTATTAGTTTAAGCCCGTAATAACATGGACACACATGATCGACTCAGAATGGTGGAGGGTAATGCCTACATGTGTGCGTGTGCATGGTAAGGACAGAGCTGAAGTCATTTTGTATTCTGACTCAGCACTTTCAGTCTGAGGGGTGAAAGGACAAAGTGACACTGTGCACGCAAGTGGTGGAGTTAAAGAAGGGGGACCTGACCGCAGAAGAGGCTCTGCAGCTCAAGATAGACACGAAAGACCCCAACCAAGGGTGCCAACGCACACACACACTTAAATAAGGAATCGACACCACTGGAGAAGCCACCGAAGCCATTGAGAGTTTAGGAAAGTGTTTCCTATTCTGCCTCACGTCACGCTCCGGTGCTAATGCGTAAACATAATGACATAATGCATTCATTATAATATGTCTCTTTAGTAAGAGCCCCTTTCATTAAGAGTTGCCTTAATGTCTTTTCCGTATTAGTGTGTGTTTTTAGGATTGCCTTATGTTACGCTGAGAAACAGGAATACCCCTATGATCAGCTAAATCGCTGTTTAAGCACACAAAGCTTCAGAATTCACAGGGTGTCGAATTTATTATCGAAACTGTTCTAAGACTTGCGTGTGAGACTTCCTGTGTGATATGTGAGAAAATGACATTGCTCGAAATCAAACTGACAACAAAAAAAGACTCAAATACTCCAGTGCAGTGAAACTCCACCTACTGTATCTGTAGTATTTGTGTGATTCCCAAAGACAAGAATGCTCACGCTCATAAGGCATTTAAAAAGTCTGAGCATGTAGAGATTCCAAGGATTTCAATAATCCATTCCGTATTTAAAGATTCTGAGCATTTAAGATTCCATTTCGCTTTTACAGATTTCAAGAATTTTAAGATTCCGGGTATTTAAAGATTCAGAGCATTTCAAGATTCCATTCCACAAGATTCCAAGCATTTCAAGATTCCATTCCACAAGATTCCAAGCATTTCAACATTCCATTCCACAAGATTCCATGCATTTCATGATTCCATTCCACAAGATTCCAAGCATTTCAACATTCCATTCCACAAGATTCCAAGCATTTCAACATTCCATTCCACAAGATTCCAAGCATTTCAAGATTCCATTCCACAAGATTCCAAGCATTTCAACATTCCATTCCACAAGATTCCAAGCATTTCAACATTCCATTCCACAAGATTCCAAGCATTTCAACATTCCATTCCACAAGATTCCATGCATTTCAAGATTCCATTCCACAAGATTCCAAGCATTTCAACATTCCATTCCACAAGATTCCAAGCATTTCAACATTCCATTCCACAAGATTCCATGCATTTCAATTTTTTTTTTTTTCATTAAGCATTTACATTCCATTCCACAAGATTCCAAGCATTTCAACATTCCATTCCACAAGAGAAAAACCCAGATTCCAAGCATTTCAACATTCCATTCCACAAGATTGCATGCATTTCAACATTCCATTCCACAAAGATTCGAGCATTTCAACATTCCATTCCACAAGATTCCAAAAAAAAAAAAAAAAAAAAAAAAAAAAAAAAAAAAAAAAAAAAAAAAAAAAAAAAAAAAAAAAAAAAAAACACAAAAAAACGCGCATTTCAACATTCCATTCTGCATTCAGAGTAGTTGAAAATCCCAATTCTGGACAAAAGCCAATTCTTTTCCACTAAGCTGCAGCAACATCAGACGGGTTTTCCCAGACCTCCACACTTGTGATACAGTTCATAAAGATAAATCTTTAATTTAAAAAAACAAACAAACCCTTCTTCCATCAGAAAGCAGCATCAGCATTAGAATTCTCAAGCTCATGTTGATCGGGAGAGCGCTTCCGCTGCTGTGTCATTCTGAAATATTCCCTTAGATATGATGATGCACAAACAGCATTTGGCAGTTTACCTCTCACTTATGCACACACAAATAAAGAGCATCCAAGATGTAAGTAAATATTGGCTTAAGGCCACCATGAGCTCAGTGTAGTGACAGCTCTGGGAGACTGGCGACACGGTTACGCCGCACTTTCGATGTGGAGACTGATAGACCACACTCAGCATGTGCTACACAGCAGGGTGTGTGTCTGTGTTGAGTAACATGATTTACCAAGAAAAAAGATGCCCAAAATGACAAACCTCTCACACATGCACACCCCAAACAGAGAGAGAGAGAGAGAGAGAGAAAAAGAAGAGAGAGAGAGAGAGAGAGAAAGAGAGAGAGAGAGAGAGAGAGAAAGAGAGAGAGAGAGAGAGAAAGAGACGCCAATGCATCACAATTTTGGCAGATTTTTGTGACGCACCCACGCTTCGGCTAAAGTACCCAGCATTATATGTTCTTGAAAGCTAAAAGAAAGAAAAGCATTCTAACTGTACAAAGCTATTGTACGTCTACACGCCACGCTGCCAGACAAAACCTTTTAAGAGTCGCAACAACAGTCAGAACGGAGCGTTACTGCAGAACCTTGAGTAAGAGCGAGCGGATGAGAGAGATTTTCAGAGTCTGAGGTCACTGTTTAGAATATGCAGGCTATACCAGGAGCCAGGGACATTATAGCAAACTGCTGGAAACGAACAAGAAATAGAGCCAATATTGCATAACCGCGGTTCCAATGGATAAAAAGAATATCGATCAATAAACAAACAAACACATTAGACAACTGGAGTGCTTGGGTGTTACTGAAGCGGAACTTGTAGCTTTTTGCTGCAGCAGCACAGGTTTTGAGAAAAGTAAACAAAAATAAAATAAAATGTAAAAAAAAAAAAAATCTGTAAAATAGCTGAAATTATTCTCACAAAATTATAGTTCCAAAGTGACTTTATAAAAAAAAATTAATTTATAGTCAACTGTAACAGTTAATCATGCACATGTACAGGGGGCAAAATTGTGTACCCCCACCCCCTCCTACCTTAAATTCTAAGGGGATCTCACCCCTTTAAATTCTTTATGAGCTAAACCAACTAAGGTACAGCAAAGACACCCTCGCAAACCAAAGGTCTATTCGAATTGGACTAGTGTTACTTGGGGATTGGGTTAATGTAACTATTACTAGAGTATCTCTGGGATCTTAGTCACATCAGTAATTCATACAGTTTTTTTTTTGTTTGTTTGTTTGTTTTTTACAGACGGCGCGTGCACACATCTGGGAAGATTACGAGATATTTCACCTAGAGATGACAATTTGTATTTTATAAGTATAAAGACATTCCAGAAAGCACTTGCTCTTTACTAGTGTTCTCCTAAAACCAAGTTTTAAACTTAAATGTAAACGGCATTTAAACGGACTTGGGCTTTAAGCCAAGTTACCTTGTTCCTAGCAAACCCACACGTTCATGTGACCTACATGTCCTACAGCAAGCGCTTGTAATAAAGGAAAAAACAATCAGTTTATATATATATATATATATATATATATATATATATATATATATATATATATATATATATAAATAAAAATGATTTTTACTGGACAACCATGTACATCATGAACACGCCATCGCCGTTATACATACATTATCCAGACGCGTCGATCACAATTCCTACAGACGTCCTCCGGCTGCATTACTCCGGCTGCATTACACGAGAATGGCGATTTCTCGAGTCCAAACAGTACTTAAGGTGTAAACTACCCGAGAATAAAGCAACAGATAGGAGTTGCTGTGGGAAGCAGTAGGCCTATTATAGCAGTATAAAAACATGTGGTAATAAAACCGTTTGAAACTGTCAGTGGTGAAAAGCAGCAACAGTTTGCTGACAGGCTGCTCTCAGCAGAATCCCTCGCTTCACGTCAGCCCCATCACAACGAATGCACACGGAAAACTCACACTCGCGTTCACACAAACAAACTTTATCCAAACTAATCATTTCCCCTTCTACTGTAGCTAAGTGTTAAACAGTTGAATAGGAATGCTAAGCCTGCAGACTTTGCTGACGCGTGTGTGTGTGTGTGTGTGTGTGTGTGTGTGTGTGTGGGCAAGCAGACGGAGGAAACGGAGAAAGGTAGAGGTAAGTGTCTGCAGTGTTTATCCAACTGTTTATATGTAAATTTTGTACAAGAGAACCTGAATGGTGGCAGTGACAATGATGGCCAGCAAAAAAATAAATAAATAAAACTGCATAAGCAGCTAAAGGCCCAAGCTAACTTCTGGCTTATATAGACGGATGTTGAGAATTAATTTGTTATAATAGCACAGAGAACATTTCCTAGCATTTCTGATTCTACATCCTTCCATAAATTTTTATTAGATTTTTTTTTTTACAGCGTATAAGCTCGATTTAAGTGTATCTGATTGGTCAGGAAGTGTTTCTATACAAGCAGATCTGACGGTATCTCAAATGTCAGGTTGATATAATGCACTCGTTTGAATACTTACTTTCTACAACGACTACTTCGGGCTTTTCACACTTGAAATAGTGTTCGATAGGGGTAGTCTGAATCCTGGGTTATCTAGTCTTACACTGCTCATAATTTACCCGGTGTTAACAATTAATCCTGGGTACCGTAATCTGACTTTTCACACTGGGTTAATGTTCTCATTTGCATATTGGCAGTGTCGACGACCCTGTTTGGATAAACACGGCGTGTGGCCGGGTTAAATGACGGCGTGTCCGTCTCGCACTTTCGCGTCAGTGAGGGAAAAAATTGCGGCGTGTAAATCCTCCTTGGTTGTTTTAACCCTCCTGAGACGCACGTGCAAAGGCCTGAAAACAAATACGTTATTTTATTTTATTTTTCCGCTCAAACGCTGCAGCTACTGTTTACATAACACGCGCTGGTCGTTTTCTGATTGGTTGTCTGTTGCTAAGCATCTTTCCGTAACATTCTAACACTCTAAACGTTTGGCATGGCAATGCAGGGTTCACGCCGCAGGAGCAGGGTTTCATAATCCCAGGTTAAAAGCAGGGTTTAGAACGACGATAACCTGGGGTTAAGCGCAGTGTAGAAAAGCCCTCTCTCGTATGGTGGATGTTGCCACATAATAAGGCTAATAATTACATAAACATTAAAACCCAGAGAAACGTGTCATTGTTGATATATGAAGTGCATTTATGGAAGGAGTCTCCAGTGTCAGCACTTTGAAACAGTTTTTTTTTTTAAGTGTCTCGTTAACTTTAAGAGAAAGAAAAATAGAGAGAGGCTGGTCAGTGCTATAATGAAGTCTAAACGAAATGTAAAAAGCACACTTATAAACACAAAACAATGTAATCGTATAAAATACTCGGAAACGAGCCTTCACAGGAAAATATTCCACAGTGTTGTAGAGTTGCAGCACTTCAGAAAGTATCAGGTATAATGTTATGATTGTAGTTTCTTTGAGACTTCTTTGCATGGACATACGGCTGCCCAGATTTTCTTGAAACTTTTCCTTAAAACAGAAGGAAATATAAGACACACAATCACGTCCTGTATTAAAGTTTTATAGCCGAAGCACAAGCTGGACTTTCTCGACAAAGCCCTCCGCTCTAAAGTACAAACACACTATCCTCCCATCTCCTCCTTCTCCTCTCCTGCTTGCTCACACCACCCCACCCTCTCTCTCTCCTCTCCTCTCCTCTCTCTCTCTCTCTCTCACACACACACAGCCTCTCAGAGTGTGCGGTGCTACAGCCACAAGATGAATCTCTTGCACATGCCGTTGCTAAGACCCGGACTTCTGCGCTGCATCCCGTCGCTTTTCCGAATGTGCATGAGTGCGAGTGTGGGAGTGCGTGTGTGACTAGAGCTCGGCATATCAGACTGGAGTCGGAGACTATTCCGTGTTTGGAATCTCTGTCTTTGTGGATGTGTAAGGGAGGAGATGAAGTGACAGACGAGCGGCGTGCGTCCTCTGCGCGACTCGCAGCATGGCAGCCCCTCTTCCGTCTCTCCCATGCGTTCCGTCTCTGCCCTTTCTCATCTCCTCTGTCCCAAGCCTGCTGCACTGAGAGAGTTAGAGCGAGACAGCGAGTGGGAGAGAGAGAGAGAGAGAGAGAGCGCGCGGGAGAGATAGAGGACATGCGCTGGCCAGAGCGGCGCTCTCTGCCTCAGCTCCGTCACTGACCCGCATCTGGAGGTGAGTTCAATCCTCATCTTTCGTGTGCATCGCTGAGTCTAGTTCTATCTTCTCGAGTCATATACACACTGCTTCTATACGAAGACTTCCCAGTGTACAGTTTCAACCAGGAAATAATCCGCTTTAAAGTTTGCTTAAAGCAATTTTGTATATTCTCTGAAATCAGACCCGGCATCAGCTGACAGCCGAGTGTTTCTTTGTATTTGACACTGGGGATGAAACAGGGTTAACGTGAGCGTGAGGCTGGAAAAAAAAAAAAAAAAAAAAAAAAAGAAAAGCGCATTGAAAAACAGAACGTGACCACGGGGAGCCTGATCACGATCATGAGACAATGACCATATGAAAGTCTGTGACTGAAGGAATGCCTGCTTTATGAGTAGATGAGTATATACCTGTTATTTTGGGATGGATTATCAGTGCACTTAAGTGAAAAAAGCACCACAGCTTCTCACTCAACACAGCAGGAAATCATTTATTATGCAATTCACATACATTCCAAGCAATGGTGATAATCCAAACAGTGTGTGTGTGTGTGTATATTATATATATATATTTATAATTATATTATGTATATTTTATATATATATATATATATATATATATATATATATATATATATATATATATATATATATATATATATATATATATATATACATACATACACGCACTATATATACTTATATATAAAACAGTTAACAAGATATGCATACAGCATCGATCAGAGCACACCTCTAGCCTATGCATGCTGGGGATGTTTTCATGCATGTGTGTAGTCTGGATGAAGACTCTAATTGAAAAGTAATCTAGATTAACGCACTCCCATGCAGCACAGAGTGCACTCAAGGAGCAATGCAACAAATCTGTCACGCCTAATGTCCTCCACAACAAACACACAGCTTCTTCCAGATTAAAACACAAAAAAGGACTTCATGCATATCCATAGCCACGGACACACAAAGTATAACAACGTGCACTTGTATGCATGGCATGAAAAAAAAGCAAGAAAGGAAGAAAAGGGAAATGAAGAAAGGAAAAAAAAAAAAAAGGTTTTATATTTCTTCCTCTCCGAAAACTGATTGTCCTTCATTCACAGTGGACTGCACCCATCACACGTCTCTTCCACCATATCGACCTCTAACCTCATAATCCAGAGAGCGTCCTCCCCGGAGACACCGCCAACAAGGCAGGAGAAGGGAAAAGAAAAAAAGTTGCATATTACAGAGAGCATCGTTTCACGGGAGAGAGCACGGCACTTAGGAAGCAGCCCACATGAAGTGAAACTATGATCGGTGAAAAAAGAGCAGGAAACCTCTCCAACCCCAACGCTGAGGACTCTCTCACTCACCCACGCATGCACCGAGACACACACACTCACACAGGCTTCGCCCACCACCGGTGTGTTCCCTCCAAACAGATGTTGGCTTTCATGTGGTAATGGGTTTATTTATTAAGAGCCTTTTTCTCAGCCTGCTCTCTGACAGTTTTAAAGAGAGGCAGAAATGTATATCGCATACTAAAGAGATCCCAAGCATACCTGAGACCTAATCATTCTGCAGTGTGTGTGTGTGTGTGTGTGTGTGTGTGTGGGCAGGGTCCATGTGCATATAAACCGGCATATGAAGGTCTGCCCTCAGGAAAACATGTCTGGCATGGCTCAAGTTACATCAACATCATGCTGCCAGGGGTTGTATCATGCAGTAGCTGTGATGTCCAATCAATCCATAAAATCATCAGATGTGTGGATTCAGCTCTGACGTGCAGCACATTGGATTTGAAATGAAATACAGGCAAAGGCCTCCCAGGTTCACCCGGTTTTATTCTCTCTCCTGATGGTCAGAATGGCAGCAATCTCGGATGTCTGAACTCACGCAAATGGAAGAGAGCAAAAAAGCACTGCAAGAAAGAACGAAAGAACGAAAGAAAGAAAGAAAGAAAGAGAGAACGAGAGAGAGAGAGAGAGAGAGAGAGAGAGAGACAGACAGGCAGACCAGGAGGAACAGGAGGTGAGGTGAGGAGATGAAGTTAGCAGATCTAACTGGAGATGGTGAGTGAGGATCCCCTCACTCATCATCTCCTGTGTGAAGAGTGAAGAGCTGGAACAGGAGATGACATGAGGAGATGGAACAGAAGATGCAGTGAGTAGAATGATGTGAAGAGATGATCTGAGGAGATGATACAGGAGATAATGTGATGAAATGGAATGAGGAAGTGAAATGAGGAGATGGAACAGGAGATGACATGAGATGGAAGAGATGACAAGGTGAGGAGATGGAGTTAGGAGATGGAGCAAGGAGATGGAAGAGATGACGACCTGAGGAGATGGAGCGAGGAGATGACGTGGTGATCAGGTTATGGGGATATTGAGGAATATCCCAAGCATCACTTGTTTCACTCTACCTCACGCTGGTGTTACTAAGAGAGATCAATGCCATTATGTTGTCCTGACCCTGAGAGAAATCTTTGACTTCAGTGCCACTCAGGATCTCAGCGTAGATTTAACCGAAGGGTATTTCCATCTCAACCCAGTCAAGCTCACAACCCCTAATCCAATCAAACCCTGACTAGCCTCTTTTCTGCTAAGTGACAACTTAAACCAAATCCATAGGCATTACCTCTCCCATCACCTCCACTAATCACGTAAAGGCTATATCAGATTATATCAGATTTACACATGATACTGAAGATCTCGGTTAGCTTCATCAGTGTGTGGAAAAGTAAACAGCTTAGTCTGAAGTGGAACAGTGCTGTGCTATCTGTTTCATCTTATGCACTGAGGCCCTAGCACATCAGACTACTCTCCTCCACAAACACCACACCTGGTCCATCATGAAAGACCACCATGCGTCTCTCTTTCAACCCTTCATTCCGTCAATCCACACTGTCTTTCATTAGTGCACGTCTCACTCATCACCATCATCATCTCCTCACTCATTATCTCTGCTCATCTGTGCTTCACTCTCGGTAAGGGGGATGAAATGGCTGCATTTTGGAGTAGGCGCGCTGCAGGGGGCTGCTCCTGCTTCACATTTCATTTTACTTCCACACAGCTGAGATTCGGAGAGCGTGGGAGACCAGGAGAGTGTAACAATAAGGCCTACTCAGATAAACAGTGATGGGGAAACACGGAGAGAGAAAAAAAAAAAAAAAGAGTGGTCGAGCCTCATCCTCACATCTCCTTTGCATAGAGCGAGAGAGAGAGAGAGAGAGAGAGAGAGAGAGAGACCGCATACCATGCCCTCATGACTTAGACAGATGGTGACTGGTTAGGCAAGAAGACATTTGATAACACCCTAACTGATCCGTTATGACCTTTTTTCCCCGACTGATTTATTATGAAAATGTGCTGTTAAAACCCCCAAAAATATCCCAGCAGGATATTTCAGCGGAAATAATATTTCCCACCTTATGCAAGTGTGTGTGTGTGCGCGCATGTGGACAAGCGCATGCTGAAAGAGCACATACAGCTCCCTGGTGTGTTTCATTTCTATTCCACAATGACTCAAATGAGACGGCACTGCATATTGCCCCTGGCCATGTGACATGCTTTAACATTCCGCACTGAATCTCAGGCAGAGCATGCAAAGTCTAACCCACGCCACACACACACACACACACACACACACCCCCACCCTTCCCCTCATCTTCCCCAGCATTCAGCTCCCAACCAGGCAAAGCCTAGTACATGCACCAAATATGACACACAATGTGTTTGTGGAAGCATCAACTAATCAATCATGATGCTCTGGTGCGATAGGGTCTATAGGGGTCACCCTGAGTGAAAACGTCGCCGATCTCTGCTCGCCACACGAAAGAATCGCCAGTGCATCGACAGATTACCTTTACCGGAAGGAAAGAGAAAGAACAAATCGTCAGCTGCAAATAACGTGCAGAATTCTTCTCAAGTGTCCGGTCTGTAATGTAATCAGTGAAGACCCAAGAAGCTAAAGCACACTTTTAAAAAGGACCCAGGCATCCTCCAGCATTAGAGAGCGATTAACTGACACGCTAATGCCTCAGAGTGCGCTCCACTGATGACCAGTGCAATTACTATTACTCTGTCCAACACCCACACCCACACCCCTCCCTACAGTATTGTGTAAATAATTTAAAACCTACTTTCCTATTCTGGCTTTAATATTGCACAAACATACAAGCTACCAAACAAAGATCAAAGCCATCCACTCATCCATCACTTCTCAAAAAAAATAAAATAAATAAATTCACATTATTACCCTGCATGGCTTGTCTGGAAAGACACACTAATCAGCGTTAAAGAAGAGAACCACCAGATTGAAATAGATAAACACAGCAAAGGCCAGAGCTAAAGCCGGATTAGTGCTGCTGCTGCAGCAATGTCCAGAACTCATACCATACGTCTATGTTTCGGAAGCAGCATTGCAGGATGACTTGCTCAATGAAAATAAGGCTTAGGATAGGAAAGGATTTTGGAACGAGGGCTTTTCTGCAACAGATGTGTGTCATACCTTAGTTTGAGGACTCCACACAACCTGATCTTTTCACTGGCCAAATCCTGTTTTACGTGTTACGCATTATACATGTACATGGTGGCTTGGGAAATGGTGCTTTGACAGCATTCTAGAAATATATACATTAATTAAAAATAAATAAATAAATAAATAAAAACCCAGTCAATAACATTTCAACTTTAAGAAAACGTGTCACCAAGATTCTATGGAGATTTTTTTACCTACTTTTTAGCCTTGGCTAGGCTATCTTCCAGCAAAGATCATGCTGGGTAAGGAGCCAGGTTAAGAGTCTCATCTTACATCACCATGCAAAGGAAGAAGCACATCTCATTTAGAGTCCACTCCACTGGCTCTTTGCCACCACTAAGATCTATAAACAGGCCCCGTGATGTCTTGCGGAGAGAGACAGGATATAAAAAAAAAAGAGGCATGAGCAATAAAATGGGAGCTCTCCCGACATTAATCATCAAGGAGATTCAATCTACTGTAGAAGCTGACTATTGTTTCCATTTAAAGAAGGGTGGCACGTGATCTTTACACTTTGGAAAGGAACGATTTATGGCGAGAAACCAAGATTTGAATGCAGAATAGGAGAGCGAGAGCATGAGACAGCAGCAGGAAGTGTGTCAGAGAGTGTGTTGAGATGCTTAGATCAGATATAAGCCAGTTCACTTAAATGGCAGTAAAGGATAGATGAACAGAGGGGGAAGCAGGAGAGAAAATGCATGTGGTATGAGTCTTTGACTCAATGAGCGATGGATTTAGCATCATGTGGAGTGTGTTAGGACAGAACAAGGCGAGGGGATGCATTTACTACTGTCAGGTAGATAAACAGAAATGTTCTTTTTTGTACTTTGCCTAAAGCAGGGGTCTGAGCTGAGAAAGAACCATAAACAGGGAAGAAAGAAAAAAAAAAGCTTTTTTTTTTTGGTAGAACAGAGTGCCACCAAAACTTTTGCACAACAAAACAGGAACTGTGCTTTTTCTATTCGTTACCATACCAGGGATCAAGGTTGCATGGGTAGTTATTTTGGCACTCGAAAACAGTACCAAGAGGAACTGATGGTACTCATAGTGGAGCTAACATTGCTGTTCATTGCAGGGTGTAATGATACAAACCGAAACAATGGATACAAGCATCACATTGTTGTTTTATTTTAAAGAAAAAAACAAGTGATCATTTAAGAGCAGAAGATCTTGAACTCAATCTGGTCTCAAGACATTTCTGTATTGACTTATCTCTAGCTTTATGTCTTGGGCATTGGGCTCACCAATATATGGTTGTCTCAACCAACAGTTTAAAAAAAAAATGTTTGTGCTGTCTTTTCTTTTTGTGTGCACAAAATCTGACAAGAACACAGAGTAATAATTGAAGTGAAGTGAGCTAGTTCATCTAAAACACCCCTGTTTCAGTTAATCAAGAACTTGCATTGATTAGATGGGGAGGTGGGCAGGATTATGATCGGAGCTAATGGCTGTTTCTCAATATGTGTACTTATGCGAGCTTGTGTACTTGTTTTACACCATCCACTGCCGAAGTCCAATTTCATTACTTAAGAACCCAAGTACCAGGGATGCATGAAATTACTCGGATGTGTTCTCGATAGTGAGGATGCATCGGATGCAGACCTGAGCGCACCGAACCCGCTTGAAGTCCCAGAAGTCATTGCGGAAAAACATTAGACCCATACCTGCAGTTTTAACATATTTTTTTTGTTACAATAATCGAAATAAATTAAAATATGCATCTAAAAAGAATGATTCTGATATGAGATTATATTATATATACTGTATGTGTATATATGAGGTTGTAGAAAAGTCCCTCAGAAAATGTATCCCTCAGAATTATTTTAATTAAACTATGCTAGCCTCTATTCTGAATATCAAAACTCGTTAGCTTAGTTTTTAGTTAACATGAGCCAGTTAACAATAAATCTATTAACCAGCATATTACTTAGTGAGCACTGAAGAGATGAGAACACTATCCCACTACTAGAAATGTGCTGGGACGGTCCACTGCACAACAGGACGCACACAGCACATCTCAATTCTCGCTTCTGTTTACAATAAACAACGTCTAAAATGCAGGAATTCAATACGACAACAGTAGGAACATCTAGGAATCATTCCCACCCACTGAGCCAGACAAGATCAATCCAAAGACTCCATTTACCAGACCATATTCGATTCTATTCTGCGCCGTAATAATTTCAGCAGTGATACTAAATAAATAATTAAGCCAAGCCAGGCACAGCATTTTCAGCTGCTGCTTGAAGCCTTGGTGTTCTTGCATTAATGGAAAAGGCAACAACCACTTGCGTAACAATGACCACTCTAGCAAAGCACTTTCCCTACTTGCACAAACATATGCCACTTGTTCAAGAGTAGTGTTTTACAATCATGGCCCTGAAGTACCCCTGTTCTGCATATTTTACTGTGCTCCCTGCTCTTACACACCTGGCTGAACTCTGGCTCATTAACAAGCGCTGCATGCTTTTAAAATGAATTTGTTGGAATGAGGAGGACCGGAAATTAAAAAGGTTGAAAGAGATTCAAAATTGATGCAAAAACGTATTATATTAATATTAATCTTGGTTTATTTTGCTTCTACAAGAACAATTCAGGAAGTCTACCAGTCTATTTTTGTAGCAAGGAGAGTTCATTGCTTGTTTTTGTCTGTGTGGCTCCTGCCTGTCGGGGCTTCGAGCTACAAGCTGTTAATGGTATCAGTGGATGACACTGATTTCATAAAACAGGATGGCTGAAGGCACAAAGGCCTTGTCTTTACCTGTTTCCCACATCCATCTCACCTTCTATCCCTTCCTCCCAGCCTTCAGTGAATGAGTGAGTAAATGTTAATGGACATAATCTCTGTCCATGGCACAAAAAAACATAAAGAACTTGTTTTCAAGAGAATAAGAGTATATTAGAGTATATTATCCAACCTTTGTGCAATCCTGAGCATTCAAATATCCCTTTATCTCTCATATTTATTTACGTTCTCCGTCCTGAAAAGGATATTTAACTGATTTAATCCGAACGAGATTAGCACAGGAAAAATAGGTCATGGTGAAATTGCTTGATCACTGAGCAACTCGTCTCTCTCATGCCAGAGCGGTTCGGTGGCAGCAGGACCTCTCATTATTCTGTAAATATGTGAGGGCTTCAATTGGGGAGAAGGATTAAGAGATCCCATAAAAACGTCCATGAGAAACAAGTCACAGGCTAAGACAACACTTCTGAGATTGCCGTCCTTGATATTAACACAGGCAAGATGAGTGGAATAAAAATGGAGGCTGAGGTAAGAGCTCAAGCAGACAGGACTGAGCGGCTAACTGAAAGATTTTAATTTCTGTTCTCTGTGTATTTCTTTGTCAGGAATCATGGTGAGCAAAGAGGTTGGTAAATGTATGCTCACCAACTCTGAATCGGACTCTGAGGCAGCACCCTCTATGGCCCTGGAGGTGAAAGGACCGCCAGATGCGAAGTTTGCTGTAAAATTAGTTCAAGTAGCAGCTCAAAGTCAGCTGCAGGCAGACCCGCAGTACAGTGACGTCGTTCCAGCCCGAAGATCCATACCCAACGTGACAAAAAGCACTGGAGTACAGACCTCTCCGGACCTGAGGAAGCGCTACCAGACTTTCCCACTGGAGAGGAAAGAGGCTCGAACTTATGACCAGATAATAATTTTTTTGTTTTTTTTTTTATGGTGTCAGTGTGGGTGATGAAGAAAAAACGTCTTCTTAAGGAGTCAATTTTTTTTTTTTTTGGTAGTTTGTTTTTTTTTTTTTTTTTTTTTTTTTTTTTTTTTTTTTTTTTTTTTTTTTTTTTTTTTTTTTATAAATTTTTTTTTTTAAAAATAAACATGCGGTTGATGCACAGCAATAACCAGTGATCATAATCACCATAGAGCACCACTCACATGGGTGTAGTAGCAGAGCACAGGACACTGCTGCCCTGTCCCTCAGAGGACCAATCAAATTACCAGATCTGTACGGTGAAGAACAAACATCGAAAGAGCTTCCAAAGGGACTCGGAGTCATTGGACCGCTCAGGAAAGTGGCAAATAATAAATTCCGAGGACAGAGATGGCAGTACACTGCCAAACTCTAGCTCTAAAGTGACGAGCCCCGTAGCCTGGAACTCCTTAACGCAGGTGGAGGTCGTCTGATTTTGAGTTTTTTTTGTATTGTGCACGTAGCCCGCCCCGCCCCAAGCGCAGCAGGCGCAAAGGTCCTGCAACTAAATGGCCTGCAATCACAACACTACAGACGTGCTGCACAAAAAAGAAGGGGGGCCTCTCCCCCGTCGTTTCGCCACCGCCCGCCCCCACAACAGCAGCAAGAAGAAAAAAAAATCTTCGCTCCCCCAAAAAAAGAAGGAAGAAAGAAGAAGAGGGGGGCGGTTGCCCCCCCTGGCGTTGTTCTAAAAGAGCAATGCAGAGTGAAAAATATTTGCTCCGCACATAAAAAAAAAAGAAAAAAAAAAAGAAAGAAAATTTTCTTCCACCCCTCCCGTCGTTCTACCACCCACATGTGAGGCTGGGACAGGAACAGTACCAGGCACAGGGAATCTACAGGTGAATAGCGAGGCTTGTAAGCAGATAGTGCCTGTGAATCAGGATAAGGATGTAAAAGCACAGTTGCAAGCCATGGAGAACATGATCAGCTCCAGTCAGGAAACCATCAAAGTCCTGCTGGGAGTCATTCAGGAGCTGGAAAAAGGAGAGGCTCTCAGAGAAGGGTAAGAATAAAAAAAAATATTCATTATACAGCAAAGTACTTCAGGGAAGATCATTGAACACCAAACCCCTTTTTGTCGTTTTTATGATTATTTCCCCCTCTTTTTTTTCTTCCCCTTTGAGAACAGTTTTATATTGTACCAGGCTAACTAGTAGAGTACGTAAACCATCACAATTTAACACACAACAATCAGTTTGTGCCATTGAGTTAACAAGACTCTGTTCAGGTCCAAGCCAAACCAAAGCAAAAAACGTTGTACACTTTTCTTTCAATAGTCTAAAAAAAAAAAAAAAAAGCAAGTTCACTGAGGCTTTTTGGGAAAGGAGCTTAACTTGGTGAGACTGAATTAAGCCGAACAGTAGATGCTAGTGCAGGAAATACATTAACGCTTAAAAGTTTAGACACGCTCGTTCCTTATTTTGATTTATTTTCTCCACATTTTAGAATAATAATAAAGTCATCAAAACTCTGGATTAACACAAATGGAACTAGGGGAATTATGTTATGATGAAAAATCACCCCAAAAAATCTAAATAATTTAATATTTAACACATGTTATCAGGTTGAAATTCTCTTCCTGAGGCACCCATTAACTGGGTGACGAATGCAACATATCAAATTTTTCTGCCATGATCTAAAAGCAAAGATAACTTCTCTTGACAGACTTGGATAACTCATCTTATCCCAACACGCAACAATCGTAGCAACGGATTGACCCATTTATTACTGACAGGCAAAGGTAACTCAGATCCCTCTCAGTTAACCCCATTCGACTAAGTTCAGCCCATGTTTATGTTTTTTTTTAATTTTTTTTGCTTTAGCATCTTCAAAGCAGACGCCCTTTTGCCTAGTATTTCCAGAAATGGTCACCGAGACTTTTTCCAAAAAAAAAACCATGATCTCTTTCTTTTTTTTTTATCGGTTGCTTTTCCGAAATATTTCGATCAGTCATCCTAAAAAATTGTAAAATGTTCGTTTTCTAATGAAAGAAACGCAAACGTTGGCAGGATTATATGTATCTATCTACACCACCGATTTCACACGTTTAATCATACACCTTCAGATCAAAAGGCTTTTAAGATCATGTGAAACATTTCAGTCGAGTGTCTCCAAACTTTTGACCGGCAGTGTAGAGCAGCAAACTAATCTTCCATTGAAAGAATAAAAATGTCATTGCAATTCACCTCAGCAAATTGGGCTTTAAAATTGCACTTTAAAATACACCAGTGGCATATTAATCAGCCTCTCAGGTCTACAAAAATAAATAAATAGCTTGCTCTCTTTCGGTCTCCTCGATCCTCCTAAGTTGAAATCATGCTTATTTGCATGTATAATGGCCTAATCTCCTTATCGCTACAATCAGAAGATTGAGCAGTTGGTGGGGTGGGTGAAATGCCTGATTTGCCCTCAGTGACACGAGTAAAATATGCCATGGCATATTTAGCATGCAGCTTGCCAACTGGGCATGACATAGCAATTAAGTGGCCACAGACAAGACCTACAGAATGGTAGGGTCTTAAGAGAGAAATTAGCTCTTTTCAAGGGCTGCTTGCACATACTTTAGAGGAGAGAGGTGCTATTAAAAGATAGCATCTATCATTTGAGAGTGTGTCAGGTTACGTGAGTGTAAAGCCAGGTAGCAAGGGCCACCCACATGGACAGACACACACACGCATGTGTTTTAATGCTGCAGGGATTAAAGTGGACACTTCTACACTGGCAGACAACCAAGGGAGTGATTAAACACTATTTCTTTATGCAACCCAAAAGACAATTTGACCTGTGCAGAGGCGAGTGGTGTAGACTTCAAACGAGAGGAAACAAGTAAAACCGCAAGTTGATACTGACTACGTTTACATGGACAGCAATAATCTAATTATTGACCTTATTCTGAATAAGACAGACAGTACGTTTACATGGACAACAATAATCTAATTATTGACCTTATTCTGAATAAGACAGACAGTACGTTTACATGGACAACAACAATCCGATACTCTGATTAACCATGTAAACAGATATTTTTAATGACCTTAATCCGATTGAGGTCATACTCGAAGTAAACACAAATCGAATGAAGACATGTGAAGTATTCCTGTTTTAGTCACATTATCGACATCTAAACACCTTAATCACACTATTAACGTCGTGGAGAGTTTTCACCGTATTTTGCGACAGGACACGATCATACACGGCAGTGCTCAACCGTTTTACGGCAAATAAGATAGCATGGCTGTGTCCCAAACCGCGTACGTACCTACTATAGGCCTGTAGTAGGAAAAATACATGTACTTCAGCTACTATTTAGACGGTAAGTACGCGGTTTGGGACACAGCCCACGGCTTCAAGCAGCTGTCTAGTTGCACGTACAGCATGACAAAAAATTAGCCGTACATGAAGCGTTCGTTAAAAAAAAGGGAATAAAAACACCTAAAACTGTACACAGTACCATAAAGACATCAGACGGCGTTGCTCGGTGACGTAATGACGTGTGATGTTAACACATGTAAAACTTTAATGTAAACATGTAAAACGGGGACATGAAAGGAGTATTCTAAAGGCAACTCATATAAACACCTTAATCACAATGTTGTCCTACTCAGAGTAAGGTCAATAATTAGATTACTGCTGTCCATGTAAACGTAGACAATACTGTGTCAATAAGCCGTGGGCTGCGTCCGAAACCGCATACTTACCTACTGCATAGTAGCCGAAACACATGTATCTCGCCTACTATATTCTCGCCTAGTATTTGAGCACTGTTGTGTGTGTACGTGTCCTGTCGCAAAATGCAGAGAAAACTCCCACACGATGTTAATAGTGTGATTAAGGTGTGCACATGTCTGTAATGCTCTCCCATAATGCGACTAAAACAGAAATACTTCAGATGTATTAATGCGATTTGTGTTTACTCCGAGTATGACTTTAATCGGATTAAGGTAATAAAAAATTGCTGTTTACATGCTAGTCTGCTAATCAGAGCATTGTCTTAATCGGGTTAATATGGGGTTATTGTTGTCCATGTAAACGTACTGACTGTTTAATCTACAACTGCTCTACCAGTAGTATAGGGTACAGTGGTATAGTGTAGAGTAGTATAGTGTACAGTAGTATAGTGTACAGTGGTACAGTAGTATAGTGCACAGTGTACCGTGTATAGTGTGCCATAGTATAGTGTACAGTAATATAGTGTACAGTAGTACAGTGTACAGTAGTATGGTGTATAGTGTGCAGTAGTACAGTGTATAGTGTGCAGTAGTACAGTGCATATTGTGCAGTAGTATAGTGTATAGTGTACAGTGGTATAGTGTGCAGTAGTATAGTGTATAGTGTACAGTGGTATAGTGTGCAGTAGTATAGTGTATAGTGTACAGTGTACAGTAGTATAGTAGTACAGTGTATACTGTGCAGTAGTATAGTGTATAGTGTACAGTAGTATAGTGTATTGTGTATAGTAGTATAATGTTCAGTAGTATAGTGTATAGTGCACAGTAGTATAATGTTCAGTAGTATAGTGTACAGTGCACAGTAGTATAGTGTATAGTGTTCAGTAGTATAGTGTATAGTAGTACAGTGTATACTGTGCAGTAGTATAGTGTATAGTGTACAGTAGTATAATGTTCAGTAGTATAGTGTATAGTAGTACAGTGTATACTGTGCAGTAGTATAGTGTATAGTGTACAGTAGTATAATGTTCAGTAGTATAGTGTATAGTAGTACAGTGTATACTGTGCAGTAGTATAGTGTATAGTGTACAGTAGTATAATGTTCAGTAGTATAGTGTACAGTGCACAGTAGTATAGTGTATAGTAGTACAGTGTATACTGTCCAGTAGTATAGTGTATAGTGTTCAGTAGTAGTGTATAGTAGTACAGTGTATACTGTGCAGTAGTATTGTGTATAGTGTACAGTAGTATAGTGTATAGTGTACAGTAGTATAATGTTCAGTAGTATAGTGTATAGTGTTCAGTAGTAGTGTATAGTAGTACAGTGTATACTGTGCAGTAGTATTGTGTATAGTGTACAGTAGTATAGTGTATAGTGTACAGTAGTATAATGTTCAGTAGTATAGTGTATAGTGCATAGTAGTATAGTGTATAGTAAAACTGCAATTTAATGAAATTTCATGACCACCATGAACACTGATGAATTTCTTTATATTACTCATGAAAACAAAACAAAACAATTGTGACTCGGTGGTCAGTGGAAGTAACAACTACCTTACTGGTCATTACAATTAATTAAATGACAACTGGCAGTGGTGACTGCATCTGGCTACTAATCAGAAGGCTGTGAGATCAATTCCCAACACAGCAACACCACTGGCGCTGTCTGGTCCTTGAGCAAGAACGTTAACCCTCGTTAGCTCCGTTGTATCCAGTCTGAATTGTACGTCGCTTTGGATAACAGCATCATCCTAATGAGGTAAATATAAATCTCCATTGCGCAGCTCAATAAACAAAAATATTTAATCCTGAGCATTACCATTTCCTATGACGATATATAAAAGTGATATTCTACTATAACTTATGGAGAAATGTTTTCAAAGCCAGGAAAGAAAAATGTTTTATTCACAACAAAATTTGTAGGAGCTTCTTTGCTAATACCACTCCTGAAAAAACTTTACAAACAAAGAATAAACAGGTAAAAGCTTTTTTTTTTTTTTAAATGCCTGTCATTTTGTGTGTAATCATTTTCTTTTTTTTGTTTCATTTTTATTGAACATTGCTGCTGAACTTCTGATGAACATTTCTACAGAACATTTCTACATTTCTACTGAACAATTTTTGCTAAACCAGTTCTGCTAAACATTTCTGCTATACATTTCTACGTTTCTTTTTTATTAAACATTTCTGATGAACATTTCTGTTGAACTGCTAAGCCTATCTAAATCGCCTGTTCTGTTCTGTCCTCCCCACCATTTCCCAAAAATACAAAATTAGCAACAGCAGTAAATATTCACAGATTTTTTTATTTTTATACAAAGAAAAACAAAATTGAACCCACAACCCACCCCTCCGGCTCATCATGGCTACCCATTTACTGTCGCTGGTTATAGAGATATTATAAAATTCAACAACAGGCACCAACCTTTAAGTGGGTAGTGTCTGTAACTCCATAAAGTAGTCAATAAAGGGATGCCATTTATGAAAAAAACTTATCTGTACATCCATTCATCGTATATCGTATTTTCTCAAGTTTCGTGTGTAATCATTTTCAATGGTGATACCTTTTGGCATTTGTGTACATGCTGAAGGATCTGATGCTAAATGGCTAAAAACGTGGTCAGTCATGCCGTTCATCAGTAATCCACTGACTTGAAATGTAGCTCCATTCATTTTCAGTTCTAACAGCAGTACATCATTTATTATATATTCTGAGGTCGTTGCATGTATACGGTCCCCGCACAAAATTTGGCTTTCTTGCAGGTAGTGCAGAAACGATAATGCTAGCACAAACGTGGAGCATTGGTCCCATTCTACAGTCAGTAAAATGGCAGGTGCTGAACAAGAACAAGAGATGTCCTTGGACTAGGAGTCTCAATTACTAATAAAATCAATAGTTATTATGTTTACCATTAGGTTCATTATACCAGACATCAATACGGTTCATTTGTGCTAACATAGCTAAATCGCTAATTGGAATGGTGTGGAGGTCAAATGGATTTTCAGCAGACCTTTCCAGAAAGTGTACTGTGACAATCATGCCAACAATTCAGCAGAGCACCATTCACCTAAACAGAACAATGATTTCGAATTCAAACAGCCCTGCAACTGAGTGCCACCTCATTCACTGTAGTATCATTAAACTTATGAAGGGCTTGACAATTAGCTGAATCAGGATAATTGAATCTGGGGATTGATAAACTACACAGTGCTGTTCTCCTCCAGAAGTGCAAATGAGATTCTCTGCTGGAAGCACAGATGGATGAGCCTATAGGTGTTCCTTCATGTGCCTACATGTTGCAGGATGAAGATAACACACTCCAAAAACATCCTGTGCAAAGTCTTGTCATCCTGTCAGTACAATTAGCACTCTCTTTCTCCTCTCTCCATGTGCCAGACTGGCACTGTGGCCCTCCCCTGGGCTCCTCTGGCAACGCTATACATCACTGTCCCCATTAGAAACTGCAAACCAGCCTCGGAAAAAAGGAAAAAAAACAAAAAACCATGCGTCAGCAAACACTGCATCACTCACAGTCCAGAGCCAACATGGCTGCCGCTTTCCTTCTGCGCTCGAGTCTGAAACTCTGAGCAGTGTTGGCATGATGCAGAGAGGTGGTGCAGGTGGGGTAAGTTGTTAATGGAGAAGTTGGCGCGAGTCTGACACCAAGATAAAGCGAGCTGGATGGTATTACTGTCACTTAGCGAGGCTGATTTAGGGAGACCGAGGGAGGAATGAAGAGACAGGATAGAAGAGAGTGGATGTCTTGCCAGCTAAATCAAATCAGACTGCTGTAAACACAAGGTCAGGCTCTTCACTGCATTCTGTTTGAAGGTCAACAGGTCACCGTGTCTCACAGCTATAGCATATACACCTAAGCTGAGCAACTGAAGCGATTTTCGCAGGACTGGCACTAACTGGTCCTAGCATAATGTATTTTGACATGAGCAAGTGTTGTGCTGATGTACCATTTTGATGCATGAATTATTATTTTTATTTTTTTAAACAACATTGAATTCATGGTTGAATTTGTTATCTATGAAGAAATGTAACCACATTTTCCAAAAATAATCGAATTGAGACCAAAAGAAATGGTGGATTAGACAGAGGAGCAGTTTTCCGATCTTTATACACTCACTTTGCAAACAGACATTAATCACTGATTACTGTGGTTGATCAGTGCAGGGTTGAGAGGTGGGTACACACATGCGTCATTAAATTAAACGCTTGGTTAAATACTGCTGTTAATGCAAAATGGAATTTTTTTTTTATTAAACTGTACCTTTCCTGGTCACTGGGGTGGTACGCCACTGGTACCTAGGATTACTCTAAAAGGCAACAACAGTATATATCTACCAAAAATCTCTCATTTTCATATTTAATTTTTTTTTTTCAATTACAACATCCGTTGCTAGGTTAAAGGTACAAAAGATAAACGGTACCACCCAAGTGACAAGAACATTTTGCATCCTACAGTTTACACTTCACATTCCTACTACACCACTTTACCCTAGAAACCAAACACTAATGAGCCGAGAAAGCTCGATGACTTGTTAGCGCCGAACTAATCCCCCCTTTGTCTAAATACAATCCATCTCTTCCAAGTCAAGATAATTAGTAGTAGTCCAGCATCAGTAGAAAGGTCAGCTAGTTAGTCACTCTGGATAACAGTGCCGACTCAGCAGTCGTCACCATAATAGGTAAGGAATAACGCGTTTAGGGACATGCTTTTATAGGAAATGAATCAGTGATGGGGTGGTGTGATGTGGCCTGACACAAAACAGAGTTAATGTGACCACCCAGGAGAGGATTATTTTCCAATATCAGCATGTCTGGAAGTGTTTTATTCCTCTTAAACCGGTGATTTGCCAACAGCTACAGTTTTTCCTTTATTACTGAACACATCATGCTTTTTATCCCCTTCTAGTACATTTAAGGTGTGAGACAAGTTAGTTTCTGATATCAATTACATTATAGCAGAAGAAACCATTGTTCTTTCACAATCTCTCTTTTTTTTTAACCTTGACGTTAATCATTTAAATAAAGCAGCTGTCACATTTCCAAGAAACCTTTCTGTGGTGTAAAGTTGACCGTTAAAAAGCGCCGGCACTGGAGACTCCGTCCCTAACAGAAAATGCCACCATATCAACAAGTATACAATTTTCTATGTTAAGACAAAAATATATATTATTAATGTTTATCATCAGATTTAGATTTCATAAAGCATTGCCATAAAGGCCCCAGTGAATGAGCTGTTACTATAGAAACAATAACATAACAATGAGTTCACTGATCTAACCCTATAATTTGAAATACAGCTGGAGCTTCTGTCAGAGCTACTATTAGAGAAGATTAAAATCACCACCTTCCGACGAATCAGATTAGAGCATTTAACAGCACTGTGGTATAAATGTTAACAATAGGCTGCTTGATGATGTTCTTGAGCGCATAACTGCAGCATGCATGATGTGTGTTAACGCTTTTACATTCATGCTTTTTCCTCGAAACATGTTCATAATTGAGCACAGCCATGTTGGGATGTAAATACTGACGTGAAGCTGCTTCATTAATGCTGCATGAGCGAGGGTTAAAGCAGTGCGTTACTAATGAGTGTTACTACAGTTGTTCTAACCTATGAGGACACACACAGTCCTGCAGAACCTCTGCAAGAAGTATGCGTACAGAATGCTAACATGCAACATCCGTGTGTGTGTGTGTGTGTGTGTGTGTGTGTGGTGTGTGTGTGTTAACCTTGCGTTGATAATAACGAAGGACAAAGCAGATGACATGTAGGTTTTGGAGGGTGGACTGACTAACCCGGACTTCCTAATGACCCGTCCTCTCTCTTTATCTCCTCCAGTCTCTCCTATCGGACCGGGCAGGACACAGCCAACTGCGACACATGCCGGAACAGCGCATGCATTATTTACAGGTTGGCTTCTCTCCCTCCTTTACCAGAGAAGTGCTGCGGTTTACACTTTTTTATGTGTGAGAACAGACCTAAGAGTAAGTTCTGAGCAGTGAGATGACCGTTTTTGAAAATGTACCTGTAGAAGATAATGATGTCTGTAGCCCGTGGTGCCGAGCAGGACAATTCTGGGTTGGTTTAGACTGCTTGGGTCTTAGAGGAGTGTTTTGTCTTTGAGTAGAGCACAGCAGGGGGAAATGTTTTGCTGAATCGGCAGTTGAAATCTGATTTTGGCCTGGAGGTGTACACACACTGTAGAGGACGTGGAGAACATTTTCTATTATGTACGCTAGCAAGTTATTAAAACTCTAAAGCATTTCTACTTTGCATTTATCTCAAACACAAGTTATACCACGTTTAATTATAGTTATACCGCCTTATTATTAGCCTAGACAAGTCCAACTAGCAGTCATTCCATGTTGAATAATGATAATAATAGTAACATTATTAATGAACTATATTAAGAGTCCTTAATGACCTAGTGGGCTATTTTATAGCAGACGACCTTAACCTTGACCAATCTTAGCCAATACAATATATCCTTATGGACTTAAGGGGGGTGTATGATACTTCTATAAACATAAGTTTACAATAAAAATGTAGTAATTACTTCTATCTATCAGCATCATCTACAGCAGTCTCATCACCTCAGTTACATGTCAGTCATTTGACTGGTTCTGATTGGTTAGTTCTGTTAGCTAAACTTCCAATTATCTTCTTCTTTTTTACTTATATGCATATTTTGTTTGCGGCCATCTCTACAGTGCGCATCACAGATTTTGACAGCTTTTATTTAGACCAAACTGAATCTATTGGCTTTATGTCCGTTTCGCTAAGGCACAAAGCCTCGCTCAAAGAAATACATTTTTGGATAATTAAAAAAAATAATTATATATATATATATATATATATATATATATATATATATATATATATATATATATATATATATATATATATAATAAGCTACCTCAGAGAGAGGCCACTTTCTCCTCCATAAACATTTGTAACCCACCAAGGGTGCCAAATGTTCTGGAATTAACTTTATCCATCAGTGTTTGCAAAATCCAATAAATTGTCTGAAAAGTCTAATAACTCATACTTCTAAAGTATGTCCTCATAGCATACTACTATCATTATATGCTTTTACTACAATATTTGGGATTTTTTGGGTTTTATTTTTTTCAGAAGCCTGCTACAGCTTTTCAGGCCCTCTAACCTAAGCTAAGAAAAGAGAAATCTACAAAATACAGTATGAAAACATCAACAAAACCCTATGAATAATAATAATAAAAAACCTTTTACAGGTTTTTAGCTGAAAGCAGCAAGATTTTGACAGATTGAAAAAAAAATTTCCTCTTTGTTGCCTTTTTTAAATTCTGCAGAAACAACATATTTCCAGCGTGTGACATTTGCTCACATGCCGTACGATTTGGCACAAGCAACAAAACATGCGCAGGCCTTTTATCTATGTACGTAAGAAAGCCCAAAACCCCTATGTGCTCATACACACACTCCCATAAACTCAGTCACGGCCACAGAAAGGTGTTTACACCGTTGTGTTTGCAGGTGAGGTGTGAGAGGAATATCAAGTGTTGCTGTCTGATTGCTTTTGTCTGAAAATCCTGAAATCCTGATCAACACTGAATAAAACATTAAAGTCTCAGTGAGCAATTGCAGAAATATTGCCTTAGAGCTAGTGCAGTTTACTCAGTGTACATGTTAATGGCTGTAATCTTGTGGCGTTGTTGTGGCTTCCCTTGTTTGTCTTTAATAGGAGGAAAGAAACAGAAGTTAGTTAGAGCCATTCCTGAAGGTCTGGGGGGACGACCTGTATTGTCAGAATGATGGGCAGGGGTTAAGAGATCCAGACATCCAACCTCTCCCAGACGTTATATACAATATATATATTATATACAATAATCCAGAAATCCGCACTTCACCCCCAGACTACACTAAAGTGTACCCCTGCTTCATAGGGGCCAAAAATATCAACAAGTTTTCAACAGCGACTTTTCGATGGTGGGTTAAATGATTGGAAAAGACAGGTTGAGGCGAGTTCCACACGTGTCAAATGTTATTTAAACTAGCTGGCTAGCTGCTAAGGGGTTACTCTATTGATGTCCTACGTGATGACGGCAGACTCCCTGTAGACTTGCTTAGAGTTGTAGTAGAATAAAGAAAATAATTAGATGAGTTGAATATAATATAGTAGTACATATTCTAATGTCACATTTAGCTATTTGCATTGAGACTGCCAACAAAATACTTCAGAATGAGTGTGTATAAAGTGTGAGATGGGGTTGCAGGGGTGGTGGAGCTACCTCCGTGAAATGAGTTTTTGCAGGGTGGGATGTCGGAGTTTATCAACTTCTCTGCTACTATGCTTTGACCTACATTCCCATTAAAATCGATCACTTCTTGTGAATAATCCCCTCCCAGTAATTGCGTAACAAGCCTCGGTCACGAACTGGACAGTGTGAGAAGACATGGTCATGATCAGGATAAGCCCTCTGCTTCTCATCAGTTCAAGTGAGCTAATTAGGTATACATACCATACAAAAGCACTCAAACTTAGCACAGACCCACTCAAAAACGTTTTTGTTTTTGTTTTGTTTTTTTTAAATAAATGGTTACCTACTATTTTAAAATAAAAATGAAGACAGGATTCCTGATAAAGATTTGAACACTGTGTCTTCACAGCCACATTCATGAGGAAGCTTCACCCAGGAGGTTTTCCTAAACTCCTCAAATAGGACAAGCTCCTCACTGCTTCTCCAAAAGGCAAAGTCTAAAAAATACCTGAGAAATACATGTTTGGGGAAAACTATCTATTTTACGTAGAAGCTGCGTGTTTTATGACATGCTTTCAGACGTTCCTTCCAACAAAAGTCTGCTTGACGAATCTAAAAATACCCTAGTGTTTCTTGTTCTTAATTTGTAATATATCTTATTTTGAAACCACACTAAAATTCTCTCATGCGATTATTACACATGGGAGAAATCTTGAGCCAATCTGACTGGAACTTGAGACAAAACTAAATAGACGATTGATTAAAAAAACATTTAAAAACAAATTTTCACAAAGTTCAGAAACTACACGAAAGCCACACACCTCTATGTTGACAAAAGCAATGGGCCAATCACAGTAGAGTATGCAAATAATATGCAAATGAAGTTCTGGTGTGATGTACTGTAGATCAGTGGTCCCCAACCCCCGGGCTGCGGACCGGTACCGGTCCGTGGATCAATTGGTACCGGGCCGCACAAGAAATAATTAAATATTTCTGCTTTATGTATTATTTGAATCTGAACGATAAACCTTTTATTTTGAGAAATGACCGGATTCTCTCGGTTACGTCTTGCGCGCCAACATTGAACCCACAAGCGAGCAAAATGAGTATGAAACAGATGTTTTTAGAAAGTTTCTTTGTGAAGGGGAAAAGGCCCGGTGAAGAGACAGGAGAAGAGCCCACTTCCAAGAAAAAGAAAGCTTTTAACAGACAATACCAGGAGTCCTACTTGAAATATGGATTTATCCCGGTAGGTGATTCCCACATACCAAGCCCACTCTGCATAATATGCGCGCGACCGGCTCGCTAATGAGGCAATGAAGCCTTCAAAACTGCTTCGCCACCTGGAGACCAAGCTCCCTGGATTAAAAGACAAGCCCCTGAAGTATTCTGAAAGAAAAAAACAGGAACACGACGGACAGAAGAAATGACTGAGGGACACCACGTCAGTAAATGCGAATGCACTGAGAGCATCGTACTTGGTGGCTAACCGTATTGCTAAGGCTAAAAAGCCATTCACTATTGGTGAAGAATTGATCTTGCCCTCCACTGAAGACATTTGCCGTGAACTTCTAGGAGGCGCTGTTGTTAAAAAGATCGCGTTATCGTGAGTTAAAATTTTCATGAAAATGAAATGTTCTTTATATTCGTTTTTGTGGCGTATCTGTATCTTATTTTGAAGGGATGTTTAAACGTTACTATAGCGACCAGAGTCAGAGAACCACAGGGTAGTGGTTGAGAGGAGAGGAGAGGACAGGAGTAGATCTTGTGAGTCTTAGCGGGCACACCAACATGCAGAAGCCTTATCTGACAGTTGAACCCCCCCGGGCCGCAGTAAAATTGTCAAGCGTTGACCGGTCCGCAGTGATAAAAAGGTTAGGGACCACTGCTGTAGATCAGGGGTTCTTCAATGTTTATGCGGCCAGGAACCCCCTTTACAAAAAAGCCAAGGACTCATTCTGATTTATTTTACAAACATAACACTATTGAACCTTTTATTATAATTATTCATATATTAGGCTCATTATGCAAATGTGGAAATTAATGTTTTGGCTATTTACATAAGAGCATTTATTTCTTGTAAAAATATATATATTTTTTTTTTAAGTAGACAAGCTGATAATGATTGGGTTATTGTTTTTGAGTTACTGGAGGTGTAGATTAAACCCATTTACTTCAAGTGACCAATAAAAACTGGCTAATCAATTAAGTATAATTATACTAATTATAATAATACTGGGTTGTGATTTCTAGACTTGTGCAATATTAGATAGCCCACAGAGCTTGTTCTGACCATTTTAAGCCAAAATATAACAGATTTGCATATTACTGACGCTACAGAAAGTCATCGACACCTACTTTAAGATCATTGCATAGTTGGCCCCGCCCACCGGCGCTCAGTCGCTGAAAACGGTTCCACATGTGTTACAGCAGGGGGCGTTGATAATTAACCGATAGGCAAAAATGTTAGCCAATCATAGCAGTGGGTGGTTACACTGTCCTTTAAGTCATAAAGGTAAACGACACAAAAAAAACGATCATTTCAGCCAGAGGGTCAGATACAGGGTGGAAAAAGGTCATACATTACTACATGTTTTTTGTGCAAAAATCAAAACAAAACCAAAAATATATATATATATATATATATATATATATATATATATATATATATATATATATATATATATATATAATATACATATATATAATTCTTTTTTATCATCATCACCTCTTTAAAAACTTCCAAATTGTCAAATTTTAAAAACAAAGCCAGCAAAACGAACTTTGAGGTAAGCTAACTAAGGTAACGAGGGATCCGTTTTCATTCTGCACATCACACCGATCTTAGGAGCATAAGAAGAATGAATGAATATCCTCATACACAACAATACACAATACAGAAATAACAGACACACAGAGAGACAGAGTATAACTGCTTCAACAATTTCTGTAACAAATCGAATCTATTCGGAATAGATTATGTGCACGCGTGTGTGTGTGTGTGTGTGTGTGTGTCTATGAACATGTATTGTTAATGTTTTACACCTGTCGCAGTTGTTGGAATATACTTGGTTTTCATAAGATGTGCAACACAAATTCCGTCCGCAGCCCAGAATAAACGTGTGAGGCGATGGAATGGAGAGGCAGCGGTCTTTCTGAACATTACACACTGAATGCAGCGATCCTCTAAATAGGTGACGACTGCTGAATTTCAGTCAGGGAGCCGGAATCAAATTTATTCGCTCCGTTCAAAGAGAAAGTGGATTAACCGCTATCTAATTACATACAGCACCGTGACGGCACTCCTCGTAAGAGTGTGTGTGTGTGTGCGTGTAACAAGAAATGAAAGGCGACTATATTATATAATTTATAACCGTCACTCCAGAAGTGTTAGGGTAATACGGAAGAAATGAAACTTATCCGCGTGTTAGAGAGTGTCTGCGAGTATGTGAGATGTCTGTTAGAGCTGCAGCAGGCATAGCTGTACATCCCATTACAACAGTGCGTGTGTGTGTGTGGGGAATACTTCGTCCAGAGGTGTACAGCCACCTCAGTAATATTATCGCCTCGGACTTCTCTCATTATCCATCTTCAACCTCATCTCATCGCACCGGCCCACCACAAGCTGAACGTTATTTCGAGCCAGAAGAACAGAATATTAAATGTAGGAGATGAGGATGAGGAGGATGACTCGATTCTTTTCATCTTCCCATTTTGTTCTCCCTAATCTAGAAATCCTCAGGGAAGCAGCACAAAGGGAGCGTACAGCCATGATGGAGGATGTCAGTGATTTTTTTTTTTTTTTATTCATCCAGCTGGGAGCCATGCCGCCTTTGTGGAATTCTCATCGTGTGAGGAATTATTTCAGAGAAGGAGAGCATCTGTTAATGTGATGATCGAGCTCAAAGTGCAAAAAAAGAGTGTGAATGGGACTTTGTTGGAAGCAGGACTGGTATTCAGCAGTCTTTACTGCTACTTCTACCCCAGTGTTGATGAACTCTCAAATCTATTGGTCAGAGGATGTGGATTTGTTTTTCTAACAGTAGCTCAAGTAGTGATGGCTAATTTACAGGAACTTGTATGACAGACAAGCCAGATAATCAAAGTCTAATGATCGATGTATTTAAATGATCATTTAGCGCAGAAAGGATCCATCCATCTTCTACCGCTTACTCCTTTTCATGGTCACAGGGAACCTGGAGCCTATCCCAGGGAGCACGAGGCAGGGTACACCCTGGACAGGGTGCCAGTCCACAGAAAAGCGTATAGTTCTTGATTTGGTAAAGTTTTCCGTTAGGAGATATTTAACATTTATGGAAGGAATCCCCAGTGTCAGCGCTTTGTAGCAGTCAGTATGTTTTCTGCCACAAGAAAGTCTTCAGGTCTTTTTTCTTTTACTTTGAAAGCCTTAGTAGGAACCGAGTTGTCTCATGGTTCGTACATGTAATGTTAAATGGTTTAGGATGTCCAGATAAAAGGAAATAATTAACTTCGGTATGGTAACACGTCACCCTGAAAAGGGTATGGATTATTTTCATAGCATGCCGGTCATTATTTGTGTTGCCATGAAGTTATTGAACTGTTTATAACCTCAGCAAAATTCTATACGATATATACAGTGGTGCTTGAAAGTTTTAGAATTTACTACATATCTGCATAAATATGACTGAAAACAACATAAGATTTTCGCAAAAGTAGATAAAGAGAACCCAATTAAACAAATGAGACAGAAATATTATACTTGGTCATTTATTTATCGAGGAAAATGATCCAACATCACATATCTGTGAGTGGCAAATGTGTGTGAACCTCTAGAGTTAGCAGTTTAATTTGAAGGTGAAATTAGAGGCAGGTGATATCAATCATTGGGATGAAATTCAGATGCGAGTGAGCACCTTTGATCTATCAGAGTCTGATCTTCACAACACATGGCTGTGGACGTTTATCATGGCACAAACAAAAGAGACTTCTGAAGAGCTTAGGGGGAGAAAGAAAAAAATAAAATGTTGGTGATGCTCATCAGGCAGGAAAAGGTTACAAAGCCATCTTTAAATAGTTTGAACTCCACCAATGACAGTCAAGACAGAATGTGTACAAATGTAAGGAATTTAAGACCATTGTTTCCGATGCCCAGGAGTGATTGATCAACAAAGACCACTCCAAGTGCAACACGTGTAATAGTCACAAGGTCACAAAGGAACCCAGCGTAACTTCTGAGCAACTAGAGGCCTCTCACGCATTGGCTAATGTTAATGTTCATGAGTCCACCATCAGGAGAACACTGAACAACAATGGTGTGCATGGCAGGGATACAAGGAGTAACCCCTGCTCTCCAAAAAGAACTTTACTCCCCTTCTCCAGTTTGCTAAAGATCACGTGGACGAGACAGAAGGCTGTTGGAAACTGTTTTGTGGATAGATGAGACCAAAATAGAATTTCTGGTTTCAATGGCAAGGGCTTTGTTTGGAAAAAGGTAAACGGTGCATTGCAGCATAATTACATCTGAGAAACATGCTGGTGGTAGTATCATGGTTTGTGCCTGTTTTGCTGCATCTGGGTCAAGACGACTTGCCATCATTGATGGAACAATGAATTATGAAGTATACCAGTGAACACTACAGGAAAATGTCAGGACATCTGTCCATGAGCTGAATCTCAAGAGAAAGAGGGCCATGCAGCAAGACAACAAGTTTTTCTACAAAAGAACAGTTAAAGAAGAATAAAGTTAATGTTTTGGAATGGCCAAGCCATAGTCCTGACCTTAATCCAATAGAAATGTCAAAGAAGGACCTGAAGCAAGCAGTACATGTGAGGAAACCCACCAACATCCCACAGTTGGAAGAAAAAAAAGAAAAAAAAACTGGCTGTTGAATTGTCTCTCTTTAATGTCATATCCGAGTTTTATCATTACAGGGCTAAAAAGGATGGGGAAAATAGTGGATGAATTACAGCTTCCTGTACCCTTATTACATAACACAGACTTTGAAGAAGAATTGGCATGAATGTTGTCCTCTTTTACCCAGCCATGATCAGCTCCAAACTCCTCCTCTTCACCTTATTTCTGCTGGCAAGTAATAATCACAGACTAAAGCAGACTAAAATGTGTCGCTATCAGATCAGTGTCTGTTCATTACTGGAGTTTGATGCTTGATGTGCGGGAAAAATGAGGTGCCTCGCTTGCTATATTACCCAGTTCCACTCCTAACTACTATGTTAGAGACATGCATATCATCATGCACTATTTGTGCTTTGCCTTAGATAGAACCTGCAGAGAGAACACAGTGCTGAAATGCTCATTACAGCATATAACTTCACACACCATTAGACTGGTGTTAAAGGGATGGAGACTACTGGTGATACATCACTGTGGAAACTTGACACAGAGAAGAGCAGTGTGTGTGTGTGTGTGTGTGTGTGGTGTGTGTGTGTGAGAGAGAGAGAGAAGAGAGATGTTCTCCACACAGAGATAACTCTGCTTTTCACAGAGCCACCTGGTTACCATGGATACCAGAATGAAGCTGATAGATATAACAATGCCTTTTTTATTGTTTGTGTGAGACAGAGAGAGAGACAGAGGGGGGGGGGGGAGAGAGAGAGACAGAGGGTTGATCTTTTACGAAACACTTCAATCTTTGTGCAAAAAAAAAAAAAAAAAAAGACAGGATGAGGAAATTGTATCTGTAAATTGGGTCTCCTTTCTGCTGTTCAAAACTTCTCAAAATGCACTGCGAATGAACAGCCAAACGTCATCGACACAGACATATTCCTGAAGACTGCTCTCATAGAAGAGGCTTGGGGATGCATATCTAACAAAAGTTTTGTTGTAAGACTTTCTCTGTGTCTTCATCAAGAAAAATAACATTTGTGCTAACAGCATTAACAACCTTTTAAAGGAATAATCTAGCATTATTCCACGCCTCCATCTACCATCTTCTACATCTGTACTGTATGTGTCATTAACAAGGAGCCATATCTCACTGCGGTTCTCAGCTGGTTTAAGCTCGCTTATAATGGGAGTCTAGGGGTATCAATGTCATGAACGCTTTAGTAAATTAAAAAGGTCTAAATCTTTATCATTTGTCTTTTTAAAAATGCAACTACATTTTTAAAAGAGAAAAAAATATGAATGGCTACTAGGGGTGTAACGATACATCACATCGCGCACGTCAGCATTGTATTACTCATCCAATTATCCCAATCTGGACAACCCATAGCGTTAAAATCTAGTGTGTCACATGGTCGGATTAATTCATCGGGAGCCTGCGATATTTGCTCGTGAAGTTCGATAGGCCAGTAGCTCCGGGTTGCTACGGTTACACGACCACGCTATAAAGGTTGAAAGGTTTTCACTAGTTTTCAAACAAAACCAAACGCAGTGGAAGTCGGCCAGTTTAGCCAACTTTGAAGCTCTTTATGTCAGTTGATCATTTTCCCTGGGTCAGGCACTCTGTTTACTCAGTCAAAATTGTTGGAAAAATTCCTAAAATTATTTAAAAAAAAATTAAAGACATGGTAAACCTGTAATGCATATGATAGAACTTAGGTCCTTTAACTGATTCTCATCACAAAAGGTTTATAACATTAACAATTTCTCTGTGTGTGTATGTGTGTGAGAGAGAGAGAGAGAGAGAGAGAGAGAGAGAGAGAAGGCGAGAGACTTGCTAGGAAATGGAAATGCTGAGTGCCCCAGGGCTATACTGAACGTTTAGGGTCAAGGTGGACCATATAATGTCAGAACGCTTCCCCTCAAGTTCAAATATCGGTGTGTTTATCTAAAATATTAAATAATGAGTTCTAGAAAGCAGCACTTTGGCATGTCGTAACCATAAATACACTGACATAGAAAGATATTGGCATCGGCTCATATCCAAGAGCTCTGCAAGTGTGTAAATATCAAATATTCAAACAAAAGATCTCACACTGAACTCGTCTAATGAAACATTGATACAAACTTAAAACAGGTATTGTGAGTGGAATGCTAATCCTTGATAGGAATTAAGTCATGCAAATTTGTACTCATTTGCAAGTGTGAGATCTTGATGATTACGGCGTGAAAAAAGTGTGCGTGAAAAGAGATGAGAACTGTGTAATTCATTAGTTATTACCTAATTACACTTCCTCATTTAAGAGGATACACTTGTCACAAATTATTTTCAATGAAAGTAGTGTGAAAAGGATAAATCAACACTGTTCTGTTTCACTTCGAGATCATTTGGAATAAAAGTATCTGCTAAATGAATAATTCATTCGTAAGTTCACATTAATGTGACGGATCTTTGTCAGGACTGAGTGGACACACAAAAAATTAAAAAAGATCTGAGTCACTTTCCTGTGTTGCCCTATACCAGATACATAATATTATATACTATTATTTATATATATATATATATATATATATATATATATATATATATATATATATATATATATTTATATATATATACACACACACACACACATACATATATATATATATATATATATATATACACACATACATATATATATATATATATATATTACACATACATATATATATATATATATATATATATATATATATCACACACACATATATATATATATATATATATATATATATATATATATATATATATATATATATATAAAATATATATATATATATATATATATATAATATATAAATACATACTATATATATATATATATATATATATATATATCCACTTAGTGGTCATGCAACATGAATGAGAAAGGTCAAACTGGAAATCATATGGCTTTTCTGCTGCATGTATTTCCCCAACCTCAGACCTCATCTGAATAAAGAACGTGAATTGTTCACTGGCGCTTGTGAACAAAGGCTAAATAAAAAGAGTGTGCTTCTAAAATACCGCAGGGCTAAAAAAATGACTGTACACAGCCAGTAAAGATTCTCAAGTTGCTCAAGTACCTAAAGTCCACGTGAAGCGTCTTGAAACACACAGCGTTATTCGATGTGTTGACAATTTCCACTGAAACAGCAATTCAGGGTGGGACATACTGAGTGGCCCCTCCCCCTTTATAAATAGCCAATAGCGTTTAGCCGACCTCACAGCCCGGGCTAAGCCGTACTTGATGCTTAGTGCCATGTGCTTTTGGGGCGGGACACTTCAGACTCGAAGTGCAGAATGAGGTCATCGAAACTGTTCTTATTGGTGGTAGAGAGAGACCGTGAATTTTGAGTGCATATAAAGCGCATTTTGTCACTGTTTTGGAGCACACGAGCTTGTAGATAACATTCATACTAAAAGCCACAAAACTTCACGCGATTACGTTAACCCATGGCAGCTACTAGAGAGTCAATGAACTAGACCACTCTGGTCACTTTAAGAGAATTATCAAAGCGAATAAACTTTTTCGCACATTCCCTCGAAACAGTTAACTGGAGGTCATGTATTAAGCATGATATCCCAAAACACGAGGTATTTAGACAATTTATGGACAAAAACATGCATCAAAATATTAACTCGTGCCCTCAATATATTCATTCATTTTCCATGCCACAAAATAAACAATGTGACATCAGCAGCTCTGTATGCTTGATATTTTAGACAGTTAACCCTTGAAAACACCTAAACCATGTGCGTGTGTGTGTCATGCAGTAAATAAAGCCATGGGCGCATGATGAGGAAACAATAAGGTGACAGAAGGAAAAAGCAGATGAGGATGACATTACTCCTCTCCTCACGCTACGTGAAAGCAAGCTGCTCCCTAACACTCTCAGAGGGAATAAGAGTGGATGCGTGCGCATATCAAAACCCTTCCCTCTGTAATTAGCAGCGTAGAAACAGCTAAATGTATGAGGCTCTTTTCTTTTGACAATGGCTGTGGGTGTGAAACAGAGAAACGGGTCTCAGACAGACTAGCGTGACTCGAATCGAGTGTTTCCGAGCTGACTCTCTCTCTCTCTCTCTCTCTCTCTCTCTCTCCGCTGTGAGACGTTAATAAAATTTCCGTCACTTTCTGACTTCTGTGACGCTCTCGGCTTCGTTTCCATCGGCTCATATCGAGTCTGGAAATGAATGTTTAAACGATTCAAGACAGAGTAATCAAATGGGGGATGTGTCAAATATCAGCGCTTTCTTAGTCTTCCGTAATGGAAAGTTCATGAATATCACATATTTTATTTGCTCTAGACTAACACACCGGGTTCAGCTCTGCAGGCAGTTCTGAAAGATTGGTAGAGCTGAGAAAAAGAAAAATCACAAAAAAAAAATAAAAATAAAAAAAATAAAAAACATGCAGGGATGGAATACTGAGAGCAAGCCGTCTCTGTATAAATATATACTCCATATATACATGGAGCAGAAAATGATGAGTCAGCGTACACGCAAGTCATTGAGATACTTCCTAGCATGCAGCAACTATAAAAGGTGCAAACATCCTGTACTTTCACCACATTCACGTGCATGCGGCTGCTCACCGAGCACCATTATTCACATACACAGCCTATGTACGTGCTGAATTAAAAGAGATGTCCACTAAATGGCACGTTAGCAATAAAACATCCCCGACCATCTCGTTCTTAAGCTGAAATGTTTAGCAGATTTCATGCACAGCAATGTTAAACATTCTAACGAGCTCCGTTTCTCTTTAAAACTATTTTTAAAAAAGTGATTGCCGCCAACACGCCTGTCCGTACATTCACAGGTATTGACTTATCTGGAAACTCCAGAAGACTGGTACTCGAAACAGACCCTTGGACAGGTTAAAAGGCTACACTGAAAGCTTTTATAAAATTTCGAACGCTAGCTGGAAGAGGGAAAAAAACGGTTGCTGGTGTCGCTAGTGCCCAGTAATAGTCTAGAGTAGTACATAGTGTAAGCATGTGATTTGAGATCGTTTATTCAGCTGTGGACACGGTATCATACTGCCTCGAGTATTTTACATTACCACTGCGCCATGCAGAAGCACCGGGTTCATTTCCGAGGACGTGCCCGAGCGACGCTCCAAACAAACGCAGGATGTGTGTGTGGCAGCCATTTCGCGGACGCGCATTTAAAAAGCAAGTCTAATTGTGCCTCAAGTCTCGTCTAACATGAGTGCTGAAGGTTTCGAGGGGATCCGACGCCATGCATCGTTTTCACAAGCCAATCAAATCTCGATGCTTAAAATCAAAAAGGTCCAGCATGTGATTTCTTCCCACTACAAGTATGCATTTTTACTTAAATGCATACGCAGAATGTTCAGTAGTAGTGCTGCTCCTGAATTTTAGTTTCTCGTTGCCTTTAACGACACCAGAGATCACATCATGCTGTGAAGTAAGCATGAGTCGTTGAGGCCCTGTAATAAAGCCTGAACTGTAGTTCAAATTTCACCTTGGCTTACGAGTTCTTCAGCGTGACACTCGCTCACTACTGTAATGTCATTCAGCCGCAGCTGAAGGCCAGAAGAATATCAGGGTCCCTCGGTCAAATCATTTCTCTCAAAGTACTCTAAAGCTGGGTAGACTCTACGGGAATTCTGATCTGATTTCACGTCTGATTATCCCTCATTCTGAAGTAAATTTCTCACTCGGAAAGCTGATTGGCAGCACAGACGACCTGGTGGTGTGAGAAAGTGGTGAGTCCAGCTTAAGCCTTCTGGTCTCACTCCAGGTATGATCAGATGTTAGATTTAAGTTGTTGTTTTTGTTATGTGACATCATGAGCATTATTACTAAAAGACCAATTTGGCAACAGGTAATGATGACTGATTTCCATGTGCGCGGCAGAGCGCACGGATGGAGGAGAAACGGTAACACCGTCTAAGAGACACGTGCTCTAATAGTGCAAAAAATGTTCAAGGGTTCTAACCTGCTTTTGAAAAGAGCAAAACAGTTGCAAGAATCTACAAAGAACATTTAAGTCTTTCGATCGTCTTCATGAAAGGAGGGTTTATTATTTTTATTTTTACCAAATTCAGGTAGAGGCCTCACATGAATCCACTTGTTTAATGAATTGATCCTAGTCCTCAAATGAAAATTTGAACGTGATGGATATTAAAGAACCAAATTGAAGATCCCTGCTTTAGGAGTCTGTAGAGGGGAACAAAGAATTTTTAAGGGTTCAAGATTTAACTTTGTTATTATCTAATTAAGTATAAAAAAAAAAAAAAAAAAAGAAAGAATGGACTGACAGGGATAAATAACTATCATCTGTGCAAGAAACCATACAACAAGGTGGATTGTTGCTTTCTTTCGGTCATGTGACATCGGGGTTATGCACCTCCATCCAGATTCAGGATTTATTATAAGGGTTTATTTTGGTTGCCTCCATGCTCAAACGCTTGCGTGCGTGTGACCCTTCTGGTTGCGATGTGTGTGTACTTGTGTTAAAAGAGGCCGTTACTCCATTTAGAAAAAACTCTTGCATTTGTTTTAAAGTGGTGCAATGTAGGACACACTGAAGATGCTCAGCATTGGGATGTCATACCGTATATCGAAGCACACGTGATTCTGATTAGTCAGAAAGTGCTGATTAATTTTCTAGAACAGCAGCTTGGACAACGGTTGTGCTCATTCCGCTGCGTTAGCGTTTCTACACTAAAAGAGCGAGGATTATGGTGGATGTTCTCCACAAACAGATTCAATTGTTGACGTGGTGAAGCTTTCTGCGAGGAGGCGTTTATTTTGCGTTATTTTGGAAGGAGTCTCCAGTTTCGGCACAGGAAAGTTTTCGGAACGGAGGCATTTACGCTATGCGGTTTCTTTTAACATGAAAAGCTGTGTTTCTCGAGATAAATACGGAAGGCCTCTCTATTTATAGCGGTTATAATGTAAAGTCATCGGAGGAACTAACTCGCCTCACAAATGTTCCGCAACATCAAAAGTAACTATTAATGGACAAAAATATATATATAAAAAGTGTCATTCTTTAATAAAATGACAAAAACACAAAATGGAATTGCTGGCAAATTTCTGAGGTTAAACCGTGGTACAAGACGTTGGGGTGGTAACCTCCCCCTGTGATGAATTTCCCCAAACCACGCCCCTGGTGTGATTTATTACTTGCTTGTTGAAGGATTTAGGTGCTGCGTCATTTAAAAACATGCAGTAATTTGATAACATTAATGATATGACTTCATTAATGATATGACTCCCATCTCCATTAGATCTATAGAACCTGAGATAGCTGAACTAAATGATGATGTTTGAAGTGAAGGAACAACTGCTCCTGTCTGCAGCTGACAAGAACCATGAAGAATTGGAGTCTTGGGACAAAAGACAGTCAGATGGAGATAAACAGCTATAATCATCAGTTACACTGTAGAATTCTGCAGGCAGCTTAAAGCTGTGGTTCCTCACACCCACTCCAGTCTCATGCAGATAATCAGTGATTTGCTCGCTCGCTCGCTCTGTGCTAGCAAATCTGAATGGATTGATAAGAGCATAATTACATGGGTGTGTGCTGCGATTAATTTGTTAATAGCAGCATTGCCTTCGGCCTGTGAGAAAGGACGCGACTAATACGTGCTAAAAACTGCTGAGCGCTCAAAAGATCCTCTGCAGCTCCGTTGTCTCTCCAACTTGGTCGGAAGGTTTCTACGCTAGCGTTGCCTCCAGCGTTCGTCAGGTTGCTGGAGTTGTTATTATCTCAGGTGGCTCATAACTAATGAGCTTATACAGTGCAGTCAGCAGATTTTCTGCCCTGCGCCATTCTCTTAAATCTCTTTCAAAAGGCAAAGCGGATGAATTTCATTTTTTGGCTCAAAAGTAATCCTAACAGATTCATGGATCTTCATACTCACCCAAAAAAAAAAACAACAACAAACAACCCACGTCTTGCAAGATATATTTTATTCTTCAGTTGAGAATTCATTCTGGGAGAGAGTCTAAAATAAACTGAGCCACTTCCGAAAAATATATTGGAAAGGGATTTTGGGTATATGGTGCTAAAAGGATTTTTGGTGCTGTTCACCTAAAGGTGCTGTCAGAAACTGAAGAATATGACTTTTCTACATAACCTCTCAGCAGCATGTACACATCAGTCAGCACTTGACCAAGCTCAATCTCATTTTTTCCTTTTTTTCCCCCACCACTGCTACTACTAAGACTGGTTTTTCAAACTGCAGATTTCCAGTTCCTACACAAGATCTAAAGAGGCTTAAAAACATAACAGGAAACATTTCGCAAGTGAACCACAGCAGCAAACACTTAAAACATATTCTATGCATTCAACAGCGCAAATATTGAATGTATTGCATGTTTTTTTTTTGTTTTTTTTTAAATGAAGGTCATTAGTTGTAAAAATATCTCCATTAGTAAGATATGAAAGCTATCTGTGACGGTGTTCCACAGGAGAAAGAACTGCACCCAGTTTCAGGTGCAAAAGCACTTCATACAAAAACACATACACGGAAAAAGAGTGTACTAAGTACTAAAAAAAATAAAATAATGAAATGCAGTGATTTGATGGAATTAGACAGCCTTACAGCAGGAGTGGAAATAACAGCACATGTTGGCCAATACTGAGCTCCTAAAAGCTCATCTATACCCTGAGGAAGCCTCTGAACAATTAAAATACAGAGACATATTTCCTGTTAAAAGAACATAACAGCGGACCGTGTCTGTTATCCCAGGGATCCGTGCGTCCGAGACGTAACCCTGAGCGTGCGGTGTGCACTGGTCGAAATGTCTCCATGTCCTTATCCCCTTGAAATGCCTCCTCATTTCTCTTGAAGGTCAGGACTGAGTTTCGCTTCCTCCGACACTTTAACTTGTTCGGTTTTTCAGTTCTCTTGCCACAAATATAAAATACCAAATCGGTGTTGTACAATTGTCCTCTTAAACAGTGAACTGTACTGATTTCACGTGTGTAAATCTATATAGGTTAATAAAGCAAATATATCTGTACGTGGCTTGAGCTACAAAAAAAAGCTGACATTAGTATATACTAGATAACTCGACTAAAAGGGAAGAACTGATGCTCCGAGTTGATTTGGTAAAATCCAGAGGTCCCGAGTAAGAATTCCTAGTCGGTGGGATTCTTTCTTTGTTTTTATTTCGTTACGAAATATAACCGAATGAAGAACAAGTGCATGTTGTCATGCTAATGAACAGATGACAGAAAATAAATGTATTTCGCAATTATTGATGGCGATCAAAGCAAAGCAGACTGCAGACCGAGGCAAAAATAACGGGACCACAGCACGTTCCTACAATAAAAAGATTTAACATGAAGAGTTCATTGCTAGCAGTATACCGCAGCAACCATTGGCTAGGAGAAGGTGGAAATATATATATATATATATATATGGGAAAATACCAGGCATATCAGTCACTGACGGTATGTTATTTCACTGCAATGAAGACAGCTGTACAGAAGTGTTTTTCATATACCAGTGAAACACACACAGAGCTAAATACATGTTTCATTATGCCCTTGATTGATCAATGCTAAATAAGTCACTCATTTTGATATCAGTATCGGACTCGTTGTTAAAAAGTACCAAAGAACAGGCGCTCACTCTCACTCTAGGGAGAGGGGAAAAAGGTATCAATGCATCCCTAATACAAATCACCAATCCAAACACCATCCTGCAATCAGCCCCAATCACTGTGAGAGGTTAATCCCTGGTGCATCGCACTGCAGAGAGAGACCGTTTACTCTCAGAAAGATGTGCACCGCTATGCTGAGACTGAAGAAAAGCAAGTGTGTCAAAAGCCCCCACGCTTCACACCTACTCAGAAAGCAGCCGAGCGCAGCGCTGCACCATTACTCAAGTATTTATTGGTACTGCACTAATGGCCTCTGTAATTAGCTGATCATAAAAACACTACAATTTATTCTTTCCACGGAGAAACATGCGCGCTGCATCAAAAATCAGGCTTTACTACACGTTTCCTAACAGCACGCTAATATGAAGGGGCGCTGTATTACGGCACGCTCGGTCGGTCGGTCGCGTTATTGACCGGTCCAGTTCTTGACTACTGAATATACTGTACTGAATCAGGGTATGGTCACAGTAAATAGCTTTAAATCATATGATTTAAAAAACAAATTTTCTGATACGGGTTAGCGGTATCTACAAGCGGCTAAAACTACTTTAAGTGCAGTTTAGGGGACGATATGACGAGAAAACGAGCATTTAAAATATAAAAACAGCTTTAAAAAATAGTGTATAATGTATAAACAGACTGCAGGGTCTGTATTTTCCAGTTTGTGTGAGGTAATTTTTTTGCATTTCAGCGCGCATATATATATATATATATATATATATATATATATATATATATATATATATATATATATATATATATATATATATATATATATATATATATATAATAAAAAAGAAAAAGCAGAAACACATAATTCACAGGTTCTCAAACTCACAGTCTCACCTGAGATGCAGGTGGGCTTGAAGATCCTACAATACACTCGCTGTTATGATGATGCAAGGTTTCCTCCCTCCGTTAGTCTACTCGGTCTCCCGTTAATCCAAGTGACCTTTCCTACGAACTTGATTTCAGCACGTTCAGCTGGAAAAGCAAGTGTATAAATAAGCTGCAGCCTGTTGCCCGAGCCTAGCGCTCTCATTACACACGCCGAGTGCCTGTTACACTCAATGATTCAGAAAAGTATTGTAAGCCGTGGAAAGAAAATGAACCGGTGTGTGCTTGTTCCTTATCTGAAGTATAACAATTAAAATGTGAACAGAAAGTGTGTGTGTGTGTGTGTGTGTGGTGTGTGAATCCTGTAAGTGGACCAAAATTGGCTTAAAAAAAAAAAAAAAACACAAAACAACACCACAAAGACACCTAAATTAAGAATAGCCTGAAAAGCTATACTATTAAGGTCTTTAATTTGTGCTATGTGCTGGAAACACACTTCTGATCATGTGCTAGAGGCCAGAAACAAGCAGCGGGTTTAGCGGGTTAAACGCATACTGAGTGTAGAGAATTTGTTCAGTTCAGACACCAAAAGGCATGCGAGTGAACTGTAGGTGAGATGCGTGCACTGACACTATAGAGGTCCCACTAGAACTGGTAGAGACGTGTGGGGGGAAAATAAAGACCACAGAAAACTGGTGTTACTCAAGAGCATGTGATATGGAACAAAACGCCAAGCACACACACACATCTCCCCAAGGAGGACCACTTCACCAGTGACAGTGCTGACAGAGTGTATTAGAGCCAGAGTGCGTCTGCGCGCGCACACACACACACACACACACACACACTCAATAGTGGCCCTGGTGTCACTGCTCAATATGCAATGCAAACGTTTTGTGTGTACATGTGTGTGTGTGTGTGTGTGTACGTGTATGACTAATAGCATCAGTCTCGCATGCTCGAGTCAAAAGTTCACTCGAATAGAAAAGTGAGAGAAAAGGAAAAATAAACAAAACAAATTCCCCTGGTGGAAATGAAATAATAATAAAAATAATAATAAATAGGCATCGGAATGTGGAAAGAAACGGAACATGAAGAATAAAATCCCTTCTAGGAGTGATTCATTTCCATTCACACCATGAACTGTTAAAAATATGATGGACTGTGCAGTCCTAGGAAAATGACTTCTGATAGGGGTGTGTGAAGCGGTCCGACGCAAACAAATGACAGCATGTCCCGGAGTGTTTTACTCCTCTTCCGCCAAAGCGACTTGCCAAGGTTTTTTAAACTTATTAATGAACACATCAGATTTTTAACCGTTTATAGTTACGTGTAATGTTGCGGAACGTCTGCAAGGCAAGTTAGTTCCTGTTATAAACTATAAAGTCATTCCCTTACCAGCCTCAATGGTGTTCTCACACACACCCGCTCACACGTCCCCACCCTCACATACACCTGCTCACACGTCCCCACACTCACACATCCCCACCCTCACGTCCCCACCCTCACACGTCCCCACACTCACACATCCCCACCTCACGTCCCCACACTCACACGTCCCCACCCTCACATACACCTGCTCACACATCCCCACCCTCAAATACACCTGCTCACACGTCCCCACCCTCACACGTCCCCACCCTCACATACACCTGCTCACACGTCCCCACACTCACACATCCCCACCCTCACGTCCCCACTCTCTCTCTCACACACGCACTCTCACGCCCCCACTCTCACACACCCTCTCATACACCCGCTCACACGTCCCCACTCTCTCTCACACACGTCCCCACCCTCTCTCTCACACACAAGCTCAGACGTCCCCACTCTCACACATCCTCTCATACACCCCCCTCTCTCACACACGTCCCCACCCTCTCTCTCACACACAAGTTCAGACGTCCCCACTCTCACACACCCTCTCATACACCCCCCCCTCTCTCTCACACACGTCCCCACACTCTCTCTCACACGCCCACTCACACGTCCCCACTCTCTCGCTCACACACACTCAAAGTCAATGATTACAGCACAGACAATGTGACATATAACCCAGAAACTACAAAGTGCTCCTTTCCTGAGGTGGGAAACTTCCTGACTGTTACTGGAGACCTTCCATAAACGTTCAATAACACGTCCGCAGACATTTTTACCATATCACAGATTTCTCCTTGTTAAATAACATGTCTTTCTCATCTCTTTATAATTAGACTTAAGATTATATGTACACTGTAAATGTAGGCCCATTAAGTTATGTGAACTTATTTCTTCTCTTTAACTCCAATTGTCAGGGCGAGTCTTGGATACTGAACTCAAGTTTACAAGTTTTCAAAAATGAAACAAAGTAATTTATTGTCTTGCTTTGTAAAACTTGGAAAACGTAGGTTTTTAAATTGAAACAAAGGGTATCTTCAGGTTGAGTATCTTCAGGTTTCGAAGCCAGAAGGTGCATCTTTGTTTCCAAGTTGAACCACCTGCAAGGTTTTACATTGTAGCGTTGTTCCAATGGAGACGATAACTTAGTGGAACAAGTGCATTAATAGAAACCTGTGCTTTGGATTACTGACCAATCTGCTGGTATAGAAAATGTATTAACAGAGAAATGTGAATCTCCTTGAATGTGATATGAACATTATTTGCCTTTGTAATGGCCTCTAAAGTCTTTGGAGCTCCTCTGGACAGAGTTGGGATTCTCTCCGCTTTAACATTTGGCCCACCTTTCTGACACGTACTTCGAGATTCATCTTGTTAATGCAGATTTATACACTCCCCTTTCCAAATCAGGTCTAAAGGCTGAAAGGGTCAATCTATTTTTCATATTGATCTCACAATACATCACTCCGGTTTAAAAAAAATCACGCCTGGACTGCCTTTAATCGCCTAAAACTATGATAAAGCGGCAATCGAGTATGACTGCGCATTCACTGCAACCGTGCGTGATCTGAGTATAAAGATATACAGGGACTTTTTCCTTATGTATCATGTCTGATCAGTAACAGACCTCTCTCTCTCTCTCTCTCTCTCTCTCTCTCAGTGTGGAGCTGGACTTTAAGCAGCAGGAGGACAAGCTGCAGCCGCTGATGAGGAGGTTGTGCTCAGTGGAGGACTCGTCCTTCCCCTCGCTGCCTTACCCTCAGGAGGCCTACACGTCCACGCCCAAACGCAAGGCTAAAGCCGAGGCCAAGAAACACACGCGCTGGAAACTGTGGTTCCTCTGAACACGCCGCGCTGCAGGACACAAACACACACGCGTTTCTACATTGTCTTCATCTTTCCCTTTTCCTGCCCTTCTTCTTTCAACACTTTCATCGTTTTATCGACACAGAAAAAGATGGGAGGGAAAAAAAAGAAAGAAAAAAAAAAAACAAGTTGGATCCTGAAACACTGAACCTGGCTAGAGCCTGCATCAAATTAAAAATGGAGTCTACTGGGACCTGGATTTCCTCAATTAGTTTCAGAAAAGCAGAATATTTTGGCCAATTGTGCCCAGAGTGTGAAACAGCTTTATTTGCAATTCAGCAAGGTGAGAAACCAGACTGAATTACACTGCTGCAAAGTCCTGAATTTAAATGTATATTTAAAAAAAAAAAAAAAAAAATCAAACCATTATTTATTTATACACGAGTGCACCACCTCTGCTTAGGTTATTCATATAACCCCCTTCCACAGCCACATCCACACACAATACAGGTTTATTTACTTAGTTGCCTGATGGCTGAGTTGCCTCTTACTCTCAGAAGAAGAAAAAACAAAACAAAAGGAAAGTCCCATTTTCCCTGGACTAAAGTAAGTGATTATTCCTCATGAATGTCAACACGACTGGAGTCTCACCAATAAGACAAAAGCACAAGGACACTACAGACTTCACTACAGCTGAAATGGACTCAGCACATGGACTTGGATTTTACATAGACACTTAGAGAAAATGGAAGAGACACTTATTTAATCTATGGAGGAAGAAAAAAAAAGAGGAAAAGAAAAGAAATTCCGCAGCTATTTATCAAATTTCTATATCACGTTTCAGGAGCTCTAGACATCTCTTGTGATGTTAATTTAAAGAGGGGGAAAAAATAATAATTAGAATAATAAATAAGTACGAGTACCAGATATTTTTATATATTCGTAATCTCAAGCATTAAATTAAGATTTTCTAACACATAATGTATGAAGTTACATCTTCCTTTACTGGATTATGAAAACACTACACACACACACACACAAAAGAAAAGATGCATCAGAAGGTTGGAACGCCTGTTCTATTTTTAAATCCATCTTAAGTTCCTCAAGTCCATCGAGGATCAGGGAACTGAAGAGCATGGTGCTCAGATCTTCAACATGTTGGTCCAGCTTGCGCTGTGTGAAACAATGAGGATGCAAGAAAGCTGGTAGCGACCCAAGTGGTCATGATTTTCAGGATATCCAATAATTATTTGATCCTAAACGATGCCAAGCCACGCTTTCTAAACGTTGACTCAAGACGTACGTTTCTAAACGCTGAATGTAAATATGAGCTTTCATTTCAAGAGAAAAAAACTAAACAAAACAAAACATTTATCTAATGTAACATTACATATAGCATTGTAGAAAAATTGAGTGGTAATGGATTCATTTAAGAGGCAGAGCATCTAAAAAATCAGGGCTACTAGCATCTCCAGGAACAGGTCTCATCAGGGCATTTCGGTCACGGCATCTCTGAAGAAAAAAAACGGCGCGATGTAGAAAAGACCCAGCCAGAGAGCTTTACGAGGGCAAACGTTCACATTTTAAATATCGAACTCTAACGGTGGTTTGATGCCGACACCTCCACATGTCACTCTAGACTACATAAACACATTATCCCAGCTGATAGCTCACGGTCACGAGCTATCTTGTACGTGAAAGGAGCGGACATTCGAATAGCTCAGCTGTAGCGAGAAGAGAGACCTAGATGACATCTGTACCTTAAAGAAGTGCAATTGATTCACTATGTGCAATATTGTGCATTTTATACTGTTTTTAAAATCAGACGATTTAATACACAAAATAAAAGCTGAGAAATAAACAGAGAAACGGTCTAATGTGAGTATGTCATGAGCGAACTGCAGACTTCGTGACACGAAGCGTTCGACTTGCCTCCGAAGTGCGAGCTGTGAGCTCGGAATGACGCGATCTCCAGGTTTGTCTTTTGTTAGCAACAAGCTAGCCAGCTAACTGTGATGAGCGGTGTATAATTTCCTCCTCAAAACTGCGACCTCATTAGACAGGGTGACAGATATAATGACACGGATTGATCGAAAGCAAACGCGCAGCATAACGCATTTAAAGGTAAGAGGTACTACTTGGTTTACGGCTGATGTTGTGAGCAGCCATGTCGATTTTATGTCACTTGCTCAACTCAGGGTTGAGGAGACCTTCCCGAGTTCCTGAGCAGGAATTCAGAGTCGAGAGCACGTTCTCTTTGCTTCTTCCTAATCGGAGATCGGGAATGGCGGGCTACGAGTTTTAGTTGAACGCAGCGATATTTTATTGCTTTTGTCGTGACCTCGTGTAAAGAGAGGGAGTAAGCAATCACACACGGGCCAGACGCCAGAGAGAAGTGAACACACATTATGGATATGTTTGTGCTCTGCACAAACTTTAAACACGCACAAAAACCGTAAAACAAACACCGTGAACACACACACACACGCACTTTCACACGTAATTGAGGGCAAAACCTAAGCTAAAGACGTTCAAACCAATTTTACACAAGTCACTTAGGGCATCTACAATGTTCGCATCAGAGGTCATTTTAAAGCAATCGCTTTAATTCATTCCATCACAATTCCAGTGAGTCAATAGTTCACATACACAAAGACCACTGTCTCTTTAAACAGTCTGGAAGATTCCAGAAATGGATGTAATCAGGTTTAGCAGCTTCCGATTGGCCAGTCGTCATAAACAGGAGGTAATTGGGACTGCATGCACGGCTGTATTCGGAGCCAGAGCCTGAGCAGTCGTTCCGAGAGTTTGCGGTTTTGCGTTCAGAGGAACGAACACAAAATCGAGGAAACTCCGCAATATTCAGAGGAAATTGCGATTTTTCTAAACGACTGCGCATTTTCTGCAGATCCAGGCCAAGACGCTTTTTGTGACGTTGTCACAGTGTGCATTCAGCTAAAGTCCTCTTCGATTCACGTGTGTGAAACATGAGTACAGCTAAACAATTTCATACAATTGTGATTTTGCCAATCCGAGAAACTTTCCGAAAAAACAAACAAAACAAAAACAAAAACTCAGCACGCTGGATTGCGATTTTTGAAAAAAGCCGTAGCAAAATCCAGCATCTTTGGCCGCAACGCATAAATCACCAAAAAACAAACAAACAAAAAAACCACGCTACGATATCCTTACGGTCTCAACTGTACAAGCATGAAACTTTAAATAAAAGAGACGTACAATTAAAGTTAGCATAATTCATAAGTTATAATATCGGACATCTACAGTACATATACAGTGTTACAGTAATAAACAATATTAAAACATTAAAATATATTTTTTAAACCAAACAGTCAGTATGGAGAATTGATTTCTTGCCAGTTGCAACAGTGTATTTTTGTTGATTTTTTTTTGTCTCTTTCTCTCGTCATTGAAACGTTTAAACACTTCCTGGAAGAGATATGATTTCTGGACATGTCTTTAGCGCGAGTTGCTTTTGATCGTTAGTAATTCACTTGACCAGAGCACATAATATATGCAGGCTAGACCCATGTGAGCAGTGCAATAACCTACAAATACTACAATAATACACTGCTATCGACCACAGTTAATACATCAGTGAGGTAATGATGGCACGCAGCAGTGCGTACACAGATACAACATTGGTAAACTGAACACGATTTCCAAATACAGTCTTCATCAAGGCCGATCTTAAGGATGAATATTAAACTTCACCATAAAAGCCACACTTCTTCCGCCCATAACACCGCGAGGCGTGGTTCGGGGGGAAATTGTTAAAAACGCTAGAAACTCCTGCCTTAAACCTCCGATGTCTTATGAATGCACAGCTTCATTCGGTATGTACCGAGAACTCATCAGGCAATTCGGCTTCCTCTAGCGAGGCCAGAACTCGTAGCGATTGTCGATCAGAAGAGCGACCCAATCACGATAAGCCTTTGCTCTACTGTCCCCGCCCACTGCAGAGACGCTCAGAATGGAGACAGTGCTCGAGTGGGAATCAGCGTGTAAAAAAGGAGGAGAGATCTCGTGGGAAAACATGAAAGTGATCAAGAAAGAGAAGAATTAATGAAGACAGGGATGCTAAGCTTCCAGAGAGACAAAAAAAAAGAGCACAGCATAACACTACAGTAACTAATTAACTATTTCAGTCATAGCATACATTATTTTCATTATAATAACCGAGTGTGTGTGTGTGTGTGTGTGATCTGAATTCTCATACTCAAACACAGCACAAGACAAATGAGAAAATAAAATGCATGAATCTGAATGTGATGACTGATGGAGGAGGGATATTGGGGGAGAGGTGATCTGCACAGCAGTGCCCCAGCACACGACTCACGCGATTTACACAGCTACATCAAAGCGTCCGTGTCACATGACACTATTATACAGTATTATTTAATATCCCAGCTTTGACACATTGATAAATATCTCAGACACTATAAATGAAGGCACCTCACATTTAAACCCTTCTGAGTGAAAACGAAGACGCGAGCTCACATATTATTAGACTCCACAGCTCATAGCCAAAATGGTAGTCAAAGACGCTCCCGCCTTTTATCAGGGCTGAAAACATGACGCTTTATCAGACAGGATAAAGACTACAGCCATGTAAAGTCATCCCTCTCAAATCTGTACTAGTGCTCGTAATTAGCTCATCTTTCCAGCCTGGTTAATTGGACTTCTGGGTGAGCATAACATGGGTCTGGGCAGCACATAGGAGCCTTCACTTGCTCAGCCAGACAGCTAATAGAATTAGGATTTGTTCACCAACATAAACAGCGATATCCATGTTAGCGAAATCATAACAACAAGGACAATGGAAGAAAAATCTGTGGCTGCTTTTTAATTATGTTGATCCCAGTTAACAATGATCATCGTCAGGACATTCAGTAAAGTATTAAGCTTTAACATTACCAGTAACAAGGCTTCCTTCACAGTGACTACATGTACATGCGCATCAAATTCCATTTACGTTCTATATCCGGGGTGCAGCTGTATTCCGAATACGATGTTCGCATGCGTACAGGCATCGGAAAATTCCTCTATACGTAGCTGTTGTAAGTATTCCTGAGTTGCCATTCCTAAATACCTAGTCTACAGCTAAGCATATGAATATGAATAAGGTGTTTACATGCAACAAATTCCTGAATAAAACGGGCATATTCCAGGGAAGGGAATCGGAATTTGGGGAATCGGAATATTGTCTCAATATGAATCCGGAAATCGGACTGCGAGGTTTATGTGACTCAATACTAATTAGAATATCGCCAAATTCAGATTAATATCGGAATATTGATGTGCATTTAAACGCAGTCAATGTTTCCAACGGTTCCAGACAACGGTTCCAGTTAGCAAAAGCTAACATTACGGAAAGTGTTCATGTTATTGTTCCTTCGACTAAAAATACTGCAGCATGACTGTCCAAGGAACGGCTTATAAGTGCGTGAACACATACATGTGTGCGTTTCATAGTCACTTTGTAAACAGAAAAACAAACCGAGCTAAAGAAAATGTTTAATATGATGCCTCTTCGGTATCAAACGCATCCCGAACTCCAACCTCCAGACTAACGTTTATCACCGCATGTCCATACAACACGAAAACTAAACATTAATGCTCAATAGGAGATGAATTATTATTAATAAATAAGTCCGGAGAAGGCGAACATCTCTTTGAGATGTTGATTGTACAAGTAGAATCTTTTCAATTCAGCTTTGTAATAAAATATTCATGCAGACACCATGCGTGTACGGTAAAGAAACTCAACGCTGACAGATTCAATGGTGTGAAAGAAATCCATTAACACTTTTATTTATGCTAAAAATGGCATGAAAGATTGCGCGTGAGGTTTTGTTTTAAAAAGTGTCAGAATGTGCTAATCATGCTAATAAAGTGTAAATCAAATCCAGAATGCATAGGACCATGTGATGAGCTGGAAATAACCGAAAACAGACACGAATTGAAGCATTATTTATTTATAGACAATTCTACACCTCAATTTTATTTTTATATTTATATATAATATACACACACACACTGCACCAAGCAACAGAAAAGTATTTCTTTCTAGGTGTACACGTGCCACTCATCCTTTCTCTCACACGTGTTGATGTAATTTACAAGACTTTTAGACTCACAAACTGTTAAAGAAAACGCTGTATGATTTACACTCGCTAAAGGTCTCCATCATACACCAATATACAGGGTCACTGACAGCTACAAGCATTTAGAGGAGAGTAATGTAAAGAAAATGAAAAGCAAACACTTTTCCAGATGAGAAATAGGCTACAGGAGGAGAAAGGAAAGTCAAAACAATCACGAACTTGAAGTTTCTGCTCATAAAATATCCAGTGAACTATAATGGGCCACCTGGCTGCAATACATCAGAGGATCAAATAAAAGTGCGTGCACACAAAAGCCGACAAAAGTAAAGCAAGATGGACAGGGAAGAAAATTCAGTTCTTCGAAATAAATCCGAGCACAAATTACAGAAAATTCCGAGTGTCAATCCACTTCAATTTGCAGCTCTTCACCAAACGCTGCCGTTAAGGTTAATTAAAGAAGCCAGGAGTTACCTGTAATAAGACACGCATGCATTTCAGTGTGTTGGAATAATTACTGAGGTCTGAGTCCCCAGTGCTAATGAAGCAGTCACAGAGAGAATGTGTGAGTGTGTGTGGACATCAGAGAGAAATAGAGAAACGATCACAAGGGAACAAGACAGGGGAAGAGGATGAGCGCGTTTCTGCAGCGAATCATTTGTATTGTAATTGACACGAGACCGCAGTAGAGAGAGGGGACCAGAGTTCCGCTAGCAATAACACACTGACAATTCAGTGCACCACAGCAGTGTGTGTGTGTGTGTGTGTGTGTGCGTGCTTCATATCTGCAAAAACACAATAAAAGCCTGCTGAAGCACTAAGCTCTGTATATGGTGCATTATTAGCTACAGATCCCATGGGAGTTCCAATGATGCACTCCGCAGTAAACCTATAAGAGCCAGACAAATTCAAAGATGGCAGGAGAACATCGCACAATATCTGTGAAAGTCTGTTTATTTAAAAAAAAAAAAAACCCACTTCCCTTTTTGCAACTACCCCTTGATGCAGAAGCAAAAATTCAGGCCAGGCAGTGGACCTGATCCAGCTCCTCCTACTTGGGAAGAGTCGAACCAAAAGCATAAGGGGTCGATACAAGGCAGGATAAGTGTGGTATTCATGAGGATGTTGTTCTGAGAGTTGTACAATATCTCCTAGCTTACAGTTAGGATTACAGATATAGGCAGCATTGGATCAGGTACAAATCCACCCCTTGGATTGTAGCCGTTCATTTCTGAGCTAATGTGTTTAACCGTGTAGCTAGTCTCCGACCACATGACCTGCCTTTAGCTGAATTCGCAACTGCAACCAAGCATCTGCTCAGGTTCATGTGAAGAAATCAGAACTATGGCCATACATTGAGGAAAAAAAACCCCAAAAATATATTTTTTATAAATCACAACTCACGCACACATTTTTCCCTCCCAGTTTGGTCATCTAAAACACTTCTCAGGGTCCGTATCCAAGCCATGGGTTGCCTGCCTTATGGTAACCTGGTAGACCTTCATGCTGCTCTCTGGATCTAATTCTCCAGACACAGACTGACAAAAGTCCACAGCACAGCAAGCGACCAGCGATTCCGTTCTGCTTGATAGCAATGTTATCAGACTCTGCTAAACACCGCTGTGCAGTACGGTCGGTCTGCTAGAAAACCAATTCTAGCCCATGGCTTTTCACAAAGGCTGTTGTTTGACTTGAGTGATGACACGAAGGCTGACCAAATGCACTTATTTACTGTAACACTTGGCAATAGAAATAAAGAAATCGCCGACTTGTTACCGCATCACACAGATTGAAAAATTAAAATAAATAAAAAAGGTTGTTTATTCACGCGTGGGGGTTGGGGGAGGGGGGACACGATGTTAAATGTGAACAGAGTAATAGCCGGACTTACAATGAGCGGAGAGTCGCGTCCCAGTGAGATCACGGTCCTGTTTACGGTCCTCAACAACTTCTCCATAATGATCTGAATATGCCACTGAGTTGGACCCTAGAAATAAACACAAAACAGCAGTTAGATATTTTCAGAGGACGACTTAACTGTTGCCAATCACTCGTCTAGAGAGAACTCCCTCTACAGCTATAGTCTAAACCCTCACTTCTTAACTCTTCAGGAATATATCTTCCTCTACTACTTCTATGTTGGATTTATCACTAACATGATGCGGAAAATGGTAACTGGTGAGCTCTCAAGATTTCATTAAGAAATCTTGCTCTTGTGTTTTAAGGAGCTAACAGCAAAACTAGACCATAATCCCCCCCCCCATTACACCATTTTATCTACACTAGCAATGGCTGATGTCCTCATGGTGGACAACTGCTAACCTCTAACAGGAGGTTACACCATGTACCCTTTTTGTGAAGGAAAAAGTACATACTTTCGAGTGTGTAGCAAAAGGACATACTAACACGTCATGTAAAGGAAGAGAACGTTGTTGCCTAGTTACGCACGCCGTCACCGTAAACGCACTCCTCGTTGCATTTCGCTGTTTCTTCATTCATTATTCCTTAGAGAATCGACACCATAGAATTTCATTTACCGTTCACTTGATTTCTTTTTCCACAGTTCGTTTACAACTTTCCAAAAACTCAGCGAAGCAAACCGTCACAAAAAAGGAGTTGTGGGCGATATTAGCTGAAAAAATATTAGCGGAAATAGTAGAGCATCCGGGTACCTCTGAGACGCTCCTTTCAGCAAACTACAATTGGGGACATACTGTCTCTCATCTCGGATACGATTTAGGACGGAGAGTAAGCGAAATGTGACGCGGCATGTGCGTTTCGATGTGGAGTTTTCCATAAACAGCTATAAGCTTAGGCTTGGATCTCTCACATTAGAGCCGATAATCTGTATTAAAACGTGCCATACGTATAAACCGTAGCAGAAAAGAGCACTGAATTTTAATGACACAAAAGCATGAAGAACAAATTAAGTTCCACAAACTCGCACACATACAGGGTGCATGAGTAAAGCCAAGTGGGCCCTTTTCCGTGTGTACGTGTGTCGGTTGAATTATTTATTTATTTTCCTCCTTTAAATACACTCGGTGGTGTGAAATTGGAAGTTGGTGCGAGTCTCAGCAGGGAAATCCGTTTGAAATGAAACTGCTGGATGCATGTGAATTATAAAAGCTGCTATTTTTAAACACTTTCAACCTACTTTTAAAGTGCGGAGAAGGAAAAAAGAAAAATTAAAATTAAAATTAAAAAGCTGCTTTTTTTAAACACTTTCAACCTACTTTTAAAGTGCGGAGAAGGAAAAAAGAAAAATTAAAAAACAACGCACATCAGGTATACTATGGCGTGTGTCTAATGTACAGATTATTAATGTAACCAAACACGCTATTCAGAACGAATAGGCACAGCGAGCTGTTTAGGCCACACCCACTTTGAATTTACATCCAAACACAGGTACAGATACTTGGAGAATTAAACATACAGATAATGGCATTGTTTTACACCAGACAGACAGAAGCATCAGTAAAAAAAAATTAATAAATAAATAAAGCTAGTTTGCTACCACGGTAACGAGTTCAGTGAACTAAACCTCAGCATATTCATAAAGCAGGGGTGAATTATGGAGTGAGACGCCCATAAAATAATCATCTGTTTCTATGGTGCAGAAGGGGACACTGGGTAATTAAATGCAGACTGACAACTGCAGAGCGCAGCAGTGAGTCTGAGTGGCAACAGTGTGTGACCGTACGCTTGTGTTCACGTGTGTATGACCTTCTCTGTCCTCTGTGCTGCGGGTTAAGAGAGAACAGAGCTACACAGAGTTACGCACCACATCACTCCTGTACAACACCTCCAGGATGTTGCTGAGCAGCTTGCAGCAGGCCTCCAGCTCCACATGCTGCTCCAAGTGAAACTTCAGCTGATCAGTCATAAGTGGCAGAAGGATCTCTCTGCAGTCTGAAAACACACACACACACACACACACACACACACACACACAGCTTACAGCACTGCACATCAGATTTAATGAAACCCTTCACACATGCAGCAACCAAAACCAAACATTATTTTTCACTGTAGGATGAAGAGATGGGTTCGTGTCCTCACACACAGGTCTCTCTTCAGTGAAATCGTTCAGAACCAAAATTCCAATGGGTGGAGATGAATCTGACCCAACTAATCCTATAACCTCTTTCTAAACCTAACCCAAACCCCAATCCCTAACCCACACAGCAAAACACACTTATCCAGCCTGAAAAGCACTCCATCCCCTGGACTTTTGGCTTGACTCCACCCAGCTCCATCATGGTAGGAGGACTTGGAGCAGGTCCGACTCCCAACCATGGGTGGGAACGCCTGGGTGACCGAGCAAGAGTTTTAATTCTAGAGTTAATGATTAAAAAAAAAAGTAAACAATTTCAAATACAATATGGTTAGTTGTTTTTTTTTTTTACACAAACGTGGTGCTATATTCCTTATGCTACCGTCTGTTGTTGAGTAATTCATCCTGTTACATAGATCAATGAATGCTTCCTCAATGAATGTCGTTTTTCTCTCCCCTTTACCACTACCACGCTTCCCCTTCCTCCTCCCCCCTCCCCCCTCCTTTGCTTTAACTTAAGAACTTGAAAGCAAGCTCACTTTAGACCCCTCCCAGATTCTCAGTAGATTCTGAGCTATAACATTGTGCTAGGAATTAAAGCTGGATAACACGATCTAAAATCGATATCGCGATACGTTATGTCTCGATACGCTTTATGAGATTCCATGCAAACTTCCCTATTAAATAAAATAAAATAATCATATCATATTTTTTGGCATCTCCTCTACCTCTACATCAAATGCATGCAACCTAATCAAAGAAAGAGAAAAGGATATGCTAACCTGGGAAAGGACGTATACTCACGTATACATCACTGGAACGAACATGATTTAGATGTCTGGATCTTGTCTAAACATAGTATTCATAGAGTTCCATCACAATTAGGTAATAAACAAGAGCAAACGAGGCAATCTGAAAGGAGACTGAATATTTAAAAAGGTCATGTTACAGCAAGAGAAATCTGAGTCATATTTAAGCGATGTACACGGGATCCACAACGGAACATTATGTACAAACGCATGCGAGCTGAGAGAAGAGAGGAAGCAAGAAGGAGGAAAAATATATATATATAAAAAAATGAGAAAGTGGGAAAACAGAGGAGATGGAAACTCATTATACAGCGAGAATAGGCAGGGCCGTGGTGCCTTATTATAGCCTCCAACTGTCTAACGGACGCAGCACAGCATCCATACTGAGCCATTAATTCCAGCACTCACAACCGCATACATTCGCACACATTTGTCACGTTGTCTTCTGAACATCTCAGGGATAGGACACGCTATCATTAATCTCACGTTTCTCTCGAGCTGTCATTTCACTGTATCCATCATTTCCCGGCAATATAATGCAGCTGTAGCCTCTTTAGTAATCTCCCATTCTGACGACCTGGGGAACTATAATCACAGAGGATGACACACAAACGACAGGGGCTGTGCTTGGATGCGAAATGCTCCCACACATCACATAACGAGGAGACCTGGGAGGTATATGAGGGTCAGACCAACTTCGCTCGCAGGTAGAAATTAAACACAGGAGCAAAATGCAAAGTCTGTAAATGTAAATGACCTTGACACAGAAATAATGATGGAGGCTGGCTGTTTCAGCTGAAGATTAATTGCGGTTTATACCGTTAAACAACAAGAGTGACATCAAGTGTTATGGTAACAGATGGCCTCCTAACACTTCGCCGTGAGTGAAGCGTTTCAAATGAAAATTAAATAATGATCACCAATTACATAGATTGGCTTAACTGGGTGATTTGAACCATTATTAAACCATGCTGCAGAGCTTTAGGGCACCAAAGAAGCATTTCCAAATAGACGCAATAACAATGTTGAATCTCTCATACAATTGATGCGTCTATATACATCTTAAAACCCACTAAAAATTTATTTTACTCATGAATTCGTTAAAAACATCGTATCCAGACAAGGAGCTGATGCTAGATCATTGCCAGCGCTGAACGAATAGCCCGTCATAGTTAATTGGGGTTGTAGATAATATAAAGTGGACTGCAAATCTTGAATTTCTCACACTGTCCATGTTCAAACAATATGCATAAGGGAATCTGCATTTATTGATGCAAATACTTTTTCCATCTCCATCATCTCGTAACTACCGACTCCTTAACTAATTTATTCTTGGTTATGAACTACTGTATGCAACAAACTGGAACGATTTCTTTCCATTTTCAGAAATTCATTGCCTATTTTTTGTTTTTCTTTAAATCTTTCCAAAGTGAACATCATTATATATTGTATTTAAGACAAAGCTTGTTGTCTAGTCCATTCATAGACATTGCCTTAGATGAAGTAATGGTCCATGATTTGATGGGTTACTAAAGTTATGTTTATTGGCTATTTTCTTAAAATGAGCTATACTATAAACAGATTCATAAATCTTCACGCCGGACTTGGATTGGATTTGACATTGGATAATTGAGCTTTATTAATACACCGAGTGGTTTTGACGGTAAGGTACATCTTTAATATTTTATACTACACAATTTTTTCTCCCCATTCTTTTAAATCCATGTAATAATACTCTTAACAACAATTAGGGGCATGTTTAATATCACAAAATGAATAGTGTAAAATATACTTGCCAAAAATCTATTTATTATTTGCAAATGAGTGTGCACTTAGTGACCAGTTGCCTTGTTATAAAAGGAATCTGCAACGGAAAAAATATCTACTGTTTATGTGCGTTATAGCAGTTAGCAAGGGGGGTAAATAAAACCAAGCCAATGATGTTTATTTAGTACCTGGTGATAACCATCAAGCTCTGTGAACAAATTCCATCCCATTACATAACATGCACAATGAGTTTATTTCCATGTTCTGACATGTGCGGCTCCCAGACACGTTCTTCTGGCCAACAGTCAAACACTGTGGCGTTCACACAGCTGTATTTAACGTGCACTTCAGATGTGCATAATGAGCAGCTCTCGGTCAAATTACTCCTCGAATCTATAGTATAATTATCACAGAAACCAGCAGGGAAAAAATACAAAACAAAACACGAAACTGCACTGGTTTCAATACAGTTTACTGCTGCAGACAAAAAAAAAACCAAACAAACAATAATAAAAAGCCCCCATTAATGAAAGGCTTCATCCTGGCACAGAGAGCAAAGACATGTTAACCTTTAGATATAATGCTGGGGGAATCTACATCAAGCGGTGTCTGAATTTAGCAATATCTTTTAGCAGCACGGTTTTTACATTTCAGTCAACATTAATTTTAATTAAGAGCTGCTGGAAAGAGAACAGCTGATGCATCGGGTTTAATGTGTTTTCCCAATATAGTCATTCGGCAAACAAGCAGTGACCTTAGTGTAACAAGGTATCTGACATTTCGTTCAAAAATGAGTCAAAACAACTTCATAGGGGATCGGAGACGGCTTTATAAGAAGCAGTCAGATAGAACTTTATAACACCGAACAGTATTTAAACTGTCGGATTAATATCGATCTATATGTGCTTGGCCACAGCTCAAAACTCCATTTTCCAATTGTCTGAGAATTTGGATCATGTGGATATCACTACCATCTTACAATGCATACTTTTGAAGCTTTCTGCCGCCTTCTCACGCTGTGTGCTCCTTCGTTCTAATGCCCCTTTTGAGTTTGTTTATTTAAAAGGTTTACATTATAGAGGACTTCCCCTTATGGTGCTCCTCACCATGTCAATGATCATAAGGGGGGGAGATCGGGCCTGGCCCATTATTAAAAGCTAGTTTGAATATTTCTAACTAATGGAACATTAGTAGTAGGAAGTATTAAACTTTACAGTCACTGGTTCATCAGTCACTCCTGCTTCCATGTCCATGTGCCATTGCATATGCCATCTACTCTTCACTAATGATACTGTCCCTCTCACTGGGAAGTGGTAGCCCAGTGGATAAAACCTTCTGATTGGAAAGTCATGAGTTCAAATCCCAGCACCACCAAGCGGTCACTGCTGGGTGAGGCCCTTAACCCTCAAATGCTCAGATGTTTAAATAAAAATAAATAAATAAATAAAAGATAAATGGCATAAGGTCATCTACCAAATGCCATAAATGAGATCATGGGAGGAGGCATCTATTATTGTCTACTATTCGATTTACTTGTACCACTGTGTTATTCTGTCCTCAAATCTGATTGGTTAGCATCCATGCCCAGGATTCCAAGACAGCAACTTGGACACATTCTCGAGCTGGAAGGGATGGCCTACTCTCTCCCCGGTCAATCACAGCAGCACTAGCCAATCATAGGCATCTGTGAGATCGTATGTGGAAGGAGGCAGGCAGCGCAGTCATCCGAGCGCGTCTTGTCTTGTGACGTAGCATGAGCGGCAGTTTAAAAAGATACAGTTGGCTGTTTTCATGAGTCTTGGTCCTCACCCTCCCTGATGATTAGCAGTCATATGGCTGGTGGGTGGGAATTAGCAGAGATCAAATTCAAGAGAAAATGGTGGGTTAGAAAAAAAAAAGATAGTGGGGAAAAAAAAATCAATCTGATTTGTCAGAAGGTGTTGATTTTATTATTTTATTTATTAATTTTTATTAAAGCACATTCTGGCAGTAGTTCCAACTGTTATTTAAATGACAGGTTTATACTAATGTGCTTGTTCTAATACGTTTCTATAGTAACGGCTCATTCTCGGGGTCTTGTATGTTGAGCGTGCCACATAATCTAAGCCCAATAATGAAACGATCAAAAACGGTGCTGTTATAATAACAAAACGATGTTTAATTGGTGACATGGTGGTGTTTTCCTTTAGATGCTTAATCATCATTAATGGAAGGAGTCTCAGACCGGGTTCTCCGGTTTCCTCCCCCAGTCCAAAGACATGCATGGTAGGTTGATTGGCGTGTCTAAAGTGTCCGTAGTGTATGAATGGGTGTGTGAGTGTGTACGTGATTGTGCCCTGTGATGGACTGGCACCCTGTCCAGGGTGAACCCCGCCTTGTGCCCGATGATTCCTGGGATAGGCTCCAGGTTCCCCGTGACCCTGAAAAGGAGTAAGCGGTAGAAGATGGATGGATGGAAGGAGTCTCCGATGTCAGAGATTCGTAAAAGTAACGTGACGAAACTTTTTTTTGTTTGTTTTTAACATCAAGAGAAAGAAAGAAAGAAAGAAAGAAAGAGAGACTGTTTACAGCCGTCACGAGGCAAGTGATGACTTCAGATTTTCAGCACACCTCCTCATACTTTATTCCTTAAACTGTTGCTTCGCTGTGAAAAGAGTAATAAGTGTTTGGAAGGTAAACAATGATTTAAAGTATAAAGGAAACGGTTACAAAAGTTTTTACTCCTTAACGGGGACTACAGTGTTAACAAATAAACAATCCGATTTCTCATCTCCGTTCGTCTTGCCTTGGTAAGATATTTTTTGCTGTAAGATTGATTTTCTGAATAGTATCTCCTGCCTGTCAAAACACAGCGATGGTAATGCATCATGTTTCTGGAAATAGACCTGATGCTCTTAGCAAAGCCGTGCAAATAACAGGGTGCAGGTACTCGATGGTTATTCGGTGCTAAAATCGGTCACAAACAGAAATTACACAGACGCTAAACAAGTGTGTTAGCAAAAAGTTTCAACAACAAACTACAATGTAAAAAGTAAACAAACAAAACTCACAAATAGAACAGTATTTAACGATGCATGTGCCCGTGGTATGATCAATTAAGCTGATTAATTTCACCGGGACTGTGTGATTGAACTGTTCTTCAGAGTGTGGGTCACTCAGCAGGTGCTGCCGGCTCATCACAAGTCGGAAATTAAATTGAGTTCCTGTTCCTGAAGGTCATGTGATACTGTTCTTGAAGGCATTTGCAAATATGATCAGTGCACATGAGGTTCATATAACTTAATGAAATCAGCACAGGCTCAGTGAGCTGAATCTCAGAGAGAGCTCCCGCTGCTCAGTGCACATTCAAACAACTCCGAAGCTTCAAAGTGGAGCTCATGAAGAAAAAAAGAACACACTCTCTTAACTTCCTGTTGCTTAACCGGTCAGTAATGCAACAAAAGGCAGCAGCATCCACCTAAAATCAATCTGAGAAGTGTGCCGGTGTTTAAAACCATTTTCTCTGATGTTATGCGATCAAAAAGAAAAAGGAAAATCCTTTAAACAAAGGAAATCGTCTTCCTAGACATTCAGGTCATTCGGAGGTTGTGTGTGTGTTTGTGTGCACGCACAAGACTGGATACACACTTACAGAATTGAGAAAAGACCAGGCAATGGTTATATACTCTTTAACTATACGGTTTTGGAGCCCACTGCAGCCTCAGATTCCTGCTCTTGGCTGACAGGAATACAACCCAGTGTGCTTGTTGTGCATTCGGAGATTCGGATTTCTGCTACCTAGAGCCGTGAAGGGTTGTGATTTGAACTACGACAGGCTTCCTGTTAGCTCAAACCAGCCTGGATATTCTCTTCTGACCTCTCTTGTAAACAATGCGTTTCCACTCAAAGAACTGCTGCGCACTGGATTTCTTGTTTCCATCAATTTCCCATTCCCTATCCCAGGGAACTTGGGGCACAAGACCCTGGACGAGGTGCAAACCCATCACAGGCCACAATTGCACACACATTCACACGCTACGGACAATCTGGAAACGCTAATCAGCACGTCTTCGGACTGGGGGAGGAAACCGGCACACCCAGAAGAAAACCCCAAAGAACAGTGAGAACACGCAAACTCCACACACAGAGGGGGGAGTTGGGATTCGAACCCCCAGTGCCGAGGGTGCTGATCCCGAAATAACCGTGATCCCTTTTTCTTCATCCATTCTACGTAAAGAATTCTGTGCGTGAAAACCGCAATTATCAGCAGTTTCTGAAATACTCAAAACAACCATGCCATGGTCACTTTTCTTTCCCCTGCTGAACTGCTGAACCACTGAACTGAAGCTTCTGTATGATTTTATCCACCCACATGATCGGTTGATTGGATAATTGCATGAATGTACAGGCTTTTCTAATAAAGTGGCCGGTGACTGTATATACTTTTTTTTTTTCTTCGTCCAATATCCCTCAACTCTACCCCGGAGTTGATGCAACAGAAACAGAGCACAGTACACTACAACTGCATCACGTCAACTCTGATGCAAACACCACACACACACACACACACTTCCATAACATACTCTGACAGACTAAGCGTGTTTATGAACCATTATCTCTTCCTCTACAGCCCAAAGCTTACACATCAGCATTGAGCACAAACATCAACTAATACACTTACACACATTTGTCCTTAATATCATATTTCAACTGAGCTCTACAAAAAAAAAAAAAAAAAAAAAAAACGCCCCATCCTGAATGGCTCTGTGCTCTCACACTCTGACGGAGAAAGTGCACAACGAGCCATTTTCAGGACAGAGAGCACCTGGATCATCTTTTAAACGGATTCAGCATTTTGGGAATTTGCTGCGCTTGTTCTTGCGTGCTGTTTAGTTTAGCATAAAGCACAGGGGAAAAAAAAAACATTAATTTTACAGCTTTTAGAAAATCTTGTTACACATTTTTGATAGACTGTAAAGATGACTCCACAGTTTTATGAGTGAGTGAGAAAGGGAGTGTGAGAGAGTGAGTGAGTGAGTGAGTGAGAGAGTGAGAGAGTCAGAGTGAGTGAGTGAGTGAGCGAGTGAGTGTGAGTGGGAGAGAGAGTGGGAGAGCGTGAGAGTGAGAGAGCGTGAGAGTGAGTGAGCGTGAGAGTGAGTGAGCGTGAGAGTGAGTGAGTGAGCGTGAGAAAGTGAGACTGAGTGACAGAGCGTGAGAGTGAGTGAGAATGAGAGAGTGAGCGTGAGAAAGTGAGACTGAGTGAGAGAGCGTGAGTGAGCGTGAGAGGGTGAGCGAGAATGAGAGAGTGAGCGAGAGTGAGCGTGAGAAAGTGAGACTGGGTGAGAGTGTGAATGAGAGTGTGAGTGAGAGAGTGAGAGAGTCAGAGTGAGAGAGTCAGAGTGAGAGAGTCAGAGTGAGTGTGAGAGAGTGAGCGAGTGAGTGTGAGAGAGTGAGCGAGTGAGTGTGAGAGAGTGTGAGAGTGTGAGAGAGCGAGTGAGAGAGTGGGAGAGTGGGAGAGCGTGAGAGTGGGAGAGTGGGAGAGTGAGTGAGCGTGAGTGAGAATGAGAGAGTGAGCGTGAGAAAGTGAGACTGAGTGAGAGAGCATGAAAGAGTGAGTGAGCGTGAGAGGGTGAGTGAGCGTGAGAGGGTGAGCGAGAATGAGAGAGTGAGTGAGAGTGAGCGTGAGAAAGTGAGACTGGGTGAGAGAGTGTGAGTGAGAGAGTGAGTGAGAGAGAGATTGAGATGGAGCATGCTGGGCTTTAATTAAGACAAGACTGGATACGCGGTTACAGATAATTACAGCTGAATGATGTTCATCTATTTACACCTACAGAGCCACCGTATGTTCTCACTGTTGAATTCGATTTTACCCGGAGACCAAGGCTTTAACGATCTGACAGAGAACAGTGCTGCTGTTATTCCAGTTCTCCAGGATCCAGGTCAGTAACAGCGCCCTAAACAGTATTATTCATCAAGAAGAATAAGACCGTAATTTAATTCATGAAACGAACAGAAGATAAAATGAAGCACTGCCAATACCGCTGCAGAAACGTAACATGCTAGGTTACAAGTGCCATGATTAATTGATTCAAATACTTGAAAAAGCATTCGTAAGGAAACAGGAAGTCATCCTGACACACCGATGCTAATCCAGTCATCTTCCTACGCCGGCGACTGCTGCACACAGCTCTTAAACGGACATTTAAGACAGCGCGTTACAGGAGTGTTCGTGCCATTTAAATAAATAAATAACTATCAATAATACCACCTGCGCTCTCGTATGATGACTACAGGCAAGAGTGTGCCTCCGGTGTTTTTCCTCCCTATCAGGCAACGGTGATTCAGAACGTGGCACGCAGGTGCGTGTACACGAGTCTGGGCCGAGTTTAGAGTACCAGCCCGTGTATCCTACGTGATTTGAGGCCCGAGTTCTTCATCAGAGAGCAATTTTGTGATCTGCGACAGCCTGATACCGGCTCAGCCAAAAAGCTCTTCTGGGTGATCATGTAGTCTGATCGATTTAGTGATCGTTTCAAGCGAGCATCTTATTCTTCGTGAATGAATCATGCATGAGTAGTACGATTGTTAAGAACGGCGGAAAAAAGCAAAAAAAAACCCCAAAAAACAAACGCGACATGATTCCTGGCGAAGCACGGTATAAAAACAGGAAGGTTTCAGTGCACTATACCTCCAGTTCTCTTGACAGAACTATCCTTCAGTCATGTTTTCCTCAACAAACAAATGGAAAAGGGGGGGGGCAGGGGGGGTTAGGCATGTACGGTGAGCAAAACAGCGCTTGTGCGATTTATTTATTTATTTTTTAGATAAGCAGTTGTAGTCGTTGCTACATGCCCACAAGAGACAAACTACAAAGGACCCGAAGTGACTTATCTCATCTGAACACACGTAAAAATACAGCTGAAAAATAAAAAGGGCTCATATTTGTACTCCGTGACGAGGAACACGATTCATCATCATCATCTCATTTCACTCTAAACACGGTCCCTGTCAAAGTTTTTACGCCCCGTTCTGCGCCACATCTTTCCTATCATCACATGCATATAGCTGCAGGGCTAAAAGGTTTAAAAGCATATAAAGCTGCAACATGCCGTGTTTTATGCGACATAGCTGCCTCTGTTTTATAGCAACAGCTTTCTGGGTCTGGACAGATACCATTTTATGAAGCTAAAACATACGTATGCTGTAAATCCAGTAAAACAGCAGTGCAGTTCAGGCCCTACACACTCACCATTCACTTTGTGTAGTACTGAATTCAAGCTCAGTGACCCGAGTTCTTCTCTCGTTAAATAATGTTTCACGGCAGCAGAAACACAAAGCCACACATGCTGCTACACATTTCTTTTTTTTAAAAACATTTTGAGCTGTGAAATTACGCAAACACAATCTGATGGTTTTAAGAAGAAATGCAAACCTGAAATCTGAACGTTTGTCATCTTACTTTCTTTCTTTTTTTTTCGGGGGTTGGTGCTAATCAGTCCAGGTATATTGTTCCAGACTTTGCTTTGAAAATTGGAAAACAAGGAAACAAGTACAGTTGTATTTTACATACCCCTTGCAAAATCTGCAAAATGTTAATAATTGAAAGAAAGAAAAAGAAAGAGAGAGAGAGAGAGAGAGAGAGAGAGAGAGAGAGAGAGAGAGAGAGTGGAATCATTAAAACTGCATTTTGTACTGTCCTGAATAACCTATTTCACATAACAGATGATTACATTTAGTCCACAAAACATGATAATTACACAAATTGATGACTGGTGTAAACGGTTATTTTAGTTTCTGGGAAACATGGAAATTGCTTCTGAAGGGCAGTACTAAATGAAAGAGGAAAAAAAAACAAGATCTTCAAGCAAAATAATAATTTACACCAATCAACCTGTTCAAAAGTTTACACACCCCTGACTCAATGTATCGTGTTGACTTCGTGCGCATCAGTGAATGTGTGCACCTTTTGTAATAGTTGTGTACGAGTCCCACGGTTCTCCTCAGTGTTAAAAAGATTTCACTTTTGGAAAGGGCTCAAATATGTAGATGATGCTGGAAAAGCAAAGAATGTGCAGGACCTGGAGGATTTTTCTGAAGAACAGTGGGCAGTTTAACTGCTCAGGACAAACAAGGGACTCGTGAGCATCTCTCACAAAACATAAACACAGTTGCTGATGCTCCAGGTAACGACACAGCATTAAGAATCAAGCGTACGTAAACTTTTGAGCTGGTTTATTTGTGTCAGTTCTGATTGTATCATGTCTTGTGGACTACATGACCACAGTTTACTCAGGGCAGTACTAAATAAAACACAAAATGCAATTTTAATGATTCCTCGTTTCTTTAATTATTAACATTTAGCAGATTCTGCAAGGGGGGGGGGTGTAAATTTATGAGCACAACTGTACATTTGACTGCATGAACAGTCGACCTGGAAGCACAATTAGGCAATTCGATTGGCTATCACTAACTGAAATGGAAGCGATAATCTGAAAACTTATTCTGTTTTCATAAAAGATCAAATAAGTAGATATTCTTAAATAGCAGCACCTACAATTTTTTCTCGTCCTTTAACGTCACTCTTTCGCCATTTTGAAAATAGCATGTAATGATCCACATTAACAGTACATCAAGCATTAACAGCAATCTTCAATCTATTCTACTTTGTTCTTGCTACTACATTTACATTATGTTTACGGCACTGGGGAGACATCATTATCCAGAGCAACTTATATTTATCTCATTTACACAACTGAGCAGTTGAGGGCCTTGCTCAAGGACCCAGCAGTGGCAGCTTGGCAGGGCTGTGATTTGAACTCATGACCCGATTAATAGTCTAAATTTTTAACCATTGATCTCCAACTAAACTGCTACTAGCTGCCCAGTAACTGCCGATACACATCCAGATCACCCAAATCCTGCCGTAATTTTAGCCCCAAAATCTGTGAATCTAACAAGTATTAGATGATGCACACTAGGTCACACGTATAAACAGTTTGGTCTTACGGGAAGATATCTGGAGTGCCGCTCAGTACACATCTGGGTACTTGAAACTTTTACTTGTAAATGAGATATTCTGCTGTCTGTCTGTTCTCGATGTCCGCCATCGCCAAGTCCTGCTTACCCTTTAAAAAATCACACAGGTAACTCCTGAGGCTTCCACTGAGCATCTGCTTTTGGCTTTTCCATTCCAGTCATAACAAAGCAATAGTGTCATCATGAATAAATACATTCTTTATTCATATTTAAGATTAATTCATATATTTCAGGTGTGCCAGATTCATTTGATTAACTCAATGAAAAGAAGATTCAGCAGCTTGTTTACAGTTAATCCTTTTTAAATTGGACATATTTATCTAGTTATGAGTAAGTTATGGTAAAAGGATGCTCTCTCTCTCTCTCCCTCTCTCTCTCTCTCTCTCTCTCAGGCATGACCACAATGTGAACAATAATCTACTAAAGATTTACACTGGCTGGGGAATCCTATAGTAATTGCTTTTTGCCCAGTGATATTTATTATCGAGGGAGAGTTTAAACTCCCATGCTGCTTTTCCAGCTCATGTTTCCAGGTGCATCTCAAAAAATGTGAACATCGTGGAAAAGTAAAACATTTTTCCTGTAATTTAATTCAAAAAGTGGAACTTTCATATATTCTAGACTCATTCAAGTGAAATATTTGACTTCCATGAGCTGTAAGCCATGATATTTGACTTCACACAAAACTGTTGCCAAACTTATTAACAATTTCAAAAAGACTGGAAGTGTTGTGGACCAACCGAGAAGAAGTGGACATCCGTCAGTATCCACTGACGAAGGCACAGCTGACGTGGTGCTGGCAAACATAATCCCGTATCTACGGAGACTTTTGGGACACGCTGTACCGCTCTAATAAACTAACATGACATTAAGAAAACACCAGGAGCTACACTGTTTTACAATGAAATTATTTTGATTGAGACTCAGCAGTGTTTTATATGGCGGAGATATAAAATCTTGAGACTTGGAAAAAAAAAGAAAAAGAAAAATAAACAATCCACAAGAGTATGTATTTCCAGTTTAGTGACAATTCAATACCATAAACACACAAAACGTTTTATACGATGATGAAAATATATATATATATATATAATTCTTTTTACCTCTGAAGAATTTTGATGTAGTATCAGTGAGACAAATGTAATAGCACCGAAAGAAATATGGGAAATAAAATATGATGACATTAGGTGGTTTGGTAGATAAATATCTTTGGAAGGCGTTTTAGCCCTGAAGGTCTTTAACCTCACAACACACTATTAACCTGCAGTTACGTTGCTGGCTTCTGGATTTCCCAAACCCCATCACAACACCAAACACAGTGCACCATGGAAGAACCGGCACACATGCAGGCAATATCCAACCTCAGCGTTCTACTTTCAGAAACGGAGGGGGGAAAAAAGTTACCCATTATGTAACTACAGCAAGACTCTGGGAACGACAATAAATCAGCATTACATTTATGGCACACGTCCTTAACCAGAGCGACTTCTCTTATTTATACATCTGAGCAGTTGAGGGTTAATTTCAGCCAAACTCACAACCTTCCGATCAGAAGTCCAACATCTTATGCACTGAGCTACCACTTCCCACTACCATTTCCTTAAATACTGAGCCCATGCATAAGCGTCTGCATATATGCCTAGCATGGTTAGCGTCATCCCATGCTCCACTGTCTTAATGACCTTTAGAGGCATTTAGAGTGTGTTTGCGTACCATGCTGTGTGAAGAGGTCACTGTGGACGATGTCGATCATGCAGTAGAGCTTCTGCTTGACCAAGCGACCTGGTGGCACCTTCAGGATGAACTCGCTGAACAGTTTACTGAAGAGACAGACATGGAGACAACGATAAAAATGATTCTCATCATCAATACAGGTATGTTTTTTGAATGGCAAAAATAGAAGTTTTCCGTGTGTTGAGTTTGTCTACAAATATTTGGAACTAAAAATAAAATTAAAAAAGGCAAAATTTCTGAGTTAACAAAAGTAATATATAATGAAATGATAAAATCATAAAAGGGTACAATGAACAATAATTATTTATCATGAGGACAGCATGAAAGAAGAATAACATCATCAGAATAACATTTTTTAAATATAATGCATTTGATTTACAGTTTAAATATTGAAATGAAATATTATTATTGGTGTTGATGAGCATTTTAATTTCCATTTAAATAGCATGACAACAGCTCTGGTGAACATCTAAAGGAATTTAAAGGAACAAACTGTCTGAAGAGAGTATTTGAATGTTAGATATATAACCTGACTTGCAGGCGACTGGGATATTCCTGCCACTGCATATCTGCTTTTTCCTGCAAGCAAGCAGCTAAGACTTGTCAAAATCTTCATCTCCTGTGGTATTGTATTAAGTCTCTTAGATGAGCTGACTGCATCGCTGACTATCATCACAATCACTGCGATACCATCGTTCTTAAAAAAACTTCCATATTGGTATTATATATTTCCAACACATCAACTGGTCCAATGAGTGTAGGGACAGTGAGAGCATTGAGCATGCAGAGGTCAGTCCCACAGAAGTGAAAAGAAAAAGAAAAAAAAGCTGTTGTGTTTATGTTGTAGAAGCTCATGTTCAGTTGTAGCAACATGGCAGAAATAACAAGAGCAGAAAATAATTCATCCTCTTTTCTGCATGTGTCCAAGCCTGGGACAATTTTTCAAAAGATGTCAATATTCAGGTGTTTACTGAAGGTAAGAGAATATATATATATATATATATATATATAAAAATAAACCCACATAAGCCTCTATAATACATGGAAAAAATTGATTTTAAGTGAATATCATGAATATTCTCAATTGGTCACACGCAAGATATTTTCAGATATTTCCACTGCTTCTTTCTAGACACAAATAATTTATATTGCAAAATTATCTCAAGCTTATCTCATAATCTGATTTAAACCACCGTGCTTAAATTCTCAAATCTGATTGGTCAGAAGGGGTGTATTAATTTCCCATAACAGCAGCTCTAGCTGTAATTCAAATGATAGGTTTAAAGTAATGTCATTTTTATTGTACTAGACATACATTACTGCCTCTGCAACAGCAATACTAATATTTTCCTCAAAAACTGTTATGCAACAATGTCTGGGGGGGCATTGAGAGATAGAGATAGAGAGAGAGAGGGAGAGAGAGAGAGAGAGAGAGAGAGAGAGGGAGGGTGTGTGTGTGTGTGTGTGTAGGAGACGTTTATAAAACAAAATATAATATTTTGTATAATTTTTTTTTAATGGAAGAGTCTCCAGTGTCAGCACTTTGTAGCAGTCAGTTCTAGGAATTATTCCACCAATGTAATTGATAAGAGGAGCCGAGTCTTCTTGCAGACATCCTATAACTTTGACCATAACATAACAATTAATGGTTAGAAAGTATGATGCATAATTCATTAATAAACCCAAACTTGTAATCGCTGGAAAATTACTATAGTGTTAGAGGAAAGAAACACTTTGGGCAGAATGTCATAGCGAAATAATCAACTTGGAGCTGGTAATAGTATCTCTCATACCACCCCAGCGTTGATTATTTTCCTTACCTCGTGAACATAAAAATAACTCCAAGTGAAAATTCGGTGAATATAAGTGAGTTTGTCAATTGTGTAAAGAATAAAACACTTTGAGCCGTGTTGTTATTGGAAAATAATCCACTTCGCCGTGGCAAATATAACTGCATCACACCATCTTGTCATTGATTATTTTCCTAGAACAGCATGTCCTAAGAGTGTTTTATTCCACTACAATCACTGCTTTGAGCATTAAAATAACTATTTTTTGAGTTTTCCCTTCAATCACTTTAAGCTTTAGGATTTTCGGTAAAAGTGGGTTGTAATGTGTAACGCGATGCATTGTGTTAGCAGATGGATTACAAAATGGATTAAACAATTAAACTCCTACACACACACACAAAGAGAGAGAGAGAGAGAGAGAGAGAGAGAGAGAGAGAACAAGTCCTGTAGTAGAGTTGGCTTATGTATGTGTGTTTGTGCGCACGTGTCTAAGATGGCCCTGTTGTAACTGTTTGTACACTCAAAACTGTTGGGCATGGCACAGTTTCAGCCCAGAGCTGGCAGCTGGACCATGCTCCCAGCACAACACAGTGCACAGTGAAGCCCTTCTTCCCCAGCAGCAGGTGTTCGCAGTAAGATGGAAAAAAGGAAAAGGATGATGAAGGTTGGAGAGGCTCTTAGCTGCTGTAACAATGTTTGCAGGAAAACAAACTTGCCACCACTAAATCATTCATACGCTCTCCGTTTAAAATAAAAGGAAACCGAATGGCTTGTCTGTGTACGTGTGTATCAAGTGTCCCTCGGCGACTGTCTCTGAATTCACAGTGGAGGGAAAATAAGCCAGCGCAATCGGTGTATGTGGCCTTATAAACGCCCTGCACGGGAGTAACACCAACAGAGCCTCGGGCAGCCACACACACACACACACACACACACACACACTTAATCCCCTCTTAGAGGCCATGCCACTGGGGAAGTGTGTGAATGCATGGGAGTGTCTGTTAAGAGATGGAGTCTGATTATGCATTAGACTTAATGTTTAATGTATTTACAGTTGCAATCGAAAAAAAAATTTCTACCCCCATTGCAAATCAAGTTTACTGTCAAAAATTACAGACTTAACAGTTTGAAACGAACAAATCAAACAACAGCAATTGAAATAGTTCAACACGATGAATGCTTCAAGTGGTTTCCCCAAATTCAACTGAAAATGCAACTTCTCCAGTTTCAAAATTAATCAACCCCATCATGACAAGCATCTTTCGTACATAGTAGAGCACCCTTTTGCTATTTATGACCTGCTACACATGAGATACAGAGCTTCCAGCAGCGTTCCTGATGAAACTTAGCCCATTCCTCATGAGCAATGGCCTCCAGTTAAGTAATATTCTTGGGTTTGTGTGCTGCAACCGCCTTCTTCAAATCCCACCAGAGATATTCTATGCCATTTAAGTCAGGTGAATGTGATGGCCATGTAGAATCTTCCAGGACTTCTTATGCAACCAAGCCTTGGTGGAATTTGAGGTATGCTTGCTGTCCTGTTGTAAGGTCCAATAACACCCAAGATTCAGCTTGCCCACAGACGGCATGAAGTTTTACTTAGGTTTCCCTGATATACTTAAATGAATCCATCTTGCCTTCCACATGCTGCAGGTTTCCAAAGGATGCAAAGCAACCCCAGAGCATCACAGAGCCACCCCCATGCTTGACTGTGGACGGAGTGTTCTATCTTCGTTCTTCTTCCGCCAGACATACCACTGATCGATCATGCCGAAAAGTTCCAGTTTTATTTAATCGCTCCACAGAACAGAATCCCAAAACTTCTGTGGCTTATTTATATGATTTTCAGCGAATTTTCTTGTGCTTCTGTGTCAGTTGTGATGTACATCTTGGAGCTCTGGCATGGAAACCTTCTGCGTTTAGTACGTGCCTTACTGTGCTCACTGAAACCTCAGTGCCTTCTCAGAAATCTGGGTGTACCCACTGATAGCTTCCTTTTTCTGCCCAGTCCAGGTATTTCATATATTTTCTGTGCCTAGCCATGTCAGGTATTTCATGTGTTCCAGCTTAAGCAGACCTCGTGCAACTAATGAAGCCCTTGATTAGTTGCATCAGGTGTGCTTGACACAACACCTCTCGCTTGTTCGTGCTGTTGTGAGAGATTCTATTCATTGAATAATTTGAGACTGGAGTCATAAGTTGCATTTTCAGTTGATTGAAAGCCCTAATCAGAACTAGTGTGAGTCCCAGCCAGATGTCTGAGATACAGTAAATCCACTGAGCTGGATGAAGGATGATTGTGTGGATTTTTCATCCACTAGAGCTTTTTCAGAAGAGGCCTAGCTTAAGACATAAACAGTAACGGCTGTACTTTCACACAACCTTGCGTCAGTTCTCCAAGAGAAAAAGTTGATATCTCTCTCTCTCTCTCTCTCTCTCTTTTCATTTCTCCTTCACCAACACAGACCCAATGTAAAGGAATCTAGTTTACCTAGTAGTCAATAGTGGGGGAAGGTAATATGTAATCAATAACAAACTCTGAGAAATAATCCACGAAGGGAGAAAGGGCTATCCGCCTGGTTCCACATATATGCGCTCATTTACTTTCCTATAACAGGAAAGTAATAATATTACTCCCGATTACGATTACTCTAACATGCTAGAAGGAATGTGCTCTCCGCCCTCTGCATACAAGACCTCACAGACACGCCCGATAGTCTTGTGTCGCTGTGATTGACAGGGGAAAGCTAGTATGCCATCCCTCCTACCCTGAAAGCAGCCAAGAATGCTCTCCCAGCCATGAATAGCTGTGGAATTGTCGGAATTCAAATCTTTGGATGATCGGGAGAATGCTTTTCTGTTGTACCACTACATAACTATAACACAGCAATTTGCCAAAGCGAATCATTGTTCATTTATTCAAGAATAACAGCTCACACATTTGCATTTTTTAAAGGTATTGTCTATTTTTGTTTTATCCAACATCATCAAAAAATTGCAGGTGCTCATGTTTGTGCTTTCTTAATAAGTTTGCCATTTTGCCAAAGACTTTCCAGGTCATATCCCCTCATTATGCGTAAAGCCAATGTTATTCCACAAGTAATAATTGAAACAAGGTTTATAAATAGGTAACTAATAAAAGCAACACAAACCCTTAAATGTCAGGGTTTGCCCAGCACACTAGCCTATGTATATGTACGGGTCTCACAGTAACACTGTCATGATCACATGGTCTCGGTGTGCCAATAATAATCATACAATTATTAACAGACCACATTAGCCTGGGCATTTCCATGACAACATGACTATGCTTAACCAGAGAGTTATTTAAAATAAAGGACGGGGCTCAACACTTTTAAATGTGTGTGTGTGTGTGTGTGTGTGTGTGTGTGTGTGTGTGTGTGTGTGGGGGGCTAAAATGAGTTGAAATCGGCCACTCAGACAAGCCAAGGGCTAAAGATAATTCCATAATGAGGGGAAAAGCAGCTATGACAGCAGATTTTCTTTCAAAAGGGCATTTAAGAGCCCCAACTAAATGAGCATTTCTTTATTTCTTCCCCCACACAAAACCATAAGAACGAGGAGCGCCTAATTTGTCAAATTTGCAGAATGTAAATCCTATCTATCTGCAGCCTTGATTTAATTTACGGCCTTTGCTGCGTTTGCTGAGGACTGAGAGACGGACGAGCGTGCGTTAAATCTCCTTACTACATCCCTCTTTACAATCAGTGCACCAGCACCACATAATTATCTCTCTCAGAGTGAATATACATTGATCATGAGACCGTGATCCACTGTTTCTTTTTATTACGCAACTTCTGTCCTTGATAAAATAGTACTGTCGCATTAAAACTGCTAAGTCAATTAAATTTAAATTCCCCATGACCAAGTATGCTTCCTGCCAGTGTACCTAGAACACTAGGTTATTTTATTTTTTAAACCAGCAGTGGAAATCACAAAGAAAAAAAAACTCAATATTAAATATAATTTTGATAGTGGTGGTTTATTATTATTAGCCTATTTGACAAATCGAATGGGTTTAGAACACTGAAAAACAAGTAAGCCAATAATTAACTATCAATAAAGATGGTGGACAGCTCAGAAATGAAAGCGTCCTGGCTCCAACAAATAGATTTAATACACATTTAAATAATGAGATTAATATAGGAATACAATAACAAACCCAGAACCTGCAGTTTCTGTTACCATCGTTTCACTTAACCAGAGTCTGAAAGAATTGAATAGCACATTCCACAAACATGGTAAGCATTCATCAGGTAAACTGTGGACCATTCGGAGCGGTAATCATCCCTTTGTAGGAGGAGGAGGAAGAAGATGAGATAGAAGATGAAGAAGACGACGAAGAGGAAGAGGAAGACGACGAAGATGAAGAAATGTGCTATTAAACAAAGAAACGCACACAAGCATAGTGTCTGTGCAGCAGTAAGTATTCTGTACACACGATGGAGGTTAACCCACCTGAGCTCTTTTGGATCGAAGACCAGTTTGACGTCATTGACGATGGTGGGAACATATTTCAACGCTGCACCCTGGAGATAAGAGAAGACATATTCACCATCAAACCCTCCAAGCAAGCAATACAAAGAGGGATGAATGTAACAGCGACACTGTTAGCTTCCAATGAAATTCACCGGTCAAAAATGATGGTTAATAATCAGGAACAGATGGGGGGGGGATAAATAAATAATAAAACAGGAAAATCTGTTTGATGTTAGAATTTGCAAATAAGTGTACAGAAAACAAATCAACAGAACATTCTCACTGTTTACAAATTGACAGAGACTGTGAAAAATTATTTTCACAAATCCATCCATGGGCTCCAAACCCCATGCTGAAGAGCTCCCTAACTGGATTCTTCCTTGATGCGTTGTTGCCCAAACGAGTCAGAGACCCCATGCTGAGCACAGAGATTCACGAGCTGTAAATAAGCCTTCACACACTGACAATCGATAGCAATGGAACGGCTGATGGAGGGTCCAGTGTTTTTCGCCTCTCTCTCTGCTGCACCTTCGAATCGGTTTCACGAGTCCATGTAATATATTTTCATCTCTACAGGCGTTTTATGATGCAGGGCTTTTAGACAGAGTCCTATAAGAGGTCAAATCTATGGAGGAGTGCGTAAATGATATTAACTATAAATGGGATATAAATTAAAGGAAAAAGCAACATAAACTGGCTTAGTAATGTGTTGGGCCACCAGCAGAACGACTTCAATGTACCATGCCAGAGATTCAACAACTCTATGAAAATGGACTGGAGAAATGAACACCGTTCTTCCAAATGATATTCCTTCATGTTTTGGTAATGGTGGTAGAGATTGGTGTCCAACACATCTCTCCAAAATCTCTCATAGGTGTTCAGTTGAGATCAATTGAGATCTGGTGACTATGAAGGCCGTGGCATTTGCATTACAAATCATGCTATTCAGTGTGCGTGGAATCGGAGAAATCTTAATTTCTCAGATTCAGCTGAGAAATTAAGTATTGGTGCATCTCTAATAAACATACAAACATTATAAATAATGTACTATAAGCAGTTACGTTTCATTATTTCTTACTTTGTGGTGGTCATATCTGTAAAATCGCAATTTGTCAAATAAATACCGAACCCTTTTGAAATGTAACATCTTACATTTGCTATTTTGTGGCAGTCAAACTTGCTATTTTGAGAAATAGTACTGATAGTAGGTACCTTTTACAACAGGAATGAAAGATGTTGGTCTTAAGCCTTACTTGCTATTCAACGGTATCACGATAATATGCAGTTATTGTAAATGTATTGTTTTGCTATATATACACATATTTAAATTGTTTAAACACTGTGGTATATCATTACCTACTGATATTACACCACACATACTCGAACATAAATACAAGCTGGAAAACCTGCAGTCCTGAACAACTGTAAACCGAGCGTCTCTGCCTAAGGATACAGTATTGATTTTCACGCTGTGACACACTGGAACAAAGGTGTTGGGAAGGGGGGGAAACCGGAGCTTGTTTCAGAAACGAGGCAGTTATTCATTTTTTTTTTTTAGGCAAATCAACAAACAGCGCAGACGTGATGAGGAAATCAATCGGACCTGCTTGACGCCACAACTGAAACCGCACTGAATACTCAAGGCGGAGAAATGCGTGAAGTACAATTTCATCCATGTGTGGGTTTCTTGATTAATGTCGGTCATGAAAAGAACATGGCTGCTATGATTGAGAAAGAAGGTAGCATGTTTACTTCTTTCTCCATCCTTGGAAAAGTGAATCTGTGGCCTGTGGTGAACAGGTGAGAATAAATTGCAGGCTGTGATGCTCATCTCCTGGCCTGGGGTCTGGTTTAGCGCTCATTAACACAGGAGCTTTGAGGGCGAAACTACAGAGAGCAGCAAGAGCGTAAGAGGCTTGTGAAGCTTCTCCTTTGATGGGGTCTCTCTAGTTCTCTCTTTCGTTCTCTCGTTCTCGCTCTCCCCCTCCCTCCACTCTGATACAGATTTGATTTGACTGAAGTGTCAGCTTTGAAATGAGGGCAGCTCGAGTGTTTACCTTTGAAAACTAAAGAACCAAATTACATAAGAGTCTCCAGAGCCCACCACCGGCAGGCACTGCCCAGCGAATGATAAGGTGCCACTCGCTTTTAGTGCTTTGTAATCAAGATTTTGAGCCGGTTTGCTGCCGCCGTATATACTGCAGTGTTGAGGAGTGAAGTTCGTCTTGTTAGAAAAGTGCAGTAGCAGTTAGAACAAGTCCTAAAGGAGGAGGTGGAGAAGCTGCTGGCAGAAAAAAAATGGGAGTAAAGCTATTCCGCTACCGGCAAGAAAGAGGAGGGAAACGAAGAAAAGAAAAATGAGAGAGGCCAAGAGTGAAAAAGGTATAGACGAAGAGAGAGGAGGAAGGAAGGAAGGAAAGAAGGAACAGAGAGAGAAGGAAGGCATGACGAAAGGAAGGAAGGAAAAATATATAAAGTGAATAGTGGAAGGAGATTTGATCGTAGAAGAAAGGGTAGGTGGGAAGGAAGAAAGACAGGACAGAAGGAAGGGAATAAAGAGGAAATAAAGAAGCTAAAAGGCAGAAGGAGGTAAAAGAGGTGTGGAGGCAGAAGTGAGGAAGGAAGGAAGAGGAAATAAAAAATTTAAAAGGTGGAAACAGATGAAAGAGGTGTTGAGGCAGAAGCGAGGAAAGAAGAAAGGAGATTAAAGAAATCAGGAACAAAGGAAGGAACATCCATCCATCCTCTATACTCGCTTATCCTTCAGGGTCACGGGGAACCTGGAGCCTATCCGAGGCAGCATGGGGTACACCATGGACAGAGAACCAATCCATCGCAGGGCACAATCACATTCATTAACCGTTTTCTTTACCATGAGTTCTTTCCTCAAGGACACACATCAGTATGTGAGATTAACCGTTTCATTTGTCTAAAACGCCTCCCCCAGATCAAGCTGTACTGAATAAGGAGCTCATAATGGATTCCTTTTCATGCGTCTCTTCTTACTCTAATGTTACACAAACAGTGTGATGGTAACAACACTTGTGTTAGGATTCAAGGCCATGAGTCGGAACATAAAAGTGACAGAATTGAAGAAAGAGGAAAAGCAATGGCAGAATACCTTGAGGAGCAGCTAAAGAGGAGGAGTCCACGAGTGAGGAGGATGAGGAGAAAACAGACAGAGAGAGAGAAACGGGAGGGGAGGACAAACACACAGATCAGAAAGAAAACAGCAGAATCCTAAACACAGCCAGCATGCATCACTCTGCAGCATGAACCATGACGAACACACAGCACTAACACAATATTCAAAGCAGTGTACACACACTGCAAAAAGAAGTATACCATTTTTCACTCTAATCGAAAATGCAGGCAATCAGCTCAGACTTTGTGTTTGATATCTGACTTTTCAGTCTTCAGAGTGCAAGAGCAAGTAATGGTGTAGTGGAAATCTATTCCATTACACTGAAATGGAATCTATTCCATTACACCAAATCTATCCATTACATCAAACTGAAGAAAAATAAATAAATCATACGGACTTGATCTGGTTTGGGACACAGTGTAACTTAGTCATCGAACCCAAAAAAAACAAAAAACAAAACCTTCCCATTTAAGCTCAATGCTTTAACATTATGGAGGCAGCCATCTTGAACAACCAGAATCACTTATTTCCTTCTCCCTCAAAACTTTAAAGGTGGAATTAATTGAGCATTATGAACCAGTCCAGTTCAAATGATGTCGATTAATTATGTCTTTTTAAGCATCTATGTTAAGATCGGGCCATGTATTTAGGATTTTAAATGATTCTCGGTGAGAAAAATCTCCAGTACTTGTTCAATACATTCGCCTCGTCGCTCTAAAACACTGACCGTCTCTAATCGACTCTCGATTTGATTTTCTGCCAAACCTTTAATCCTGCTTGGGGTCTGCTGTTTCAGTGGTGTGAACTGGCATTAGAAAATGTGATGCAACCTTGGATTTGTTTTGGTAAAACACTTTTTTTTTTTTGGTTTCTAGAAGTAAGAGTTGGAAATAGGGCAAAATTATAACATTGTAATGCTTGAAGACATCAACTGAAAACATTAATTTGCTTTGGCTAAATTTCACAAAAAAAAAAAAGTATTAAAAGAGGAAAAACTAAATTTCAATATCAAATCAATCACATTTTGTACAGTGACTAAAATGATCAATGAACATTATACACAGTTCTGAGTATCATTGGTGTCAGTGCTGTTATCATGAGATCAAAATCACAGTCAAATTGTCCACTGTCCTAACAAGATTTGCACCAGCAATTGTTTTTTTTTTTTTTGTTTTTTACCATAACTGCGTAAAAGTGAGGCATTTTAAAGCATACAGCAGGGCAGGAGAGGGTTCATGACCCGATATGAGGCTCTATGGAGGATTTGAGAGTTCAAACTGGAGAAAATCCTGGAGTTCTCCTACCACATGAGCTTTATATAAAATCAACTGTGATTTGCGTGATGCGCGTCATCGGAGGGCGACCGTGTGCTCATGTACCTTGACCATGCTGGTGCTCTCAACGTCACTGTTCATCATGATGCTGAGTGAGGTGAAGAGATTCCTCACTGACTCCATGAAGTCTGATTCTCCTTTATTCTCATACAGCCTATGGAAAGACACGCACAAACACACACACACAAACCATTTAAGCCACACGATTAAAAAAAACATTTGGAATAAGTACCAGCTGATGGCATCCCTGCCTCAGATGACAATCTAGTGTGTGTGTGTGTGTGCAGTACACTAATGCTCATATTAATATAACCTGACCACCAGTGTTACATTCAAAACAATGCTCCAGAACACAAACGCATATATATTCATTAAATTATGAGTAGGATATGGGATATAATTCATTAGTCTTTGGGTTTTATTAAAATGCTGAATATAATCGCCTCTCTCTGGATGACCGCGTAGTGATTTCAGACAAGATCAATGGTGTTGGGGTGCAGCCCGGAGCCGAAGACTGAATTATTTAATTAAAATGATTTCTGACTGCCTTTCTTTATTCCGCTTCATTTTATAAATCTTCTGAAACATTCTCATTTCATGCTGATTTTTAATGGGGGAAAAAGGCATGAATCTAAATGGCTAGCAAATGAATCTATTTGTGAATAAATAAATAAAAATAAACACATTTTATTCATTCACATTAAATTTAAGGCATTTGGCCCTTATCCAGTGCGACTCACATTTATCTCATTTATACATCTGAGCAGTTGAGGGTTAAGGGTCTTGCTCAAGGGCCCAGCAGTAGCAGCTTGAAGGTGCAAGGAGTTGAACCCACGAACTTCTGATCAAAAGTCCATTAGTTAATATAATATAATTTAACTAAATCTTTTGGCCTTTAAAGCTGTACACAGAGCATATTTAGTGGCCAGAAAAAAATGTAGATCGCATGAAAGGACAAAGGAAAAACAGAAGGGGAAAAACCCCCACTAGCCGGATCCATTGCACAGAAATATTGTGAATCACAACGTATGAAAAACCCAACACCTGGAACAAATGACTGGAAAATAAACCCAGTTCCCAAATGCCAGAAATAATCACTGAATATCTGAAAACAATGGCAAAGAGATTTCAAAGACACACACATCAGCGAAGGAACAGGTCCGTCCCAACCACTCAGTTGAAGGCTGTTAATGAATAAGCCAGAGAAAGGACAGTGTGTCCTTTCCCTGTGGGCCTGGAGCTCATCACTTCCTGTGAACTCAATTTATCTAGGGGTCATTATGCTACACAGAACCACCCCCAAACACCGACCTGCAGCCTCCCCATCACCTGCAGGCTGGCACATACAAACCCTGTCAGTCAAGACAGAAGCCCCATTACAGCCCGAGATACAACGTGAAACAAGGAAATGATGCAATTCCTTTGTACATTAGAGAGCATCGCTTTGGAATGGGGGATATATATATATATATATATATATATATATATATATATATATATATATATATATATAAGAAAAAGTGTTCCCCTTTTTTTTTGCATTTTACACTTAATTTGACATCACCTTTAAAAATATAAAATAAAATCAAGTATTTTTTTAAGGTAAAAATCAAGCCGTTAAAAGTGATTGCCCCAAACCATAACTGGGGACCTAGAGCAAAATCAACCAAGTGCGATAACTGCAATAGCTTACCGTCTAAATTCCTCTCTTGCAGAATGTTATCAGTAAATAGAGGTAGCATGAACCTTTTTAAGTCATACCACAACATTCAATAGGATTAGTAGGACTTTGGCTACAAATTTCATTTTTTTATTGGATGCGTTTATCATGTTAAAATTTTAATTTTTGGTAACACATAAAACAGAAAAATCACATAACCACCATTCTTGGATAATTTTTTATCATTTAATATACTTGACAACATTTTGTTACAAATGTGTCAAATGGGGTCAAATGTGTTGGGAGATAAAGTTGTTTTTTCATTTGAATTGCATAATAGTTATGGAAAATAAAAATAAGTTTGTTGTTGTGGTTTTACCTTGATGGGTTGATTGGGGCCACTGGGAAGTTCACACTATTGCCATTTGTGATAATTCTCACTGTGGTCTATTAAAGCTTTACTTATAACCTTAACTATAATTATACTTTTTATGTTCTAATTTTTTGCATGATGTGTACTTTATTGGGACTACTGTGTACATTTAAGTTTTATTGTAAATGTAATAATCAGCTGGGTGTGGCAAAATTGAACTCAGGTGTGAAACCACAGTATAATTTTAAAAGGGGCAATCCTTTTAACAGCATGATGGTTTGATTTTTTCACCTTAATAATAAACACCTTTTTAATTGCATTGTGTTTACTTGTGTTGTTATATTGTATTGTTTGATGTACACTAATGTAAAATAAAAAAAAAATTTATATATATATTATACACACATATATATACATATATACACATACACACACTTATATAAGTATACTTATTGCGCTATTATGCACTAATATATATATATATATATATATATATATATATAAATATAAATGTTGTCTAGTCGTTTATTTTTAAGCAAAACTACAATTTGAATAAAGCCGAGATATTGTTCAGTATTCAGTGCTTCATTTGTAATGTTTACCCACAGTTGCTATTGATGTATAAAAAGCCAGTTTTACCTTACCTTAAAACGTACAAATCACATAAGTTCAATTTTTTCAAGATTTTTTGACTCCAGCCAGGTACATTACAGACACGCCGTCTTCATCGTTACTGCTTTGCTACATCATTTCATCATTTTGCGCCATCAGATACAAAACCTGACCTGCTGTAGATGTAGTAACTACACCCGAACGCCTGGTTACACACCAGTACTCTAATACTGAAGTCACAATTTGGGTAACCCTTATACACTACATCCACATGAAGGAGGTGAAAAAATATGCAAAGAAAAAAAATATATTTTTTTAAACCATAATTTCGATCCTGGATCATAAATAGTGTTCCATTAGTCTCAATCAGCTCCTCAATGCAATATAGACTGGATAATTTAATTAGAGCAGCCAGACAGTAGCTCTATAGAGACTAGACATAAGAATCCCATCCCTAGCCAGCTGTCTACAGATGTAATGTGGGTTATTAAAGACGAAGTTCAGCCTGCGTTCATGAAGTGGTTCTGGACAGGAGAGTAGCTTCTGAACCAGTTTTCATTTTTAATTCATAGCACATTGTGATTAGTGATAAAAACCCAGCCTGGTCCATGGGCAGCTAGAACTCCCTTTTCGGTTTCATTAAAGTTTCATAGCCAACGCAAAGACTTAATAAAGGCATACCTTGTGTGCTTTTTGGAAAGGATGGCATACTTATATTAAACACGCAGTAGAATTACTATTAGTATAATAGCGCAATAAGTAGGCATGCATTACAGTGATTTTATCATGGGTAAAGGTGTTCTTAGGCATAGCACAAAGTGGAAGCAGAATAATTTTTTAATGGCAACAAAAGCAATACGATAAAAAAAAGCTACCCAATCTGGAGACCTGGGTTCAATTCCCAGGCAGTGCACGGACGTCTTCAAGCAGATCGATAAAGTACATCTACCTATCTATTTATTCTTCCATCATGCAATGTAGTCTGTGAACGTTACGCCTTGATTGCTAAGCAACATACAAGTCAAAGATTAGGGTATTATATGGACAAAACAAAGGCTTAAGAGTACCATTTTTTGCTGTTGTTTGTTTGCTTGAAACCCCAATTAAATTACTGTGATGCGGTCACGGGTGTGAGCATATAAGGGTTAGGGTTTTACAACCTGGATGACTAGTCAATCTTGCTTTGGAAACCCGGACATAACAAAGGAAACGTACTGGTTGAAGAGGACTCGAGATCGCACGATGAACTTAAAGATGTACTCCAGAGCCTTCATGGCCTTCAGAAGCTGGTCTGTCAACTTCTCCGCATGGTCCACATAGTTCTTCAAAACCTTTGTCAGTTTCCTGTTAAACACACACACGCCACATACAATACCCGAGTCTCACACCCACACGATCATTACTACATTGTTAATTGAGCACTTCCTGCTGGCGTTCCGATTAAAAGCTCGTTTCTGATGTGAGAATATTATGAAATTTCACAAGCATTATTTTTTCATTCAGTTAATCCATGATGATGAGATTCACTCACGTGTAAGCCAGGGTGGCACTGAAGTGTTTCCAGATGTACGTCTCCAGAACAGGGTTAAAATGCTGGAACTTTCTGTCTGCTATCAATCCAATTATAAACACCTAGCCAAGACACAAAGTCTCATTAAAATGTAACCCAGCATATATTATGTTTTATTTTATTTTTTTTAATGAACCTAACAGGGTGAAACAGTCACCCAAAACATGACTCAAAAAAGTACTCAAAGAAAAATGTGAGACACAGAGATAAAAAAAAAAACTTTTTTACTGACTTTTCCAGCAGATCTACAGTAAGGGCTGCTACCTTCAGAGTACAGAACTCAATGACCACAATTTGAAACCAGTGAAAAACATAGAAACTAACAAAACTTTTTAGAACACAGGTTTGTTGAATACTCGAGTCTGATTGGTCAGAAGCTGTCGATATATTGATAACAGCAGGTCTGAAAGTAGTGCCAGCTACAAGGTTCACATTAATGTGCTCATTCTAATGTGTTATTGCTTCTATAATAACAATCATTTATACAGGGACTTGAATGGCAGATCTGCTGATATTGTGAAGCTTATGGAAGGAGTCTCCAGTGTCAGAGATAAAGTTTGAAACAGGAGAGTCTTCAGTACAGAGGTCTTTACATTTTCTCAGTAACATAACAAGCTGCGTGGGTTTTTTTGTGTCTTAATTTCAAGAGACAGATCATCAATTGGCTGGTGAGGGAATGACTGTTTATGGTTACAATAACTTGTTTTGTGGAAGTTCCCCAACATTAAAGGTAACTATAAGTGGATAAAGACTATGATGTGGCATTGTTTCATTTTTTTTTTTTTTTTATTATTATGTTTGCAAATCTCTCTGGTATAAAAGGAATAAAACACTTCAGATTCATGCTGATATAGGAAAACTCAGGGTCTAAACAGTAATTCTGCTTAGTGCCAGGCGGCAACATATCTCCCGGTCATTGATTGTTTTCCAAGAACAGCACAGCCTCTACTGTTTCTGCAGTAGAAAGACGACATTCATATGATATGCATGACACAGTAACAATATGAAATAATATTAATACCTTAAAATAACACAACCAGTGATTCATAAAAGGGGTCGAATGGAATGCTTATAAGCTCAGACACAATAAAGAAGCAAAACTCTTTACTAACTCTTCACTTTGCAAGAAGCAACCCGCCCAATTATTGTGTCAGCATTCCATCAAAGCTTTTTGTGTGTGTACACATGGGTGTGTTTAAGTGGTATGGTTATGAAAAACATGCCCGGAGCATATTTCACAAAGACGAGCGTTTAATGATACATTGCAGCAGTAGTTGTTGTGAAGAAAATATCATATAGCACAGATACAAACTACAATATCCCCAGAGTTCCGTTTCCTTTCCTGTCTTATACCCTGCTCTGTCCGAATACTTTAGTCTGATTGGCTGGAAAGTGTGCGTTGAAACCGTATACATGACAGGTCAGTTTAAGCACCGATATGAATTAACGCGTTGCCTATAAACAACTGTAACCATAGTAACACACAGTTAACCTCACAGCTTCATTATTAGTAGAGACGCGGCAGATACACACGCACAATCCCTCTCTCTTTCTTTAATAACTATAATTCATTCAAACAAATGTAATCTAATCGCACTACGTTATCTCTGTGAACCGTTAATTAACCGTGATTTGTATCTTTTCAGTCAAATTTCAATGTCGGCTTTAACTCGTCAACGCTGGAAAGTGACCACGGTATAAGACGGATAATCCACGGCTATGTGGTGTGCATTAGACGATTTTAATGCACTCACGTCGCGCGTTAAAAACCGTTTAACGCACACCTAGCCGTGGATTATCCCTTACATATCTGTTTACAGCCAAGACAATTACATCCGCTTTTTTTTTATTAAAACATAAATTATTAGTATTATAATCATGACTTTCAAAGCAAAGAATAGTTCATTCAATTTATGAAACAGTTTAATGGATTTCCCTCTTTTAAAGTTCTCTTCTGCCTATCAGGAAAACCCTAACAAACCTCTCCCTTCCCCTGAAACAGTCTCATTCCATCCTTTCAAACTGTGCATCTCTGCATGGATCGCCTTGAAAGGAAGAGAGACAGGGCTGAACGTTCTGATTTAGTTGGTGCTGGAGCTATTCCAGGGCTGGAAATGTAAACGGCTTGAATCTGCTGCATGGACATATTGTGTTCTCGCAGTTTCTATAAAATATCTCTGGAATTCTATGACAGTTGCAGCTATGGAAACACTTGCACGTACATACGGCTTTAATGTGTGCATTATGCGGCGCATCCTTCAGATAACATTCAATGTGTGTATTATATGAAGGATGCTCTTACCAAGGCATCAAACACCAGTGTGTCAAACGTGTCACTGTCAGAGTTTTCCATCATTATGTTGAATAAAGCATCCAGGGTGTCCTGCAAGAACTGGAAACACACAAACAGCATTTAATGTAATTATTTTACAGTGTATTTAATTATATTCTTTGAAACTACTCACTGAAAGCCATAGTTAACAGTTAGCATTATAGTTCAAATGGCATTCAGAAAGTATGCCGATCTTACTGCTACAAAATGTCCTGTGTCGGTGTATGTATTTTTATTTACATATCGATCGTACACGTGCTGCAGTGTGCGGAACTGGTTCTAAGGCTGTGGAACTGCAAATTCGTTAGGCAGCAACGACTGGAAATGTCAAGCTAAGACAATTAGACGCAGGGTAGAGAGAGTAAATTCATATTTCCAGGAAACTGTCTAAACCTTCTTGTAAAAGAGGAAGAAAAAACACGAGAGTACAAGTTCAAAGGAACCACAATAGCCGACGAGGATGACAGGCAACGGCACAACTAACAACTCTCATCCCAATTATCCAACTCTTAAAGTTTCACTTTCTTGACACCAAAAACAACTTGATGGGTGGAAAAAATATTTTCAGCCGGCAACCGATAATTGCGAACTCATACCTATTATTAAAAGAAGATCAGGATTCCTGGAAAAGAAAGAAAATACTAATAATAATAAAACATTAAAAGGACACCATTCCGCGTCATTCGGACGCACTTTTTATGGGTTTACGAAGATATGAAACGTTTTTGTTTCTTCAAGGATCTTGAAAGTATAATCGCACAAGCCGTATTATTAATGTGTACTTCGTAGAACGTTTGGGACACACCTGGTACAGTGCTATTAGACATACATACAGTGAGGGAAAAAAGTATTTGATCCCCTGCTGATCCCCACTGACAAAGAAATGATCAGTCTATAATTTTAATGGTAGATTTATTTGAACAGTGAGAGACAGAATAACAACAGAAAAAAAATCCAGAAAAACGCATGTGAAAAATGTTAGAAATTGATTTGAATTAATGAGGGAAATAAGTATTTGACCCCTTTGCAAAACATGACTTAGTACTTGGTGGCAAAACCCTTGTTGGCAATCACAGAGGTCAGACGTTTCTTGTAGTTGGCCACCAGGTTTGCACACATCTCAGGAGGGATTTTGTCCCACTCCTCTTTGTAGATCTTCTCCAAGTCATTAAGGTTTCGAGGCTGATGTTTGTCAACTCGAACCTTCAGCTCCCTCCACAGATTTTCTATGGGATTAAGGTCTGGAGACTGGCTAGGCCACCCCAGGACCTTAATGTGCTTCTTCTTGAGCCACTCCTTTGTTGCCTTGGCCGTGTGTTTTGGGTCATTGTCATGCTGGAATACCCATCCACGACCCATTTTCAATGCCCTGGCTGAGGGAAGGAGGTTCTCACCCAAGATTTGACGGTACATGGCCCCGTAGATCGTCCCTTTGATGCGGTGAAGTTGTCCTGTCCCCTTAGCAGAAAAACACCCCCAAAGCATAATGTTTCCACCTCCATGTTTGACGGTGGGGATGGTGTTCTTGGGGTCATAGGCAGCATTCCTCCTGCTCCAAACATGACGAGTTGAGTTGATGCCAAAGAGCTCCATTTTGGTCTCATCTGACCACAACACTTTCATCCAGTTGTTCTCTGAATCATTCAGATGTTCATTGGCGAACTTCATACGGTCATGTACATGTGCTTTCTTGAGCAGGGGGACCTTGTGAGCACTGCAAGATTTCAGTCCTTTATGGCGTAGTGTGTTACCAATTGTTTTCTTGGTGACTATGGTCCCAGCTGCCTTGAGATCATCGACAAGATACTCCCGTGTAGTTCTCAGCCGATTCCTCACTGTGCTCATGATCATTGCAACTCCACGAGGTGAGATCTTGCATGGAGCCCCAGGCCGAGGGAGATTGACAGTTCTTTTGTGTTTCTTCCATTTGAGAATAATCGCACCAACTGTTGTCACCTTCTCACCAAGCTGCTTGGCAATGGTCTTGTAGCCCATTCCAGACTTGTTTAGGTCTACAATCTTGTCCCTGACATCTTTGGAGAGCTCTTTGGTCTTGGCCATGGTGGAGAGTTTGGAATCTGATTGATTGATTGCTTCTGTGGACAGGTGTCTTTTATACAGGTAGCAAGCTGAGATTAGGAGAACTCCCTATAAGAGTGTGCTCCTAATCTCAGCTCGTTACCTGTATAAAAGACATATGGGAGCCAGAAATCTTTCTGATTGAGAGGGGGTCAAATACTTATTTCCCTCATTAAAATGCAAATCAACTTAACATTTTTGACATGCATTTTTCTGGATTTTTTTGTTGTTATTCTGTCTCTCACTGTTCAAATAAACCTACCATTAAAATTATAGACTGAACATTTCTTTGTCAGTGGGCAAACGTACAAAATCGGCAGGGAATCAAATACTTCTTTCCCTCACTGTAGGTCTCAATGGTAGAAGAGGCTGTGATAGCTCAATGGGATCTTCCTGGTTAAATAAAGGAAAAATAAATAGCTTGTGAAACGAACAACTATTTGGTCCCGTAAGCTACCCTTTCAGCAAGAATTGCTTAACCATGCACAAGGCCAAGTGATCCTAATCTACGAGTTGTTTTAGTGCCGGTGAATACACAATTGTACAAGTTCAAACAGGTACAAATTTGTAACAGATCATTCCCTCTTTCTATGTGCTGCGAGGGAGGATAGACAGTGAAAATGTTGCAGTACAACTACACATGGTGTGTATCCATCAGATATTCAGAGAGAACTTTCTCTACAATATTCTAGGGGGAAAAAAATATATCCATAGATCCAGTAGCACAATTGAATATACTGTACAAGCCATGTGTAGGGTCCTGGCTTGAAAATCGATATTTCTCGAAAATTCACGTTGAGGTACACACTCACCTACAGAAATAACGCTCATGTTTTATGAGTGCAACTTCGTGTCTGCCTCTCAGACACACAGTAAATCAGTGTGACGCACAGCGGCTTGACTTGGGATTAGAGCGCTCACAATGGAGGTCACGGTGGGGAGAAAATACATTTTTCTATTCCAGCAGGATCTCTCTCTTAAACATCCTTCTCCATTTGATTATCTATCGTTCTCAAGCTGCGAACTAAACCAGCCTGCTAGAACCACACAGAGATACACTGCTGCTAGGATACAAGGATAACACAACGGTGTTACTCTAGCCCTAAGATGAGAATGTGTACATGGGAATGTTTTGAATGATGCATTCTCGGTGAAGTGGGGTTATAGGCGGTTATAATGAAAACTGGTGGATTCTAACAAAACCTGAGAAGACGCTCTAGTTCATTTCCCACCATCTTGATACAAAAACAGTAAGAAGTGACAGTACTGTCATAAGGCCTCAAAACAACATTAAGTTCAGCATATAAATAGTGCTGGGATTTTTATTTTATTTTTTATTTGTTCACATGAAATGTTAGCGTTAAATGTTAAATGATGTGAACCTGCAGACTGTTTAGGCAACAATAAGTAAAACTGTGGAGCTTCTAATTAGGCATGTGGTAAAGAAAATTCATTCCCACTTGAACTCATTTGGTCTACATCTTGGTAAATCTGTAACATCTGCACAGACTGAGAAATGAACCTTGATTTCGAATGCAGGAAATTCAAGGAAAATAAACAAATAAATAAAAATTCAAGTTTTAAAAATGACTATTGAGAGATCGAGAAAGGGGCTGGAGGGGGCAGTCGTTTCTGGAGAGTTGAAAACACATCGAGTGTCAATCACTTCAGATTCAGATGTTAACTAGTTCATCTGATATTTGCTTGTTTTCTTCCTTGAGGTAAACAGGAAACCGCTATTCTGATGGATTTCAAGTGGTAGCTCATACGTGGACGCCGATGTTAAAATTCCAGGGCGCCTACACAGTGTGTAAAGGCTGGCAGGGCTGTTACCACTCGCAACAGCAACAAACAGTGCTGATCAGCATACTCTCAAGTACCTCTAGTTCCTGGTGGTACCACTCTTTGCAGAAGTTATATATATATATATATATATATATATATATATATATATATATATATATATATGTGTGTGTGTGTGTGTGTGTGTATATGTGTGTGTGTATGTGTGTGTGTGTGTGTGTGGCGCTCAGGGGAAATACTCCTGCTTTCATTCTGTTCATTACTGAGTGTTGGGTTTTTGGGGCTAAAACCAGCCATACCTGTCTAGACTTGTATTGTACTAGAACACTGCTGAAACAAACATTGTTAAAACAACCAAAGTTACTCTGAGAACAAGAAAGAAATCATATTTAGGCCTCTTTGCTGCTGTACTACTAGAGCCTCAAACAATTCTCCAGACACCCCAGTGAGATGAGACGGAGGAATGAGAGTCACCACATAACGTGCTTAGCAGCTAAACTCAGCAATGTTCTGAAGCAAAAGTATGGATTAGATACAGCAAACGTAGGTTAGAAAAGGTACGTTTGCATCTTGTGAGGATTTTTAATGTCCAAGGTTCTCTCTTTATCTAAGAATAAACTTTCAGCTGCAGTACTTCCATTAGAAACGCTAATCAATAACACATATAAAAGGGCTCTTTCAGGGTGACAGCATTAATATGCTTAATGTCATCACTGAAATGAAAATGTTTTATGGGCACTTCATATTTTATAGATCATTACATTACAAGTCTTGCTAAATATAAAATGTGCGTTACATTAGAACTTCCGCCATTGAAATAAATCAGTGAACCTAGTCATAAATCTTCAGCACTAAAGGTCTTACAGATGGCAGACACACACCTTGACCACCTCTCCTCCGTCCACCTTCATTAGCTGACGCAGGTTTTGTTGGAGCAGGTTGGTGTTCGAGCGCCATTTCAGCAAACCAAGCAGATCCACTAAAAAAAAATAAATTGAGAAGAGAGAGAGAGAGAGAGAGAGAGAAAGAGGGATATTAAAGCACATAGATGAAATACTTTGCATACATTTAGTGTTCCTACTGGGAAATTCTGTGAGATGATGTGCACAGTTAATACCCGCATGATGTACTTTTCTGAAACTACCAAAAATTTGAAGTGTGGAATGCTGGGCACTTTTTGTACTCAGTAAATTAGGCAGTTTTGTACAGCCTGCTCCATGTGGAGGAAAGTAAAGAACTACCGGAAGCTGACAGATAATATTTTCTTAAATACGAAACGTTAAGCAAGAACGCCGGAGAAAGTTTGAGGGGAAACATTATAAAAGTGAAGGCTGCTCTAATGAGGTTAAAAGACCATGTGGTGATTTGGCACTGTGCTACCCGGTAGTCTTCGAGATGCTACTACCTTACAAACATCCACAAACCAAATGGCACACAACGTCTGGTTTTAGACGTAGCCAGAGAGATAACAAGTGAGTAGCATTTTCATCAACTTCATTAATCACGGTTTTCAGAAGTTCAGACTAGTGATGTGATTAAAAGGAGCACACTCTAGTGGGAGTCAAGGCCAGCTTTAATTCTCCTTGATGTAAGCCTCCGTTAAAGACAAGATCTTCGGTATTCATTCAATATTCTACACCACTGAAGTTACACAAGGGCACGAGGACGTTTTCAAAGGACTTGCAATTTTTCACACGAGTACAGACGCACCCACACATGGTACGCGCAAAAATACTATGCGACACTGAAAATAAATGAGACAGCCTGGTGACACTCCAGGAAACAAAGGTGCCAGATTGTACTTTTCTTGTGCCCGGAAGGGTAGCATAAAGGGTACATCTTTTGCAACTGTAATATGCAAAAATTAACACTTTATTTACAAAATAATATTGTTTTAAACGGACGACTCGAGAGAAATATTCAGAAAAGCAGCCGATAAGAGTCCGGTGTCGGTGGGAACTCCTTTTAATACTGTTAAAAATGCATCTCAGGGAAATTCCTCAAGAAATCTGGTGAGAAAACGCCAAGAATACATTTCTGGAAATTCTCGGCTAAAAGGGCGTCTACTTTGAAGATGCATCAAGCCTGACCTGGTGATGGAGGAACCGCTAAAGTTGACGGTATTGGATGTTTCGGTGGTGGCTGGACGCCGTATGACAGAGACATGGAACCTTAATATTGAGAAATATGGGTCTTTAAATAACATCGAGGCCATAAAAAGATGGAGAAGGAGATAGTACACCTCCCGTTGATCTTTTCAAACAGAGGCCTTTTGTATGAGCCATCAGGGGCCGGTCTTCGTCGAATGGGGTTAAACGAGAGGGATCGGAGTTACCTTTGCCTGTCAGTAATAAATGGGTCAATCCGTTGCTACGATTGTTACATGATAGGGATGAGTATTATAAATAATTAAATAATAAATGAATAAAAAAAAATTATCCAAGTCTGTCAGAGAGAAGGTTCTTTGCCTTCATGATCCGCCAAAAGCGGTGATACCTGATGTTTGCATTGAGATTAGCGCCCGGTTAATGGGTGCCTCAGGAAGAGAATTTCAACCTGATAACGTGTTAAATATTAAATTTTTTTGATTTATTTGAGCTTTTTTTTTTTATCTCAAACATAATTCCACTAGTTCCACAAAATAAGGAATGAGTGTGTAAACTTTTGCCCAGTCATGCACATAACTGAACCTTAAGGACCACTTTATTCTAAAAGCTATATACATTTTCATAAATTTACATAAGCTTGCAGAATTTGCAAAATGTTAAATATAAAAAAAATAACAGACTTATTTAGTCCTGCTTTGAATAAGCTATTTCACAGATGTTTACATATAATCCACAAGACACAATAATAACTGAATTTACACAAATGAACGAGTTCAAAAGTTTACACACGCTCGATTCTTACTGCGTTGTTACCTGGATGATCAGCGACTGTTTTTATGTTTTGTGAGAGTTCTTCATGAGTCCCCTGTTTGTCCTGAGCAGTTAAACTGCCCACTGTTCTTCAGAAAAATCCTCCAGGTCCTGCACATTCTTTGCTTTTCCAGCATATTCTGCATATTTGACCCCTTTCCAACACGGTACATTAAGAGCCAAGGGCGTGTCAGCTTTTGAACAGGATGATTGATTTCATGTAAAGGATACAAAAAGATGCATCCTTGATGTTACTACCCCAGCAACAATAAACAATTTGGTATTTCTATTTCCGAGAGTCTACATGTTCTTCTTAGCGGCAGCTTCTTGTCACCTTTTAAACATTTGTGCCAATACGCTCACGGAAAAAACACATGAAGCCTGACATGGTCTCACTTCTCCCCTATACAGTATATCAGGAAAGAATTGAGCTAGTTAATTAAAGATTCATTACATGTAGCTTACAACTAACTAGGATGTTTTGTATTAGACCATGTAATGCAGCAGGGTTTCCCAATTCACAAGAGCTCTGCATAACAATGAACCCTATTCACATTCCCACTAAGAAGCATCATTTCAACACAAACCTAATGCAGTAATCCTGTGGGATTCCTATGTGCACTGATTAATCTCCATTGTGATTTAAACTGTGTCGACAAAATACAAAATAGTGCACTATGCTGTGGATGCCGTGTGGTTTTAGAAATATAGGCACTCCCAGCAGCACTATATTTAAAAAAGCCTGTAATAAAAGGATCCCACATCTATAACTGTTAGTATTAGTATCTATTGACTGCCATACAGTATCATAACTATAGCTCTCAAGGACATTACTTTATGGCCGGTATAATTGCTGAACATTCCCAGCCCGCATTTTGTTTGTGCCTGCCAGTGCAACGGCCAATTTATCAAATGGCGTTACCAGGTTTCGATAGGGTCCTCAGGGTCATTTGTGGAGGTTTTAACTGAAACTTTGAAGCACCCGACGCTGATAAAAGCAGTCACCCACAACAAGAGATCGTCTCTACAATCGACATCAACGGAATTAATCTATTTGAAGCAACAAGGATGTGTTTTGTGAGAAATGTGATGACTCAAAATGATGTACCATAATAAATCTAATTTAAGTGGGGAGGGGGTAAAAAAAAATTTAAATAAAAAAAAAAGTTGCTTAAATCCAGCGTATCTCCGAAGTATTGCAGTAACAGTAAAGCTAACAGACCGCATTTTAACTGATCTAGAGAGAGAGAGAGAGAGAGTGTTCAATGTGATGCTCGCTCTACCTTTTAACAATGTCGGCTAGGTTCCAAAATACAATAAAGACACTGCAAAGTGTTTCTGACATGTTTCATCCATCTCATGCCGGTCTTACAGATATGCATACACCTTAACTAATGTTTCAATCCCCACAAACTACGAAGCATGCGACTTTCCTCTGTCAAAACGCAACCCCATCCATCCAACCCTGTCCAATTCTATTTTTCTCACACTTGCTCACAAGTGAGGCCGAGACTTTTGAGAAATCATTTCCCTAGAATATTGTGCGTTAGTGGAAATTTCCAGGGCTGGATGGCTACAGAAAGACTGAAGATTTCTGCTCACTTGATCAAAAGACTTTATGATTGAATGATGAATTCTGTAAGCCATATAACCTGCTACAGCACACCATCTTCCAAGACTATAACGGCCCATAACAGCTCTGGGGAAAATGGGTTTATAAATGTGTAATCTTTCCCAGAAACACTCTCAACTTCGAGCTGGCATGTAGGCTAAAAGTTATGTGTGCTGTGAGCAGTAAAAAAGTGATATCAGTATGGTTTAGGACTTTCTAATGGATTCCATAGCTCCCATGAGGACTTTCATAACCATCCACCAGGGCACATATTGCCAGTTCTGTAATGGCAGGAGGGATTGACATTTAACGCTCGCCCCAACATGAGACCAAAGGAGCATAAATCTACAGAAGCCGAGAAGCAAGGTGAAGCAGTGTAGACCAGCATTCTTTGGTTTGAAGCCTCAAACACTTACAGGGCAAAAGGGAGGTCTGCTCCGTGGGGTCCTGAATCAAATCCAGGCACAAGGCTTCAAGCATTCATACTTACACAAACCACTTTCTTCATCTAGCTATATCTCTCAATACAGAAACACACTGACATTTTATTTAAAAAAAAAACAAAAACATAAATAACCCTAATAATAAATGGACAATAATATTTCCTTTGTTTGACCACTTATCCACTGCTAAGTATTTCAAACATATTTGTAACTTATACGATATAAAGATCTTAATAAGGAAACGGTCTTTTAAACTCGGTGTTGGTGTTCCTAATCACACCTACGTTCTGGTTGAAACCCAACAATGCTCATCACCCTGAGAATACCATGTCCACAATGAAGCATGGTGGTGGCAGCATCACATTGCAGAGATGCTTTTCCTTCGCCGGGACTGGAAAATTAGTCAGGGTTGAGGTAAGATAGTTGAAGCCCCATACAGGGCAACCCTAGAAGCTGCTCAACTCCAGAACACTATTATGAAATGCCTTATCTAGTGAGCATAAACTTAAACAGGCCGACGTTTATTAGGTCTAATAAACTTTATTTGGGAATAAAATCAAGTTGAAGGTTTTTAATGTGGATACTGGGTCAGTGGTTAAGTAAAGAAAAATTAATCTGAACCTTTGTGGTTATCTTCAGAAAACAAAGAAGTTTTTACCTTAGAAGGTTTCCACAGTGTAGCACTGCTGCTAATGTCCATGCTGTCTGTGGCAGTATAAAATTACAGGCTCACGAATATTCAAAGGTATTTAAATACTAAACTAATTATGGCTGCAATCCCAATTCAACGCATCTAAACTTTCATAGACCGTAAACTGAAACCGTGGAATCATTTGACAATTTACCCTTTCTCAGGGACTTCCTGTTTTCTGACATCTCATTGTACCTCTACCCATTATGTCTTGTTTCATGTTTAAACATGACGATTACTCATTTAAGATATTTGCCTGTAATTATCTGTTGCACGTGTTGTTTGCGTGTGACAGTCGTTTATTTGCTGTATAAGCTGATTTGTTTTAAAGGACTAATAATTAAATTTATAAGCGTGGTATTTGTTTTATAAGACGCATGTGTGGAACGATTGGTTATTTGTAGTGCAAGATGTTTGAACGCGTACGTAATGTCCGTGTATGAGTATTCGCATATTGGATGCACAAGATGTTCGTGATTATTTTATTTAAAGATGTATGCGCGTCACCGCTGTTTATTTCTTGTACAAAATGTTTGCGTGTGTATATGATTGTTGTATGTAACCTTTTTTTTTTTAATAGAAAGGCACTATATAAGTTAAACATATTTATAGAATGTGGTGTATACCTTCTCACATATTTTAAAGCAAAAAAAAAAAAAACGTCAGACAGAACTGCAAACCTGCAGCCTATGGAGAGAGAAACGTGTAGATGAGATGAACCACATAGACTAGCACAGAGTAAACTGGCTGAAAGTTTGCGTAAGCCGGAAAGAAAAGCAAGACAGCAAGAAAGTGAGAAAGAAAATTAGCAGTCAGGGAAAGCTGTCATGCAGAGAGGGAGAGAGAGAGAGAGAGAGAGAGAGAGAGAGAGAGAGAGAGAGAGAGAGAGACACGACAGGATGGGCGCTGTCTTTCTGTCAGTCTTCATTTCGAAGTTGCATTAGCGGTGGCAGAAATGGCCTGATTCTTTAATAAAAAACTAAACAGCGGCTCTCGTTCTTCCCTACAGCTTCTTGATATTACGCACTTAAGATAATATTACCATAGCAAGCAGGCATGTACACACAAAGAGCCATCACGCACACACGCACACACGCGAACCACGTGCTCCCCTGCAAGCTGCACTGATTTTCACCTGCACTACTAGCACAGAAAACACCAGGCCTAGTGCAGCGTAAGCGACAGGGTGCTCCAGCCCAACATGCCGATGTGTGGGTGTGAGCGTGTGTGATATTCAGAGATGCGCTCAGCTTGACGCGATCAGCACATCCACGACACAGCATGACCCTTTGTTCGGATGAAATGATGATCAATGCAGTTTCGGGAGCCAAAACGGTCTCTCTCTGTCGAGGACGGCTACGACGGCCGACAACGTGGCATGGTAAAAGTCATCAGCAAAGTCCTCCGTGACCTCATTACCGTGGGTTGCATGCACGGCCCTTCTCTTCATTAAAACGGCGTGTAGACCATGACTCTGGCTCTGGGGTCGTATAACCCAGCAGGCCGCCAACGCAGCTGATCATTAGCGGCGCGCTAATCAGCGCAGAGGTAGGAGAATGTGCTGCGGCACACGTTGGGAAGTCCTGGGTGCCATCACATGGAAAAACATGGGATATGCTGCAGGATTGTTACGTTTAACTTGCAAATTTCACTTCGTTGGCCGCGCACACATGAAATAAACACGTTTTATTTTTTCCTCCTGTAGAACCATTACGACATCCATCAATCACGGAGAAGAAAAAAAAAAAATCAAGAGTGAGAACGGAAAGAGCGACAGAGGAGAAAAAGACATGAAACAAGAGAGGAGGTGCAGGAGGGAAGGGTTTGCAGCAGAGCAGCACTGACTTTTACTGCATTCAGTGTGTGATCAGACTGTAATGATCTATACTTCCTCGTTCCCTCCTCACACTGCGCCTGGACTCTCCTTCACCACCTTTATTTGCACATCCGAATAGAAGCATTGCAGAGGTTTGGGGAATAATGCGCTCATTACTAAGGCTGTCTGAATAAATTTCACTGTTGGAATACTATTTGTATTTCCATAATATTTGTATAATCAAATGCATAAATAAATAAATCAATTAAAAAAAAAATCATCCACATTTCAAATGTTTGAGATCTCACGACCTGCTTTTTTCCAGACCACGCTCGGCTTGACCTCAGGGTTCCTCACGTTTCTTGGCTGAGTCTGAAAGCCGTTTCAAACCTGGGTGCAGTCCAGAGAACTGACCTCAGATGGCGATGGACTTTAACAGGAAACATGGCAAGCACATCACACACAAATCTGTTGTCAAAATTACTAACAAATTCAAAAAGACTGGAAGTGTTGCAAACCGACCGAGAAGAGGTGGATGTCGGACGAAGGAACAGCCGACGTAGTGCTGGCAAACATAGTCCCCTACGTATGGAGACTTGTAGGACACGCTGTTGTGGAACACCTGTTCAAGTTCCTGTAAGCTACCACTTACATTATAACAGCTATGATGTACATATATACAGAAAATTGTATGCCTGAAATTCCCTTAAAATATACTTTAAACAGGAAGGAAGTGCAGCCATTTCAGACCTTTAACCTTGTAGTGACCTTAACCCTGTTTGGATCTAATCGGTTCATCTGTTGCCTACACAATATGAAAATTCCATTGAAATCCGACAAACACTGAACCAATCGTTCTTGAGATATCGCTATAAAGAGAATCTCAGATTGACGGACGCAGGGGGAAAAAACGAAAATATAATACCATTACCGCCTAGTACCGGAGGCTCCCTCTATCCTCTGTTGACGTAAATAACAATAACAATGCGACTAGTCTCGAAGACTTTGCTGTGGTGGAAAACACTGGAGACTCCTTCCATGGAGTCGCTTACATGGTAAACAAATGACTTCTTACAGAAAATACCTTTTTTTTTTAATACAACAAAACATTGTTTATTATTATAAGTTGTGACTATAGAAACGATACTGTATTAGAAGGAGTGCGCTGCGATTTTCCTTGTAGCCTGTCAGAGCTGCTGTTATATTTAAAAAAAATATATATATTTTTTTTAAACGTATCAACACCTAGTGACCAATCAGCCTTGAGAATTCAACAGCACTGTGGTACAAGTGATTTTATATGCTCATTAATGTTCAAATCGTTTAAGTAATAAAAATTCACCCCCACCCCGCCTTAATTTAACACCTCCATCACAAAGACACACACAATATCTCAGGATGTGGGCAGGACCAGGATTTCACCAACAGTACATTATGTTAACTTTCCCTACACAGCAGAAAAATCAGTTGTAGTTGTTTAGTGTGACGTTGTTTTATCTTTCTGTGCAGAACACTAGGATGTGTGGGATTGGTCCAAAAGCCCAACGCATGTGATGCTGCAGCTGAGGATTCACTCCGGCCAAATCTCAGTCCAGTCTTGTCCTAATAATCTGTTGCCTGCTTCTGGTGTGTGTGTGGGTGTGTGTGTGTCCACGCACGCGTGAGTACATAAATTCAGCACACCTCACACGCCCCACTCTCCAGGTCCCAGGCTGCAGAACGGGATTCTCCTGTATTTAATAAGCGCAGGTTTCTTGAGCAGAGGAAATAAGGCACATGCAGCGAGAGTGACAGCAGTAAAGGATCCCCCTCCCAACCCTTCTCTCATCTTTTTGCATTCCTCTCCCATTCTCGCTGCCTCTCTCTGTCTGTGTCTCTACAGCCCCAGGCTGATTACACTTACTGAAAAGAGGGAGTGATAAATAGAGGGAATGGAAAAGGAGGGAGGAGGAGTGAGAGGGAACGTAAATAGGAAAAGACAGTCAAGATAAAGAAAACAATCCCTCACTAGGCAGAATGAATGATAGATTGAGAAAGGAGAGGAAGGGGAGAATGAAGGACTGTTTTTTCATGCAGGCATGCAGAAAAGCACTCAGCCTAAGTAGAGCTGTGTGTGTGTGTGTGTCTCACCGTTCTGCGTGAGCTTGGTGGAACACACCAGAGTGGCAATCTGGAAGGAGTCCTTGCTGATGGTACAGTTGCCCAGGCTCTGTGAGCCCTTGCCCGTGGGGAAGTGGCCTTTCTCCTCTAGCTCGAGCTTGGTGGCTGGCAGACTCAAATAGAGAGAGGAGTCCTCCAGCTTCTTAGCCTCAGCCTGAAAACAACAGCACAGAGAAATGAAAACACATACGCGCACACACACACACACCAGCAGCTAGGTTCACCAGGTGAATTCAAATTTGCTGTACAATAATGCTGGAGAAATTTGACCATGGAAATGGGTAATACAGGCATAATGTAATATAATGACATTTTCAATCAGTGATTTTAAATGGTAAAGATTCAGGATGTAACCCTAATTTTTCTAGCAACAGTTTAAAGTGCTAGAAAGGTTCACAGAGCATCCATTTGTAACTTGAGGTGTGTATCCGACTTGGATCCCACAGGATGCTCTGGGGGGGGGTGGGGGGGGGGGGGTTGAGTTTGAGTTTTGTACTTTGGGAAATAGAAATGAATACATTCAATAGAGAATAGCAAAACCAGGTACAAACGCAAATAATACCTGCATAAGCGGGATTACAAAAGCAGCCTCACCAGTGCAAGACGAGCTGCTGAGGAAACTATAGTTTTAAGATTTGGGGGACTGGGGTGGCGCTACCCACCACTGGAAGTGCATTATTTTCATATTACAGCACAGTCTGGAGTGTGTTAAACAGCAAATACCCCAGCGATTTGACAACAATGGTAAATGTTTCATTTATTGATGATCGACAGATTGCGCATTTGAATGGTTTACAGGTCCAATTTGATGATGTGAAAAGTCTGCGCGATGATGTTATAGCTGTAATAAACATTCGTTCCCTCACCAGCATCTCTCCCTCTCTCTCCCTCACATTTGACCAAAAATCCAAAAAGCATAAACTCTCCTGTCCTGAAGACTTTCCCACGCTCGGAAACTTTACAAAGCACTTACAAACAAGACTCTTTCAAAAATGTCATCAGATCAACGATTAGAAGGTTTACTCTCAAATACCTGTTTATGTAATGTTACTACAGAAACAATAACTCATTAAAACAAGAGCAATAATATTGACCGAGCCGCGCTGTTATACGGAAATAACGCACACCTCGTGGACAATCGGATAACGAATCAAAGTTTTATTAACTACTACAACTAACTTCAGTATATTACGGATGTATATTATGTCAGCTTGCATAGAGCAGTGCTTTTGTCGAGATAAACCCTGCAGAGGTTTACTGAACTTTTCAATAGGCAAACGTGTGTGTGTGTGTGTGTGTGTGTGTGTGTGTGTGTGTGTGTGAACCAGGGAATGTTCACTGATCGGGGTATCAATTTCCAATAACAGTCACTCAAAACGGAACTAGTCTTGTACACTGAAGCTGCCATGGCGTAGATTTTCCTGATCAAAATGTGTTTTTTTCCTTTATAATAGTGGTCTCATGATCCATTACACTACTAGCAACAGGTAAAACCAATTTACATACAAATTCCAACAGACCGTCTTTAAAAATGAAACAGTCCTGATCTCAAGGAGACTGCAGACTTCGTTACAGAGGAGATGAGGCAGACGAGGGGAGGAGATTTAACACTGATCGGACGAGCGCGCACCCTCATGGCTCATTAGCATAACTCGATAGGGATATGCCCAGGTCAGGCTCAGCATAATTCTGATATTTGATATGCACAAATGCAGAAGTGAAGGCCCTAAAAAGCTTAATTGTTTAATGATTTCAGGGTCAAGGGCTAAGCAGCACAAGGTCAGCATGATCAGGACCTGGCACGCTCAATACGCTGCTCACGTCACCAGGTGTGTGAACACGCTCAAATACCGAGCAGCGTCTGTAAGTGTGTGTGTGTGTGTGTGTGTGTGTGTGTGTGTGAGAGAGAGAGAAAGAGGGCACACAAGTTACCTTGTAGACGATCAGATCGTGTTCTCCATCCCTGAGTGTTGTGCCGTCATATCTCATCAGCTTCACAAAAGACAAGGCAAAGATCTTCTCTGACCTGTCTTTGTCTGCATGAGCAAAAGAGAAAAACACACACACACACACACACACACACACATATTGGTATTGTACCATGAGAGCCCGGTGTATATCCAGCACAAACAGGAATGACTGTTTCAGTAGTGGGTCTGTAGGGACAGGGCTAAGCTTTTAAAAGCCCAGCTGTACAAGAGTAAGCTTTTCCAGCACACTTCAGAGCTTTATACTCAAAAGCTTGTACACAGTTTTTGTTAAAGGGATACCAAGACTGTAGAACTAACGGCAAAAGTGAGTCTAACAATGTCTACAGCATAGCAGAAGAAACTGGAAACGCCATCGAACAATGACGAGGCCAACATGATGCATTACAGACTCCACAGAAGCATGACCATAACCATCATGGCTATTTTACGCTAAATTGGCACCACAATTATCACAGGTAAGCCATTTTAGTAGCAAAATGGGGTTTTCACACCCTTCCACGTTTAACACAAAACCTTTGTTTTTACAGTTTACATATATATACATACATATATATATATACACATATATATATATATATATATATATATATATATATATATATATATATATATACACATATATATATATATATATATATATATATATATATATATATATATACACATACATATATATATATATATATATATATATTAAATTGTAATAAAACATATATATATGTATATACACATCAAAAAATGTAAAAACCTGGTGTTTGTTTTATTACAATTTAATTGCTAAAAATTATGCAGAATAAATAAGCTCCTAAGTAAGCCAGTAGGCAAGTCAGTAAGTAAACCAGTAAGATGTCCCCACTGCAACTGTCAATTCCGGGCTCGGAATCGGATACTCAGCCATCTCCGAACCCGCTCCCACTTAAACTGATGATACCGTGTGGTCCTCATCAACTTCGATGGTCGAACTAATAAACCAGTAAGAAAGCCAGTAAGTCATACGGTAATCCAGGAAGTAAGTTAGTAAGCAAAGTAAGCAAGTCAGTATTTAAGCCATTAAATTAGGACAGGAAGTAAGTAAACTATTAAGTAAGTAACCCAGCCAGTAAGTCAGTGTCAGTCAGTAAGCAAGTAAGTTAATAATTACGTCAGTAAGAAAACCAGTAAGTAACTTGTTAGGCAAGCCATTAAATACGTATGCCAGCAAGTACACCAGTAAGAAATTCAGTAACAGAGTAAATCCAGTAAGTAAGCCAATAACTCAGTAAGCAAGCCATTAAGCAATACAGTAATCCACCAAGTCAGTCAGTCAGTAAGCCAGTACAGTAGCCATTAAGACAGTAAATGTCAGTTATAATTACAGGAACGAAGTAACCCATTAAGAAAATATGGAAGCCAGTAATCCAGCAAGTCAGTCAGTACACAAGTAATTTAGCAAGTCAATAACTAAGCTAGTAAGAAAATAATTAAATAACCAAATTTAACATTAGCACCTTGGCGAGCTTTAGCCAAGTTCACCAACTGTGTAGTTTGGCTCCGGCTGCATTGAGTTATGCACAGGCAGTTCATCTATAAATATTAAATTTTACCCTTATACTGAGAATCCGTGAAGAAAACCATTGAAAGCATAACACAACAGCCAGGCATAAAAAAATATCCATGAGATGTGTCAAACCAATGACATTAGCTACATGACGGCGTGAGTGGGTGAAGAGGCCAGAATTATCATAAACAGAGTAGAAGGGTGTAGATCTGCCTCCATAACTAGGCTTAAATACATAAGAGCTGCACAACAAGCTCCAATTTACATTCAGCAGACCACAACCCTCCCACATCCCTGGTTCATAAATCCACACAGCCAGCCAGCGCACAGAGACAAAACCAGAGCCATCAGTCAGAGAGAGAGAGAGAGAGAGAGAGAGAGAAAAAAAAAAAAAAAAAAAAAAAGGGAGAGGAGAGAGAGAGAGAGAGAGAAAAAAAAAAAAAAAAAAAAAAAAAGAAAGACGGGGGGATGAGGGACAGAGAAAGGACGAGGGAGATGAATATTATACACAGAGAGACGTCCAAGTTCCTCAGTGAGACTTCTGCTGTAAAATTGGAGCTGGCAGCGTGGCAGAAGCCAACAACCGGCTACACACAGACAGCTCATGATTCAAGGATTAATTTGTGTTTTGAGGTTGGCTGGCCACATTCCTGGGTGGAGGATTGGATAACACAGGATATTTTGGCTCTCTGTCCACTGCAAGGTGACACAGTAGAGTGACTTAATAGATGCAGCCACAGAGACATCGCACACCCGAGAGGACACATGGTGGTTTCTCAAATCCTCTGGTTTCTGCTGTGTTTTTTTGTTTTGTTTTGGGTTTTTGGTTTTTTTGTTTTTTTGCAGGGCACATGAATTGTATCCAAGATACAGAAACATATTGTAATTGTAAACAATTGTAAACAATTTCATATTGTAATTGTAAACAAATACCACATTCTTCAAATAATTCCTGAGTCTACCATGCAGGGTGGAGCAATATTGACAATGTATGTATACAATATATATATATATATTTTTTTTATTATTATTTATTTTATTTTTTTTTTAAAGGTGTGAAGAGTGAAAATGCAGTGATTCCCCCGGGCGAATTACCGCCTTGCATGTAATTTTACAAAAACTTGTTCATTTGACTTTTCAAACCTGTACCAGTTCCATATCTTCGAATTGATATTTGAACCATTTGCTTTGAGCTCAGTGCTCAGCGAAGTGCCTGTTTATCTTGCCGTTTGCTTGCATGTTTTTTTTTATCTAAGAGCGCAATGTCGGGGGAAGCGCAGACTACAGAAGGTGTTTATAAGGTTAAGAACGCTGTGTTTCCTTCGTTATTTGTTTAAAACTTTAAAAGGCATTTATAAATGTTTTAATAAAAAAAAATGAATATGCATGTATAAACGTACAATCTCGACTAGAACATTTAGAAAACCACATCAAAACCAAATTCATCAGGAAAACCGGCCGGCATTACTACCAGGACCTCGGTCAAGACATTTAGTCCTCAATAATCTATTATGATTAACAATACGATCAACAACACTAAATGTGAATTGCTCAGCTGCTTAATGGTTTGGCTTCCAAGGAGGAGTTTGACTTGGAATCTTTTGTAAAAGTGAAAAGTCTACTTCTTTAGGGTTCTGTATAGAAGCTTTAGGAGTGTGGGTAACCATTCTGATTATATAAAAATGAAATTTTTAAAAATCTATGAAAACAACAACAAAATGACAAACTAAACAATTAAATGAACATATAGTTCAGTTTACTAAGCGCTCATAAACCAAGCGTGCCACTCAAATTTTGAAAACCAAGCACCAAGGTTTATTACCCCCAAAGATGCACCATTTATCGACCATGGACCACTTTTGATTAAACATTATTAAAGCTGTAATAGAAGTTTAGACCTGGGCCGCACTGTGCACTTCTCCCAACAGTGCCTTGGAGTTCCTGAGTTTAATCAGAGGTGAAATTGTTGTTTGAAAAATTGCTCCAATTCTCTCAAACTGAGACAAACTGCTCCCTGGGGTGCTGCAAATGTCAGCCTTCCAAGTGACTACAGCCATCAAACCCACTGCATCATCCAGCAAAAAATCTCTAGAGACCAGGCACAATCCAGCTCTCTCTCACACACACACACACACACACACACACACACACTCTCTCTCTGAGAACCTCAACCCCAGCACAGAATCACAAGCACCATAATGATGGGCAAAGGAAGAGGCCACAGAGGTTACGGCGCAACTCCCGTTACCATGGTTACTGGAAGGAAGAATGTGGGTTCTCCCGTGTCCATCATGTTGGTAAAGTTCAGTCATGACTCAGTGATGGAGGACAGACAGAAAGTGACAGAGGGATGAACAGTGACCGATGGAGGGACAGAAACGCAGGGCTGGCTGAGATCAAAGATGGGCAAGTTTTTTGATATATGCATTTGAGATTAAAAAAAAAATTATTTAGTCGCTTGTATTATATGGTGATAAAAGCTAGGTACTTCTGTGTTCTGTACATTTAAAGAGCATAAATGCATCCTCGGCTCAATATCCTCTGCTAAATTCACCAAAGACTCAGCTTGTTTGCTAAATTTAAAATGTATAAGTCTGATTTTCTTTTGAATGGAAAGTTTATGCAAATTCAACTTTTTGGTGTCACAATCCACTACAAGTCAAATGAAATTCAGAATCCATTAAAAAGAAAAAAGAAAAAACCCACTACATCCAGGGAGTTAAGAAAAGCAAGAAAATTCATAACAAGGGCAATGATGCAGCGTAAAAACCATGACTGGATGCTTAAAAGTAATGGTGAAAAGCACTTATATAGCGTTTTTTTTTTTTTTTAAGCTTTAGCGGTTCTTTAAAGCACTCTACACGGTTTCTTATTCACCCACACTCACACACCAATGGTAGCAGAGCTGCCGTGCAAGACACTAACTTGCCATCGGGAGCAATTTGTGTACACACCAGTTCAGTGTCTTGCCCAAGGACACTTTGACATGTGGAGTCACGAAGCTACGAAGATCTTGTTGCCATGTTAAAATCTCAAAACACCAGAGAGAAATATAACTGCAGCATAACATCCCTGGTGCATAGCTGAAAAATCAAAGCGACAGTACAATTGATTGAACTTTCGTAAATGAATGGTGTGGTTTCTCAAAGATCGAACACAACACCAGAATTCTGTTATCAATCAGTTTGTACAGGATTTTGTGGAATTTGTCTGCGATTGTTGCGGCTTGGTTCGCACGGTCTTTCACAGTCAATTAGACCTTTAAGCTGTACATGTTCGACACGTCGTGATGACGTCACACTTAAACTTAAACACTTAAACCCTTTGTGTGTGTGTATGTATATATATATATATATATATATATATATATATATATATATATATATATATATATATATATATATATATATATATATATATATAAAAAAGAAACTACAAAATATGGCTGAAGTACATTTGTTACTTTTTTGTTACATACAAAAGACTTAAGTGTAAAAATGTTGGATGTATTTTTGAAGAAGAAATATGAATTGGAGTCAGAAAAAAAAAGTAAATGAATCACATGAATATGAATCACAGGTAAATGAATCATATGAATCACATGTAAATGAATCATATGAAAATGAATAAATAAATTAATTTGAATAAAGAAGAAAAAGGAATAAAAAGCAGTACAAAGTAAAGAAATACTCGTACAGATAATTGCAAGTGGCATTTCAATAGCGGTCATCAATTATGCAACACTTGGCCACGAATGGAAAAAAACTCCACCAAGAAATGTCAAATTTGAAACAGAGGACAGAGAAATGTTACAGAACTGGAGGAGAATTCAGATCCAGCCACCTTAACAGACCGTTCTGTTCATTTACAAATCGTCACATGGCATCCCGTTAACGTAAAGCTGGTGTTCTTATGGCTACAATTAATGATCACAAGCATCTCATGGCAAGTGACCTCCATAAACAGTTATAAAGCATGCATCTTTTTTCCTTTTCTAGGTCAGGCTTTAAGGTGTACCAACACATTCTTGCTAAACCAAAGTCACCTTCACTTAACATGAGAAGAAAATGCTTTACTGTCAGTACGCTGCCATAAAATTGTCAATCTTCCACAGAACCGGGGGAAAATAGCAAATAGCACAATAAACTTGACTTAATGTAATAATATTTAAACACCGTATTGACAAGTTGTCACATTTTTTCTCGATGTCATCTGCACACTGTTCAAACATGACGGAAACGGAATGGAAAGTGTCGTATCAATGCCAACGAACATCGGTGTCACCTGATACTGGCGTTACAATAAAATGATCAAAGTTCTTCCTAGTACAAGAATAAAACTTTAGAAATGTTCCTGCAGGCTTCTCGGTTGTCATGTAGGGTGTGTGTGTGTGTGTGTGTGTGTGTGCGTGTGTGCACGTAAGCAAACGATTACATTTTTTACCTTATTAAAGAGTGACGTACTTAAATTTTATCCCAGGGAACTCGGAGCAAACCCACCGCAGGGCACAAACTTACGCACACACACTACGGACAATTTAGAGATGCCAATCAACCTACATGTCTTTAGACTAGGGAAGGAATCCAGAGTACTCGGAGGAAACACCCAAAGCATGGGGATAACGCCGGGAGATTCTCCCCCAAACCCTGGAGGTACGAGGCAAACGTGCAAACCGATACGCTACCATGCCAGTAAACTGAATTACGGCCTGTAACACTGTCAGAGACGTCCGGTTCTAGAAAATGAAACACCGCGTGACCGATCAGACTCAAGAGTTCAACAAAGCGTTATAAATAGTCCTTAATTAAAACGTTTCTGAGGGTTTTTGCGGTCTTCCTTCCTCTAGTGAATCTCACTATCAAGGTCATATTAAACATATTAAAGTCATTACTTTTATAAAAAATAAAAAATAAAAAAATAAAAACACACTGAGAAATATTCCAGATTATAGAAATATTATACCACACCCCATCTGCAGCATCCGTCACCATCACCAGGGTCTCGTCGTAATCGGACACGTAACAGTGTGTGTTTCAGGAGGGTGTATATGGAACAGCAGGCTTGCTGGCTTCCTTAATTGATTGTTTTACTACGTTGCTCTCTACCAGCCAAGCAGCACCTACACCACCATGCCACAGCAGATGGGGAGGCAAGCTTGCCAACGCACACACACTGGTTTATAAGTGTAGACATTCCCAAAACATCTCACTGTACTACATCTACACAAACGCGCAGCTATTCACACACCCACACTCTAATATGCCATGCATGTTTATTGCATCAAATATCCAAACCCATAAACACTCCAAACACACAGCTCTAACACACACCATAGACTGAAGATGGCTTAGCACCATCACCACTGTGCTTCACTGCAGTCACCCAGGAACCAAATAGCAGACTACACATGAAAACAAACTAATTTAATGGAAAATAGGGACAACTGTGTCCATCCAAAGCCACATGTAAAAAACACAAGGACATGAAGCTAAGGACATCCAAGCTAAAAACCTGCAAGAGGTGAAGTTTTCCTCAACATGAAAATTTGCTTTAAAAAAAAAAAAAAAAAAAAAAAAAAAAAGAGGACACCTCGTTAGTGCCTGCATACACAGAGAGAATTGTGAGCTATCTGGTTGCGAACAGACCCGAGTATCTACAACCTGATGACACTTGGTTATGATTTGACCGAAGAATCTATCAAGAATTATATATAGGAATCAAACTGATTATTTTTATTGTATTTCTGCATACTATGTACGCATCAGTTATCCTGAAAAAGATGACACAGTTGGGCCTGTTTGTACTTTTTCAAACTCCATCTTGTCCAAAAGTCACATCATACTAGGAACGAACTCGGGGAAAATAAATAAATAAAATCACCTGATGCCTGTTTGCCATAAATGAATTAATTCATTTTAAAATCGAACAAAAGGTGAACATTTTGGTGTCGCTTCTGTTGCTACTACTTTTCAGCCATGTGGAAAAAATGCAAAACCTTCAAACATCTTGCAACTGAAAGAATATTGCATGGAAGGGTGGTCAAAAATTCCAGCAAGCCGATGTCAGAGACTGGTGGACAATTAAGCAAAACGCCTACAAGAAGTTCTTTCTGCTAAAGGGGGGCAATACTAGTTTGAGTCCAAGGGTGTACTTCCCACAGAAGATCGCATCTCTTGATATTTGTCAAATAAATGATTGAAAAAACGAATTTAACCTTGTGGTTTTGTTCAAGTGTATCAACTTTATTAATAGGCACCGTTTCAAAGAGGATCAAATTTGCTTGCCCAAATAGGTCCAAAAAAAGTCATCAATTTCCATGGGGTGCACTTATATTTTCACATCACTGTACATGTTTTATATGAAGATACTATGTTTGAGACTATAACTGCTATCCAGATTCCTCAGGACCTGGAATTAGCCAGCAAATTTCAAGTCAATTCCTGTACTGTTTATGTTGTATATCTGTCGGCTGTGTTTCTAATACTTAAGAAAAGCAGAGAAGTAGAACATAACATTTCTCGACACACTCTAGATCAGGGGTGGGCTGATGTGGGTGCAGGTTTTCATTCCAACCAAGCAGGAGGCACACCTGATTCCACCTGTTTAATCAGTTGATCTTGGCTTTCAATAGACTCAGGTGTGGCTTCTGCTTGGTTGGAATGAAAACCTGCACCCACACCGGCCCTTTCCGGATAAGATCGCCCACCCCTGCTCTAGATACTAGAGCGTGCCCACGTCTCTATAGAAAAGCTTTTACAATGGTGTTCACTGCTGAAGCTTATGAGTGAAACACTTTGGGTTACTATTCTGAATTAAGAAAGAAAGGAAAAGAAAAATGTGTGTTCAGATGTAGAGATGAAAACTGTGTGTGTGTGTGTGTGTGTGTGTAAATGGAAATCAACAGCAGTGGATCATACATATTTGTGCTTTTTGGTAGACACGCAGTCCCAGGGCTGTAATGTGTGGGATTCATCACTGATGTGTTGGGCGCGCATGTGTGTGTGTGTGTGTGTGTGTGTGTGTAGACTGGCACTCACAGTCCTGAGAAGAGCGATGTTTGAAAGTGAAGCGCAGATGACTCCTGTTAACATCCTCAATAGGGATAGCCACCTGGGAGAGGGAGGAAAAAAAACCTTTAAGACAACACACACACACACACACACACACTCTACTGTGCTGATAGACTGATCATTAAAAACACAAATATGGACTCTCTCAAAATGAGTGCACACACGCACACATAAAAGGTCTTGAAATGGCCAGAAATAGATTCTAAAAAGCAGGAACATTAATATATGCAACATGTCAGGAATAAAACATGACATTATGTGCTGATGCAGGAAAATAATCCACGCCTGGGTGTTTTTTTTTTTTCTCCTGCTTCAGAAAGCTTTCTGACTGACTGGTACAAAGCGCACGCTTCCCATAAATACTAAATAAGCATCTTCAGCATATCGACGATTAGATGGTTTCCTTTTTGAAATAATGCTTTTCAATGCATTTATTATTAGATTAACATGAGATATTTCATCTCCCTTTCCTTTGTATAAAGAAATGCAACAAGCGGTGCCTTTATTTAATGATACCTGAAAGACTCGTGAGAAACTTGCCAAACAATTCTAAAGAAGCAGATGAAAAAGATGAAATTCCAGCAGCAGTGAAAAACAGAAAGCACTGCCAACAGCTGCTGCTGATTCACTGCTCCTTAAACGGGGCTGCATTCGTTTCCTCGACTCGGCACTTCCTGACAAAATAAATGCTCTGTCTTTTTGCATACGATATGCGCATTCAATTATTCTGAGGAAGATGAAAGAGTCTGGACTTGTTTGTACTCTTCACTTTGGGTTTAAATCTGTGTAGCAGAACTGCAACAGTACAAACTCGGCGCTTTCTCACCTTGATGGTCTCGAACCAGCGCGGCTGTTTGACCTGATAGTAAATCACAGACTTGTACTCCGTAATTCCATCATCTCCGGCACCGGGGAAGATCACGTTCTGCAACAGGCACACGGTGAATTTACCAAACTTCAGAATACAACATTACAGGGTTTTTAATAAACATTAAAAAAAATAAAAAAAAACAATTTTCATAAAAATCAGTGGTATTGCTAAGTGACACCATTTATGTGACTGGAGTGATGTAGCTGAGGCTGAGGAACTCTCACAGTCTCGGACCATGCTGGCATTTCTACCTCTGGGATTTTTTCTAGCATATTCCTATGTACAGTATCTAATGGTTCATACCACGCCCCTTTTTCATACAGATAGACACAGATGGTTCAAGCACTAAACATATACAGATAGTATTGTATACAGTAAGGATATAATACAAAACCTCACAAAAAACACAATATACATTTTTCACAGAGTAAGCTTTATCTTTTGGAAGCTTCTCGGAGTTCGTTGATTTTGCGTTCATTTCTGGGATTGCAAAATCGATAAATCCTGAGAGACTGGCTAATGTATTTACATGCCACTATTAATAACTTAAATTTCATTTAATGTAATTAATGTAATTACTAAAATACTTTTTTTTTAAACATGAATAAATAAAAAAGCGAAGATAAAGTCTATTATTTCGCCATTTCCCCAAAACGAGTGCACCCTGCAGTTAGAATAGTACAGCCCTAAACCAAGACCATCCTTTTTCCTTCTTTTTGACAAGAAAAAAAAATTCAGTATATTTAGTTCTAGTGCATTTGGAGTTAATTATAAGTGAAGTAAATATCACTTTATAACTGTTTTATGTGACTCTCTTGCGACATACTTTCTAACTCCACTCAGTTATCAAACAATTCAACCAAAACTTAGCCCCATCAATCATCACTTAAAGTTTTTAACGCTTTAAGACAGGCACTAATTAAGAGCGCTAAACTGGCCAGCCATCTAACAGCCAATGGGTTTCGGGGGTACACACACAGAGAGAGAGGTGAGTGAGAGAGAGAGAGAGAGAGAGAGAGAGAGGAGAGAGAGAGAGAGTGAAGATGGATAGAGGCTGTCAGAATTAATTTCACTGTGTTTTTATAATAGGAATATTTGTGTATTAAAAAAAAAAGAATAAAAAAATTTGTTCTTTTAAACAAGCCCAAAATATACTGAATTAAAAAAAGCCTATTCTCATTTACACATCTTTATTGTCGATCAATTCTCTAATTAAATGTACAAAAAAAAAAAATGTACATGCCCTAAAATTGACCTTATACACAAGCAGTTAACGAATTCAATCGTACTAGTTTACTGTGGTTGAATCTCCAGTGGGAATGTATTGAGGATATAGTACACTACACTGCTTCCTCAACACGACTAGAGTGAGAAGACATTTAGGATTTAATATATTTGTGTGTTGGAATTGTTTGTGAGAGAAAGAAAAAGAGAGAGAAAGAGAGAAAGAAAGCAACAGCTGTAAACAGAGTGGCGGTGGGGGATGGGGACGACAGACGGAGGGCAGATGGTTTAGCAGAGTCTCCTTCTTAACATCTTTAAAGGGCAGGTGGGCAACAGCAGACTGCTCACCTGGCAACTGAGAACGTGTGTGTGTGTGTGTGTGTGTGTGTGTGTGTGTGTGTGTGTGCTTAACAGAGCGCGCCAAGCAAGTCTCATTATATACCTCCAGTCTCTTGCCCTCCTCATCATACACCGACATGGTGACTTCCACATTCTTGGGCGTGGTTTTACTGCCTTTATCGAAGTCCCCGTGAGTCAGCGTCACATAAATGTCGTTACGAACGTCACCTGAAAACATGATGGCAGCTTACTTCTCCAAAATACAGGAACATGGAACAGGTGCCGAGTATAAAAAAAACACACTCGAGCTTGAGAAATCACTAATGGACATAAAACATTAAAGAGCACGGCGCTGTGGTTAGCAGGTTTCTCTCAGTTCTCACCGATGTTCTGGAGAAACCACTTTCTTAAGACTCCTAAAGCACGACACTTTTCTCAACGCTTACAGCATGGCTCTCATCTGTTTACTTGACCTCTATAAAAGTATCTAGCAGAATTAAAGCCCTCAGTGTGCAGAAGCAGGTGCGTGCTTAACAAATGTAAAGTACACAAGTCGGCGCAGAGGAAAAGGAAAAGAGTGCAGGGATTTGGGGTGATTAATGGGTTTCATTTGCACCTGGCATGATGATCTCAGGGAAGCCCATTTTGCGGGCAACGGCAGTGGAGCGGTCTACCAGGTGGGGGAAATCCTTCCGGATATGATGGATATCGCCGGGTAACAGCTTCAGTGTGACCCAAAGCCCTAAGCAAAACAGAGAAGGTGGGGTGGGGGGTGTTAATACACACGCTCAGACTTTCTGCAAGTAACACGCACACAAAAATAGTGTATTGGACAGACCTTTTGGAGAAACTGCATGATATAAAATGCTTGTATAAAGATATGTACCTCATCTATAAATATCCATTTGTAATGTGACCCTTAATACTGTAGCGCATTGTGGCATTTGTTCACCAGAGAGACTGAACATTAGAGGCCTATATGTAGTTATAAACTGAATTCCCATAACATGCTTATTGCTAGAGGTGTACGCTGAAAAATGGCATACTTGGAAAGAAAAAGCTGTAGCACTTTCTTTTATAGTACCATAAATATTTAATGACCGCTACACAGGTTGAATACTGGACTTGAATAAACAATACCAGGTTTGTAACGCCACAATGGACTAATAACTCCACAGAGCAGATGGTCCTGTAGTGATGAATAATACTTGACAATACATAATACTAGTATTACCGAAGCCCTGAAAGTCAACAAGGTTTCCTCGAGATCACAACAACTTTTTATCATGATGCCGAAAAGATTAGGGGTACATGCTGTACATCAGGGATGAGCATATCATTTGGAACTTTAATCAGGGAGTGACATAAGCGGGAATATCTGGTCTGCGTATAACGTTGCTGCCTTACAGCTCTACGATCCTAGGCTTGACCCTGAGCTTGGATGACTGCATGGAGATTGACTTTATTTTTACCCAGCTTTTGCCTTGGGGTTCATTGAAGCAAATCTATCCATCTATCTATCTATCCATGCATCCATCTGCATGTTTTTCAGTGCTAGACAATTTCCAGATTAGTGTCCATCACTTAAGAAGGTGACACTAGTGATTCATTGCTAGACAATTTGAAGAGCCGAGTCATCTCCCTGGTTATCGCATGATGTTTGACAGATGAGGTCTAAATGGTTTGCTGCTCACAAGACAAATGGTGATTAAAATCTTCAGGAATATTGTGTAATTTCTGCAATATTGCCAGAACACCAATATATGACAGTGTGCCACTGGCCATGACGATGTAATGCTAGCAGTCAAGTGTGTGCTTGTTTTATTGTCATTCTTCTATATAGCTTGTATACACTGGAACAAAATCTTGTTTCCCCCCAGGACCATGGTGCAACACATAACAGTGGGCAGGGTACATGGTGCAGATACATGACTGTGTGAGACGATGGCAAACTGTACAAAAAAAATGTGTTTTTTCTTTTAAATACACAAGTCAATAAACGCACAGGACAGTGTATATCAACTAGACAGGAAAACAAAACAGTGTCGAGTGGAAAAACCAGTGTAGAAATTGTCTAATCTATTGACTGTTGTATCAGAAATCGACCAATAATATTAATCGTTATAATGGTATAGTGAGAGTCATATTAGTAAAAGTGACCAATAGCAGCATTACAAAGTGCAGGTATGCCGTGATGGATGTAAAGTGGTGGCTGCTGGGAGTTTTTGATTAGTCCAGGTGTGTGCTGGGAGGCAGCAGTGTTGAGTGTTCAGACTGCGGAATCTGCTGGTGGTAGCACGGATGCTCCGGTACCTTTTGAAAGATTGTCCACAATGCTGGGATACACGGGAGGGGCGTCCAAAATGCTGTTGACGGAGGCGGCGATGGTAGGTAGAGAGACCTCGATAATTGTGAGCAGTCCTCACAATTCCCTGTAGGGTCTTCCAGACCAGACAGTAAGACAGGTGGTCAGTGCACTCTCTATTGTCCATCTATAAAAGGACTTGCTGAAGGGGGTCAGGAGGATGGGGGGGGTTGTCTCTTCAGCCCCTGCAGAAAGTGGAGGCATTGTTGGGCCTTCTTGTCCAAGCAGGTGATGCTGAGAGTCCAGGAGAGGTCCTCGGTCATGTGCACACCCAGAAGCCTGGAGCTTTTGACTCTTTCCACAGTTGCGCGGATGATACGCAGTGGTGAGTGATCCAGTCGAATCCTCCTGAAGTCAACGATCAATTCTCTGGTCCCAGCTGATAGACTCGTCTCCACACCATTCCTGCAAGCTGTTCGCTGACGTATCATTACCGTCTGATTAGATCCACAACTGCAATATTATCAGCAAACTTTGATTTGAACTGTACTCTGCAGCACACTCATGAGTCAGCAGTGCAAACAGCAGAGGACTGATCATGCAGACCTGGGGAGCGCCGATGTTCAGTGTGATGGTGATGGACGTGGTGAGTAGTATGTTACCGCTGTGTGATGTCCGAAAAATAACTTTGAAATATTGTCATACTGTTGTAGCGAGATCGCAATCATAAATTATGATCTCGAGAAAACAACTTCTTTTGGGAGCACAAGAAAAAATTAAGCTGTGATCTTGAAAATACAACTTGTGTTAAGATTACCAAAACAAATAAATTCATTAATAAATAAATAACTCATGGCCTTTCTGAACTTCCAAATAGTCTGGTAGACATGTATGCATTTTATATATATATATATATATATATATATATATATATATATATATATATATATATATATATATATATATATATATATTATTTTTAAAAATATTTGCCAGAAGATTTTAGTTCGGGATTCAAAAAACAAACACAAACGTTCAAATACATGAAACCTATTTTCTACATATTCTTTCATTAAGGTCCGAGTAGTACAGTATATTAGCACCAACTAATACCACAGAAAACTAAATTTTCACACAAAATACTATATATTTAAATACCTAATAAGCAAATGAACTGCAGTACGTCATTGACACACATTCATGATACTTCCTAACATCACTTACTCCTTAATGATATTTTAATAATAGACTGCACATTCTGCATAAATAATTTCATAAAAATAACGAGAAATAAAACAAGATCTGCAAATCAGTTTTTTTTTTATTTATTTATTATTTATTTATTTTTTTTAAATAACCTCATGTGAGTTACTAAATGCTCCGGCATCCTGACAGACAGGTGTTTCCATACTGCCTCACTGCACTGAGGCTCTTTATTTAAATAATCTTCACCGGTGCTCTAATTAATTACTGCGCACAATCTCTGTGCCCCCCCCCCCCCCTCTCCTCCTCTCTCTCTCTCTCTCTCTTCCACACACAACCTCGATCAGCTGCACTATTTCACACCACCACCATTAGCAATCGCTTAGAAAACAATTAAGAAGTGCAGCCTGGATTCATTGCTAACAAAACCATCCAAGACATTTAAAAGTCTGCACTTAAATGTAAGAGGAGTCTTAAATGCTATGTTTATAACCCCCGACCTACATTTCCAGCTCATTTTTAACATCACTCATCACCAGGTATTAAAATATATCATAATTAAGCAATTAACAACTACGCTACAGTGAGCAGTAAGGCGGGTTAAAGCATATGAGTGCTTAAATCCGAGTTTAGCTGTCCATCTCAGTGTCTCCGTGTCAGCATTGAGTGCGTCAGAGATCCGAATGGCATGACACAAGCACACAGTGAGCTTGTGCGTCATAACAAATCCAGCAGGTCGTGAACCCACCGCTAAGCAGCTGGCATGAACACGGCACAGACAGCAATGAAGTAACGAGAGGCCAAACCAAGCTAAAGACACACACGATGTTTAAATTATTAACCATCTAATCAAACAGTAGTTTTTTAAATTGGAGTTAATTTGGCATGACACAAAATAAAACAAGACAGTTAATAGATTTTATATTCATTTGTTAACTTGTGACGTGGTGCTGTCGCTGCCTATTGAGGCAGACGCTTGGGGAAAAAAACGAATTTTTTTTTTTTTGGGACCCCAGTAGTACCAGAGGCTGAAATGAATCTCACAAAAAATTTACAGAATAGTCCGATTTGTATGGGATTAGTTTTTTCCAAGTCTCCTCTGTGATGAAACTCGGAGAGGTTTAGCACCCGGAGAGCTATAAATGAACACTACACAAGCTTCTAGCAGCTTCTTTTTTCTCTGAACATGAACATCTCCATTACACAGTGATATATGACATTATACAATATAGCACATGTACTGTGGAGAATGCAAATATTAAGGGAGCCTTTCTTCCGTCTGAATCTGATCTTGTAATGGTTGACTTAGTCCACTTAGAAGGTTGTGCTCTTTCTTTGGATTATCTTTATTTATTTTTCTGTTAAACGTGTGCCGACATTTCTGTTCACAAAATGATGAATGTCATACTGGTTCTCCTGATTTGCTGTTGTCGCAGTATCCGAAGCACGAGCTTAAAACGTACAGCCCTCTTCTGTAAAGGGGGCGGGGCACAGCAGCTAATTTGCATTTAAAAGAGATACATGAAAACAGCGCATTTTTGCTTCCCCCTAAAAATTGGCACTTACAGCATGGTATAATAAATGCTCTGTGCGGTATGTTGAGGTATGTACGTCAAACACATTCTGAGGATACCGGAGACTTATATTATCGTATAAAAAGGGGAATAACGGGTCTCCTTTAAACAAAGTTTATAGTTCTTTCCTCTTCTTCCATAGTAAGGGGTCAAATATCCTCAATGCTACGGCTAAATCATAAATACTGCCGGTCAGACTGCCTGACACCTTGCCAATTTTGTGCAACTATGCAATTACTGTGATAAAAAATCCTGAAAGCCTTATTCTGAGAATAAGTCTCTAGAACATCAACAAAGACCCGAATGCTATGATCTCTTCCATCTTCCATCGCCAATGTAGTTAATGACCTACACATGCTCCACAAAAGATAGGCTCTTCCCAAAACTTCATGTCCAGGGAGACCAGAAAGACGCTGATACTCAATGTATGCTTTACTAGAACACTTGAGAGAATATATCTTATCAGAGGAATGCACGGGGGCGTAATTACTTCCAGTCTTATATTTGCATTGCTTTGACCCCTCTCTGTAATTCCCGCCTTCTCGCACACCAATTGGTCGATTCTAAAAGCTTACAGCAACTACTGGCCAAATCCCTGCCTCTCAACCATTAGCCTTCTCTGAGCGAATGCACAAGCGTGAAGCGCTGCGGTGTACAGCATCAAATAGTTGCTTGACAATAGCAGCAAATGACAGCTTTCCTTTGTCAAAACCACTCCCATGGCCATATAAGGTCGTTTTTAATTGCATGTCATCACATTGCTTCCTATTACATGTCCATTCAAATGTGTAAATGATGGCACAAGATACACTCATGGCATCGAATTTCCTTTATTCCATGGACATTCAAAAGAATGCAGGAAATGATATATATTTATGTGATGCTAAGAGTGTCTTTTTCGGTGTATTAAAGATTGCATTCATAGTAAGACTGTTCAGAACACTAGTAAGGAGACATTTTTAAAGTAACCCTCCCAATCGTCGCTTTTCTTTTTCTTCTCTCATACAAGAAGATTTTTCGCCATGCAGGCCTGCAAGAGAGGTGCATTTTTCCTATGTTTTACTCTCAAATCCAATCTTTAAATGCTCATTACTAGTTTAAATTAAGCAGGAGAGAAAAGATTAAACAGCAGGGAGGAAATAAATAGCAAGGAGGTACAAAAAAAATATATATATATATATACTAGCTTCTCTGGCAGCTGTGCATTTGACTTGTCAGCATTTCAGCAAGGACTATAAAAGAAGTACCTCTGCTGATTTACTTATTTATGCAAAAAGAATCCACAATGAAGTGTTCGTACGGAGAGAATGAGATGTTCAAAACCACGGTTGATGTATAGGAATGCTGGTGTATGCAAGTTGTAAAGGGACAGTGTGTGCTGCAGGTGCGTCTTACCTTGGCCCTTATGATTGACCTCTTTGGCGCTGATGACTTTGTTGATGACGCTCTGGAGAAAGTCGTTCTCTCCTGCCACCCTGGGTGAAAAACGGGAGATGTTCAGCTGCCTGTGGCGGATGGCGTCACCCAGCGCAAGCCTGGAGTTCACACACGATGACGGGCAACACACCACAGGGAGGGAGAGAGACGGGGAGGGGTAGAGAGAGAGAGAGAGAGAGAGAGAGCCAGCAATAAAGAAAGACAAATGAAAAAGAAAAACAAACAAAGAATAAAGAGTGAAAGATGAAGATGAGCAGAATGTGAAGAAGGAGAGGATGATGATAAAGGGAATGGGGGAGGAAAGAGGGAAAAGACCAAAACAGTGATGCAAAAACCATGACAAGAGACAAAAGCCATTTTGTTAGAACACAGTGATCAAGGGTGGGTAATAAAGAGACATACACAGAGAGAGAGAGAGTGCAATTTAAAAGACGCGCCCACTCCGCTCTGAGCCCTGACAAGACACAAGCCTGAAGAGACGTCTCCTAATGCTGGACAAAAAGCTGCCCTGAAGGCATCTGTGTCAGTGGCTGAAACGCATGTCCCCAGCACCAGAAGGACCAACCTTCACATCTTCGACAGGACACACAGACACACAGCGAGAGAGAGAGACACACACACAGAGTGCTGCTAGAGTGGGGGGGACGCTAGAGTGCTGTGTGAATACTAAAGTAAAAACGCTACACAGTCAGAAGTGTGGAAGCTGGGTAAGTGTTAGTGTCAGAGGTGAATATATGGAGAAGAAAGTGTGCGTGTGTGGCCAAACATAAGAGCCAAAACAGACAACCCACTTACACGTGCACGCAAAAACCCAAACACACACCAGAGAAAATCCGACAGAGTCAGCTGGGGAAATTTTTGGTACACACAAAAAAAACCAACTCTCTGCGTCTGATGCATGACTTGCTTAAATAAGATAATATATTAGAACCGAAACTAGCGGCCACTTTTTTTTTTTTTTTATCTCTACAGTCCTTTATTTTGCCTTCAGGTTTCTGAAACAGGGTTGTTATAGTAACTGTAACACCACAAAAACGTCAGTTACTAGAAGTTATCCTGTAGCTGGTTATTATTGTTGTTTTGTGAAGCAATGGTGAACTTGGTGTCCATCAATGAAGCAAATGTTAATCTTGACTCTAAAGATGAAACGGCACTGACGATTTTGGAGTTCTGGTTGTAGAATACAGGAGGAAAAGACAGCACGCCATACCCTGTTCTAGCGAGTGCCACTTTATTCCCCCCCCCACACTGTATCTGTGTGTGTGTGTTTGTTTGTGTATATATATATATACACACACACATAAAAAAGTGGCAGGGGATTCCAGAACCCACCCTTCGATTGATATTAAACCACAGCGTTGTTTTACTGGTTGATAAATATACATATACACATCCTTTGAGTGATTTGTAATGAGTTATTTAATCAAGATGAATCTTTCAAATTATCAAATGATTTGAACGGCTTCTGCAAGCTTATGAGATTTACTAGTGCCTGCTGACCATTCTTAGTTATCTAATCAGTATGTTTTTTGTGAGTCAGCACTTTTTGGTCACAGGACATTCGGAGGTGAACAGACCATCTGACGAGAGAACTGGATGTCCAGATGATCAATGAGGATATTCTTCTGCCTCACAGCCCATATGGGGAAATTTCCTAAGTTTATCTATGCCTTACGCAGAGCGGCCTACAAACTCCTTGCTGAGTATTGAAGCTGACTTCTGCTGATTAGACTGCAAACTATTCTTCTGTAAAATGTTCAATTGAATGCATCTCTTGACTCCTGGTCTTCATTGATCATATCTGGCCCCATCTGGGTCTGTAAATTCCGCTACACTAGCGAGTCAGAAAGTGTGCAGAAAAAAAGAAGGAAAAAAAAAGGAAAAAGTCATCCAATGCATTTCAATTTCCTCTTTTTAATTTCAAATGTCCTAGAACTGCCTATAACTATTAGCTACCATAGAGCAGGAAGTGAGACTTGTTTTAATAAGGATGTGAAAAGTGACCGTTGTAACTGTTGTCACTAAAGGTTCTTCCTCTGAGGTGCCAGCACTGCTAATAAGAAAACCCTACCGAGCAGAGAGAAAGCCCAGAACAAAAAAAAAAATTAAAATAGTACATTCTATCCTGCACTTTCACTGACCAGAGACTACAAACCCACCATCTCAGGTACGGGTTCACAAAACCAGGCTTGTGAACAAAACTAACCGAAAGCCAGCGGACGTCTCTGACAACTCGGGTCCTTTCCCCTTCTGTGGAATAGATTTTGCCTTTTTTCAGGGGACCTATTATGCAAAATTGACTTTTACATGGTGTTTGAACATTAATGTGTCATCAGTGTGTGTACACAACCACCCTGTAATGTTGAAAATCCACCATATCTTCTTTAAAAAATAAATAAATCAATTTATATATATATATATATATATATATATAGTGCAAGTGTTCTGTTGTTGGGTGCAAGAATGAACTTAAGAGTCTCCCAGCATCAGAGCCACTGAAGACGCAGTGGAGTAGTTTTATTTCTAAAGGAAATGTGCCACAAAAAAGCTAAATTCGTATACGTTTGTTCGGATCATTTGTACGCTAGACTGCTTTGTAAACGAGGGGCAATACAAAGCAGGATTTGCCGAAACGTTGACTCAAGGATGGATCAGTACTGACTATTCAAGATCCAGCTTCATATACAGAAGACGCAAGTATCACACTTTATATTTTGTTAGTGCTTTGTAAATCGCCTTTCCAAACGTGCTTGATAGCAAATTCCACAGCTAATGTGGCTAAAGTTACCACTATCTCTGACTGTACTCACAGAGAGAAGAGCTATGTCATGAAACTTCACAAAACACATTCTGAGGACACCTGAGACTTATTACATCTTGCAAAAAATGGCATAATGGGTCTCCTTCAAACAAGGTTTATAGGTTTCTCCTCTTCCTCCATAGTAAGGGGTCAAATATCCTCAATGCTACGGCTAAATGATAAATACTGTCACCTCTACTACTTTTGTGCAACTACACAGTTACCGTGATCAAAAATCCTGACAGCCTTATTCTGAGACATAACTGCAAGGATATCTGGACAAGACAAAAGCATCTGAGAGAGAGCATCAAAAACAAAACAAAAATAAGCGTTTGTAACACGAATCACCAAAATTGCCAAACATATTTGGACCTTAATTTCAAAACAGTCCATCATCAAAAACAATCTCTAGAACAACATAATCCATCAGGAAAAGACCTGAATGCTATGATCTCTTCCATCTTCTGCCATCCGCCACAAAACATAAGCTCCTCCCAAAACGACATGTCCAGGGAAACCAGAAACACACCGATACTGAAATGTATGCTTTACAATAACGTTTGAGCGAATGCATCTTCTCAGAGGAATGCATGGGGGCATAATTACTTCTAGTCTTATCCAGAGCTGGAAAAGGTTAAAATGCCCGCAGGCAGATTAAAAGAGTTCCAATTAGAGCGAGAATCCTGAGAGAGAAAGGGTTACTCGCTCCTCATGGACAGGAGTTAATGAGCTCTGCTTAAATGAGCCAAGAGGTAACAGGCAGGAACAAGTGGTCCAGGTTACAGCTAATCACGGAACAGGAGCTTTAAATCACACAAACCTAGGCCCCTGGACCACCTGACCGGGAGGAAGCCTGAGGCACAGGGCAAGAGTTAACACTGCCGGCTCAGAGCCCTTTAAACACCGGTTCACCATCTGTGATGCACTGCTTGAAGAGTAAAGTGGAAACATAGCTCTTTACGCTGGTGTTTTTTGACATATGCCATGTATGGTTGAGACAAGGTTGACCATCAGAGGTGCTGATGGTAATGGAGAGCCACATGGACATCTCCAGGAGGTCTTGTAATTAATTTATTTGCATATTAAACTTCTTGATACATTTAAATTACTTACACTTACTAAAATTGTGTTCAAGTAAGGAGCTAAAGTGAAATTTCGATTTAGACTTCATGTAGTGCAGAAATGCATGTAAGCCTTTCAAACGGCCCGTGTGGTAATAATCCCTGATGTTTCATACTCACGGCTGAAATGGAATGAAGTGCTGCTTGTCTTCGTCATCCATTTTGCCGGTGATGATATCGGTGACATCCATTACTGTAGAAACAGAGGGGAGGGGGGAGAGAAAAAAGTCACAGCAGCACGGGATGTATTGGGTCTGTGGTTGTTCGCAAAATCAGTCAAATGGCCTCCTTCGGTGGAAGCCGCAAGTTCCTGGCGACTACGAGTGTCTGCCATTCGAAAGCTTGCGATTACTTGTGGGTTATGAAGGCAGCGGGGTGCTGATGAAAGCACCACTGCTGAGGTGCCATTTTACTCAGCTTCTTGGAGAGAAATTCTTTTTAGAAAGGTGAAGAGGAAGGGGGGGGGTCAAAAAATGCTTTTCTCCTTCCCACTTCAAAAACCTGTTTGAAGTTGAAGCTGACAGTTGCGCATCCTCCCACATCTTCTTCCATTCCCACATGCATGGAGAAAAAACACCACTCAGACCACATCAAAGCATGGAGGTTTTCTGTACACCCTGTCAGATTACAACACTAACAGTATATTCTGTATATGTATCCCAGCGATGTAACCCAATACACATTATTTGGATTGAACCACTAACATGGCGTACATGGATACAAATGCAGATATGAATAGCAGGCACATAATCCCCCCGCCCTTTTTTTTGGAAAGTTTGCTTTAAAAATGGTTGAACCCCGAGGGACGCAACAAAAACAAGGCACATGTGAGGGCAGTTTTCGCAAGCAAGCAGTCAGATGTGAATCTCTCAGGACAAACAAAGATCCCGTTCATTGACACGAACACACAGCATTCATTCCTTCATCTTTAGTAGCTGCCTGCTCAGACTGTGATGGTTTCAATTTGGCTACACGTTTATCATCAATTGGGGAAATAGATCCAGCAAAAATTGTTAGAAATTAAGTTCATTAAAGTGATCAAAAACATAAAAGAGCCCCACACATACTTCCTGTTTAGGCCACGCCCACTTGGGATTTAAATCTGAATAGAGATAAGAACATGGACATGTGGAGCGCTAAACAGATACAGATATCAGGAGCACTAAACAGATATAGACACAGATAATGGGATTGTGATACACGCCTAATGTATCCTAAGCACACTGGATGCATTTTGGTGCCTCTGAAAGCATTACATACAATCACAGCTTAAAGCCTGACAAATTGGCTGCATAGAGAAAAAGCAATCACATTTGTGCCGATGAGCACTCCAAGATGAACCCACTGAGTTCAATCTCCTCTTACCGGACGGAGAAACGAGGACTGATTTTCTCTGGTGATGAGCAGTGGGCTGAGAGCCAATCTAATTAGTTTACTGTGGAGCAGGTATTTCTGTCACCGGGGAGAGATCACTAACCAATTCCCCGTTCTATTCCTGTGACCTCTCTGATTATCAAAAATATTCACGCAACTAGGCGAGACAAGATGCTTTGTTCACGCCGACTGTTGCACACTCTGAGGCATCTAAACTTACCTACAAAGGCGTAGGACCGGACTTTTAATCATACCAAAGAGTTTTGTTATTGTTTTGATTGACACTGGTTTCCCTTCTTACGCAATGTGGGCCATTGATTGGTCAAAAGTAGAGATACACCGATACTAAATTTCTCAGCCGATACCGATAACCGATTATTCAGCGTGATATCGGCCGATACCGAGAACCGATTATTCAGAATGATATACATTAAGAAATACGTTAAGAAATTTACTTTAACATGAATTCAATTCTGATGTTAGAGTGATATGTTTTCTGTTTATGAGACCAGTTACTGTCAAACAACTTGTTGAAATGGAGAGAATAAAGTTTTTATTTGCATTTCTTTTAGAATTGTGGAATTAATGATTATTAATTTATAAGAAGGCAGGAAAGGCAGAACTATCGGTATCGGCCGATATCACTCTGAATAATCGGTTTTCGGTATCGGTATCTGAAAGAAATGCAAATAAAAACTTTATTCTCTCCATTTCAACAAGTTGTTTGACAGTAACTGGTCCCATAAACAGAAAACATATCACTCTAACATGAACATGAACTCAATTCTGAAGATTAAAGTAAGATTTCTTAACGTATTGAATGTTATTAATTCATATTAACATTGACTGAATTCTAAAAAGCCTCCTGTTAGTAGTCTCACATTGACTCATAAATTGCCTTTCCAATACCGATTATGGGCCGATAAATCTCTAATCAAAATCATCATTGAACCTGATTAATGTCTCTGGCAATCACCACTTTTCAAAATCTTCAATTTCTGACCATTTTTGCATGTTGAGGAAGTAATCCTCAGCAGAGAGGGTTAAGGGCCTTGCTCAGGGGCCCAACAGTGGCAGTATGGCAGTGCTGGGGCTTGAACCCCCGACCTTCTGATCAGTAACCCAGAGCCTTAACCACCAAGGCACCACTGCCCCCAATTTACCAACAGTAAGGTAATTAAAAGGTTTCTCATCACTGGCATTCAACTCGATTTCACATTTCTTAGCAATGATCAAAAATTCAACAAATGAAGTTAAATCTCAAATGACTTCCTGCTTGCTCAGTAAATAGTGTAGAACATAATGACACTGAAGAAACGGATGCAGAACGACGTTTGAAATTCAACGTTTTGAAATTTGAAAATTTTATGTCCATCAACGTTTGCACTTAAAATGATCAGTTTTCAATTAAATTAAAGTAACGGCACCCATTCTGCCACTAAGGGGCCTGTTGCAATCAAAATTCATTAAAATATTTCGCCTCGGACAATATTCAACCGATGTTTCTGCTTCAGAGAAAATAACTTGCAGCGTTTTACCCCACGATCTCCAGAGGTCCATTCCTACTTTCGCATGCATGTTATGTAATGGGAAGCCAGTAAGATACTGCAGCATACAGCATACATCATATTGCGCTATATCTGTCCAATGGACAAGGACTGTAAGTAATACACACACACACACACTTCCACACTCTTAAGGCATGTTATACAGTAACTACAAAAATAAAAACAAAACAAAAAAAGCTGAGAAAGTGAAATGTGGGACCTTCTACAGTTCCTTGGATATCTGGAAGGCTTACTGTCTCAGATGAAGCGTGTAATTGCTGTTTACCTGCCACTCCGAATGGCCTTCGGAGCCCGGACGTCAACTTTTTAGTGTTGTTGTCTCGCAGTTCCATTTTTTTTTTTTTTTCAAAACCCCAAATCTTTTTTCCCCCCCCCCCCCCACACCAACCACAAAACACACACCACCTCATTACACAGAAAAAAACAAGTATGTGGCCTCCTCAGCTCTGAAAAGGAGGAGAAAAAAAAGAAAAGAAAAAAAAGAGTGCTTCTGAAAGTGGAAAACTGGAATCTCCTGTCGGCTTAGCGCAGATGTGCCAAGTTCAAATGTCTGATGATTGATCCACTGATTGGACCTTTTCTGAGAGTGAGTAAACTTTCGCCAAGTGGGCTCTTATGCAGGGTAAATTGTAATGCCCTAGTGGCATCTGATTGGTACAGTGCCTCATTTCCTGTGGTGGGGCGCGGTGTTCACACAGGGATGCAGCTGTCACTCTCCACTGGAAAAGTGGTTACCGAATAATATACTCTATAATATTCAAACAATATTCTAAATCAATAATGTGTGATGATGGCTCTTCATGAAATCAGCTGGGCTGCGAGCGAGTTCTACTAATACACTGATTCCATGCTCTCTTAATTAAGGTATAATTAGTGTGCCACAATACTGTAATTATGATGTTAACCAAAAATAAATAAATAAAAAAAGCAGAACACAAATTAAAGTCTGACTTCATAAATACTATAATTACTCAACAGGGACACAATGCTTTCCCTGGCAAAACGTCACGCTTGGTTGATTCATTGTCTAAATGTTTACCTGAACTAGGAGAATGGGAACTACATCTAAACGACAATGATGCATGTGACAATTATGAGCTGGAATATTTAAAACCCATATTGAGGCCTTAGGCATAAAAAGAGCACAGGATGTTAAAAAAAGGGGGGGGGGTAAATAATAAGCGAGTGATTTGAAGGAGATCTTTAACCTCTAGCAAACTGGACTTGAAATTTTTTTTTTAGACACTTGAGCAAAGACCTGAAGAGATAGGGAGGATACGCACAGTGAGCACGGCTCGCAGGTTGTGAAGCTGATCGATGTCTTTGACCAGACCAGAGCTGGACCACCGGACAAGGTAGTTCTCACTGCGAGAAAAAAAAAAAACAACAACGTGAGAAATGAGTTTAAAAAAAAAAAAAAAAAAAAAAGAGAGAGAGAGAGAATAAAGGGAAATGGCTCATGGTCTAACAATAGTTTCTGAGAGAGAAAAATCTGTTTCCATTTACTGTACATATGCAGTAGGGGTGGCAGTAATTTTCACAAATGGTTTGGAAAGAAAAGAGAAAATTCTACTAAATAAAGTTAGTATGAGAATTACTTTTCTTTATGCACAAGTTTCTGACATTTTTAGAGGCCAGCGTTTTATTTTATATAATAATGTTTGCACATTTTCGATAAATTGCACCATACGTCGTAATCCTACTGAATAAGAGGGATAAAAAGATGCAGATCATAAGGAGTCATTCTGAAAGGAACAGAATTCTGAAAGCCTGAAGAATCGGACGCATGATGATCAGTGACGCTTTAAAAAATAAACAAATAGCTCAGGGTTTTACACAATTCCTCCGTTAAAAGTCTTTCATTCAAGAACAGCAGTCATTTCCTGAAAAGTGACGCCTATTGAGCTCATGTACCTTCTGTTTGCGTGTTCGGGTGTGTGCACGCACATACACACTACTTCGGCCTACGTGTGTATTTATAGACACTCCAGGCTTTGTGGTTGGCGTATGTGCATGCGTGTGGTCTGGTTTAGGAAGTAGGCGAGTTTGTGCCTGTGCCCTGGTTTGGTGTGCATGTGCACCAATTGTGCTTACATCTAAGCATTGTACACGTTGAAGGACAGCTGCGTCAGTACTGAGTGTGCCTCTGAACGAAATACCTGATGAATTTGTACTCGTTGGGGTCGTAGAGGGACATGAGCACCTCGGCATCCTCTCCGATCTTACACACCACGTTCTTCAGAGTCACAAACAGAGCGAAGGATGGCGTGGAGGCAAACTTGGCCTGTCGATCCAGATTCTGTCTCTGAGACTAGGGGGAGGAGAGGGAAGAGAGAGAGAGAGAGAAACACATTCACAGACTTGCTCTGATTGGAGTATTATCAGATTTGGCATGATTCAGGGGCCTGGGAGAATAACTTTGAAGAATTACACAGGAAAAATTCCTTCTGAACTGAGGATCCGCACAATTCCATACGTCACTTTGCATATGAAAGTTTTGCATAATGGCAGGCACTAGGTTCATCCAGTTATTGCTTCAAGAGGACCAGGGGACTGGTTCGTTGGACCGATCCCGAGCTCAAAAACAGTGTTTGCACTTCACAAATGCTACCGAACTCTGGGGAACAAATCGACATTGTGTTGTGGAAATGCACGCAAGAGTTAAAACAACCTAGGATTAGAGCCACACTGCTACTGTAATCCACTTAGCAATATTCTTCCGACACATCACCCCTGATGTTTCATCGTGTTGAAAGTGAAAACACAAGCTGATAAAGAAAAGAAAATTGACAATGGATCAAAGGAAACAAGCAGTGCCAAGTATAAGTGCGCATTTACAAATCCGAGGTGAAATGTACAATCCTACTCTGGGTCAGTTATAATGACAGTGACTATATTGTAAAAACGATGAACGCAAAGTGCTTTTAGAGCTGTGAAAACCCATGAATCTGGACAAAATTGAACATAGGGAGTGAAAAAAAAAAATCAAACGCAAGCTAAAGAAACCTAAAATGCTTGAGGATATACAACTAACGGACGCAAACTCAAGCTTCTCTAATGTTCTGTAATGTAAACTCAGCAGATGATGCAACGTGTGCAAGCGTCTCTCTATGTGGGTAAGAGAGTGCTCAAAAAAGCCCCACAGTCACGTCTGCTGTGCAGTTCACCCTGTTCCCAGAGCAGATGTGGAAATAGAGATCATGCGTAAACCACAGAACGTACATCTGAGGTTATCTAAGCTTCACACCTGTCTTTTCGCAAGTCCTGCATTCCAGATTAGACTCCACTCTGTGATGCTGCAGGGCAAGAGAGTACACGTGTGTATGCATATGTTTGGGGGGGGGGGTTCCAGGGAGGGTGAGAGTGTATGCGTGGATGCGAGAGGTTTCGAGGCTGATCTGGCAGACTGAAAGCTGATCTAGTCTTTTTCATGCACTCTGAACATGTTTCGTCAAAGGAATACGTCCATCAAAAATAGGCTTTCACAATGGAGGGTTGTACATTTTTACAGGGTGACTAATAGATGGGAAACCTGAACTACACAATCTACAACCATTCCTATAAAAGGGTCCCATTTAAACAGAAGTAAAAAAAAATAATAATAATAGTTATGGAATTCAGTGTGAATATAATAACTTATAAATATCTTTCAAGCCTGCATAGCTTTAACTCCACTGGCCTTGGGGTTTGTTCCATATGCACTGTGTGTGCACTATAAATAAATACACTAATAATTGGTCGATGATTTATTATTTAAATTTAAATTATTAAATTTTAAATTTTATTTAAATATTAATGAAAATTAAGAAGGAAGCCAGTACTCTTAGTTAAAGAAGTTACACATTTTAAACATGTCACTATTAGTCATTGTTGTTATTTAAACAAAATGTGAACAAAGTGTCAAACAAACATTCAAATAAGCAATAACTAAGAAAACCCTAATGAGATACCGAAACTCAAGGAGCTCAAATTCATGCATCATAATATAGGTGGATAATTTAGTCAATAAAAAATTTCTTTATTGCTGGAATAAGCAGCTTTATTGATGGAACATCAACTCACTTTTAAACATAAGTAGCTGTAGTGTAATTTTAAAACAAATTAATAACAAAACTCTTACACCACTGAACTCTCAAACGAGAAAAATAAATCAATAAATAAATAAACAACACGATTGAAAACAAACTATCAGGGGATCTAAGTGGTTTAACTGTCCAAGGCTTCACCAACATCATCTAGCGAGTAACAAGCTCAAATCAACCATGAATGCAATTTTCTAATATACTACATCATTCTGCTATACATGGTGCACTAGTAAAACACACATCACTATAAACATTTATCTAGCTAGTAATTACTCCATCATACAAGACGTTCTGCCATAAGTGAGCTTCCTCCGAGTAGAAGCTTACCTTCTCCTCCTGGAGGCGTTCATCGATCTGTCTGGATGCAGCCTCGTGTGCTCGGAACAGGCTGATGGTGCTGGTGAGGTCTGGGTCCAAGATGTTCCCATCCTTATCTCTCACCACCAGATCCTGATCCAAAACCCTGACGAGCAGAGCCGAACAGGACAAGTCAAGAAGGGGAACGCAAACGGAAAACGCTCGTCTGAAGGTGTGGTGATCAACGCAACAACTAAATGCATATTCCAGGTATTTTAAATGTACAATTAGTTCCTGTAGTTTAGACTAGTTTCCACTAAGCGCTTCCACTAAAGCAACCCAGAGGCAACAGCGGCAAAGGAAAAACTCCCTGAGAAAACAGTTGGAAGAAACCTTAAGAGGAACCAGACTCCAAAAGGTAACCCATCCTCTTCTGGGTGACATTGTATAGAGGAATTAGACGTCACCCAGCCACCTTTTTATTTAATAACACCTTGAAATAAATAGATGGACAGACCGTGCTCTCCTTAAAACACATTTATCACACATAATGCTGTGTAAATCCTTCAGTTTAACCGAGTCTCTCATTGTGAGATGGAAGCGTCTACCATTTTCAATCAAGCAGCTTGTAACTCAAACTAATTCATTCAAACGTGACATTTTTACGTGGGTCACACAACCCTTCACTGGGTGTACAGGTAAGCTCCTCTTACTGCTCCTCTTAATGCTAGAAATATTCAGCGCGCTCAAATGCAAAATCCAGGTATAACTGTTATTTACTCTTTTATGCAAATGAACAGTGCAATGTTATCTTTGCCTCATTCGACTAATCTCGGTTATTAAATAAAAAAAATCAGCTTTAGAAACCAAAACATTTGCCCGTTAAAGGGGATTGTTTACTTCTGTTCGTTCTACAATTAATTTCAGGGTTACTCATTACAGAAATGCATCATAGGCTGGGTGTAACCTGAATGTGCTTTGAATGTTTTGCTTTGCATAATGCTCGAGTAAAGTGCAAGATTGCTCCAGGTGAAATTCCCTAAAGTCTTCAACATGTTAATACAAAGATGACGTCGACTGGGGTCCTGCCAAGACGAGACCACTAGGCAGACTTACCAGCTTGCGTAACCCTGTACACGAGTGCTCCAGTACTGCAGTTGGCACGATTAAAAGGTCTAAACTGCTTAATTCATTCCGTATTTACAAAAAGTAAAGGAAGAGAGAAATAAGACAGGTGGTACACTGTTGCTTGAAAATTTGTGAACCTTTCAGAATTTTTCTATATTTCCTCAGAAATATGACCTAAAACATCATCAGAAGTCATAGTCCTGAGAAATGTTGTGGAAGGACCTGAAGCATGCAGTTCATTGAGGAAACCCACAAACGCCCCAGAGCTGAAGCTGTTCTGTACTGAGGAACGGGCTAAAATTCCTCCAAGACTGATCAACAGTTACTGGAAAAGTTTAGTTTGCAGTTATTGCTGCACAAGGGGGTCACAATAGATACTGAAAACAAAGGTTCACATACTTTCGCCACACACAGATATGTAATATTGAACCATTTTCCTCAATAAATAAGTATAATATTTTCTCATGTATTTAATTGGGTTCTCTTTATCTACTTTTTAGGACTTGTGTGAAAAATCTGATGAAGCTCATATTTATGCAGAAATGTAGAAAATTCTAAAAGGTTCGCAAACTTTCAAGCACCACTGTATGTGAGCCCACTGAATAAACTGATGTCTATCGATGAAGAGTTTAGCATGCTAGTGAATCTGATTTGATGCCTGGAATCACTCGGCTCGGGCACGTCTTTGTTTTTGTAATTCACGGGCTTTGGCATCTGACGTTGCTCTGCAATCAAGTCATTGTTCGTGGGAGTTAGCTGCACATCGTCTGAAGCATACTAAGGCCTTAACAGGATATACCGCATGATGAGATACAAGCCAATTGGAACGGCAAATCCTGTAACACAGATTATAAACTGGGAAAATGTTTCAGAGTTCTCTCTCGTAGTGTGAAGTCACACTAAATCTACTTAGGATATATATAGCAGGAGATGGAAGCTGAGAGCATGTACTTGTTGCCATAGTCGATCTTGGAGGTGACTTTCTGCTTGAGTTCGGAGAGTTCGTCCTGTGGAAGAGTTCCTGACAGAATCTGTGATCGCCACTCGATGAGATCATAGATCATGTCACGAACGGTATTAAACATCTCACGCTTGTCACCCTGTGGAACACACACACAAACACACTACTTAGTCTGTGCATCCAGTGCAATGAGGGCTAATTAAGCTGCCATGTTCGCTGTGACACAGCAGGAGTGTGAATTTTAATAAGAAGCAGCATGGTGAACCACACATGAACCTTCAGAAAAAAAAAATGTCATTAATTAAACTGACTAGCATGCACTTTTAGCCAAGATGATGCACAGGCCACTGTGTATTAGGGCTGTCAAAATGTTTTAATAATAACATTCGGAGGGTCCTTACAGAATTGCTTAAAATACAATTAGACGATTGCCTCACGTGTTTCCCATCACCTTCTTATTTCAACTCGTCACATCGCTATTAGTCCTGAATTGCCCCGTCCCAACTTTTTTCGCAATCATAAATTTCTAAATAAACATTTACCTTCAAAAAAAAAAAAAAAAAACACGACGCAGTTGAATAGATAAAACATCAAACACCTTCTCTACAGACGTTTTTGGTTTAAATGCAAGTCAAAGTACATTTACAAAATCACTCCTGTTTATTTTCATTAGCATTTCCCACACCGTCCCAACTTTTTCGGAATTGGGGTGGTCAGATCTGGTATATTAACGCGCCTAAAACGTTCTACTGCTACAGACTGAAGAGACATTAAGAGCAGCATGAAACCCAAGCAGAGGATATTACTAAAATTCTATCATAAGCATCAATGACGAGATGCATTTTTGTGTTCATTTATCCATAGAAATATTAGTCACTCATATTTAGCTCAATTTCTTAGAAAAATAAAAGTCATTCAGCGCGCACACACAAGCCGAATCTTAAATGGCTTTTTATGCTGAGCAGAGTGATGCGTGTTTAGTGAGGATTTAATAGTGAAATTGCGCACACACGGCACAGATAAATAGCTTATATTCCACTCGTACATCCTGATTTCATGACCTTTATTTAATATCTGGTGCCGTCATTTTCATTTTGTAGTAACTCGAAATACACGCACAGTCTAATATTCAGAACATTAATCATGAGTTAAATATAAAGAGTAAAGATGAGTAAATAGTTTTAATGAAACAATGTTCAAATTCATTCAGAGGACGCGCAGCTTCACAGCTTTCGTTTTGTGAGCATCAGCCACTACTTCAGTGGTACACACTGTACTTCGGCCAGCGCTTACTAATGACCCAAAGACTTTTACTCACCACATACAAGTCCCTCCAGATGGACGCCCATTCTCTCAGAGTGGTGGTGACCTCATGCACCAGAGGCAGCTCTGTGGGAATGACCGTCTCCTTTGGTCTAACATAATGGAGAGTATTATTGAGGAATGAAGAGAAATAAGACAGAACAAGAGAATGGTACTTCATTAAACTATAGGACAACAGATATGTTAAAGCTACCATTTACATACGCAAGCACAAAATCCCGCCGCAAAACAATTCTGCGATAAGCGCGTGCTTTACATATAAATTTGCACATGCTCAGGCTGTGTGAGAAGCATCTCTACAGAGTACACTGGGCTCATATCCTCAATCTTGTGTTAATAAAGAAAAGTGCTCTCTACGTTATTAATCCTGACCTTCTCTGCATGGCACATTCAGATCATTTCGGTCATGTTCGAGGACAGCTGCTCTGAAACCTGCTCTCAATCAGCACGCCCGTTACTCACTCACTCACTCCCTCCCTCAACACGTAGTAGCACTATTACAATCAAAGCTCCGTGCTTCAAATGCTTTTTTTTCCCCTTTTTCTTCCAATCATTCATGAAACAGGGAGATGATGCGCAAGTGGGTTAAAGTGAACGTCTTCCAGGGCAGAACGATAAAACTCTCTAGGAACGATCACACTTTGACTCTCAGACAGTGAAAAGCATTTAAAATAATGAGAGCTGAAGGTGTTATCCACATACCTGGTGTGCTTCTCATATAATACATGATTAAACACAGAAATGTTCCCATAGATTAACTTTAAACCGTAATATTTATCTTAAATACGATACACTCTAACTGGCACCCTGTCCAAGGTGTACCCCGCCTTGTACCCGATGCTTCCTGGGATAGGCTCCAGGTTCCGCGACCCTGAAGAAGGAGTAAGCGGTAGAAGATGGATGGATGGACGATACACACTATATTACACGGACACGATATCTAGTGCCGGTTACGTTTTATTATTTATGCATTTTATGCAACTGCACAATTCGCGCAAAAATCCCTTAAAATTCTCCTAAAGGGGAGTCATTTTCTCCCTAATATAACAGGGGATGAGCCAACTGACATGTTGATCGCATCATTGATGATCTCGCGTCAATAAACACCAGTGACCCAGTTCCATTGCTCACTGGTGTTTACACACCCATACCACAACACTTCCTCCACATGTTTGACAGATGACGTGGTATGCTTTGTATTGTGAGCCCTCCATTTCCTTCTACATGCTCTTCGCTTCCCATCATTCGGGTTCATCTTGGTTTCATCTGTCCAAAGAATATTGTTCCAGACCTGGGCAGGATCTTTTAGATGTCTTCTAGCAAAGTCTAATCTGGCCTTTCTGTTCTTGAGTGTTACACGTGGTTTGCATCTTGAGGTAAACCCTCGGTATTTAAATTCACGATGGCATTTCTAGATTGTAGACTTTGACAACGATATGCCTACGTCCTCCGGAGTGTTCTTGACTTGGCTAGATGTTGTGAAGGGGATTTTCCTATTTCCTATTATTTTCCTTCACTATTTGTCTTCTGCAGTCTTCCAGGCCTTTTGATGTTGCCGAGCTCGCCAGTACATTCCTTTTTTTTTTTTTAGGAATGCACCAAATTGTTAGTTTTTTTTTTGGGCTGGGCAACAAGGAGAAAACTATACACATACAGTACCTCTGGGGATAGAACACAATGTTCTGTATTCTACATTACATACGTACATTACACCACACAGAGCCTTCCATTTTAAAACTATATAAAAAATTTGGCCACTGATGGGCCACTAATTAACGCCTCACATAAAAAAAAAAAATTAATGAATGAACAAAAATTGAGGCACCTTTAAAATGGTGGGGGGGGAAAGGCACAACTTACCCACTGCCTTCAACTGAGGCCTCTTTCAGGTGTATGTAACAGGCAGGAAATATGCCCTGCAAAAATATATTTATATATATTTATCATCATGTCTACACCATTTCAACAGAACCGAACAAAACCAAAAACCCAAATTAAACATGAGATCTAAAACGACTCCCGACTGAAACTCGAGTTCCTTGCCTAAACTAATAAATCGACTCCTCTCAGGCCCAGACCTCCTCATAAATCAGCTCACCTTTTTTGAGCGCCTCCTCAGCCGGTGTCCCCTGTACCAGCCTGCAAGACAAGATGTAATACATTACTGATATTGTAAACAGCTGTGATTGCATTATGCTGAATGTGCATCTCATTACCGGCGACACAAACTCTCATTCCTACGCACAACAGAGAGCTCGGATTTCCCCGTATCCGGGGGATGTGTTTAATAAATCACTCCGTGACATGATCTCTGAGGCTCTGTACAAAACATTTAATGCTAATAATTTTTTTTTTTTTGCAAATAGTATGTGCTTGGGGCCCAGCATGCTTATGCACAACAATTAAATAATGCCTCGATAGAGGGAGACCGTATTTGACAAAAAAAAAAAAAAAATGGATACTTTTGAGGGGAAATTATTAAAAATGTCAAGTTTTGTAAAATATGTGGCTGCTCACGGAATATGACCAACTCCCATCTCACATGCTACGATGGAGTGAAGGCATTAGTCTCGTTGACAAAGAAATATGACTCCATTTTCCCAGAATGCCAGTGGTGTCAAACCTGAGTGAATCCATCAGAGGCATACAGAAAGAGAGAGAGAGAGAGAGAGAGAGAGAGAGAGAGAGAGAGAGAGAGTGTGTGTAAAACTCACCTTCATATGTCTCCAGTATATGTACTGTGTCTCCAATCTGCAGCGAAAGCTCCTCCTCACTGCGAGCATCATAGTTATAAATGGCTGAAAGACAGAAAGAGAAGAATGAAATTAGCTACACATGAGGTACACTGCACCACAACACTAGCACATCACCATGAAGGCAAGCAGGATGCACAGACCTAAGCAAGTCCAGTGGGTTTTATCCTAATTCCTCTATAGAACTTCCACACACTGTACCGAAATGTTTCATTCAGACCATGGTACATGTAATGAAATAGCAAGATACACCGGGTTGCACAAAAAGCAAACACACGACAGCATGACACGAGTACAAAATGTCCAATAAATACTCAGGACCCTCAGGACAGTGCACAGTAACTAGACAGGACAACAGAAGCGTATTGGACGGGAGAACAGCAGCACATAAGGGTGACGACACGGGTGTGACCTTTCCTCTCCCTCTTTTTTTTGTTTTTAAGATTTCTGCCTTGCACTGAAGTTTTTCATATCAAATGCGTTCATTAGATGAATCGACTCGATATAAAATATCTTCTCATTCAAGCAATAGAAGTTATTTATGCCCAAATCCTATAGCGGCCTGACCTTTCTTAATGACCTGACCTTTCCTAATAAGGAAATCATTTTAAAACTTTGAAGAAAGAACAGTTTATACATATAAATCATTACATGGCTTGGCGTCTCATTACTTATCTGCTTTATTAATTCCTTAAACCCTAAATCGCAGACTGCGCTCCTCACAGTGTAATCTGTTAACTGTTCCACAAACCCGCTTAAAATCTCTGGGTGACGGGGCTTCTTCCGTCCCTCGGGGAAGCTCAGACCTTTGACATTTTTAAAGCTCAACTCAAGACTTACTGTTTTTAAACTTGCATTTGACTGCTGATGTCTACTTTTTATCAACATCATCATCAACTTATATAACTTTTTCTGTGTACTGCATATTTTGTGTACAGCGCTTTGAGAAGCTGCTTCTGAAGGCGCTCTATAAAATAAAGTTCATTATTATTATTTTACCGATTTGTTCAAATGCACAACATTACTTTAAATAATGAATAAAGTAATTGCTGGTGAAATTTAAAAGCAGGTTAAAGGAAAGTGGATCTACTCGGTTTGGCCTGTTTTTGGACAAACTTGCTATTTTATGGACTATTGGCTGGCTTTTGTCACACAGACCTGGAAACCAGATTAGCTAATCTCATATACAAAAGGCAAAAAAAAAATTTTTTTTTACAAATATTATATTATATAATGCACAGAAATTTTACATTTTGTATTTGCAAGATGCTAGCCTAGAGCTGCTAAGTTCAGATTCATTCAATTCTTGAAATGAATTTTTAAAAAACTAAGAAAAAAGTTATTAAAAAAAAAAAAAAAAAAACACTATTTGAAAATGTTTGTTTTTTTACGTTTTTTTAAAAGAAATCTTTCGGCCAAGTGCATCCTGAATTTCCGGTTTCAACCCAGAATTTTCCTTTCGGTGCATCACCGTTACAATAGCATTACAGTTCACATACAGTTCTGTGAAACCCATTTAGATTTCTTCTGTTTTTAATTTTAGAAAACAAAGGTGACCCGAGTGAACACACAATATAGTTTTTGCTTCTTTTTTTTTATTGAAACAAACAAACGTATCCAACACCTACCACCCATTTGAAAAACTAACTGCCCCCTTAAACTTAAAATCTGGTTGTGCCACATTTATCAACAATAACTGCAACCAAACACTTCTGATAACTGGAGATCAGACTTTCACAGCACTGTGATGGAAATTTGGCTCACTCTTCTTTGCAGAACTGCTTTAGTTCAGCCATACTGGAGGGTATTTGAGCATGAACTGCCCATTTAAGCTCCTCCCACAGCGTCTCAATTGGTTCAAGTCGAGACTTTTACTAGGCCGCTCCTAGTAATGGCTCTCACTGTGGTTCTATGGAGTCCGAGAGCATTTGAAACAGCTTGGTAATCCTTCCCAAACTGATGTATTTCAATCACCTTCATCCTCGTCGTTTCTGGAATTTATTTCAATGTGTGTGTGTTACTGGGTAAGACCTTTTAACCAGCTTCATGCTATTAGTTCATGCTATTTAAGCGTCGATGAGATTGAACAAGGTCTGCAGTAATCTATTCCAGCCGAAACCCATTATGAATGCAGTTTCACAGATTTGGGGAATTAGTAACTGCGGGGGCAAATATATTTTCCACACAGGCCCATTTGGTATGGGATAACATTTTTTGTTTCAATAAACATCATTTTTACTCAGGTTGCCAGATATTTATCTTAGAGTTTGTTTTCATTTCCGACACAATTTAGTAGGAGATACGAACAAAAACAAAAGAAATCACAGGACTGTAGTGAAGGGAGTAAGAGAGTGATTTCAGACCAGGCTTTAGTGTTCACCCAGCATATATTCCAACACAGCAGGCATGATTAATTATACACGCTAAAACAAGTTAAAAACATTAAACAATTTCTGCAGCCATGTCACTTAAATAAGCAAATTCCGACCCCTATCCCCCTACGACCCCCCCTATTGTTCATCAAGCCCTTCCCTCACACTCTCAGGGTCTACAGCTCAGGCAGGCACACTGAGCAGCTTCATGACCATAAGGTGTCATACAGGGACCAGGAGCAAAACGGATATCCTTGAGACAAGCAAGTTGACTTACTAGCCAATTGGTTAGAGTCTACACTCCAACTGCTAGCCACTATTTATGACAGCTACCCTTAGGCCCTTAATTAGTGGCTGGTTTCTGACCACAGGGCAGCTGAATATTTCTGGTGGAAGACTGCAACCTAGCACTGATACTGATGTGTATTTATTTATTTATTTATTTTTAAACAAAAAAAATAAATAAAAAAATAAAAAAAACTTCACCACAACTGTTATTCCCAATACACTAGTTTCTCTCCCTCTGATTAATTGTTTCCCTAGCTTATTACTTTCTAGGTGTACATTACTAACTATACACCCGCCCCCCCAACCATTCTCTGACCATCATTGCAAAGCCACGACGCAGATGCAAGACTTCTTTTCAGCCTCCCAAGTTCTCCCACAACACCCCATTCAGCAGCTCTGCATTTAGTCATCCGACATCCTATATATCAGTATCGGATTTAAACCACAGTCACCCGAAGGCACTAATCAATCCCCGCTCTCCACCGCATTTCCTTCGAAACAACAAGCACGGCTCCACCTCGTACCCTGGTACGAAGACGTCTTGCATCACCCTGGCATCCAAGTGGTGGTACAACCTTTCCCTGGCTATCCAGACAGTCCGTCAATCTGTCTTCAAATGAAGACTGAAGCCCCACCTCTTCACTAAACACCTAAAAGAGCACTTCCGATAAAACCAAAATGAACACTAGGACTGCTTTCTTGCTGTGCTATCTACTCTTTAAAGGGTTTAAGCCTGAGAGTATTCTTGATTCTGACCTATTTGTACTAGTGTGAGGATATGTTTCGGATGGACACGACAAAGGACTTCTCTACGTCTACGTCGTTCTGGATAATGGTGGATGTGAAATGCTGTAAAAGTAAACGACCACCATGGGGCCCACCGCTAATCTGGACCACTCATATTGTCGGTCCACTTTGTAATTGTAAAGTTACTACACCCTTCATCAGTGTCCAGTAACCACATCATTTAATCCAGCAGTGCCACTCCTCCACAGATCATACAACTTTACATATAAAGTGACCGATATGGTGGGAGTAACGGTCAACGAAACGGATACACAGTAGACGTACATAATAAGGTCGTACCTTCAAGTGTGTAGAAATGTGGGTCCACTTTATTTACTCAAATGATTTTATCCCGCTCTCTAATCATCAGAGTTAGAACTCCAAGCCTCACACCCACACAAGTATGATACGGCCACTGAACAGAGTATTACATTAGATGAGTGAGGACACCATTACAATAGCACTCGTATAGAGTAACCTTTTACCCCAGAAACACACACTTTTCTGGTTTTCTTTATTCACTCTCAGTCAGCTCTCTATAAAACGGCAGAGAACAGCAGACAAAAACCAGCTCAGTCAGCAAGCACTAAAGACTTAGTTTCAAACAATAAATTCTACACCAGCGCCGTGAAGTTACAAGCAATAAATTCCAGTCATGCGCTGGAAAATCCTCAACAAACCATCATCACCAATAACACTCCAACTCACTCTTATACAACATAAAACAGTGGCACAGAAGTCTTACTTGCAAACTCCAGACAATTAAAAAGTCAAATGTCAACAAAATAAGTGTAATTTCTTCAATGGGAAGAGCTACCAAAATGATCAGTCAATAAAGGAGTAAAACAACACACGTCTTACCAACCTTGTGAGGATGCTCCATTGACACCATACAGATAATTGCTACACCCAAACCTAACCTTAAGCTCAGAAAACAAAAGGAAGTGCAAGTTTTATAAGGAAAAAATTATATATATATATATATATATATATATATATATATATATACATATATACACACACATACAGTGTCCTCATGGGGATCAGCCAAATGTCCCCAGAAAAACAAAACCATACCAGACATAAGGTCCCCATCAACATATAAATACATACCCATGCCTACCTTCCCATCCATAGCTTATACTTGGGTGGGGCGTCCAAGTATATCGATGACTGCACAAATGTATTTCAGCACATATAAATTATTTACTCCGTTCCGAGAAAAGGAGCATGCGTTTTCAATTAGGCCATGACATGACACGGCTCAGGGTCAGAGGAAGACGAACGATGACGAGCTGAGAAGCGGATAGACCTGGACAAGATTCGCAAAGTAATCTCGCTAAGGACACACACTGTGCTCCAATTGATTTTTATATAACTAGAAGATACATATGCCAAAATAAAATATACAAATATAAATGCCATAAATGTTGTGCATTTTGTGCCTTTGATAAAATGTCCATCTTGTGAAAACTGGACTAGTATTTGAGCAGAAATTCATTCCTACAGTCCCATCAGGAGCGCGTGTTTCAGCATGCAGGAGACAGGAAACTCGGCAGTGAATAGGCTGAATCCATCACCCGCCTGAGTCCAGTGTCCAGCAGGCAACACTGAAATCTAATCAGCACAGTACACCACCTCCACCGTGTCTCCGTTCCAGCAAGGGGCCTTCATTTGTTCTTCACTTCTTTTGTTCTTCTGCCATCCTGCATCTTACTATTTATCCCGACGCATGCAGAGATAGTGAAAGACACTGAGACAGACAGACAGAGAGAGACAGAGAGAGAGAGAGAGACACAGAGAGAGGGGACAAGCAAGCAAGGAAACATGAACAATAGAAAAGGAAAATGACTTCAGTGTGGCACTGACGAGAAGAATACAAGAGGAAGAAAGAAAGAAAAGAAAAAAACAACAATAAAGGGTGACTGATATGGAAAAGAGCAGAGGGGACATCCCTCATGGTTCTTCAGAAAGTGCTTTCGGAAAGAATTTTAAACACTCCAAGACAACCAGATTTATAATAGTGTGGAAAATAATCCAATCACCTAAGATCATTAGCAATAAAATAAAAGACAGTAGCCATTTGAACATCTATCCATCTAACTCACTCGCTCTCTCATATATATTACATTACACATACACACGCACACACACACACACATACACACCTCAAAAAATAAAGGGAGCACTAAAATAACACATCCTAGATCTGAATGAATGAAGTGGATGGAGCGAGACATGATGTCCCAGATGTGCTCAATTGGATTCAGGTCTGGGGAACCGGCAGGCCAGTCCATAGCATCAATGCCTTCCTCTTGCAGGAACTGCTGACACACTCCAGCCACATGAGGTGTAGCATTGTCTTGCATTAGGAGGAACCCAGGGCCAACCGTACCAGCATATGGTCTCACAAGGGGTCTGAGGATCTCATCTCGGTACCTAATGGCAGTCAGGCTACCTCTGGCGAGCACATGGAGGGCTGTGCGGCCCCCCAAAGAAATGCCACCCCATACCATTACTGACCCACCGCCAAACCAGTCATGCTGGAGGATGTTGCAGGCAGCGGAATGTTCTCCACGGCGTCTCCAGACCCGGTCACGTCTATCACATGTGCTCAGTGTGAACCTGCTTTCATCTGTGAAGAGCACAGGGCGCCAGTGGCGAACTTGCCAATCTTGGTGTTCTCTGGCAAATGGCAAACGTCCTGCACGGTGTTGGGCTGTAAGCACAACCCCCACCTTTGGACATCGGGCCCTCATACCACCCTCATGGAGTCTGTTTCTGACCGTTTGAGCAGACACATGCACATTTGTGGCCTGCTGGAGGTCATTTTGCAGGGCTCTGGCAGTGCTGCTCCTGCTCCTCCTTGCACAAAGGCGGAGGTAGCGGTGATGCTGCCGGGTTGTTGACCTCCTACGGCCTCCTCCACGTCTCCTGATGTACTGGCCTGTCTCCTGGTAGTGCCTCCATGCTCTGGACACTACGCTGACAGACACAGCAAACCTTCTTGCCACAGCTCGCATTGATGTGCCATCCTGGATGAGCTGCACTACCTGAGCCACTTGTGTGGGTTGTAGACTCCGTCTCATGCTACCACTAGAGTGAAAGCAGCGCCAGCATTCAAAAGTGACCAAAACATCAGCCAGGAACATAGGAACTGAGAAGTGGTCTGTGGTCACCACCTGCAGAACCACTCCTTTATTGGGGGTGTCTTGCTAATTGCCTATAATTTCCACCTGTTGTCTATTCCATTTGCACAACAGCATGTGAAATTGATTGTCAATCAGTGTTGCTTCCTAAGTGGACAGTTTGATTTCACAGGAGTGTGATTGACTTGGAGTTATATTGTGTTGTTTAAGTGTTCCCTTTATTTTTTTGACTACCTGCTTGCCAATTACAATAGAGGATGAATATACAAAAAAAAAATAGATGGGAGAGGCCACTCTATATCCATGTTATATTTACATGCTGACAAAACAGCCGACATGCCTCAGTACAGTGATCTGTCTGAGGATACACGGGGTGCAGGATCACCCGAACTGGGCAGCTGAATATTAGAGAATTTTTTTAAATCAGGCAACAGTTTTCCGGTCTTCAACTGTCCCATATTGTGAGCCTGTGCTCACTGAAGCCTCAGATTCCTCTTGGTTGACGGAAATGGAACTCAATGTGGTCTTCCGCTGTTCCGCCTCGGGGTTGGACATCTATTTCCATCCGGAGATGCTTTTCTGCTCACCATGGTTGAAAAGATCGGTTATTTTCGTTACTGTAGCGTTCCTATCAGCCTCAAAAGGGCATTTTCGAAGCTCACTGGATGTTTTCTGTGCAAACTCTACAGACTGTTGCGTCAAGATCTTGAACTGTATCTGCATGATTTTTATGCATTATGCTTAATGAACTAATCAATCAATCAATCAGCTTACTGAAAGGTAGATGTAATCATAGTGTAGACCTGATGGGCTTTAAAATGCTCGTTATACTGTTTATTGCCATATATTAAGATTAACAAATTATATTAGATGAAACAGACTAGGATGGTATAAAACCAAAAAAAAATTTCATCTTATGGAATAAGAAGAGTCTATCTGTGTTTGGCCTAGGTTCAAAAATCTACTTCCTATTCGTCTAAGAAAGATTTTCAATGTAAATCTAAACCAACCGAAAAGTCGTTGAACAGAAAATGAAGATTTGAACTGCAGGGTTCCAATGTCAAAACTTTATTATTCAGACATGAACTTACAATACGCGGGTCACGATATTAGTACATGGTATCAAGCACACGCTGCCGTTCATAAACCTCTCAAAGTGGCCAAATGATGTAATATACCTCAGAAAGACAAACGGGCACTGTTCACCTGCACTACGGATGGAAAAGGATCCTGCGTAATTAGCCGCAAGTGCTCAGCTTACTTACACACACACGCCCACACACTCGCAGCTGCCTCATATTAGCTCAACTCAATAGTGATGTGATTAGAAATAAAAAGTGAGGCTGGCAAAGAGGCTAATATCCAGCTTTAATCCATGTGCATATATGTGCAACAGGTTACTGAGAAGGAAAGGGGGGGTAAAACGTTCACCACCAACCGAGAGGATCAGAGAGGAATAAAAGAGGGCGCAGAGAATGAGTCTTAGGAAGAGAGTGGGAGAATGTGTGTGTGGTGGTTTGGCAGTATGAAGAGCTCCCTGAAGCCTCACAGCTCTCGAGTGGCACTGTGCTGCCCAGTCTCCACATAGAAAAGCACCATTTCACCCGCCACGGTGGCTCTGAATGAACAGCGCGCATTGAGAAGCCTGCAGGAATAACCTAGTGGCAGGATTCCCTGTGGCAGCGCGGTCTCTTAGCCTGTCTCTCGATCTCTCTTAGGCCCTGTTTATTTTAGTGCGTTTTCGTTTGAAAACGCAGAACTTGTGCGACAGTTTCGCCTGTCGTCTACACTACTCCAGCTTTTTCGGACCCGGAAAATGGAGACTTTAGGAAACGCAGAAGACGCCCCATTTTAGTTCGACAACTCTGTGCTCGCGCATCAGTGTAAACAGACCAAAAATAAGCGGGCGTGGCTTCGCCCACATTCGCCCCCAGATGGAGTCCCCCTGATGCCAGCTTTGCTGACATTGTTGTCATTCCTAGCAGCCAGTGTGCAGTTAAATTCTGTATTTTGCAATACTGTAGCTGCCTACATGCGCAAGGGGCGAGCTATGATTACAGCGATCGGCGTAAGCAATACATGCAACGTCGGTTTGTTGTGCCCGTCAGTGGCTAGCAACCAACTTCCTGTCTACACTTGTATGCGCATGCCCAGTGTACATGAACGGTCATGTGACATGTATGTTCGGTCGTGTCGTGTGGACGGAGATCGTTTCTGAAACACCAGCATGGACGAGGATCGTTTTCATTTTAAAACGAAAACGCACTAGTGTAAACAGGGCCTTTTTTTATTACACACACACACACACACACCAGGAGGCTCAGTCAGTGGTCATAACACTCCAAGAAGGCCACTGAAAATCTCCAATAAGCCAAACTCACACACTGCATGACCCATGCTGGCTCAGAGAGAAACACTATTAGAATCCACTTACAGCTTTGTAAAGGCTGGACATCACCGCTCAATCACAAAAATAATAGGAAATAATGTCAAGGAGCAATAAAAATCAATCTAAAACCTGGACAGCCTGTAAGAGAAATACTCACTCCTGAAAAAGACTCAGAATTATTTTTAGACGAAACAATGTAATTCTAAATTCAATACATGCCGCCCTAGTACACACCCTAATTTATATCCAAAATAAAAATAAATAAAAACAAAACAATAATTGCACTGAAACAACATGCATTCAGCTATTTAAAGGAAGAAACAAAAGTTACAAGACTGTTATAGTATCTAATGGTGTGTATATCCATGTTAAAGCATCCAATAAGTATTAATAACAGGAACAGCTTTGGTTAATGTTCCCATCTATCAGAATGGGAAGAAAGTGTGATCTCGGACTCTTTATTAGTGCCAGATGGGCTGGTTGGAGTATTTCAGAAACTGCGGACCTCCTGGAATTTTTCCCACAGACTACAGTCTCTAGAGTTTAAACAGAATGGTACGAAAACATCGAGTGAGCGACAGTTCTGTGGGTGGAAACGCCTTGTTGATAAGAGAGGTCGGAGAAAAACAGACTGATTGGTTCGAGCTGCCAAGAAGTTTATAGTAACTCATACAAGCACTCTTTACAACCGTGGTGAGCAGAAAAGCATCTCAGCACACGCAACACAACACATCAAACCCTGAGGTGGATGCGCTCCAACAGCAGAACATCGTATTGGGTTCCAGTCCTGTCAGTTCCAGTCCAAGAACAGGAATCTGAGGCTATCATGGGTAGAGACTCAGCCAAACCTGTGAAACCCCGACATGTGACACTGCCACTGCAATGCAATTTCTTCTTCAGCGTCAAATTTTTTTTAGTTATTTTTTGGACTGATTTGCACTCCTGATCCAACACAGCAATTGTCTGGATTTTGTACAAACCACAATGCACATCATGGTACATAATTTTGCCAAACTGTCTGCAAAACAGTAGGAAAATAAACAACAAACAAACATTTTTGTTTATATTAAATATTAAACTGAGTTTGACGTTATGTTTCTTTGATTCCTACCAAGACAAGGAAGAATAATGTTTTTTTTTTCATCTCCAATCAAGAACATCCATTCAGTACCATTAAATTAGTAATTACTAGAAACGTAAAATACACATCACATCACAATACCAAGGATATACTTTATATCGATATATCGCCCAGCCCTAGCGTACTGTTGGGGCTAAAGCGTCAACAGTACGCTGGGGTGCGCCAATCGGGAAAGGACTTCACGAAGGGGAAGCGCCATAACCAGATCTGACTAAATATAATAAAAATGGCCACTCACGCAACGCAGTGAGAGGCTGCCAGACAATGTGCAAGTGATCACATAAGATATCATCAGATTTTCTGAAATGGTTCAAGCACCATTTAAGCATGGTTCTTTTTTGAAACATGAAAAATCCCTACAGGAGATAAAATCGTGACACTCTGGACACATGAAACGACCAAATTTAGACATGATTTAAAATAAAATGAAGAAAAAAAAACATCCGTTTAACACGCTCATAACTGTACAGTGCAGACGGCTGAAATCCTACGATCTGACACACACAATGTAGAACAGAAGCTTGTGACAGCATTGGACTAGTGTTACAGACACAACAAGACAATGTAAAATGTGAAAACACATGCCCTTGTCTGGAATTTGGAAAAATCAGACTCCCAATTGCTTGAAAAAGCCCCGTTTTATATTTTAAACCCATCACACACTTTAACTGACATCAATTGCAGACACCCTGCAGCTTACATCTAACCCGACCTGTGTGACAGCAATGAGGGGGGGGGGGTGTTATAGCCTGTGGACAGGAACCTGCAGTTATTCCTGTTTAGTCTTTCTTCTAATGGGAGCTAATTGGAGGCTGCAAGGCTGAGACACAGGCTTGAGAGTTTTTAATGGCCTCTTGCAGAAACAAAAGAGCTCACTAACTTCACAGAGCGCCACAGGTCCCTGTTCCCACATTAAATCAATTCCATTCAGTAATCCATCATGTTTATCTGTACAGCTGCTCAGATAGCACTGTTGCAATTAACCTGGCATTTAATAGTACACAAAGCGAAGGACCAACAAGGTGAGATGAGGATGGAGTGGACGGACGTGAGGTGAAGAGAACGTCAGCGTACGACCGACTAAAAGCATTCTTCTCGGCGAGGCAGAGAGGCGGCTGCCAGATCTCCGGCTGTGTTCTAACGAGCGTGGTTCTTTTACGCTCAAACAGGCAGGCTGTGATATTACAGCTCGCTGTCAGGGATGGGGACACCAACAGAAGAGTGCTTAGACTGCTTAAGCACATAGGAAACTCCCGCCCCGGCATTACATACAAGCTTTAACTTGACCTGTACACAGAAAGATATATACAGCGCATTATTCCATTTCAGGGTAGACAGGTCTGAAGACACTAAAACCCACTGCTTCAACCCATGCTCCAGAGACTTAACTGCTTCACATCAGGAAAACAGTAAGAATGGCCAAACCATAAACTTTTGAGCAGCTACTAGAGTTTACAAGAGGCATCAGTTGTTCCATGAGCCGTGGGTGGGGCATCTGAGGCTGAGACTAGGTTCTGGCTAACAGATATTTCAGCGTTCTTGCCTTGCTAGTGTCTGAGCAAATTCCTAGCTTCTTCTCTGCTATGGCCTGCTCTGAATGCAGCCTGAGGAACCTGAAGACGACAATTAAAATATCTGTACACGTTCAGACAAAGGTCTTTCATCCGCTGATAAAAACGCATTCCTCTTGTGATTAAACAGAAGACTTCACATGGATAAATGTCTGTCTGGTCTATTTCTTTAAAATAGGACCAAGTTCTGATAATAATCTATAGTTCTATAAATGTGTAGAGTGTTTGTCGTTTTTTTTTTTTTTGGTGATCTCTGCAGCCAAAAATGCTCGCTTTTGTTGCGGCTTTTTTCAAACGTTGCAGCGTTTTTGTGCCTTCTATTAATTTTTTTTGCAGAAAACTACTTCAATTGCCGGAATTGAAATTGCACATGATTGTTTTGCACGGCCTTTCACAGTGGAGTTCTCGTGTTCGGCGCACGCGAATAGCAGAGATTTTTTTTAGCTGAATGAGCGTTGTGATGATGTCACACAAGTCTTGGCCAAAGTCCGCAGAAAATCTAACAAACGTTGATCACGTGCAAGCTCCTCTCAATATCGTGTGGACTTTGCTTGATTCTGCATTCTTTTCTGCGACCGCTAAATCGCAAAGTCCAAGAGGGACTGCCTAATTGCAATCATGTAGCACTGCGTGTACACACTCAGTAACCTTAGAAAACCTTAGTAAGTAAATACCCTAGCCTAAGACTGCGATTTTACTGTTTACCGGCACGGAAATGCAGAAATACACTTTGCTTTCGAAAGTTTAGGTCGAAATCCATTTTCAAACTCGGCACACATGGAAAAGTAACCACTATATTTTTCTGTACACGTCAACGCCTCTGAGAAGTTGCAAACCAATCTTCATGTTTCATCTCAAATGAATAGCTTAGTGCCTGAACATATCGCTCCCAACAGCTTCGGACTGTCTCAAGAACTCGCCCCAATCCTCATTGACTGAAATAAAAAGTTCTCTTCACTCATATATTCTTTAAGGCACGATTCGCTGCTGGTGAACACAGATGGGAATATTATGTTCATAACGTACACAGCTAATGCTTTTACCCAGGAAAGAGAGACGGCATAAATCAGAGCGCCGAAACAATACACTGTGAAAGGCATATTATTGCAGACTGCATTGGTACTGGGTATCGCTTCGTTTCCTCTTAAGGCGGCTAATGAATAGGAACCTAATTCGTTATTATCATTTAACATCTTACAGCGAGCAAAATGAGTCCCTAATACAATCGCAACGCCAGTAATATACATACTAGACAATTAACAGCTCTGAAGCTGGAGGCACTTGAGATAATAATGTCAACTAAAGATATACATAAGATTAAGAAGGAAACACGGTCTGAACGATTTGCCCAAAAAAAAAACCAACTGATCACAGCTACAGATTCCGCAGGATGAGTGTGTGTGAGTGAGAGAGAAGAGATAATGAGGGATATGAGATGAGATGTAATGGTGCGGAGGGGAGAGGGATGGGGGTGTCGGAGGAAAGCAACACACCATCCTTCAAACACAGAGGGTCATGGTTATAATGAATGGAGACGGGACAGTTTTCCCAAGCTCAGGGCATTTAACGCCCACACCAGTAACAGGACTGGGCCTGCAGAGACACAACACGTCAGCTAATGGGGTCTTCTCACTGCCAGGAGTTCCTGCAAACGAGCCAGTAAAACCAATTTTCACCCAAATCTGAAGAAACCTTCTAGAAAAAAAAAACAGCATAAGATAATAAATCGTAACAGTCTATACTTCTCAGACGTGTTTCTCGGTTATAAAGTTAGAGCTTTAGATACAGAAAAAGGAATCATGTCGCATAAATACGAACCATTTAATTGGGGGGGGGGGGTGTCATAAAAAGGGACAAATATTCAGGAACTCTTATTTAAACAATACATTAAAGTTTTAAAATCAGATTTAGTGAATTGGTTAGAGGATTGTGGAACGGCTCAAGCTTAGCGGGAATAACAGTCAGGACTCTGCGATCGCTCAGGAATCATCAGTCAGATCAGAACGACACGAATTAACCTTGTGCGGTTCTTTGCGTGTCCAAAAAACTAAATGAAGAACCACTCGAGCAGAGTGATAGGGCAAAATGTTCATTACTTACTGAGCTGGTATTAAGTCTTTTCTTAACCATGCACACTGTTCAATCCGCTTTAACAGGCCAATCACACACACACACACACACATTATAACTTCTGGGGTGTTTTCAGACAGTAGACAGTAGATCTGTGCTTTGATCCAAAACGGGGACTTAAATTGTTACAACGTTGTATTTTCTCTTGGGCTCGGTTCGCATTCACAAGGCAACATTTCACAGCGTACCAAAATGTGTTTATTTAAGGTCACATGTGACTAAACTGTCCTCTCATTGGTCAGAGAATGCCCGTTTATGTTTTGGGGTTCCACCCATAGCGGTCATCCTTCAAGATGGACAGACTGCAGCTCTGTGGACTTATTGTTGCTTTTGTTGAGCTGTAGTTATTATAATTGATCAGTTTGAGTGAGAATCAGTGTTTCGTGGAGTGATTAAAGCTCATCTCCATGAGACGCTCGCTTTGGCTCAAAGTTGAACCGCGATTCACGTTGAGAGCCGTTAGCAAAACAGACATGCTTTTTACGTAACGCGGTTCCCATCATGCATTGCTATACAGGTTGGCTCGTTAGATCGAATTGCTTCCTCACCACAAGTGAATCGCTCCAGGGTTCGGATCGTTCGGATTGTTTTGGTGCAGATCCGAGCACGATTGCCGTGTTCATGTGTCTAAACGAGCCGAAACGAAGAAGAAAATGCACCAGGTTCCAAAACAAACGCTCCAAATGAGGCAGGTGTGAAAACGTCCTTAATATCTCGTTTTGAATTTTTTTTGCATGGTCTCAAACAATATTCATGATAGAAAATGCTAAAAAGCTGTCTCATATACCAACAGCAAGACAGAAAAAGAGAATCAAAAGTCAAGGCCAAAACAGCATTGGAATAACAATGAGACACACACACACACACACACACACACACTCACAACCCTGCCAAGTGACACCCCAAGTCTTTAAATCTGACAGACTGAATCTGTTCGTACTCCGTCATCATAAACAAAAGCAGCAAGCATGCACGACAGAACAGACAACATACAAAAGGTTCATTTCAAAGAAATTTTCCAGAAGAAGAAAAAACACTCATGTATTATGCACACAGACAGATAAGATACTTCCCAGAAGTTAGCGTCCAATCTAAAAAGAAATTAAAGTATAACCACTCTGTGCCAAAAGAATTTGAATTTGTGCTTGTGTGCTGCATATTAAATAAGTAATCCGTGCTTTAAAAAAAAAAAAAGAAAACCATTTTTATACAACTTAAACTAATGAATTAAATTATACAGCATAAGCTAACATTAATTATACGTAGGTGTACCATATACGTGGGTAATACCACATTTTTTTCCAAATCAAGTACATGCACTTGGGGTTACTTGGTTCGTTCTTTAAAACATTAGCAAGCTGATTGTAAATTAAGCGCAACGGCCAGCTACATTAGTTCCTCTGGATTGAGCAGCGTTACAGTGGAGGATGGCAGGTTATGGAAAAGCTCGTCGATGACCGATAGTGGGTGATCATCTCTCGGTGAGAAAATATCTACAGATGAAGCTAGGTGAGTGAAAATAACAGCTGTAATCCAGTATGAAGTTCTTGACGATCTCATCACGCCGATTTTTAAGCTTAGGATTTTTATATATATATTTTTTAAATCAGATTACTTGAATTGCAAGAGGATGATGTAGTCGCTCGTCTCGATATTTTCCCAGAGCACGGTTTACTGTCTGCTTTGTTCGATTGACATTATTGATCGCAAAACTACTTTCAGAAAACACTAATACATTAGCACAACAGAGTAGAGTAGGCTTATTGGATACCATACGGATACCAATAAATGGATAAGGACCAACGCATGCATAATTAAAGGTATATTTGGTTCTGGTTTGGTTTTGATGTCTAGTTGGTTCTGGTTTGGGCAGTCGTAGCTCCGTGGTTAAGGATGTTGGACTACTGAGCAGTTCAAATCCCAGCACTGCCAAGCTGTCACTGCTGGGGCGTTCAGAAAGGCTCTTAACCCTCAACTGCTCAGTTGTATAAATGGAAGTCGCTCTGGATAAGGGTGTTTTCCAAATTCCATAAATGCAAATGATTCTAACTGATGCAGAACATCCCTCTTAGCCACAAGTTCAACACGATAAATTTTACTGCACCAATCGGCACACATCTGTAGAACGGCAACAGCATGGAAGTGGTAGACGGATGTTCCAGTGATTTTAGGATTGAAAGGTACAGCGCGTAATGAAAAGCTTGAGAGGTGTATGCAAGAACGAGAAAAGCAGATGAACAATTGACACATGATGTGGTAGGGTAAAGAAAGAAATGAAAGGCTTGGCACAGACGACCCCAGTCCCTACTCCATCACCTCTCGCTTCACTAATCTGCCAACTTTGCTCATCTCCACCCAGCAAGACACTGACAGACGACCTGAAAGATAGTGCTGACTGCACACTGACAGACAGGAGACACTAACTCAATTTCATGCGACTCACAGAACAGAAATTAGTGACAGCATCAATGAGAACTGCTTAACACTGCGAGACCCGATGCAGTCAAGCCCTCTTTTTTTCTTTTCTTTTCTTAATACAAACTGCTTTCCATTCTATCAAAGTGGTATTTCATCAGCAACCAGGTGCTAAAAAAAGGCATTATTTGGGTCGTATGGGGGTAAAAGCTGGTTCACACTTCCTGCCAAACAGACCGAAGCTTTCAGAAAATCCGAAAAAACAGAGACAGACAGCTAGCATTGAAAAGTTACTCTTCAAAACACAAGCATATGAAAATGCATCAAGTATAAATGGGTGAGAGCTCCTAGGAGCGTCAGTTTTGAGGAGTCTGAGGAAACGACAGACGCTGTACTGGTACCAAAATTATTACATTCAAGTCCCCATGAAATCAAAATTGAAGTTTTGTGGCTTTTAGTGTGAATATGTTCACCTTAAGATTGATTGTCCATAAGATAGTGTGCTCCAAAACAATGACGATTCACGTTTAAAAGATATATACGTTCAAAAGGTACAAACTCTCTCTACCACCAATACAGATCAACAATGTTTTATGGCATCGTTCTGCACATCAGATTTTCTGTACAATGGAATGTTTTGTAGAATGTGAAGTGTCCCGCGAACAACGTTCTAAAAATCCATGGTTCAAAAAGTCAAGTACGACTTAGCCTGGGTGGTGAGGTAAGTGTTGGTTGGTTAGGTAACTGCAGGCACTTTTCTCTGTTGAGTTGACATAAAGGAGCGAGCCATTTTTAAAGGCTGTTACAGACTTTTCTAATGTTTGTTGCCGACTAATTTCTAGCTTAGCTAACTGGATTTGAGAGTATTTTGCCAAAACCCGAGAAAACAGTAAAATTCTGGATCGTCTTCCTGAGAGCAAATCTGGATTAGATCACACCTAAAAACTGCAGCATCCGCATTTCATTCAAACTATTACTACAAGCTTTTGTAAGCCACTAAGGCCGTGGCTTTGTATTTTTTGTTTTTATTCCCCTCAAAACGAACAAGAACGCCGGCCAATTGGGTGAAGACTAAGCTATAAACGAACGGTTAGGTCAAATGGATCAAGAATAATGGTAAGAGCACTCATACGGAGTGGTACAGACGGAGAAATGTGGAAAAACGGCAACGTGGCCGGAATTTCGTTCGTTCATTCAGTTTTATAATGCTGAGAAGTTCTCAAACGAAACATATGTGGGGACTGACGATAACTAGTTACGGTACAGTTTTGGGTCTGATCCCAAATCTCTGTTCGTAGTGTGGTTTGTAGCGCCGGAGAGACGGATTCAAAAGCAGTACAGCGCACATCAAATTCCACCACACAAGAGTGAAATGAAACTGCGAATACGTTATCAAATAAAAAAATTTTACATACAACAAATCTACAATCTTGTCAGTGGCCACGATGAGCAGAGTCCTAGTGCATTCGTTTCACTATCAAAACGACATTGTGCGGGCTGAGGAGACATCAGAGAAGAAGAAGAAGAAGAAATTCCTTTTTCCAGTCTCATGAAATGGAGCTTTAAAATTTCTTCACCTTTGAGGATTTAAAAAAATGTATATATTATTATTTCATTTACAGTGAACTCTAAAGCTAGTGTAAATGCAAAGCAACACAACTGGGTAGTTGGGCATATTAGTCATTACGTGCATGTGTGATCAGGATAAATGTTATCAGGATGTAAACCAAACACAAGACGCATGGCATGACCAGTTGCAAACAGGGTGTGGAAACCTCCAGCTACTGTGCAACACTGCTCTAATGTTCAGACGTTCAGCAGCTCTTAGAGGCACTTGTGACAAAGAATAAACCAGATTTTAACCTTCAAGTCCGGAAATATCTCCGAAATATCCGTAAAGCTGCATAAGCTGCTAAGAGAAACGTTCTAGAAACTTCCTCAGCTAGACAGCAATGGAGTGATGTGCGGTCTCTTTGCACAATCCTGCTATTGTGAGCAATAAGAGGTGGTGAATAGACTCCGGTGACGCAGCCATGCCTCTGAATCATCATCATCCGTTGCCATTCATTGCACAGGCACAAAAAAAGCTATTACCAAGTAAATAAATAATATATAAACCTTGGAAAATATTCATTTGATTTTAAATCCTAGCATCATCTTGATTCCAATCACAATTTCACTCAATAAATAAAAACATGCTTTTTTTAATGCATTTTTTAAATGTTTATATCTACAGCTTACACTCCACAAACTGTCTCTTCAAACTTGAACAATGCTGAGCTGATGGTGACGGTACATCACTCAGTCATCTCCTTTATTCATTCTCACACAGGCCTCGTGTGTCTTTCTATTACACACGCACTGACAGCTAGCGTCATGATGCTGAGCTGCTCAGGCTTCTACACACACAACCGTATGACACGGCACGGTGTGCAGCCGTACACGTGCACGCACACACAGACGCGCACGGCCCCTCCTCAGTGAGGTCAGTGCTCGTCAGGGCCGCAGAGCCGTCATTAATCTTAGTCACGCGCTCTTATCACTGACATTCTCAACGCTGCCCTGACATTTCTCAGTGGACTGGTTAACTCCTTGCTATTGGTGATTGCTGTGCAAATTAGATTTAAGGGTCAACATTAGCTATGCATTTGGAAGCATCATGGATGAACATTAAGTGCGTTGCTTAACCCTTAACTGCATGTTGTTGTCGTGGCAACAATTAATATAATCTCCCTTTTTTTTAAATTGGTAATAATACACAACTTCCATTTCCCTATGTAACTCGAAAACGGGGGCTTTAAATTTGACATGACATTAAAAAATTATAATTCCATGTCACATGACCAGGAAGTGTTGTATGCACTTCCTTTTCTGAAAACACATGGCACGATGAAGGTCATCATCTGAAGGCTCGGAAAATGTGATTAATGTTTCGAATATTTAGGCAAAACTACCTGAAGGGAAAAATTGGAACACTACCCGAGATACGTTTACATTGATTTGTTTATCATTTAAATACAAGTTTATATATTTTGAGTATTTTCTTAAATGGTAAAATATAATTGTTGCCGTACGGCAACAACATGACACTAGCCTTCTCTAATAGTATATTTACATGTTTCACATTCAAAGTAAGAAAAACGGTTGTAATTTCAGACATTTTGCAATTTCACCTTATTTTCTAAATTTAATTTTTAGGAGAAAGAATTAAAAACATACTTTGCCCAAAACATGTTTGGATCAAATTTTTGCTGCTTTTTTTTTATAATTAATTCCTTTCTACAAGCTATCACTTTTACATGTTTACTAGGTGGCAAAAAAAATCTGCATGTGATACAGTACGATACTTTCCACCACTACGCACTGTTGCCAAACGGCAACAATTTACCCACCACCCTCCCGAATTTGTTTTTCCAAAACGTTTTAGATATTTGTATTACTTGAACTAATTCAAAGAATAAAAATACATTAAAAACAACAACATTCTTTAATGCAAATGTAATAATTCATGCACAAGGTTAAATACTACTTCAGTTTTACTGGAGTCGTTTATTTTTCGTCTTTGTCTGAATCCCAGATGCCACTATGTTTTGTTCATCCCTAAACAGGGTTATTACAGCTTCATGGTTAATCAAAGTAAGTCATGATGGACAGTATGTTACCTCACCTCATTGACGTTATTAAAACAACCATTTCTATCACTTCTGAAAAGCCCGGTCAACCTCTTTGAGTGCGCATAATGATTTATGGTAGGCCATTTGTGAGTGGGTGAGGAAAAATGCCGTTCGTTATTTCAGCTTCTTTAAAAACACCCCCCCCCCCTCCAAAAAAAAGTTAGGATGAGTCAGAAGGGAACGATGCGGAAGTGTGTGGTATTCATTAACAGCCATTTGCTTCCAACAAACAAAAAAACAAATAAATGGGCAAGCAGAGGAAAGGAAAAGATGACCATAAAAGGAGAAAGTCTACTACAGACAAAAATGTTTTTAACTACACTATCCAAAAAGCATAACCTTTAACCCTTTACTCTCTCACACATGCCAGGGTTGTGAACCTGCTACACTGCTACCTTTGCTACCTTCTCTAGCATGCTAGGAGTGAATAGTGACATATTGCGGTTACATTTATTCATTTAGCAGATGCTTTGTATCCAAATTAACTAACAAATGAGGAAATATAAGCAAAGCCATAGATAATGGTAAATGTGCACTTATATAGCGCTTTTATCCAAAGCGCTTTACACTGTGTCTCATTCACCCATTCACACACACTCACACACCAACGGTAGCAGAGCTGCCATACAAGGCGCTAGCTTGCCATCGGGAGCAACTTGGGGTTCAGTGTCTTGCCCAAGGACACTCCGGCATGTGGAGTCACCCGGGCCGGGAATCGAACCTCCAACCCTACGATTAGTGGACAAGCCACTCTACCAACTGCTTAGTGAATAGATCAAGCAGAGATCTACTAATATTGGCGCCCTTGGTAAATAAGAGCAAAGAAGGCTGTGAAAACTTTATCATTTAACTTTGATATTTTGTTCCAAAAAATAAAATAAAATAAATACTCTACCCTCGTGGATAAACAATTGCAAACAAAACAGATTTATATATAAAAAAACTTGTTAAATATAGGTGTGCAACAATTATTGGCACCCCTACAAATTCATATGAGAAAAATATATTTGAAGTATATTCCCATGGATAGGTTTATTATTTATTTATTTACTTACTTATTCAAGTACACCTGGTGACTAGGAACAGGAAATTATTCAACCATGACTATACAGGGGTATAAATATGAGGAAACACATAGGACAAATTCCTTTAGTCATTCATAACAATGAGTAAGCACAAGAGACATAGCTGTGATGAGCAGCAACAAAAGGTTGTTGAGTTTCACAAAATGGGAAGTGTCTATAAGAACATAGCACAAACATTGAAAATGCCCATTTCCCCCATCAGGGCAATAATTAAGAAATTCCAGTCAACTGGAAATGTCATGAATCAACCAGTAAGAAGAAATGTGTCTGTATCGTCTCAACACACTGAAGAAGTGGCCAAAAAATCTCCAGGGATCACAGCTGGAGAATTGCAGAAGTTAGTTGTGTCTTGGGGTCAGAAAGTCTCAAAAACTACAATCCGAAGATCACCTATTTCACCACAAGTTGTTTGGAAGGGTTTCAAGAAAAAAGCCTGTACTCTCATCCAAAAACAAACTCGAGCGTCTTCAGTTTGCCAGACACTACTGGAACAAATCGGATCAGGTTCTATGGTCAGATGAAAACAAAATAGAACTTTTTGGCAATAAACACCAGAGGTGGTTTTGGCACACACAGAGAGGTAGACATATGGAAAAGTACCTCATGCCCATGGTTAAATATGGTGATGGCTCTTGAATGTTTTGGGGCTGTTTTCCTGCCAGAGGACCTGGACATTTTGTTAGGACACATGGCTTCATGGACTATCAAATATCAACAGATATTAAATGAAAACCTGACCGTTTCTGCCAGAAAGCTTAAAATGGGCCGTGGTTGGATCTTCCAGCAGGACAATGATCCAAAACATACATCAAAATCAACACAAAAATGGTTTATTGACCACAAAATCAAGGTCTTGCCATGTCCATCCCAGTCCCCTGACCTGAACCCCATAGAAAACCAGTGGGGTGAACTGAAGAGGAGAGTCCACCAGCGTGGAGCTCGAAATTTTGAAGGATCTGGAGAGATTCTGTATGTAGGAATGGTCTCCGATCCCTTAACATGTATTCTCAAACCTCATCAGACATTATAGGAGAGGACTCGCAGCTGTTATCTTGGCAAAGGGAGGTAGCACAAAGTATTTAACAAAAGATTTTTTTTTATATATAAACCTGTATTGTGTTTGCAATCGTTTGATATCCATGTGAGTATATATGTGAATGTTTCGAACAAAAGATCAAAAGGTTAAACAATAAAGACAATACATCACAGCCTTCTTTGCTCATATTTACCATGAGTGCCAATATTAGTGGAGGACACTATATACAGTAAGGATATATTATTGTATATACAGCATTTTCAACGCACAGGACAAATTCCAGCTCGGTGGAGAAGATTGATCAAAAGAAAATGAAGTGAAAAGTGCATACTCAATCCAATAATGTTGAATAGAATCCTAGAAAGAAGAAATCTAAACACCTCACACATAAATAATGCTTACAAACACACACCCAACCTACAATCCACCTTTATACACTTATTACTTGGCCACTTCACTCTCTGTGCCCTGATGCAAATCACCAGCCAGAGTGTCATCTAACTAACATTCACTGGCCACACTTCAGGGAGACACTAGAGTTCAGTATCAGTTCAGCTATGACACAGGGACATTCCACACTGCAAGTTATTCCAGCTCATTATGATTTATGCTTATCTACTAATTTCCCCCATTTATGCATGGTCATGTCTATTACTTAATGGCCCATCAGCCATCACTGTAAGCGATCAGTTCTCCTGGATGAGACTGTACAGCCTGTAGCAACATTACTGACAAAAACTGGCATGAGATCCAATTATAAAAGTCTTCATGCACATTGATTTCTATTACTGGGATTAACAAACATGAAATTCTTAAACTTTTTGGTAAAACGAGCTTTTATGCTGCTAGATATAGTAAAGGGGCTCTGAATGTATTCATGTTATACTTTATTTTTGGATACACTTATAGTACTCTAACATGCAAGTCGATAATTTCACTGGAAAAGGTCAATCTGGTTCTCGCAAAGTGCAACAATGTGCTATTTTTTCCCCCGTTTAACCAGACCAATATTCGCCATATATCAATGGCGTATGTGAGCTCATGTATGTGGAAGAGGGCAGATAGCACTTTCCTCTAAATGTGTTAAGTTGCCCTGTGATGGCTTCACATGCCTCAGAAGAAACACAAGTTAGCCTTCACCCTCCCAGGCTGGTAGCTGGGGAAGACTGGCTGGTGGGTGGGAATTAGTAGGTCCAATGACCAGTGATCCAATTAAGAAGAGAGAGGGGGAAATACAAAATAAAAAGAAAGAAAGAAATTTTTAAACATTTTTGTCTTTTATATAAATTTCTAGTGCTCTTTTTAAATCATTATTCCGTTGCTTTGTCTTATCAGAAATATTTGTAATGCTGACATTTTTCAAAAAGAGAATAAGATGGTGCTTGAGCCATAAAAGATGAACTACAATGTCTCTCACATCGATGCAGAATTTAAGAAGGAATCGTGACGTATCTAAATGGTGCGGTCGAATGGGAATGGAAGCCGTGAACATTCGCATGCATGATATTCTGGTGTACCGTCTCACCGAACGCTGACAATTCAAGTGTTTATATGCTGTTGCTAGGCAACCGGGAAATAGGGATTCTAAGGATTCAAAAAGCTAGCTAACAATTGCCAATGATGTTGCTAGATGGCATTTTTTCTACAGTTAGTGTAAAGACTGTTGGGAATGATACCGATTGGGAAGGTCAGCTGTCCCCTCAAGCGTGTTGGCAAAATCTTAAGACAAGACTCCATGTGACTAAATTTACAATGAAATTACACTTGGCATAGACTGTAGACTGAACTACATTGGGATTTGACATATTGAGAAAGATCATATCTCCTTGCGGTTCTCGCCAGGTTTCCCACTGACGCTAAGCAGGGTTGAGCCTGGCCAGTACCTGGATGGGAGACCTCCAGGGGAAAACTAAGGTTGCAGCTAGAAGTGGTATTAGAGTGGGGGTGCTCTCCCTGTGGTCTGTGTGGGGCCTAATGATGGGACACTATACAGTAAAAACAGCACTGTCTTTCAGACGAGACGTTAAACCAAGGTCCTGTATCTCTGTGCTTATTCAAGATCCCAGGACATTTCTCGTAAAGTTGGCGCTTCTCCATCATGGCCCCCTAATAATCCACATCTCTGAATTGGCTACATCACTCTCCTCTCCACTAATAGTTGTGTGTGGTGGGTGTTCTGGCGCACTATGGCTGCCGTCGCATCATCCAGGTGGTGATTGAGGAGATCTCCCCAAACCCCCCCCCACACACACACACACACACTATGTAAAGCACTTTGAGTGTCTAGAAAAGCGCTATATAAATGTAACCAATATCAGAAGAAATAATTTCCCCATCTCTCCTGACCAGTGTCTGTGACGGGAGGTTACCGAGTGATTTTTTTATTCTTTTTGTTTATTATAACTAACACACAAAACTGGCACATTTTTCCCTGAGGTGTTGTTTTCAATCTGAAGTACACTGCCAATCAATTTATAATTTCCCCTAACGAGTGCCTGTTCCTGGGTGTGTAGAACACCACCCCAGTACCTTGTTCACTGATGAAATAATAACCGCCTTCTCATCACATGGGAGCTGGAGTGTTAGAACCGCTTCCTTAGCACACGATGACTGGTAGAAAAATTTAAATCCTTTCCCCACGGAACTCTCTAATCCTCTCCACACAGACACACGGCCATAATAATACTGTCATACAACCCAAAGATTTCTCACTAATTCCCAGATTACAGAATCCAGAGCTGGAAATCTATTAAGCCATGCCAAACCTCCCAACCCTCCAAAAGGTGTACAGTAGCAAAACAAACCTCTGATTGATTTTCATTCAATCCCGACGTCCTACGTGCGCACCCGCTACCATTTAAAACTCATACAGCCTGAAAAAGAAGGCGATCCATAACTGATTCAATGATGCTTGTAAAAAACTAGTACTTAGTCATGCTGTGTGTGTGTGTGTGAGAGAGAGACAACAACAACTTCCTCTAAGGACTGTAGTGAACGAGAGCAAGAGCACATTAAAAGACACTGCTAACCACAGACAGAAAAAGTACAGTGCTCTTTACAGTTACAGAAAAGGCTCTTCATAAAAAGCTAAGGATATACACTTGCCGGTTTATTAGGTACACCTTCCCCTGTATCTACGCTTTTTTTTATCTGGTAGTATACATACCATATAGGTTACTCTGGAAGTATACAATAACTGACAGTAGCACTGTTGCCGGACATAATGCATCAAACCCGGTCATCCTGTCCATCATCAGAAAGAGCTGACTGAACAAGATTAAAGGTTAAAATCCAGCCCAGCCATCTCCCTCAACTACATGCAAATGATTAACTTGGCAGTTATTTCATAGAATTTTCAGACAGATAACAGGATAGAAATAGGATAATAATAGAACTTTCCATATCACACTGGAAAATGTTCTCTGATGAGGTGACAAGCAGTTTTGTGTCGTTCACGAAGGAGTCAGCTCTTTGAGGTGGATACTAAGAACTAAATCAGTGATGTGAAAAGTGGCTTGAATGAATGAGGGTTTTTTTAAGTTCTACTTAAATGTTTTTCGGAAACCAAACCAGACTTCCAAAAAATAAAAATGAGATTTACACTTTTTTTGAACTTCTTACACACGCGTATATTGCTAAATGCCAATCACCCGTAAATTAGCAATGCGTCGCCGCGACACAGAGGACCGAGTTAGTGATGCCAACAGAACATAACAGAACACGCTCACAGAGAGATGAGAACAACATGGTATAGGGGTAACGTGTGCTAAATCCTTTAACGCCAACCCGGTCAACTATGGTAGCGTCAGCTACCAGAAGTAAATAGTGTGCACTTATGTGTTTTTTTAACCTTAGGTGCCACAAAGCGCCTTACACGGTTTCTTATTCACCCACACACCAAATCGGAGCAGAACTTGCCATCGTGGGGTTCTCCTCGTCAACTCTTATCCTAATAATAATAAGAAGAAGAAGAAGAAGGATTTCTTGTGCAAGTGCTCCAGCAATTGAGTAATGACTACATTTCTCTGTACCCTGATTAACGATGGCCATATGTCCGAAACGAATGAGTCAATAACCATCGTCCTTTTTCATTAATGAGTGACTATGTGCATTTGCATGCATACCAAGTGGTGAGTTTTCCTGATAAAACATTCAGTGAGGGGAAGAACAAGATTAGGACAAAAATCAATTCGCCATTGGTGTATACAACAATGTAGGTGGTACATGTCAAAGTAACATACACATGAGGCCCCAAGGTATCCTAGCAGAACATTTCCCAGAGCATCGCACTGCCTCTGCTGGCTTGCCTTCTTCCCATAGTGCAACCGGGTACCATCTCTTCCCCAAGTAAGCAATGTACATGCACCCGGTCATCCACACAATGTAAAAGAAAACATGATTCATCAGACCACCTTCTTCCATTGCTCTATGGTCCAACTCCGATGCTTACGTGCCCATCGTAGATGCATTTGCTGGCGCACAGGGGTAGCATGAGCTACCTATCTGCTGTCTGCTGTTATTCCCCCAAATGCAGTAAGCTACAAAGCACTACATCGTTCAGTCACAGCCAGCATTAACCTTTTCAGTAATTTGTGCTACAGTAGCTCTTCTGTGGTATCTGATCGGACGGACTAGCCTTCGGTTCTCAAGCGCATCAACGAGCCTCGGGTGCACATGACCCTGATGCTCATTCAACGGTTCTCCTTCTTTGGACCACTTTTGATAGGTACTAACCACTGCATACCGGGAACACCACAGAAGACCTGCCGTTTTGTATATGCTCTGACCCGGTCATCCATCCATCGCAATTTTTTCCTGCTTCCAACACATCAACTTCGAGAGCAGACTTTTCACTGGCTGCCTAATATATTCCGCCCCTTGACTAGAAAATCAGTGTTATTCCCTTCACCAGTCATTGGTTTTAATATTACGGCTGATCGGTGCATGTCTATGCATTACATGCCCTTTGTTCATCTGAAAGTGTCCTATTAATGGAAACAGTTGTACTTCCTCAGTGTATGAGGACAGGTCGTGTTAGCAAAGCATGGTTTGATAAAGACAGGTCAATAATACTTTCTCCACAAAGAACGGGAACTACGTTACAGTTTTAAAAATAAATAAAATTTATTTATTTAAATATAAGGACACCATGAATAATATAGTGAAATTGACACTCACAGATACAACTCTTAGATTCAAACCACATAGAACAGTTCGGCCCCATCATCCCATGAAATGCAACACCCAAATTAATACAGTATTAAACCGATATTCCGAACACGAGAATCGTTTCCTTCTGCAACAATGAAACAGTTGAGCCAAAAGGGAAGAGACCACGAAACTGCATAGTTCAAAGTGCAAACTCGGAGCCAGATCATAATCTTCCACGCATTAGTATTCTTTCAGACCTTAAATCTGAAATCCAACCCTAAATCAGGACACTGAGAATGAAAATCTGGATGAAGCGTGGGGGTGGCCGGGGGGTGAGCAGCAGAGACACAGGGACGGCTTTGAGATGAGTGAACAAAGCTCACCTTCAGAGGCAGAGAGATGTGGGCCAGCGAAAAGAGGAAGCGGCTCGGGGTGTACGCCACAGCCTTCGCTACCAAACCCTGTGCAAACTTCCACCTCTCTCATGTTTCAGTATGCCCAAGATTGGTCATCTGCACACACATTAATCTTCACACAAGACTAAAGACAGCCTACCGAGCTGAAGCGGAATCCTGGTAAATTGCGCAATTTGGTCCATCTGCGCCGCTACAAAAGCAACTAATAAAAGCTGAACAGTGCATCTATGACAGAAGATAAGTAAAAGTGGAGCAGAGTTTTCGGTCCGTCAACAACTCCACAAAGGCATTGTGTTCGTGTTGAAAAAATATGACCCTGAAAATGAATGTGTTTGTCGCAATATCCTTCCTGACAGTCCAAAGCGGGAAGGACGCAGCACTCTTAAAACATTTGCGGAAAGATCATGACACAGCCGAGGCACTTTCTCAGACGTCGGGAATAAACGCCTGCAACGAGCCGCCACGAAAATCTAGTTAAGTGCAAAAGTATGTATACGCTTAGGACAGAATACTTTTTTTTTTTTTTTACTACAGGACATTTAGTGTTTAAGGTTCCAAAGATGTTCCTTCATCGTCAGAAGCTACTCATCATATAGAGCGTATGTTAAGATCCAAATTGACATTTCTCTCTCAGAGAACATGCGGTCTCGTTTTCTCTTTCCCAAATAACATTAAAAAAGTAAAATCATTTGAACTGGATGCAGTCTGACAGCATCTGAGAGAGCTTCGGAGTGAGGTGATCTCGGTATGGTTTCCAGGAAACTCTAGCGTAGTTCAATTGCAATAAGAAAGCAATTCAACCCTTAAATCGACCCGGTTGAAGGAAGTGAACCCAACAAGCTGTGTGTTTTGGGTTGAGGGTTTTTTTTTTTGGTAGATGCAAGTTGCTAAACTGAGCTGCAAGACTGCACAGAAATGAAATGTGCTGTGGAATTTTTTGTTACCCAAATAAATAAATAAATAAATAAATAAATAAATAATACCCCGACAAAATATTTAAAAAGTAAAATGATATGATTATCTAATCATTTACTTAGTGCCAGCATCCTTTACCTTTACTCTTATCTTTGGGTCATTTTTTGGGACGTTTGCATACATTTAGGTTTATGGCATTTGGCAGACGTCCTTATTAAGAGCGACTTACACAACTGCTTTGAAGTCTGCATCAATACAGCTTAGAATAAAGTTTACAGCCTTACACACCCCTCAGACTTTTCCCTCTGTTTATTTATGTGCGGTGTCAAACTATGCATAAACCAAACAGCAGACAATCCACAAGTATTCATTTCATTCTTATTCAGAAACTACAAAATGGACTAATAAAGTGTTACGAAACCTCTGGTGAGGCATGGAGACTTCCAAACTGTAAATCCTGCTGAATGTGTCTCCCAGAACCACAGGGGATGCTAACTTTTTCACTTTGCAGGTAAAAACACAGAGCTAAATTACAAGTTCCATAACGTCACTGATTGACATCAAGTAGGTTACACATTTCGGTATTTTTAGCCGCATCACTGAGCCCCAAAGAAAATCATGAACTTGGGCTGAAAACCGAACAAAAACAAGAAGGATCAAGCTTCTCCAATTACAACAATCAGAAATCATCTTTCCACGCGAGTCATGTTCAAGTCTGTAAAACTACAAAGAAGAAGGAAGAAAGAAAAACAAAACAAACAGCCATGCCCTATCCTTTCCACTCATTTAACAATCCCGGTCTCACAGGAGCTTCATACTCCACATCTGTATAACGTTCACGAGGCAACACTCAAGTTCTCCATCAAAGTGGATTTGAATCCATTCGTCACACAGTGGGGAGAATGGCAAGAAAACAATGTGGACTCCCTAGGGCTTTGGATCACATTTCACACACACTTTGTGCACCGTCGACAACAAGCAGCAGCATAAAGCGCTACCACTCTTTTGATGTGCCGGGCCGTTACTACATCACATCACATCACATCGCTGCAGAGTATTGACACGGACAGCAGGGGAAAGCAATACACTTTACATATTAAAACCAACACAAGGACCCCTGAGAACTAAATGTACAACATCAAATTTAAAAAAATATATATTTAAATCCATCAATCCATGACAAGTATTTATTCTGACATAATGGTATTATCAAATGCAAATAACTGAATCTACACCTAACTATTGCTTTCAGCCTCAGACATTACCTACAGTTGAGGTCATACGTTTCTTGAATTTCCCCTTGGGGATCAATAAAGTATCCATCTATCTATCTATCTATCTATCATACGCCTTGCAGAATCTATATATATTTTTTAAAGAGGAATCATTAAAATTGCATTTTGTTTTTTTTTTTATTTAGTCCTGCTCTGAATAAACTATTTCATGTAACACAAGACACATACTTCCTCCCAAACAGAAAAATGCGACTTCCTACAGTCCTGCCATTCGGTACAGAGTAATAGACGATAATTATAAGAACCGAGACTATAGCTTAACCACTGATTCAAGCCACAATCATCTGATTACTACATTTAGAAGGTCCAGTTGAAAAATAAACGCTCTTTTAAAATAAAATAAAAAATGCATGCTTCTGCAAGTGGAAATAGCATCAGCATAATCAAGAGATCAAGCATCAAGAGCAATCTACACAAAGCGAGAAAGGTTTATTTATTTTAAAGCACCAAGCAGCCTTAGGCGGCCTTTTTACATCCTAGAGCAGTCATGTTTGTATATATATATTTTATCCAAAGTGCTTTACACTGTATCTCATTCACCCATTCACACACACACCAGTGGTAGCAGAGCTGCCATGCAGGGCGCTAACGTGCCATCGGGAACAACTTGGGGTTCAGTGTCTTGCCCAAGGACACTTCGGCATGTGGAGTCACCCAGGAATCGAACCGCCAACCCTACGATTGGTGGACAACCCGCTCTACCACCTGCGCCACAGCCGCCCCATGTTTGACTGCGCTCTATCTATCTATCTATCTATCTATCTATCTATTTCTATATTTCTATCTATATATACACACACACACACACATAAATAAAAAGGGGGAAAATGTATGATGTTGCATGTAATGAAAAACCGAAAGCCCCAAATCAGTTCTTTAATCTGGATAAACTCGATCTTTCAGTATTTCTGCCACATGTGATCGAGCTCATCAAGTCATTATCAAGCTGTTATTGAGCTGAGCAGGAAAAAATACACAACCATGTGAAAGATATGCCGTGCATGGCGTTCCCACACCTGAAACGGAGAATGCGCGTCAATAATTATTGACCGGTGCGCATATTTCAAATATTCCGCAAAGTCGAGAAGCAAAAGTAATGAGAAGAATACGCTAAACACAGGCGGAATGAAAGAAGAACCGAATCAAAAGGCTCTTTTCGCTGAAGCAGGGCGTGGACCTTGACAGGAAAGACGCAGCGGGGACATCCACGCAGCATGTGTGTGGAATGCTGCGCTCGGACCAGGAATCCTGGAAGTTCAGCTCTAAACAGCTCCAGGCAAGCAGCTGCATATCAAACAGGAAGAGAAGGGGGGAAAAAATGCACACCAAAAGGAACGTGTAAAGACAAAGAGGGCATTTCACCACAGAAAGATGGCTGAGAGAAAGTGTGTTCACACCCTTCAGCTCAAACCTTCAAAAAAACGAGGTTTAGTAATAGCCAAAAAGCCTCTAGATGTGGGAAAGAACAGCAGAGACGCGAGCATGTATTTACCAGAATAAAAGCGGCCACTGGGAGGGATGAGGACAGGGCCGAAAATAATGTGATGTTCTTGTTCAACCTAACCAAAACAGGCAGCACACACCGCCTTGCCAGAGTCACACACAGAGAAGGAAATAGAGTTGCAGAAATGACTCAGCTTTACACACACACTGTACAGTTCAGGCTACTGCATGTGTAACACAAACGCCTGAATAAGTGTAACTACTATAATTCTGTACAGGATTAGGCTGTAAATTGCCCCCATTTAAAACGTCCTCACCGTTGAAACGCACGTATACACGAGTGCTGACGCAGACGGTGCGTTTCCACACACACTCGTTAACGTCATTGACTACTGGAGTGTCAACAAAATTTGCACTGAAATCTTATGACTGATGCTTTTTCAGCTGCAAACAATCTGGGCAGGAATCTGATTTTTGGATTACGAGTTCACCGAGATTCCAAACCCGTTTATTACTGGCTCGTAATGACGAATAAGCATAATAAAAACGCTGGTGGGTTTGTTTCGCAGTGCGACTCGATGGAAGAACCGTGTCCGTCCTGCAGCATTTACACTCAAACCATTGCACAGAGCAACTATTCCTCTTCATTCGACATGACAAACGACTATAGACATGGCCTCATGTACACACCTGAACCTCAGAAGAACAGAAGGGAGAAACCACACTGCAAGCCTGTGAGTGAATTTTTTTTGACCCAAAGGCCTGCCTGTAGTGAGAAGAAACAAATGTGTTGCAAAAGGTTCATATTTTGTACACAGATTCAATTCCCAATTGCTAAACAAACAAGGACTACATGAATGAATCGAGTGAGTAAGTGTGACACGTTACACCTAGAGCGTGTTTACAGAGCGTGATTTTCACAGACACGTGGCTTACCAGTTGCTCTCAGCAGAAGAACAGACACGAAACGACTAATTATTGAACTAGCTGTTAATAATCGCTGGTTTCTGTTTAACTTTACAAGGACACGCTGTGCTGTTGGCTGCTCAATAGATTTCAGGTCCTTTTTGCTCAGGGTTTCAGCTATTGTGTTACAAATGAGTCATTTAAAACGTAGACCAGCTTTGTTCACAAAATACCTACTAGGAACAGGGAACTGCCATGGTTTTGCTACAGAAATGCACTGAAAATAAAATAGGTCAAAGAACTGTGAGGAGCAGTGTGTTGTGAATTTAACTTATATGAGAAATTGGAATATTGCATAAAACATTTGGGAATAAAGCGCCGTTTCCATACCATGTCTCCAAGAGAACAAAATGGTCACTTCTGGGGGAATCCAGCATAAAATACCAATAGAAACAATTTTTGCAAAGCGGGGAAGGAACACTTCTGATCGCACATTTTGGAAAATCTGAGCGTTTCGTTTATTTTTTCGATCAAGAATTGAATCTTTTTTTTTTTTTTTTAAATCATGATGTTCCAAAACGTTTGGAAGGTCAAAGAGGCTCCATTTCCTATTTCTGAAGCACTTTGGTCAACTCTTTTTTTTGTGCTATATAAATAAAGTGGAGTTGGGATCTCACCATCCTTCCAAAAATACCTCTCGCTCTCCGCCATGTTTATTTTTCGAATCATATGATTTGTGGAGCAAAAGTCACACTACTTTTTACATCAAGGAATTATTCGATAAATGTGTTTCCATCATGGTTCATGCGCGTGGCTTCTTATCAGATTTTTTTAAAAATTTGCCGCCTCAACTGACCACATACGCTTTTTATGCGCAGTTGAGAGATTTTATTCGCAGCCGGTGTTTCCATCCAGCGTGTTTTTTTTTTGTTTGTTTTTTTTTTTTTTTAAATACGTGATATCCCAAAATATTGTTGTTATCCATCACCGATGATGTTATGAGTATTTTTGTAACTCTATGTTATCTTGGATTTTTATTCAGTTATGGAGAGAATTGTTTGTTTTTAAAACTATGCATAGCACAGAATGTCTTTTAATGCTCTGGGTAAACATGAAAAATGATTTCGTATCAATTTGAATCAATTGAAACAAATACAATCCACGCGCACGTGTAGCTGAGCGGCTGAAGGCTCGTCGCTTTCTAATCTCTAGAACAGAACCTCAGCCACTAAGCAACCACTGTCCTTATTTCACATTGCCGTGATATTAAATTAGTTCCACAGACAGAATATTACACTTCTACAAGCAAGACCTCGAGTGAATGCAAGTTTTGCTACTCGCACCTTCCTGAATGAGCACTTCCTGAAATACCTGAGCTCTGTCTCACATGCTGTAACAGGCCTGCTGGGAAGGCACACGCTCCTTCGACTGCCTTGTTCCTCTTAAACCAGCGTCTCTTTTCAGAAGTCCCGGACGAGCGCTGAGCAGTTTCGCTGCCCTAACACACCCGCTACGGACACTGGCACAACATCATGCGCTTCGGCTCTGCGGCCTCGAGACCCCGAAGTCAGCTTCGACTCCTTTACGTTACGCTTCTTAATTTTCTAATCTCAACAAGAAAAATACAAAGATCAACCTTGCAGTAAGCAAGACGCGTTTAGATTTAAGCCGAGTTAATCAGTGGGTTATTTGAGGGAGGAAAAACGTGTAACGTGTCAACACTTACAAGAGCTGGATATTGTACAAGATTACTGCAATAAAAACCAAACTCTTTATACGTTATTATATAACTACACCACACATTCGCCAGCTTGCCATAGTTTGCCATAGTTTCACAGCCCCAACTTAGATATTAATATTAAATCAGATTCTTAAAAAAATGTATAAATAAAAAAAAATAATAAAAAAAAAACATGCAACTTAGCTATAAATAGCTCAAACACTAGGCTCTAAACAAAATGCAAGCTTGTTAAGAACTACTAGTGGAAGCAAATTATAATGGCCTTTACAAGGAAATGAATATTAAATGTACACTTCGCAGTACTTCCAGATATATTACTGAAAAATAAAGTCGCAAGAGCTTACAAAGCAAGATACTGCAAAAACTCCTACAGTAATGATTAACCTCCAGTCCATAAACATTCGGCCCTGTTGCCCACTGCGGCTCCACTCATGTTTTATAGAGGGATGATGTAACGGTTTGAAGGTCCAGGATAGATCAAACAGGACTATATAAAACTAGGATGGAGAATTAACACCACACTTGCAGGACACCTGAAAGATGGTGGGATGATGTCATATCCTGGTAAGGACAGACGGAAAAAAGTTAGACAGTCGGGCTACGTCCACGTTAATCCGCCGTTTACATGTTGTAGAAAACAGATTTTCCAAAAGTATTCTGTATTTTTATGAAAGATTCAAGTCGAAACAAACAAGATGGTGGACGATGTTGTACTGCAGCTGTTGTGCCTGCTATATAGTTTGATAGCTTTGTTAAAGATTAATGTCACGTTGTACAAACTTCAGATTTTCAAACTTCATTCTGCATTTTCACTTGGTAGTGAAGGATCTGATCGGAAGGTCGGGGGTTCGAGCCCCAGCACTGCCAAGCTGCCACTGTTGGTCGTTCAGCAAGGCCCTTAACCCTCTCTGCTCCAGGGCTGTGTCCCTGCACTCAGACCCCAACTTCCTAACATGCTGAGGTATGAGAAGAACAGAATTTCACCGTGCTGTAATGTATACATGTGACCAATAAATACACATCATCGTTAAATAAACGATGCAGGCCGAGTCTTCTCACATTTTAATGCATGAGCAGTTATAGAGATGTAAGCGTCTTCAGATTTTTCGGTGTGGACGAGCAATTTTTGGAACACCAGTGTAGACCGAGAGCGTTTTAAAAATGAAAAGGTAGTGTTCAGGTCTACATTATGCGGATTAATGTGAACATAGCCTTTATCTATGGTGCACCAACTAAAAATCTTAACGCTCAGGATTTCCAACCTCCAACTATGAACAACCAACGCCGAGTTCAGCGTGTGAAAACAAACGTGTGCATGCTAACATCAACAGTAAACGAAGGAGCACTTCATTTTTAAAGAAGTTATACTGTATACAGTGTTCACTTTAGATCCATTAACACGGAGGCACACTCGCTCGTTAAACCTACGAGATATCCGAAAAGTTAAGAACCAATGGGAACATGTTGCGTAATTATGCACATACAAACATGTTGAGCCAAATCCACAAAAACACAATACAGCAGCTGAGAAAACGTGTAGCGCATAAAGGTGAACATGTAGAGCAGATGCAGTAAACAATAATAACGTAAATAGCGCCAAGTTCGCGGTCTTGAGGCGGGAAATACGCACCTCTCGAATCACTAACATCAGCAGGTTAGATTGTTGCTAACCAAAGATGAACACGGAGGCATCCATGTTTCCTCCCCTCTCAAGGACGCGAGTCCAAGTTCCGACTTCCCATTTCCGAGTCAAGTTGAACGCAGTGCTATTCTATGGTTGTCTCAATCAGCTCCCTAGTTCAGTATTCAGGGGACTGATCAGGGAGTTGGCCATTGGGCTGTCTCAATCACAAAATCCTTCCATTGCACTGGAACGTTTGCGGCCTAAGTGTTTAATGATTTACCTTTTTTTTTTCTTTTTTTAAATCCACCAGCTTGCCTACGATCCTGCTCGACATATTATGGTAGAAATGTGTGTTATTAAACTACCTACTGAACTGCTGAGCCGGTTGACTCCCTACCTACTTAACCAGCGAGCCGGTCGATTCCCTACCAACTAAACTGGCGAGCAGGTCAATTCCCTACCTACTGAAGTGGTGTGCCGGTTGATTCCCTACCTACTGAACCAGCAAGCCGTTTGATTCCCTACCTACTGAACTGGCGAGCCAGTTGACAAGTACCCTCTGGTTCCGATGTGCTGCCTTCAGCTAAATAAGTTCCATAAATGCATGTGATTGGATGAACAACAGCAGAGGCTGTGTGACAGAAGCCATGAATTGCTCGTTTCCAGTTGCTAAAATACAGCCGGTTTTACAATCCTCTTCGAATAAATGTAAAAAAAAAAAAAACTGAAATATCGCATTCTTAAGTAACAGTCAACAAATTTTTCATTCTGCTCCACCTCCAAAAAATAACTTTCTGCAAATAAATAAATAAATAAACAAGCAAACAAACAACGCACCCACCACGACGTTTACCTGGAGCCAACTTCCAAACCTAAACGTGATAAAGCCAAAGACCGTACGGCTAAAAGCGAACTGCTAAAAACTGATCCACTGTCGTACCCTTGGCTCTGGAAGACATGAACGTTCACTCGTCCGTCTTAAAAAGCAAAGCACTTTTTCTTTATTACTCCCGGTGCAGGCCAGGCGTGACTGATCACTGTTATATTGATCTCAGGTCAGCTGTGTGTGTCAAGGCAAGCAGTGGCTGATGGAAAAGGGGTGGCATGTGATTTTCTTTCAGGAAATATTTGGGATACGCTGGTGTTGCACTCGGGGGAAGTGACGAGAGGTTCAGAAGAAATGGTTACGAATGTAAAAGCTACAACTTTGATTGCAAAGCAGAACCCGCATGAAGTCTTTGAACTCCTTGTCAATTTAGCATTAGAGCTGGGCCAGGAACGCGTGGCTGTGTGTGTGTGTGTGTGTGTGTGTGTGTGTGTGTATATATATATATATATATATATACACATATATATGAGTGAGAGACTAGTTGGAAAAGTGGGTGAATATTTGCATCACTCTATTCTTTACATTACTATCAATCCCTCACAGTCTTCAACTTCAGACTTAACTATAAGTCCCAAAATCTGCCTTTATCATTTCAAATCACACACACACACACACACACACACACACACACACACCCCAAACATATACATGCACACAATCAAATAGCCACAAACACCCACACACAAGAAAAAACACAAGAATGCGCAGCCAAACAACCATATGCGCACACAATATCAACTATAAACGTACACGCACAACCACACACACAATTACCTAAACAGAAACAACTACACACACACAGACACACAAGCACAAACACATAAATACATGCACACACAAACCACCACACACAAGAAAAGGAAAAAAAAACATGCACACACAAACAATAACTGCACACGTACACACAATAACGGCACACAAAACTACATGCACACACAAACAATAAGTGCACACGTACACACAAACAACAGCACACAAACTACACGCGCACAAACAATAACGGCACACAAACTACACGCGCACACAATAGCTACACAAACTACATGCACATACAAACAATAAGTGCACATGTACACAAACAATAACGGCACACAAACTACATGCACACACAAACAAGTGCACACGTACACACAAACTACACGCGCACACAATAGCTACACAAACTACATGCACATACAAACAATAACTGCACACAAACTACATGCGCACACAAACAATAACTGCACACGTACACACAAACAATAACGGCACACAAACTACATGCACACACAATAATTGCACACGTACACACAAACACAAACAATAACCGCACACACACAAACCATAACTGCACACAAACTACATGCACACACAAACAATAACTATACACAAACTACACACGCATGCGAACAATAACTGCACACGAACACAAACAACTAAATGCGCGCACACACAAGCCACAAGAAAAGCCACATGCAAGCACACACGTGCCCACAAATGCACACATGCACAGCCAAACACACATGTGCAAACACAACCACATGCTCACAAACAATATCAACTATACACATACACACAACCACATGGAAAGGCACAAACAGCCACACACACAAATATCTATTCAAACAAACTACACACACGCACACACAGACACACACGAACAACCGACCACGTACACATGTACGTGCACACACACACACACACACACACACACACACACCCCCAATCTCAGTCCTTCCCATACACGCAAACAGATCGACATATTAACAATTCTATTCACACTGTACAGAATAAAGCCGCAAAGTTCATTTTGTGATCATAATCACAGTTTCGGGCTTTAAAACAAAACAGGTGACCACTTGATAAATCTCTCTCTCACACACACACACACACACACACACACACACACAGAGTTCATGTGTTTCTGTTCAGCTTACACTTTGTATAGAAAGAATCAGCGAATGAAAAGGAAGTGTGCAGAGTCCTGGACTCGGAACAATGAAGCGGTGTGAGAAAATCGTTTCGAGACAGTAAATCTTCGCAGGTGAACGCAGAACTGAAGCAACCCATCGCCGCGGTTACCGAAATTCATTTCGTTTAGCTCAGCAGTGTACTTTTAGCGTGTGCGAACAATTTTCCATCATTTATACATAGGAATGCCCTTTTACCTTTATACACACACACACACACACAACCCACACATGTCAGAAACTTCAGTGTAGATAGCTTTGTGGTTAACACCCCCTGTGTATCGTTCCTCCTCTGCAATATTACGGTGCTTTTTCTACTTTCGTGTGACTCTGCACATTAAACCTCTGCAGCTGACGGCACTGAAACGCCTCACCATCACTGATAAACCCTGAGATAATCTACCGCTGGGCTGCAGTTACAGTCACAACACCGGCAGTGTAGTGTCGTGTGTTAGAGAGGAGAGAGCACCGAACAGTGCTCAGCGGATCCTCTTGCCAGTTCTTCGGATTAAGGCCGAGAGATACGACAATGCAACGATCATCTCTGGATTAATTATATCAGAGCAGGCCTCTCAAAGATAGTGTTTTTTTGTTTGTTTGTTTGTTTGTTTGTGCACACAAACAACATCAAGTACACACAAACAACCACATAGATAAGGCACAAATAGCCACACACACACACAAATAACCATTCAAACAAACTATACACACACACACACACACACACACACAATGTTTTGCTGCCAGCGCGTGAGAAAATCTATTCAAGTCTGTACAGGATTTTAGGGATGTTTTGCTTTTTTTGTGATTGTTGCAGCCAAAATTACTTAACTAACCGAGTTTTTTGTGCCTTTTTTTTTGCAGAAAACTACTTGAATGGGCGAAATTTGGATTTGCACAGTGATGTTTGCTGGTAAATGAGAACTTTTAGCTGTACTCGTGTTCGACACGTGAATCGAAGAGGCCTCTGGCTGAATGTGCGTGGTCGCGATGGTCACGTGACGCGTCTCGGTACAAATTTTTAAAAAGCTAAAATTTGCTTTACATATACTAGATTTAAAAACAAATCTAAACATATACTGTAGTTGTCTAAACTGGCTTTTGATACATATTTGTGGCATACACTCAATAATATTTCACTTCATAAGACTTGTTTTAGATTTTCATGGTACTGGTGTTTTTGATTTTTAGACCTAACGCAATTCTCTCGTCATCAACAGACTTTTAAGCTATTAAAACAAAGACGTTCTAGCTTTAAAAAGGAAAAAAAAAATTAAGTAACGCTTTTAAAAGGGATTTTACCTTTAACATCAAATTTTACATCAAACATTTTCTGAAAGAGAACCTGTTATGGAGTTATACACAGGAAAGGAAAAAAACTAGCAAAAATTGTGCACGAACAAGTGGGGTGCTGAGATACAAAGTAACAGAGAGACAGACAGGAGGAAAGAGACAGACAGTGTGTGTATGTATATATATATGTATGTATGTATGTATGTATATTATATGTATTATTTTTTATTATATATATATATATATATATATAAAATATATATATATATATATATATATATATATATATATATATATATATATATATATATATATATATATATACATACACATACACACACACACACACATATCCAGCAAGAAAGAGAGTAAGATACATGGTTGAACACTTAGACTTTCTCGCCATGTCACAATAAAGCAGGTTTCATCTTTGTACTGATGGGTCAAAACACCTCTTTGTCACAATAAAACACCAGCGTTGAGGAATGAACAGGTTTGAGGGTTCTGTCTAGACACCTCTAGTATTTCTTTCACAGAAACACACTGCAGGACTCTCTAGGGTGCTACATGGAATGTAAGATGGTACAGAGATTTGCGGATTTAAAAAAACAAAACAAATAAATTTTAAATGCCAACAGACCCTGAAGAAGCCACGCTTACTTTATAGTCTGTCGGCAAACTGGCTAGATAGCTCACACCCATTCCTACATTCCGGTTAGAGATTCTTCCTGTAAAATTGTCTTCCTTTCCTCTTTTTTCATCTTCATTCCGATCATAGTTCTTATGTAAACACTCGTATTAAAAGGATTGACGAAGAAGTACGTTTGTACCCAGCCTGATAAACGCGGCCCATCATTGCCAAACGTGGTCGTAGGAGAGGATTAAGACACAGACACTTCTGGATGTGTTGTTCTAGGAACACCATCATGGAGGTACTGGCAAGACACGCCCCAGTACATTTTATTCCTTAGTTGTTTTATTCGCTTTATTATTTAGAGTTATTTCTTCGAGGGATAAATAAAAGTACAATGTAACGTTTGTTGTGTTTTTTTTATTCAATCATTTCAGCTGCTGATGCTCATGACCTTATTTGAGACTACCTCAAGGTACCTCAAGGTCTCAAGGTACATTCACGCATACAGCGACTCGCAGCGACCAAACGACCGGAGACCATTCATTTTCAATCAGAGCTGGCGACTTCCAGCGACCACTGGCGACTAGATGTGGGTGTGTCCAGCAATACAGCAAAGTTGAGAAAAGTTTAACTTTATGCAAATTTGGAGCGACCTGGGGCAGCGGCTACCAATGAGAGTGAAGACAGAAGAGAGCACGTGATCGGTCATCAGTGATCCGCCATGCTGCCTGCGAGTCCGAATTGTGTCATGGACCCTAGACAATCTGGTGCTTTCGCTTGCAGATAGATGGCCACAATGGAGTAGAGCACACACTGCCTCTCCTTCAGTTAAAGCATATGATGCATAATACACACGAGTGAATTTTATATACAAACGAATGAATGAATATTTTAAGCAGCAGTAATAGTAGTAACTGATCTCCTTTACTCCTCTATATAGATGTAAATCAATATGTTTAGTAGTAACTAATATTCATTTACATCCATATAGAGAAGTAAAGGATATGTTTAGTAGTATTAGTAACTAATATACTTTAACTCCTCTATATGGATGTAAATGAATATGTTTAGTAGTAGTAACTGATCCGTTTTAACTCCTGTATGGATGTAAATGAATGTTTACTAGTAGTAACTGATGTTTTAACTCCTGTATGGATGTAAATGAATGTTTACTAGTAGTAACTGATGTTTTAACTCCTGTATGGATGTAAATGAATGTTTACTAGTAGTAACTGATGTTTTAACTCCTGTATGGATGTAAATGAATATGTTTAATAGTAGTAACTGATGTTTTAACTCCTGTATGGATGTAAATGAATGTTTACTAGTAGTAACTGATGTTTTAACTCCTGTATGGATGTAAATGAATGTTTAATAGTAGTAACTGATGTTTTAACTCCTGTATGGATGTAAATGAATGTTTAATAGTAGTAACTGATCTGTTTTAACTCCTGTATGGATGTAAAGGGGTGTTATGATTATCAGGATCAGAGGGCAATAAGATGTTCAAACGGAGTGCTGAATTCCCGGATGTTTACAAAGCACCAGAACGAGCTGGGGGGGAAATTGCACGCGCTTTCCAGCACCGATATCAGCCGGCCATTCTCTCGCACACAAACATGTAGGAACAAGAACACATTCCCAGGCAGGACCGTGTGCAGGAACACTACTTCCCGACACTGCTTCACATGTCCACACACACACACACACACATTTCCTCCCCAACAGCCTGATAACTGACTTGTTAGGTTTGGTTTTCAGAACACAAACACGAGGTGTAAACAAACCGCTACTGTAGCGGCTCTGAGTGCGGGTTACAAAAAAAAAAGTTACAAAAAGTTACAAAACAGAGGGGAAACACGCCGTAGGGGCAACGCGGAGAACAAACCCGCGCTTGTTTGGTCCGCTTTGCTACAAAAGTATCAGCTGTAATCAGTGCTCCATCATTCCCGGTCAGGCCCCGCACACAGGAAACGCTAGGAACTAGGCGAGTCTCTGACAACTCGGAAAACTGTTCAACTCGGAGTTTACATTTATTCAAATCCCCACACACACCCGAGTTCCCAGTTATATGCAGGACTTATCACCGACTTCCATAAGGCCTTCCTTATCCCAAAACTGCGCAGGAAAAGTGAAAACCCGGGCGTGTGGAGAAGGGGGGGAAAAAAACCAAAGGGAGAGTAAATTCCGGCTCAACTTATTTCTACACTACTCACCGACGCCGTACTTTTCCTTCTTGGTAGGAATCCAGCGCGACATTCTCACTCAAATTCCCAAACTACCAGCTCGGAATGGTCTTCACCGGTCCAGGAACATGCACCGCTTTCCCCCCGGGACTTTTCCGTGGTGTTGTCTTCACTGTTAGTGTGCTGGGAAGCCGCATCTAGGCGCCATTTTCCATCGTTAACTGCCTGGTCCGCGAGGGGGTGCACACTCAGAGAGAGAGAGGGGGGGAGAAACTTTTGGTCACGTGGTCCCAGCTCTTCCCACCCGAGGAGAGACTATATATATCATTTTAATCTAATTTCGTTGGATTTATCAAAAGTGTTGTGCTTTCTTTATAAGCGGGGACAGAAGGATTTAAAGACATAAATGAATCACTAGGTTCTATTTAAGACCTGTATCAAGTGAGTCGGTTTCTTTACAAGTGAATCGTTTTAAAGAATCGATTCCTGACATGTCGATTAACTCTTTAGTCAATACTGGTAGTAGTATGACTAGGACTAGTTTAGGGTAATGTACAGTACTGTGCAAAAGATTTAGGCACCGTTTTGTTTGTTTGTTTGTTTTTCAGTACAAACTTCGTACAGTACAAACTTCGTAAAAATTTTATGATTTCTACATGATCAAATCAGTACAAAAGCATTTTAGATTTGCAAACCTTTTGTTTTCTGGCACAAATTGAAATGCTACAGAAACAACATTGTTTTGCATTTCAGTAAAGAGAGCAGCATATTAGGTAAAAGAACACTTTTCAGACAAAATAAAAGAAATAAAAACACAGTACCTCTAGGAGGATTTCGCAGAAATGAACACGAAATCAAGCCAACTGTGCAATATTTGTAGGAGCTTGCAATTTTTCACAATGACCACAGGATTTCTGCGGGTTTGGGCCAAGACGCGTCATGTAGCGTCATCACAACGCTCGTTCGGTCAAAGCCGTCTTCGAATCACATGCGTCGAACATGAGTACAGCTAGCAAGTCTCGTTTACCAACAAACGTCAGTGCAAAAGGCCATGCAAATCGATTTCGCCAATTCAAGGCGTTTTCTGGACAATAAAAAACGTTTAAAAAATCTCCGCACGCTACATCGCAAATTTTGAAGAGAAAAAAAGAATGCTGCAGCAAAATCGAGCATCTTTGCTCGCAACGGTCCCAAAAATCTCTGTGAAATTCGATACGGACTGGAAACATAATGATGGCTGCTGGGTTTTGCAGCAAAAATAAGACGCATGTGCATCAGTCAAAGATGCGCAATAAAACGTACCAGCTAATTATCTTACAAAACTGCACACATTGTATCTGAAACTACTCTTTTTTTTATTTTAATTCTTTTTAAAGCTAAGGGCTGTCACACCAAATATTGACCATGTTTCATTTAGTTCTGTTTACTTCCCTTTATAGTATTTTTATATTTAAATATTTTATTTCAATTTTTCTGAAGGCTTCTTTGCTCTACAGCATTTCTTTGCATGTGCCTAAGACTTTTGCACAGTATTGTATGATGTGTCCGTTTCTTTCTTTCTTCCTTCCTTTCTTTGAAAAATTAATCAAGGTAGCAATGGCTGGACACACTCAATCATGTTTTAGTCCTTATTTATTGAATTATCATCTTCATTATTTCGTGTTATATCCTTGATAGTTAAATAAAAGTGCAATGTAAAGTGGTTGTGTGGGGTTTTTTGTTTTTTTTCTTTGTTTTTTTCATTCAATCATTTCAGCTGCTGCTACTCATGACTTTAGTCACCACACTAATAAAGTACATATAGGGTCAGGTCAATACGGGAACATTTTATATATTGTATAGTGTTGTCATATAGATTCTTCCAATATTGATATGATAATGTGTAAATATATATATATATATATATATATATATATATATATATATATATATATATATATATATATATATATATATATATATATATATATATATATTCATTTTTCTGTCCTCAATTTAACAAACATGAATTGGTTGTCAAGGTTTTGTACTTTTTGGTAGCTTTTTTGATTTTTTTTCTCAAAACTATGTATAAATTAAAAAGTCTGGCCAAACGTGTGTGCACACCTGACTAATCAAACCAATATGTGCTTGTTGAACATCCCATTCCAGGTTTAGTCCCCCTTTTGCTATCATAATAAGCTCCACTCTTCTGGGAAGGCTTTCTACTAGGTTTTGGAGCGTGGCTGTGGGAGTTTGTGTTCATTCAGACACAAGATCCACATTAGTGAGGTCAGGCACTGATGTTGTGTGAGGAGGTCTGGGGTGCAGTCAGTGTTCCAGTTCATCCCAAAGGTGTTCGATGTGGTTGAGCTCAGCGCTCTGTGCAGGACTCTCCAGTTCATCCACTCCAACCTTGAAAAACCATGTTTTCACGGACCTCGCTTTGTGCACAGAGGCATTGTTATACATTGAACCCAAGAGTTTTGTTTAAGACCTTCTTACATCCTACTTCGACGGCGTATTTCGAGCCTTCGACTGAAGTCTGTCAAAAGTCCATAAAATTTTTCACGCTGAAAATATATAAAATTAAGATGTCTATTCGGTCTTCAAATTGGTCTGCTATATTTTCTGGCAAGGCATCTGGGTGCTTTGATTGTTTCCATCCTGTGTCTGAGTCCCAGCTGAGGTAAATCGTTGTTAAGATGACACGTTCAAGTTGTAAATCGGATGTGTTGCCTGCTCGCTTCTGTAAAGAGGTGTTTGATATGGTTGCTTCGGACGCAACAACAACTGTGAATTGGTCACTGGTAAATGGGGTAGTTTCGGTATATTTTAAACACGCAATTGTTAAAGAACCAATCTCGCAGTTGCCTTTTTATTAACTGCACTCTTAATCTTAATTCATTTAACCTTCTACACAGTTATCAGTATGGCTTTAGACAAAGACATAGTACTGAATCTGCACTTCTGAAGGTGACAAATGACATTCTCCTCTCTCTTGATGTTGGATCTTGTGCCGTTTTGGCGTTATTAGACCTAAGCATTCGATACCATTGATCATGGACTTCTCTTAGATCGGTTACACACCTGGGTTGGCATTCAGGGTGTGGCTTTACAATGGTTTGCCTCCTATTTGAGTCACAGGAGCTTTTAGGGAGCTTTTCCTCTTCTTCAGCTTCTTTACACTATGGGGTTCCTCAGGGGTCTGTTCTCTCTCCTCAGCTGTTTGCTCTCTATATGCATCTTTTGAGCTCAATTTTTCAGAAATGTAATATTTCGTATCATTGCTATGCCGATGACACCCGATTTTATATTCCGATAAACTCAGATAGTAATGGTGCTGTTACTGGTTTGTTGGACTGCTTTGAGGAAGTTTAAACCTGGATGGCGAGTAACTTTTTGCTTTAAGCAATGAATCTGAAACTGAAGTGTTGATACTCTCATATATCCGCCTCAGCTGTTCAAGCTCAGTTACAGTAGGATCCCTATCATTTAATGTGAGGTCTCGTAAAGAACCTCAGAGTCATGTTTGACACCTCTTTATTATTTGAAAAGCAAATCAGTGCTGTGCTTAGGGACAGCTTTTAACATCTCAGGGCTATCACTAAATTGAAGTCCTACTTGTCAAGGAAGGACTTGGAAATTGTAATTCACGCCCTTATCACATCAAGGCTTGACTACTGAAACACACTTCATGTCGGTCTTCTGCATTCATCTCTTGGCTGGTTACAGCGGGTGAAAAATGCAGCAGCCAGATTTTTAACAGGGACCAAAAACACAGAGCACATCACACCAGTTCTTGCCTCTCTTCACTGGCTGCTGGCGAAGTTTCATATAGATTTTAAGATTCTGTTGTTTGTCTATAAGGCCTTGGCTGGGCTTGCTCAGAAATATATCTCCGACCTCTTGTCTCCCTACTCACCACTGAGACAGTTGAGATCTTCTAATATTCTTTAGTTGGTTGTTCCCCACTCTAAATGTAAATTTAAGGGAGATCTAGCTTTTCGGTCGTGGCCCCTTGCCTGTGGAACAGTCTTCCTTTACATATTAGATATGCTCCTTCCTTGTCTAGTTTTAAATCAGCTCTAAAAAAGCATGTCTATTCTTTAGCATATAGTGGCTGAATTTTATCACTGACTGTTGTTTAGTGGAATTGTTGTTTTATTTGTTGAATCTGTACAGCACTTTGGAACAACAATGTGTTGTAATTAAGTGTGCTTGATAAATAAATTGAATTGAATCGGAACATATTTGGGCCCTTTAGGTGCAGCAGAGGGAAATCTTAATGCTACAGCATACAAAGACATTTTATACAATTGTGTGCTTCCGACATTGTGGCAATAATTTGCAGAGCATGTCTGTGATGGTCCTGTATCCCCTTAAATCTGACCACATAATGTATCCATATTAGAGATGCACCGATACAAAATTTCTCTGCCGATAATTATAACCGATTATTCAGAGTGATATCGGCCGATACTGATAATATATTAACATTATTGGATATGAAATACACTACTCTACAAATATATTTTTCTGTACAATATATACCTTTTTGTCAACTCATCTTCAACGGTGCACTGCGGCTTTAATTCAGCACGAGCAGCTCGAGTAGCGGGGCAAAAAAAAGACTCAACGCCGAAACTCCCGCTTCACTGCTGCAGTGTCCGGTGTAAAATTTGATCAGTGCAAAAGATTACAGAGACTACAAACTGCAGTTTTATCCTCATTCCACATAAGAGACTTTACACACCGCACAAAATCCATGTGTTTTCCCGCCCTCTTTTGATTGACAGGATATAATCTGCCCTGATCATCGCATGTTTTTAAACTATCGGCCATAGCGTGAAAAATTGCTTTTATCGCACGATACATTGGTGCATCTCTAATCCATGTGCATATATCATACACACAGAAGAAATGCATTTTACAATTCTGAAATAAAAGAATTTTTCCAAAATTCAGTTGAAATATATATCATCATTATTCTGTACCATGCTATGATTGACATTTTCATTGAATTGAATTAGTAAGCTCAGCTCCCTCCACAATTTAACCCCAAGATAATATCAAGATAGCTTATTCATTCATTCATCTTCACTAATGGCTTTATCCTGGTCAGGGTCATGGTGGATCCGGAGTCAATCCTTGAAATGCTTGGCATACACCCTGGATGGGATGCCAATCTATCACACCTTGCACACACACCTTCATGCACTCTTTCACACCTAGGAGCAATTTAGAATAACCAATCCACCTACCTGCATGTTTTTGGGAGGTTTGAAGAAACCAGCAAATCTGGACAAACATTCCACACAAACATGTAAAACTCTATGCAGAGTTTGCATACCAGAGCTCAGGATCAAACCAGGGTTTTGAGACTTACCATTTACCACAACACTGTACCTCTACCAGATATTATTTCCTTATGATTACATTTAATCACTCGTCAGATTCGTTTATTAAAGTCTAGAGTTGTGCTTAGAATTTGAGGGTTAGGCATCTTGCTAACTGACAAATTGACAATTCCAGGATTTGAACTAACACCCTTCTAATCGGTAGGCCTGTGTTTTGTTTGGTCGAAAATGTGAAACCTTGGCCAGATTGTACTATGTGCTCGCTATCATACCTGAGTCTTATCAAAGCTGAGCTGTGGTTGCGTTTTGGCAAAGTTGTATGAGTTCATTTCTGTCAGACAGGAAGTAATAAATGTGAGCCAGCATTGGGACATTACTTATTTGCTTTCAGGGCACCGACTATATTACTGCCAATTAAACTGTGAACTGTAGGTTACCAGCAGCACGTTAACTGAAGATCTTTTTTTCAGTTTCATGATGAAATTGGGCATAGGCATTAATGCAAGGCTTGTAACTGTAGACTACGCAGTATTCCGTCCTGCTATTTGAGGTGAATCAAGCAACAACAAAAAAAAGCCTCACACAATCAAATCTCTAAAAGTGATAGCTGAAAGAATAGAATCAGCAGAAGGAGTCATAATGGACGTCACGCATCAAGAATGTCATGCTAAGCAGGAACTAGATAAACCTGGGCGTGACTCTGGCTTGATTAGAACTAGAAAAATTCATGTGTAAGTCGCTTAGTTTAGCTTTAGAATTTGAAAATGTATTGGGAACCGGTCGATTTCATAATACTACTCATGATGAGATAAAGCTTATCCAAAATAAAATATGCCATATTGCACATTGATGTGCATTTTCTTTTCCCGCTTATAAGTGTGTCATATTTGAGATAAGATTCTCCTGATACTGTCAAACGGAACAGGTTATATAGCCATCCGTCACTGTCTAGGCTGTTATATTTCTGTTTACCTGTCGTATTAAATTCCAGGAGCAGAGGGCTCGGGTTTGACAGGCCTCTTCCTCCTGTTCTGTTAGCAAACATTAATATTCAGCATTATCTGTGCAGCCTTGAGGGGATTCTGGCAAACAATTAATAACCATTATACCATAACATATCAAATTAGGAGGAGAGAAAGCGACACACACACACACACACACACACACACACACACACACACAGGAGCTAACAGGGTCAAAGCACATTGTGGCTCTCTAAGAATATAGTGTGAATAAAAGAACAGGCTCCTTACTGGGTTTGGGATTTCATTGTGAGTAACAGATTATCATTTTTAATGCTTACTTTTTTATTACACACCTCTATTATTGCATTAGTGTGTTAGTAGAAAAGAGAATGAATTAAAAATTTACATTTTTTGTTAACTTTTCATAAATAATGGATTATATTATGTAATAAACCATGTTTCTGATTAAAACATCATTGAGCCTGTCTGGAATTTGACCTGCAGACGTGGTTAGCACGTTTGCCTCGCACCTCCGGGGTTGGGGGTTCGATGGGCGGAGTTTGCATGTTCTTCTCGTGCTTTGGGGGTTTATCTCCAGTCCCAAGATATGCTTGTAGACTGTCTGGCATCAATTGTCTGTAGTGTGTGATTGTGCCCAGTGATGGGTTGGCATCCTATCCAGAGTGTCCCCCACCTTGTGCCCAAGTCCCCTTTTATAGGCTCCAGGCCCCCCACATCCCTGAATTATATAAATGGTACGGAAAATGGATGGATGCATGGATGGATAGATGATTTGATTACATTTCTGTAGGTTGTTTTATTGTGTGCCCTGTGATGGGTTTGCACCCCATCCAGGGTGTCCCCATGCCTCCTGCACCAAGTCCCCATGGATAGGCTCCAAGCTCCCTGCAACCCTGTTACAGTACAGAAAATGGATGGATGGATAGATGTTTTATTGTCTTCCCTTTAATATAGTGATTCATTTAATGCCTAGAAACATTGACGGCATCATCTTTTAACAACAATTCTCTGCGAGTTCCTAAGCCTTGCATGTGAATATTTTACTTGAATTATCTAAAAATAAATAAATACAAAGGAAACGACTGCTTTTACAAGACAAAGTTAAAATCGATCGACAAATTAGGCCAGATCCATGCTAGCCACGATCGCACACTATTGATCTATTTACTTTGGGTCTAATTGTGTTTCTATTTTTGCATTTCAAAGCCACATTCAATTCATGTGGAGCACTCATTTTTTGAGCCAAAAGATATAAGCTTTTAATGCACAATGCGGAAGAAAAGGCTTTTATTCATTCAATGTCAGTAATCCTGGCCAATTAGGAAAATCAGAGAACCTAAAGGAAACCAATGTGGGCACAGGGAGAACATGTGAAACTCTCAACAGACAGTAAACCAAGCTCAGAATCGAACCCTTGTACATTCAGATGTAAAACACCAAAACTACACCTGTGCACCAACGTGGCCTTCAATGATATGGTGATATTTTGTTCATAAATAAGAAGCATAGTAAAAAAAATAATCTTGATTATCAACCTCTGTGAATTGTTTTATATACAGTTTCATGAGCCTTTGCAGAAAAAGAACATTCAGTCGAATACCCTAAAGGGCCGTTCAGTATGTCCCTTTGGGAAAACCCTTTAATAATTTAAAGTTTAGTTTAACAACACTAGGTTTCCCAAGGGGAAACCCACACGGACATGGCGGAAGTGGAGAAATTGCAAACAGACAGTAAGTGGAGCTTACTGGGTTTCCTCCAGGTACTCAAGTTTCCTCCCCCAGTCCAAAGACTTGCCTTGTAGGCTGATTGGCATCTCTAAATTGTCCATAGTTTGTGATTGTGCCCTGCGATGGGTTGGCACCCTCTCCTTGTGCCCCCGAGACCCTGGGATATGTTCCAGGCTCCCCACGACCCTATCTACCCTGTCTAGTACAGAAAATGGATGGATAACGGCCCTGCCATAAGTAATGGCCTTGACGAAGAGTAAACTTTTCTCGTGTTTGTTACATATAATAAAATGCAGAAAAAGTGCCCAATACACTTTTTAAACAAAGGTTCCACATACAATCCTTTTAGAAAGAAGAGGAATAGGTCATATTAATAGGTCAAATATATTCAGTAGCGTACTTCCACCATATGTAATATGACCTCTACAGTGGCTGTAAACAAAACCAATGCTAACCTCACTGTACCCACACACACGGTGTTTGTTTATGTGCTGCACATGTGATGCTTTACCGTATGATATTTTTGCACAGGCTTATGCTTAATACATTCATTTACTTCATGACAAATTATACAATTTTGTCCGGCTTTGTGCTTGCATGTTGTCCTGAATATGCAATATGTAGTGTATAATGCCCGTGTAATTGTAATGTTCTCTGATGATGCACTTCTACCCTGAAATCATCAAGTCCATCCTCACCTCTTCAATAACTCTGTGGTTCAGGTCGTCTATCTACCAGGATCGAGCATAATCAAAACAAAGGAAGTGATCATCAGTATTGTGCCAACTCTTCAGGACAGCTACAACAGCAGGGTCAGGAAACATGCAGGCGATATTATAGCTTTTACACGGCACACATCTTTCAACCCCTTATCTCCAGCAGAAGACTCCGAGCCAAAACAACCAGACTGACAAACAGCTTTTTTTCCCAAGAGATGTAGCCATCATTAACCACGGTGAACACTTGGCACTTTAAACTGAAAACCCAGCACTTCCTTTCGGAAATCACAGAGGTCATCAGTCTGCATCATTACGCACTCATGTATAATCGAAACAATAATACGTCAATTTCTATTGCACCAGGGCTTTGAGTTTCCTCCATCTTTCCTCTTGGTTGTCCAGTTTCCTTCTACCTCCCCAAAACATGCCATTAGTTGGATTGGTGTGTGTGAGTGTGTGAGTGTGTGTGTGTGTGAGTGTCTGTAAGATTCCCTGTGATTGATTGGCATCTCATCCCATCCAGCATTCACTTTTCCTATAGCTCATCAGTCCATTGTAATGAGAGTGTGGGAAATGTTTGCTCTGCTGGACCAACCTGTATCAGCCACTCAATCAGCAGAGGGCAATGTTAGTCTTATTCCACTGCGAACCACCCATCTGCCTTACTTCCCTCTAGGCTGAACAGGAAGTGTGCTCGCCAGATATGCTGTTATGTTGTCATGCTTTGGATAGTTTTGTAAGTTTCTATTTCTAAACCGAGAACAAAGAGATAGTAATACACACAGACGCCTTTGTTAAAGTGACTAAACAGATGAACAACAGCAATCACTTTACATACAGGCTGAAGAGAAGCATACCATTAACTGTCTGGTTGCCGGTTTTCATCCTTATGCATGACATATTATGTATTCCTGGCTGAGGATTGGGCTTTGAATCGGAGAGTTACTAATAGCAGGATCCTAGATGTTACCAGTCCGTTGTTGGAAACCGTTAAAACGCTTCACTTCTACACGTGGCTGTACTCTACTCTGCTACCATGCATGTGTCTCTGAGTCAGACTGGAATATCAGTTGTGAAAATATCCATTGTGAAATGGATTGATATGATGTCTGTGAGATGAATGGCATTGAAAATATTAACAAGCATTCACCTTACCTCCCCTGTACAACTACATAGAGGGGGCTTCAAAACTTTTCATTCTGCATGAATTGATTTTGAAGTGAAAAGGTGCAGAGCTAAGTAACTCTGTTCCAGCTGGGAATGGAGATATATATTTCTGGACTGAAAAAAAAAAAAAAAAGTTTAAAAAAGAAGCCTGAGATAAGAACTATAAGAACCCTGTTAAAGGACTTGGCTTCTCAAAAGCATTGCAGCACAAAGGTCATTGTTAAATGAGATCACACATCTCTCTATTAAGATGATCTTAGCTTTGCAGTACTTTTGGGAATCTGGGTCCAGATCTGTTAAATTGCAATATTGCATATAACGGTTTTTATAAAGACGTCTTTGAAAGTGTATGATTATAATGGGTCTAGACACGTTCGTTCCCTCATTTTCTTTTCACTTTGGTCACCTGTCAATTCTCACCCACCAGCCTGCACTCCCCCATCATACCACGGATGAAGGCTACCATGTGATTCCTCGGAGACATGCGAAGCCAATCACATTTCTTCAAACTGCTGCTCATGCTGCATCATGGGGCTGCATAACACACTCAGAGGGAATTGCTGTCAGCCCTCTTCCTCATACTATACATGAGCTTACAAATGCTTACGATTGGCTAGTGTCGCTGTGATTGACAGTCTGAGAGAGAGAGAGTATCCCATCCCTTCCATGTAGAGAGCAAGACCAATTTTGCTTCCTTGGTTCCCAGCAATGGATTATTGTGGTAATGTTGTAGACACACTTTTAACCATTACAAACTGCACCGTTAAGACGTCAGTTATGTTACTTCAGCAACGCCTTACTCATTAAGTGAGTCCACAACATAAAACCCAATATAAGTATACTCTCAAAGGTACAATTATAGTCCTTATGATCCAATAATCTCCCCTTAATGGTATATAAAGGTACTTATGTGTCCTCCAAATAAGATGAAATATATTCACCCTTAAGTGACATGCATTTGCACCCAAAAAAAAGCAGTTTCTACTGAGAGCATATTGTATATGGAGAAACAATCCAGCACCAGACCAGTGACCTTAACCCAAGGGCTATGAGTATTTTAGTGAGACTTCAGAAGCATGTGGGTAATGTTGATAGCAACAGAAACAAGCTGTTCCTCTCATATGCTACAAAATAGTTCTTTTCAGCTCAAATCCTCAGCCATCACATGACAAGGATAGAGCTTTTAGCCATGTCTTCTGACACACACATGAAAAACACACACCTGACTACTGGGGATATGATTTTTTTTTTCAACAATATGGACGTTGACAGGACAAGAATGATCTGACGGATTACAGAAAAAACAAGAATTTTCTCTTTTAACTGACTGATACTGATGAATAATGTAAAAAAAGAAAGAAAGAAAGAAAGAATGAAAACAGGTTCATGAACTACCAGGGTAAGATAAGGTCAGCTCTGATTTCAGATTGCCTTTAACCCACTTGTGTTCATAAATATACACTACTTCTCAGGATGAATGACGAAAATGGTTTGTTTTGACCTTGTTGCCTGAAAGATCCAGGTACTTGTCAAATATTCTACATGCTCATTTTCTCTCTATTCAGCTCTTCACATGTAGTAGTTTGGTATGCTCTCAACCTTTTCAGAAGAAAATAGAAGATTTTTCCAGTTCTATAATTTAGAGGTGTTCGCTGTTTTATTAATAAGAGTGTGCAATGTAGCGATGACAGTGGTGTAACATAATGCATGGTTCCCCGATGTGTACACGTCTAGAAATGCAACAGAGTCTCCAAATGTGAAGGCCATCCGTGAAAGAAACACAAAATAGCTTTCAAGGTCAAAATATCTACGCAAAAGAAGAAGAAGAAGAAGAAGAAGAAGCTGCTTTACACACACATACATTGTATTCTCACCGTGGAAGATATTGAGCTTTTCTGTAAGTCTTTTGTTCACTCAGAGCAACATGCACAGTCATATTCATGCTTGACTGGAGACAGCACCACCAGCAGCTCTTCCTCAGAGAGAGAGAGAGAGAGAGAGAGAGAGAGAGAGAGAGAGAGAGAGAGAGAGAGAGAGAGAGAGAGAGCGTGTGTGTCTAATAGCAATGTCCTTCCTAATATTTCCACTAAAGAAGCGTTGGAGCAGTTAGATACTTCCTTTGCATCTAATAACGCCGCAGATTGATCTGTTCTCTCCAGGACTACCACACAATTAGGTAAACAAAACTCTATTCACAATACCAGCTGCTCTCACACTCACTCTCTGATTGCTCATGTCTCTGGTGTGATAATAAGTGCACCCTATTCAATGCCACTTTCTTTGATACATTTATTATAAGGTGTTTTCAAAAGGACAGCTCCGAATGTGTCGCGTAATTTCTTGTTTTTCTTCTCTGCCTCATTTTCCCCCCCAGGATTCCTCTTTCTCAGAGTTAATGTTGAAGGAGGTTTTTCAGGCTCACAGCCCAAATACTTTTTTCCTCTCAGGCGGTTACCGGGACATCTAAACAGAATCTTCTTGTGAATTTTGTGCAAAGGAATCCCTCATGGATATAAAATCTGAAAGCTGGACACGACAACCTATGCCTCGGAGTCGAGCTGGACAGGACGACACGTCTCACATAGCATGGAGGAGATCTGGAGATAGGCCTCTTCATGCAGCTCGTCCACACAGCTGTATTGAAGGCAGACTGAAGGATGAGTGGCTCCAAAAACTTAACAATCTGCAGACTTGTCCTATTCAACAGCAGCTGTCTCCTTACTATCAGAAGAACGACACACCTCGGAGTGTAAGCCCTAGTGTGGTGGCAAGCTCTCGGAGCAGTCTGGAGTCTATATATTCTGGACTGGAGTGCAAAGAAAGGGTTCAAATTAAGACAGGACATTGCACTCAGAGAGCCAAAGTGTGCTGCCTTCCTCCAGTTCGGATTGGATGGCTGCCCTTACAGAGACACGTGATGAGGAAGGAGACGCCAATTAATGCATCTCAACACGATGGCACCACCTGCAAGGCAAGAGCTAAAACCACAGGTTTAATGATGATTCATAAATGCTGTTACAAACGCTTTAATGAATGTTTGCTATTTAAATGGTTATATTTTCCTGGAAGGGGAATTTAGGTTATACAGATAAGAATTTAGGTTAAAATAGATAAAAACAAAATAGTCGATTATATGGCCAAATGTATGTGGACACCTGACCCATATGGGGTTCTTCCTCAAACTGGTGCCATAAAGTTGGAAGTGTGCAATTGTATATTATAATTTCCCTTCACTGGAACTAAGAGGCCCAAACATGTTCCATCTTGACAATGCTCCTGTGCACAAAGCGAGCTCCTTAAAGACACGGTTTGCCAAGTTTGATGTGGAAGAACTCGAGTGTCTTACACAGAGTCATGAGTTCAATCCCACTGAACAGCTTTGGGATGAACTTTAACACTAATTGCACCCCAGGCCTCCTCGCTTAACATCAGTGCTTGATCTCACTGATGTGTCTCTAAAGCCTTCCCAGAAGAGTGGAGGTTATTATAATAGCATATGGGGACTAATTCTGGAATGGGATGTTCAACAAGCACATATGGGTGTGATGGTAAGGTATCCACAAACGTTTGGCCAATTAAAGAAGAAATCATTAAATCTATTAGTAAACAGAGAAAAAAAAATGTGCTTGGTTGTAATGCTGATATAATCCTGATATAATATTATATCATATACTTTATTATATTCGCCTCACACCTCCAGGGTCCGGGGTTTGATTCCCGCTGGGTCCATGTGTGTGCGGATACTCCGGTTTCCTCCCCCAGTCCAAAGACATGCATGGTAGGCTGACTGGCGTGTCTAAAGTGTCCATAGTATATGAATGGGTGTGTGAGTATGTATGTGATTGTGCCCTGCGATGAACTGGCACCCTGTCCAGGGTGAACCCCGCCTTGTGCCCGATGCTCCCTGGGATAGGCTCTAGGTTCCCCGTGACCCTGAAAAGGAGTAAGCGGTTAAAGGTGGATGGATGGATATTTTATTATAATATTCATTCATCCGTCCGTCCATCCATTCATTAATTTAATTAATTTAATCCCACACGGTGGCCCTGTAGGAAAAGTGGTATAGAATAAGTGGTATATGGATTGATGGATGGATACATTTTTGCAATGCAAACATTGTTATGTTTAGTCCTAGTATTCAAGTGTCTGTTGGAGATAAAGTTTTCACTTCAATTTACTGTAAACATGCTTTGAAATGTTTGCAGCAGATGTGTAAGCTGTAACTTGAAATGCAACTTGTCCCTCCTACAGTTCTAATGTCTGTCAGTACTTCCTTCTTCTCCTGTCTCCCTCCACTTATTTTTTTTTTCCGTTTTATCTCTGCCATGTCTCCACAATATAACATAGCATCGTCTGTAATATATGAGGGAATCATATACAGAAAAATCACTCTACCACTATACTCAGGTTTGATTCAGCAACAGCCTGGAGACTTCTCTCATTCAGACAGAACTGGGAGGAAAGTGTAAATGGTTAGAGATTAAAAATAAATAAATACATTTTAAATAAGAACGAGCGAAAGCTTGAGCAAGCTGAGAAAGCATATAAGGATACAGCATATAGAGGTAGAGAGATAATGGTAACAAGATCATTAAAGTCTGGAAAACTTGCAAGCACAGCTATTTTCTAGGATAGAAGCGCTAACTCAGCACTAATGGACATCCAGTCTGTACGGGTTCGAAGAGTGTTAGCGCACACCGACAATCCAACAACAAAGTAGTTGCATTTCAGGTGTGCTGAGGTTCTTCATTCATTCGTCTTAGGAAACCACTTTATTCTGGTCAAGAGATTGGAATACCCCAGTCCATTGCAGCACATCGTGCACACACACACACACACACAACAAAATTTGTGCAAATTAAGTGTCTCATACCCTGAAATACGGCTTGTTTTGCAAACATCCCATGTTGCCATCATTCTTGTCCCCAGGAAAAATATCCCCCAATAAAAATATACTGATACATTAATTTTGATACTTAACATTTGTTAAGAAGAGTGTGAGGAATTTGGCCTGTCCTTGCTGTTATCTTTCAAATTTGATTTTAAATTGGGAGTGCACACATTCAGAAAGAAATCAAGATTATGTCCCAAGCTGCATAATGCATACTAAGTAGTATGCACAAATATTAATGACACCACTGGTGTTGTGCAATACAGTCATTGGTGTAGTCCTGTTATTTATTGTATGCATCAGTGTAACTGTCACAATTACTAACCGTCTAAAGTAACTGTTAGGCAGTTAGCTCTCTCCGCTGCTCAAGGCCAGACCATTGTAAATGGTCTGCACCATGGCGTGAATGTATTCGCTTTCCCTGACCCTGAATTCACACTGGATTCATTATGTAAGCATTATATCAAGCGTCATGTCAAGGCATATTAGACACAGGTGTCTCAGCTTTGTTTTAATCTCTTTTGACTCTTGTTATTGAGTATATGAGTGAATTAAATATGTGTTTTTTGAGCAAGGTATTAACTGTTTAATCTTTAATGGTTAATGAAATAAGCCTAGGTCAAGCATTACTTGAATCCCCCACCACCAACCAGGCCCAGCTCTCAACCATCGAACGTTCCGATTTACTGATTACACTTGTTGCTCATTTGCTCCTTAAATGTCCCAGTGTTTGTAACTCACATTGCCATGCAGGAAATCTGCACCATATTTCACCATCGTGGGTGTGTAGCTACTTGTCAAGCTGTCACGAAGAGGGTATTAATACAGCAGACTGGATAGTCTAAAAGCAGAAGAAGAAGGAGTCAGTGTTTACTCGCCTTTTAAAATCTGCTCACCTAAAAATGTGACATGAGGCAGTGGGATAACACTTGAATAACTTCCTGAGTGACTGGTATTTGTGTGTTTATTTTGTTGCCCCATGTTGGTGGAAATATGGTGTGGACAGGGTTGCTTGGAAAAGGGAAAGAGAATGAAGTCTTGACGTGACATGTCCAGTGTGAACTCGCCTTAATGGGATAGTTCTCCCAAAAAGGACAATTTTGTCATCATTTACTCACCATCGTGTCGGTCCAAACCGGTATGAATTTCTTTCTTCTGTGGAACACAAAAAAAAATATTTTGAAGAATGTTGGAAACCAAGCAGTTTTGCTGCCAATTGACTTCCATTGTATGGACAAAAAAACACTTAGACGTTTCTCAAAATATTGTCTTTTATGTTCCACAGACAAAGGTCAGTCATACAGCTTTGAAACAATATGAGGGTGAGTAAATGATGACAGAGATTTAATTTTTTGTTGACTTATCCCTTTTAGCCTCTGTGTATCGCCGGGTCTAACAGATGCAGCCAGATTTCAAGCTTGTCGCTTTTGCTTGATGTCTATAAAATAGTGTTAAATTACATAAAACAAGCACTTGGATTCAGATTTCATGCTAATGTGAATAACGTATTGTGCAGAGTTACATTTATGTAGAGCCACAGCAACCAGCGGCATCATATCAGCTGACATAATACATACCTTGGCTGTGTGTATGAATGAGGAGCTGTGGTAGCTCAGTGGTTAAGGTATTTGACTGCTGATTGGAAAGCCATGACTTCAAATGCCAAGCTGCCACTGCTGGGCCCTTGAGCAAGGCCCTTAACCCTCAATCAGTCATATATAAATGAGATAGTTCTGGATAAAGGTGTATGCCTAAATGTAAATGCACCGTTGGTTGAAAATGGATCTCAAACCTGAAACATTTTAGTGAACTTTTGCAATGTTTAGCTGGTTTAATCAAACCCTGGTGCGTTGTCTCCTTTGGTGTGGTTCTTTTAGGCAGAGAAAACACATACCATCACAGCAATTGCCCTCTGATGGGAGCCAAAACAACCGAACCCAAAGTGTCAATTCTGCTCTGATTCGGACTCGACAAACAGACTAATGGATGTGAAAGCGCCTTTAGCAATCAATAAGTGCGTAATCCTCAAACATCATGAACAATAATCATGAAACTGTCATTATATTCAAGACAGTCCATCACTGCAGCACAAGCCTCTTTTGCAAAGATAATTTAATCCAGTGGTCGCCTGGCAACTTGTCAGCAGTTTATGATTACTGAGAAGAAAAAGGCCAGATGAAGAGGTGTTAATGTTTTTGAAGCTATTACTGACATGACTGTGCTGAGAGGGGTGAGGCTACAGGAGAGAACCCAGCAGAGATATGTGGACGCTTATTAAAGTGGGATGTAAAATAGACACCTGAAATATGACCTTGTGTATCGGACTTACGTATGTGATTTAGGACCATATAAGAATAAAATAAATATTAAACAGCTGTATCTTACATTTAAAAACAAACAAATATACAGTATGTTTATAAACGCAAACGTAAACCATTTGATTCTGTTAACCCACCCATGCTGGATGATAAAAGTATGAAGAAAAAGTATAAAATACAGTATATACTGTTTTTTTTATCACCTACATTGTTATTAGCTGTGCTTGAAAGTCCTTTTTGGAATGGCATCGTATGTGCAAATCAATAGGTCCAAAGAGCAAGTATAACATTTGCAGAAATCCATTTCATGAAGGCAAAATAATACCATTCACTAGATTTTACTCATGAAAAGGTTTTTGAAGATTATCACTCAGTATCTCAAAATTATCGACATGTTTTGAAATAATATTACTTGATATTACCGCAGCAGATGGGTTCATATGAAATATTCGCTGCATGTTCACACCTCCAATGCCAGCAGCATTTCAAACGTTTATTCGTGCATACTTTATGAACAAAACATGCACTTAAATGTCTTTCATAGATAAAAAAAAAATACTATTTTGAGACATTTTACAGCCTTTAATCTCCGTTATAGTGAATTATTTGAAAGGGGCAAGTATCCTCAGTTTGACTCGTTAACACACTGCAGCTATATTAAACAAATAGCACACGCAACAACTCATTTAGATATTGTGTCCTACTTGGCACGTGATGTAATTCATGAAATTATTCTTTGTAAATCACACACGTTGTGCGTGTGCAATTTAGGACATGCTAGGTGTAAAAAGTACACTTTATTGAATATTTCTTGACAATAGCTGCTGCTTTGAACAACATCCGTGAGCACAGAGGGGGGAAAAAAACATCCAGAAAGACGTGTGATGTTGACAATTGACAAGAGAATTGCGCAAGAAAAAAAAGCAACAGTTCAACAGTGGCTTGTGTTTGAAGAATAAGGAGGAAAAACAACAGTCCAAACACTTGTCAATAACAGGTTCCATTCCCCAGCTGGAATCCATAAGCCATGCTCCACAGCGTGCACCTAATGCTATGAATGATGAAGTGATAGGAGTGTGTTTTCTTTCAGGTGAAGCTGAAGCCACCTATTACCCCTGTATTAAGCTGCAGTTATGTCAAAGCAAATGGATCAGCGCCAGGAGGTAGGTACTGCTACATGAAAGAGAAGGAAAAGCATACATCCCTGTAACATAAATGCAGGTGTAAAATACAAGTGTTTACTTTGGATTTTCTAAATATGACATTATTCCATACTGTCAGTTCATAAAAACTGCAACCATTAAACTGTATATAAATCTAGGACAATAAAATTGAAACACAGCAGTGAATATTGTTAAATAGCATGATTATTTTAAGGTGTTACACCTTGAGATATACATAAGATCATTTCAATGTCATCCTGTTCCTCCTGTAAAAACATAAGGTCTTTCCAAATTCATTAATTAGTGTCGGAAATCGTGACACCCCTTACCTTAGCTAATAAAGTAATTAGACTTTCCTAATAAAAGCCTTCCTATTTTAGTGCAAAGACGACAGTAGTTATCTATGCAAAACGGGTTGCATTTTGGGTGCTAGGACTTTTAAAGGTTTAATAACAACAGGGTTTGCATAAGCACAATTTATGGTATTAAAAAAAAAAACTGAGGAAAATGACCAGAACTATAATATATGACCAGATTATAGATAAAACCAACGTTTGAAAATTTGGAGTTTTATCGTGTCCTGTTTTGGGTATGTTACACTTGAAACAGCTGCAGCCTTATATCCCAAACTTCAAATTTCTCACTGGACCCCACATTCAGGCATGATCTGTATCACCAGAGAGTACTTCCGGATCTCCTATGATAATAATTCAACATGGCAGATCGCATGCGTTTCATGCAAGGTTTAGTGAAGTCACTCAATTAATATACATACATACATTCATACATACATACACACACATATATATATATATATATATATATATATATATATATATATATATATATATATATATATATATATACATATACACATATATATGTATATATTCAGTATCTCACAAAAGTGAGTACACCCCTCACATTTTTGTAAATATATATGTACTCTTGCCAGCGGTTTGGATATTTATGGCTGTGTGTTTAGTTATTTTGAGGGGACAGCAAATTTACACTGTTACACAAGCTGTACACTCACTACTTTACATTGTAGCAACGTGTCATTTCTTCAGTGTTGTCACATGAAAAGATATAATCAAATATTTACAAAAATGTGAGGGGTCTACTCACTTTTGTGAGATACCGTATATTGGAACTGCAGTGATGCATTTTATACCCACAAATATCCCCTGTTCTTTCCGTGTCCTTGTTACATGTGCAACACAGTAAATGTGATGCCTCATAACTCATGTTTGAGTAGTGATGTTATCTTTTGACCCATATGACCCAGATGACATTATGTCTGATGGAAACATCCGTGAAAAGTTGAGAGTGTTCTACAACATTCCTTTTTTTCTGGAATTTTGCCCTCATGTCACAGTTTGGCTGCAGTTTTCATGGAGTGACCCATACATGCCCTGAAACCCTCCATGTTGTTCTGTATGTGCATTCCACCATAAAACCTAGCTACAAAGGTCAAAAATGCAACTCCTCTGTGATAGACAGTGTTTTGTTTATTACGTTCACGTATAGTTTTCACATTCTAAGCAATCAGCCTGCTGGCAGAGACAGGGATAAATAGAGAGATTAAATATGCTCAGAGCGCAGGCTTGTATTTGACTGTGAATAAGCTGTTATGAGGAATAAAACTCAAGCAGCTCAGTGTAGCGTGTGTGAAAACACCAGGCTTGTTTGTTGGTTGTTGTTTTTTTCTCAAGTGCAGTCTGTGTATTCTATTATCATAATGAGTAATTCATTTCAGCTTGCATGTGATGATTTGAGGCACTGTTTACCAGCGGTATGCATATGTGTCAATCATATTGGAGTATATGGCCTTCTAGACTAGTGGAAATAAACAGGCAGGTGATTTTGAAGGGGCCGTAGTTAACAAACCTGTATTTTCAATGCCAGTTTATATAAACATAAACATAAAATTTCTCTTATACTATCATGCTAGAAGTAGCACACCGAGTGTCTATCACTGTGGCAACATGATGGATAGGTAAGCAGGGACGTCTCTGTCTCTCTCTCTCTCTTCTCTCTCTCTCTCTCTCTCTCTGTGTGTGTGTGTCCTGATTAGTTTTGATGTTTTTTTTCTCTTGAATAGACCAGTTTTTCATCTGATTGGATCCATCCATCCATCCATGTTCCATATTGCTTATCCTACACAGGGTTACAGTGGAGCCTGGAGCCTGTCCCAGGGAACTCGGGGCACAAGGCAGGGGACAACCTGAATGGGGTACCAACCCATCGCACAATCGCACACTCAGTCATACTGTACACTCATTCACACACTATAGACAATTAGGAAATGCCAATCAGCCTACAATGCTGATCTATGGACTAGGGAGGAAACCAGAGTTCCCGGGATACCAGGGATACCTGGAGGGAATCCCTGAAGCATGGGCAGAACATGCAAACGCCATGCGCACAGGGCGGAGACGGGATTTGGACCCCCAACCCCGGAGGTCCAAACATGCTAGCCATCGTGCCCCAATCTGACTGGATGTTTGATTCAAATATGGATATTTGCCTAAACGTGAGAACCAGATATTACAATGTTCTGAATGAAATAATGAAGAGTGCAGCTGTGGGATAAAACTGTGAAGTGTTCAAAATTATAATGAGGACTGTTTATGCATCAAGGCCTTTGGTTTCTCTATGTCTCTCTCAGTCCATATGGTAGCCTACACCATGACATGAAGGCTATGCGTGTGTGTGTGTGTGTTTGCATATTTACCCAGCTCACCCAGCATGAGCAGCATCATTAACTCAGGATGAGCAGCTAACGGCTCATATAGCATGAACTGTCACACGCTCCCACTTGTTCCCTGATTTCTTTTTTAAAGACAGACGAGACACAAAGTAGACCTGAATTGTTAAAGATGAGCACTCCTCCTGGAGGAAGGACTTGTGTCTGTGAGGCGTTTGACTGTCAGGTGTTCATTAATGTGAGCCAGTGTTTCTGTTACGGGAACAACTACAAGGCATAGTTCACTAGGCACCTTAACTGTCAGTCAATGGCAGGGTCACCATGGTGACTGCGATGTGGTGCAATCCATCATTACGACATGACATGGCACCTGTCTGGTGCTCCCTCTCTCTCCTTGTCTCACAGTCTATCTTACCCTCTCTCTCTCTCTCCTTCTTTTTCTGTCTCTACTTCCATCTGACAGAACACACACACCCACACACCCAGACACACACAGGTACACTTACACTTACTATCTTTGTGAGGACCTTTCAGTGACATAATTATTAATGCAGATAATTAATGCAATGCTACACCTGTAATGAAACCGTTTGGCTCTTTAGGTTTTTGGCACAGTGGCTTCGTGGTTAGCATGTTTGCTTTACACCTCCAGGATTGGAGGTTCAAATTCTGCCTCCGCCTTGTATGCATGCAGTTCGCATGTTCTCCCTGTGCTTCGGGGGTTTCCTCCAGGTACTCTGGTTTCCTCCCCAGTCCAAAAGACATGTGTTGTAGGCTGATTGGCATCTCTAAAATTTCCATGGTGTGTGAATGTGTGTGCGATTGTGGTCTGCCTTGGGTTGGCACCCTGTCCCTTCCCTGAGTTACCTACGATAGGCTCCAGGCTTCTCATGCAACATTGTGTAGGATAAGCAGTAGGGAAAATGGATGGATGGATGGATGTTTGATGTAAAAAAAGAGTAAAAAAACCCAGCCATTTGGTCCCCACCAAGACATAACAAAATGCAAACAACCCCCCCTTCCCACACACACACACCCCCGCACCACCACCACTACAACCACCAGCACCACCACCACCCACACACATCCTCACCTAGCTCCACCAGCTGATTATAATGACACAATGCTGGTTTGGTCACTCTGTTGATTATATAAACACGCTCACACAGTATGAGAAGCAAGCTTCTGTAACTTCACACAAGCTTCTCTAACTCTTTTCATCTACACTTATAAAAACTAAAAGGACTCTCTTGTCTCTCACACACAGATGGGACTGCCGGACATGGGGTCAGGGGGATGACTGGAGCCATCTTTCTACAGGTAAATACCCTTCATATCTTGCATCACACTCAGCATCATACAGTATAGCTACTGACATCTCACACTTCACTGCAGAGCCTTGTGATTCCCCTGCTCTAGTGTCATAATAATAATAAATAATAATAATAATAATAATAATAATAATAATAATAATAATAATCCCAAAGTCTCTTTTAAACCCTTGCAGCACACTTTTATATAATTTTTTGTAAAAAAAAAAAAAACAAAACCCATAAAATATCTTTAATCACAGTATATATGTATATTTCCTGTTTAACAGGTATTGCATAACCGTACTCGTCCTGATTCTTTCATAATGCATTCCATAATGTTTAATATTAAAATTCTGACAGCCGGTGACTCATCTGCTCTGACAGCCAGGGGAAGTTCAATCCACCACCTGGGTGCATTCTTTATGAGGTGCATTCTCTCATTAAATCCTGTGATTTTCAGGAAATAACGTCTTTTTCCATAGGAACAATTCAACTGTAGAAAGAAAGAATTGTTCCAGCAATATTTCATCTCATTTATGATATTTTCTCATGTGTAATGATCATAAAACATCGACCCTGTTACTTATAGCTTGGAAGATATCTAGCAGTTTTATTTATATTATATTATTATTAACCTATTTTGTTTACATATATACCATAATATAGTAAACTATATTATGTAGTTTACATCTAAAACGTGTGATCTTATGTGCAACACCACATGAGAAGTAGGGTGGAAATATCAAGTCTGTTAGCCTCAAACCTGTTACTTAAGATAAGGTATTTTACTTGCCCCCTGAATGCCCAGCTGTAAAAAAAAAAAAAAATAAATAAATAAAAAAGCACTCAGTGCTTTTGTAAAAGTTTGAAAGTGTTCCAGTCTGACAAAATCCACTGGCAGCAGTACTTAAAAAAAAAATCCAAAAAAACAAAACCAAAAAAAAAAAAAAAATAGCTACGTTCTATAGGTTTATGTATAAGATATGTGTGGTTGTCTGGGAAAATCTGCCGAATGTGTCTGCTGCTGAATTCTGAAAAATAACCACTGAAGATGAGAAATAGCTGTGCTGTAGGTTAGGGCAAAAATAGCTAATAATTAGGATTTTTTAATACTTAGTATCATAATTGGGTGGTTTTGTGAAACCTGAGATCTTGCAGTGAGATAAGGAGTGATTCTGTCTCTGTCAGCCATTTTGTCCCCAGCCCTGTTAGTGGAAGATCACCTGGTGTCACTTTATGTGCGTGTATATATTTTTTTTTTGTTTAAAGAAAGGGAGGGAGATAGGAAGGAAAGTGTTTGGTGTTTTGTTGGTTTGTTGGGGAGGGGGGGAAAAAAAAAAAAATTGTTTTTTGTGTGGAGTTTTTTTTGTTGTTTTTTTTTTATTTTTTTTTTTTTTTTTTTTTAAAAAAAAAGAAAAGGAAAAGAGGAAGGGGGAAAAATTTTTTTCACACCACTTATATATGTGTGTGTGTGTGTGTGTGTCTGTCACTGTCATGCATGAGAAGAGAGGAGAGAAGCACTAGGGTTTAAGAATGGAGGGACAAGGTGGGCAGAACACAGGAGAGCAGAGAAGTGGCACGACCAATCAAGCCTTGGAGAATAGGGAGCGAGAGGATTAAAGTGAGAAGATGAGTGGAAAAGTCAGGGAAGAAGAGATGAGATCATGACATGACTGGATGAGAGGATGAGAGCAGGGTGATGGTGACTGGAGGTAGACTTCTGAGTAGAAGTCTATAGATGATGGACAGTTCTGGCAGATTTCCTATTTCCTATTTCTTTTGACCCAGCGTCGACTTAAGCATCCGAATAAAGAGATGGAGTACTAAGACAGCTATACTACACAGACAGAGAGAGTAAGGGAAGGGGAAATGAGGTACTATACACTGTTTCTCTGTCAAACCTTGACAGCAGGATGTACTTCTGAAAATATTTGAATTGGAAACTGTACAGTTTTCTCTGACATATTTCTGTTCTTTGACTTCTGTACATTTTGAAGGAATCTTACAAGTAGTGACAGTAGAGCAGGATGCCGAAACTGAAATTCTGGACATTTCTGCTTCTCATAAATAGCTATGTGACAAAAATATATCAGAATACAGGCATCATTGGAACAATAATACCAGAAAATCACAAGTGATGAGAGGTTATTTGTTACATTTCTATGCCCATCAAAGTGTTGTTTATTTTAAAGATTTATTTTCCTCTTAGCACAATTTGTGAGTATTCAACCATTGGTAAACTGTCATCTAGCTATATGTATTTACCTCATTGTTATTGTATGTTGAATAGAATAGAAACCCATGCATCCATCCATCTTCTACCGCTTACTCCTTTTCAGGGTCACGGGGAACCTGGAGCTTATCCCAGGAAGCATCGGGCACAAGGCAGAGGAATAGAAACCCTGTTTTCATAAAAGACACTTATAGTAGGAGTCTATGTAAACATGTATGCAAAGCATGCATAGTTCTTTCGAGAGTACTTCAGCCAGAGTTATTTCGAGAACTAACTTTTTTGGAGCTTAAAAAGTCAACTAGAACATTATATTTTGTAAATTAATGCCTCAATCTGTATAATTCGGAGGTTGGGCCATATTTTCAGGGGGAAAAAAAATTGTGGTTATTTGTAAACAAACTGCAGTGCAGCAGACATGTTGCTCCATGTCTTTGGATCAATCCTGAGCTCGAGGCACTGTACAATATGTGTAGTTTCACGTGTTCACCTACAGGTTATCTTATTTCATTCAACCTACACTAAGAATTTCCTCTAGGTGTGTATGAGTGTGTGTGTCCCCCAGACATTTTGTTTGGACACCACATTCAGGACACCACTTTCCTAAAGTCTATGTTCATTGTGACATGTTCAGCAAAATAGTTAAAGTGGTTATTGATTATTTAAAAATAAAATTTCGCTTGGGGACCCCCCAAGATACCCCCAAGTGGGTATTTAGTAAATAGTATTTTTTTTTCTCAGTACAGCGGGAAAAATTATGGATGTAGTGGATAAAGATTAGGATTAAGACACTGGGGTTCAAAAGGCTACAATACAATGATGGGAATTAAAAAAATGACACTAACCAGGTGAAATTCAGCAGTGCACCAACAGAGGCATCATTTGTTGCAATATGAGTGGGAGGAAACGTTTGTGCATATCTCAACAGTTCATCTTGACTGGACCATTAACTTTGTGACTACCAGTTATTTTGCCTAACCTTTCCCCATAAAATAAACTAATATTGAGATACCATGGTAATTTTTCCTATGCAGTTAGTATTGTGAAAACAAATCTAAAGCCCTATCAGAACCTCAGGAATATTACAACATATTGTACTTGTAGACACTTGGAAAGAAAGATGTGATAGCAGGGTGTTGGGGAAAATAGAAGGCGAGCTAGGTAAAGAATAGAAGAAAAGGAGTCTTCTGCTACTAGAAGTCCTAATTCTCTAGGGATCTCTGAGCTAACGGAGCAGAGTGTGAGAGATTCCCTCTCTTCAGCTGTTACAGTGTCCGTCTCAGCGCGGATGTTCGGTGAGGATGATTCGGACTTTAAATTCAGCTCAATACACCAGCTTAGAGACTGAAATTTAAATACAGTACATCCCACCAGCTTTTCTGCTTGACGTTGATTAGGCAAAGCAGGGTCGTGCTGGGATTCGGAATGGAATCACTTGTAATACTCGAGCAAATAATAAAGATGAGTTTTGGCTTCAAACTTAATTAAATTACCCTTGAGCTCCCCTGACACTAAGGCTGTTACTATGGCAACACCGAAAGCCTCCTTTAGTTTGGGAAGCATTGGAATAGAAGATATTGAGTGAGCTGATTCGAAGCTCATGGCTGGGTATGCGAGGAGTGGAAATAAGCCCTTTGTCATCATAAAGCATAAACTCAAGGTTTTCAGGTGTTAATCTTATTTTCCTTTGCCAGGCTGATGGTAAAAGAAAGGCCACTCTAGCAGAAAGAGATCAGGACACAGCACTTGATCGAGCCACCAGCATGCAGAACAAATCTCATGACAGATTTCTGTGGCAAACCCCAGTGCACCGGAGAGGGAGTGTTCCTCAGGAATCTCTCCTCACAAAACCGCCTGTAGGTGGCAGAACATCTCCCAAACACAGGAGCTCTATATCCTCCATCACAATCACCTCCAGGAAGGTCAGCCGTTCCTCAAGCCTGCCTGATACCAGCATATCTGGCCAGGATACAAACAGAGAGCCCAGCCCCATGGCCCTAAACAACCACATCACTGAGCAAGATTACATGAACACTCTATGCCCGCCAGAGGTCAATCCACAGAGGAAAACCCTTGTTGTCAAAATTACTGAGCAAAGAGTAGAGACCAGTAGATTTCTGCAGCCAGGTGCTAAAAATGACCCAGTTTGTAGTTTCCCTTCAAGTAGGACTACTGGAGAAAACTATTTCTCACGCTTCTCTACTAGAAGGACCTCTGATGTTGAAGCTTCTAATCTATCCAGCGTGAAGAACCACCCCTTACTGGCTTCCTTAAGTGTGACTGGTAGAGAAAACCATATACCAGAAATGTCTAAAATTACCGACAAAGAAAGCCATTCTCAAGTCCCTTCCTGCCTAGCCACCCAAGAGACTCAGATGCCAGTGGTGCTTCGGAGGAAACCCACCATTATCAAGGTGCAGGAGCAAAGAGATACATTCAGCAGAAAGGTCGAGGACCATAGAAGGAAAGTGGCCTACAGGCACAGCTTCAGTGACCTCCAAGTCGCTGACATGAAACCACAATCAGACAATGAATGCACACGTTCTGAAACTGAGATGCAGGATTTGAGTAGCAAGACCAGACTATACAAATCCACAATGTCCCTCCAGCTGACATCCTCCAATGGACCTCGTCTGAATGACCCACACACTTTAAGAGGTTCCCATCCCCGGAGGCCTGCAAGTTGTTTTGCTAGTCTGTTTAGCCCTGTTGACCCAAGTGCTGATGGTTCACAAGATGATGCAGTTCACAGCACTTTTACTATGCTTCCCCACAAGACAAATATTGACCCTGCGTGCTCTGCTGCCAGCAGCTCAAACAGGTGTTGGAGCACTGAAGGAGGAGCAGGGAGCCATGACAAGATTTATCCAAGGACAGAGAGCTCTGCTTCGGATAAAGGGCAGCACAAGAGGGAGTCTGCTCTCCCGAGGAACCAGCCTTTAACTCTCATCAAAGTACCAGGTAGGAAACCTTGTAGTGTATTCAGATGAATGCATCCAGATACTTGCATGCTTTATGGACTGTGTGGCTGTGATCATTTGTGAAAGTCAACTGCTGAGAGCTTATGCTATGAAAGTGCAATTCTGGGCATAGACACTCCACAGGTTGTCCAAAGCTCATGTTAGTTTTGATGCATAATTGATCACAGCCAGTCAGGGAATGGGGATGTGAGTGAGAGTTTAATTGAAGCTACAGTACACACAGCAGATATGTACATTGCTGACTTCTTTACAGCGGTGCCCTGAAGCAGATCATTATCACACCTGCTCTCTCTCACTCTTCCTCTATTCTCTCTCTTTCATGCTATTATTTTCTCCAGTTTTCATTTTCCCACGCACCTCTCTGCATGCGTATTATATTGCTACTCTGCTTCTGGCTACATTGCGATCATTTCTCCTGAATTTAGAAATGTGAAAGCGGTAGGCAGCAAATTTCACAGTAGCCGAATGAAGACACAAAAGCACACACACACACACACACACACACTTTATATTCGCAAGCTGATGCACAGACACTGACAGACACACATACAGTATCAGTATCACATTCTGGACACATACTGTTTGGTGCATTTCCCAGAAAGCTCAACCCAAGAGAACCACGATGATATAGTGGCCCTGAATGCAGCCGCCATTATAGCCAATATAAAGCGGCAGTGTGAGCAGCAGAAGAAAACCCAGAGCAATGGCAACACCACCAGAGAGAGAGACTCCACAGCCCTGAGCAATACTGCAGGTAAGATTTCGCCTTAAACGTAAAGGGATAATTATTGAAGATTAAAACCTGACAGGGTATACTGGTAAAGGACTGGGTGGTGTAATGCAGTCCAAAGCAAAGTACAGTGCTGTGAAAAACTATGTGCACACATCCTGATTTTTGTGTGTTTCATACTAAATAGTTTTAGATCTTCAAATGAAATATAACATAAAACAAAGGCAAGCTGAGTAAACACACAATACAGTTTTTATTTTATTTATTAATTTTTTTTTATTGAAGCAATTTTATTTTTTTTCCCAACACCTATCACCCATGTGAAAAAAACTAATTGCCCCCTTAAACTTAAAAGCAGCAATAACTTTAGCAGCAATAACTGCAACCAAACGTCTTTCACTTACTGTACCTCTAGGACTAGGATTTACTCCTGTGCTTTGGATCATTGTCTTGATGCATAATTCAGTTGCGCTTGAGTTTCAATTTATGGACTGGAAACTGGACATTCTCCTTTAGGAATTTCTGAGAGAGAGAGCAGAATTCATGTTTCCCTCAATTATTGCATGTTTCTGAAGCCCTGAAGCAGCAAAGCATCCCCACACCATCACACTAACTCCATCATGCTTGACCATAGGTATGATGTTCTTTTTGTGGAATTCAGTGTTTGGTTTACGCCAGATGTAACGGGACCCCTGTCTTACAAGCAATTCCACTTTTCGACTCATCACTACACAGAACATTCTCTCAAAAGGTTTGAGGACCATCAAGGTGTGTTTTGGCAAAATTCAGACGAGCCTTAATGTTCTTCTCAGATAGCAGTGGTTTTCACCTCGTCACTCTTCCATGGATGCCTTTTTTGCCCAGCGTCTTTCAGATAGTGGAGTCACGAACAGTGACCTTCATTGATGCAAGTGAGGCCTGATACCACTTACATTACAAATTGTCTCTCACCAGCCTCTCTTTTTTTCTCTCTCTTGAAATTAATGGTAAATGGTAAATGTGCACTTATATAGCGCTTTTATCCAAAGCGCTTTACACTGTGTCTCATTCACCCATTCACACACACACTCACACACCAATGGTAGCAGAGCTGCCATACAAGGTGCTAGCTTGCCATCAGGAGCAATTTGGGGTTCATATGGAGTCACCCGGGCCGGGAATCGAACCGCCAACCCTGCGATTAGTGGACAAACCACTCTACCAACTGCGCCACAGCCGCCCAAATTAAGAAGACAAAAAAATTGCAATCTTGTTATAGAGAAACTGTGAAGTGCAAAGCACTCCTACTCCTATTTGAAGACTTTCCCATGTACTGTAGAAAAACTCAAGAGCAGCTTTACCCCTGAACTAAACGCTTCCTCACAGAAAACTTCACCATATTAACAATGCCACACATTTTACTATACTTACACTTAATCTATAAGTCTATGTGAATTGAAGTGACAACAAATTTGAATGAGCACATTAATATAAACTTGTACTTGTCTTGCATCTAAACTACTGTCTGAGCTGCTGTTATACAAAATGAATCAATGCCTTTAGACAGAATGAAGAAGAAACCTTGAAAGAAACTCAAGGCATGTATCAATATTAATAATCCTGAATAACTGCACGAGCAATTCGGTTATTATTTTTGTTTGTACCCTGACCAGACAGTTACTAAGAATTAATGATTGAATGCTGTAAATGCATTTTCTATATTCACATTAATGAACATGGTATTTCTTTGTTCTACAAGCTTCAAATCTGACCAATTGACCACATTAAAGTAAAATCCTTCTCCTATGAATCCTTTTTATTTTTGCATCCAGTGGGATCCTAGCACACCCTATCCAATGTCGTATCTGTATTTCTATCCATTTAGAGCCCATTATCTGTTAATACGAATAACCTATTCATATTTGGTTGAATCTGAAGCTTACAGCAAGGGTCTTCAAACGTGCCTCTAGAATTCATTTCTTATCTTGGATTTTATAGTAATTGGTAAACTGTTAATGTAACTATTAGGTTATGTTGTCACCACACATGACTCTGAGGTAAAGGAGGGAGGAAAAACCTTGAAAACTTGATAATCAGGACTGTAGTAACCCTGCTCTAAAGTTTACAATATACACACTTATCATGTTCATAACGCAGCACTGAGCATATAAATATGCAAAGGAAAATTCTTATTTATTAGCATGCGCATACTTTACACTAATGGATGGCTTTAATGAACAATTTTGATTAAATTTTAAGCGTGAAAAAATACTTGCAGCCTGAAAATATCACACATTTACAAGAGGGGGGGTGTTTAAGAGGGTCTTTAACATAATCGTCAGGCTCAGGGGTATGATAGTGAGGCCTGAAATGCACTGGCTTTAATATGCTCAGGATGGTAAGTGTGTTTGGGCGCTGACTCTCTCATGTGTGTAATGGTAATATTGTGTTAGCTCAAAGTCATGGATCAGCCACAGGACATGAAATGGTTCTTGCTATAAACCTTAACTCTCCAGCCAGGACTTGCTTATAATAATTGTTTTTCCTAAAACAATTTAAAGGAGCTAAAATTTAAATGGCTGATAATATCAGGTGATCCAGTCTCCTCTGAAAGTATTGGAACAGCAAGGCCAATTCTATTGTTTTCACTATATATTGAAGACATTTGGGTTTGAGATCCAACGATGGATATAAGACGATAGATCAGAATTTCAGGTTTCAATTCCTGATATTTTCATATAGATGTGTAAAACTACTTAAAATATGGCACATTTAGTGGCAGATCACCCAATGTTTAGTTGACCATATGTATAGGAACAGATAGTCTTAAAGTAAATAAAACTTAATATTTGGCTGCATATCCATTGCTTGCAAGCTGCTGACCTAACACTGATATCTGACATCACCAAACTGTTGCATTTATCCCTAGTGTTGCTTTTCCAGGCTTGTACTGCAGCTTTTTTCAGTTGTTGTTTGTTTCGGGGGGTTTCTCCCTTCAGTCTCCTCTTCAGGAGGTCTGGATTAAGGTCTGGGAACTGTCTTGACCAGTCTGAAAACCTTCCACATTCCCCTCCTGATGAAGTCCTTTGTTGAGTTTGCAGTGTGTTCTGGGTCATTGTCTTGCTGCATGATGAATTTCCTCCCAATTACATTGGATGCATTTCTCTATAAATTGGAAGACAGATTGTTTCTGCAGACTTCTGAATTCATTCTGCTGCTACCCTCATGAGTTGCATCATCAATAAAGATTAGTGAGCCTGTTCCAGAAGCAGCCATGCAAGCCCAGGCCATGGCACTACATCCACCATGTTTGACTGATGAGCTTCTATTTTTTGGATCATGAGCTGATCCTTTCTTTCTCCACACTTTGGCATTAACATCACTTTGGTAGAGGTTAATCTTGGTTCCAGAACTTCTGTGGCTCATCTCTTTATTTCTTTGCAAATTCCAATCTTTTTCTCTGATTCTTATTAACCAGTAAAATCCCTAGTGTTGAATTAACACACAGAGTGCTAATTTGTCTCCATATAACCACTGTAGGGTGTAAATCCAACACTAGGCCAACCATGTCTGGTTGTTAGACCACCAGTGGTTTCTTTCTGTTTCTGGACAATCCAAAATCGCTGTACTGGCTATGACCAATTCTTGATTGATTTTCCCTCTTTTCTCAGCTTCAAACTGACTTGCTTTTCTCCAAAAGACAGCTCTCTGGTCTTCATGTTGGTTTATCCTTTTTAAAAACAAATGCAGTCATCACAACCCAAACCTAGGACTCAAACCATTGTAGACATTCAGGGCTATTAATTCTTTAAACAATCAATTTATCAGGGCACACCTGAGCAGCAAGAAACAGTCAAATGTTCCAATGTTTTCGATCACTTGAAAAAATAGGTGGGTTCAAACAAAAGCTGCCATGTTTTAAGTTGTTTAACAGATCTTGATGTAAATATAAGGAAATGAAAGCTGAAATTCTGATCTGTTGTCTCATCTTTTGATCTCCAACCCAAATATTTCCAATGTACAACAAAAACAATAGAATGGGCCTTGCTGTTCCAATCATTTTGAAGAGGACTTGTATAAGTTTCAATTTATGCCGATGCCTAGACTTTGGGTTAAACTGGGCTTTAGTAATATGATTGTTAATTTATCAAATTAAAATAACCTAAATTAACTGCAATATACTGTACATATAGGAAAAGTAAGTAGCTATATAAGTATAAATAATAAGTAGCTATAACAACTTTAAAGCAAAGCCTAACGTTTCCCCCATCAGAAAAATGTATGTGCGCCTTTATAGCTCAGCTAATTTTTTGGAGCTCATTTCCAGGCCAGAAAAAATGTAAATTAAGCCTGACATGAAGAATCTACTGACATGAAGAAACACTGAAAAGTTATTTTCTAAGATGTCTTTATATAAGTTGTAGTAATATTAGGCAGCATGAGTGTGCTTAAGGGTATTCTATGAACTGATCCAAGCTGGGATCCAGAGCATGGGCCAAAAACAGCAAAGTAAAACAGTGGGTCAAGACTAGATAAACATAGAACTGGTACTAGAAAACAAGGCTTGGACTTAAAATATAAATATATAAAGGATATAAATGCATGAGAACAGCAGTGACAAACTAGTCAGAGCAGGTTACCACAGTAGAGAAACAAGCAATAGCAGGACAGTGAAAGAGACGTGGCTAAAAATAAAAGCATATGATAATGTAAACATGATGTGAAAGTAACGCTCATTGAACTGTAAAGTTCAATGTGCACCAAGAGTGTGATTTCATGACACTTTATAATGAATACTCTTTTTTTTTTCAATTAATTCTGATTATTATAATTGAACTAATTTTATAATCATTAAAGGTCTAGTGATGTTTACAAACTGCACTTAGTGGTTTAAAAGATGCCAATAACTCAGTGTAGCCTTAATATCAGCCAATTTCATGATCCAACCAATATATCGGTGGGGTCTTTGGTCATATTGATCTTTTCATATTTCCAATATTCTCAAAATGACAGATATTTTAGAATTTGATTTCCAACTACAAGATATGCGACTGTAACTGTATTTATCTAAAGAATTGAGTTAATGTGTGTTATCTTATGTCAGGGGCCAGAGCTGATGAAGCAAATATTGCTGAGCAGAGTGTAACTGCTTCCTGTCCTGTAGAGAGTGAGACAGCAGTACATATGAAGCCATGGCATGCAGACTTTGTTCCACTTGAGACCACTGATGGCTTATTATCACAATCTCACACACTCAGTGTAAGCCAAGCTCTAATTATGGATGAAAGATAATAGATAATAGTAACCCCTGGCTTTTTTTTTTAAAGCTTTTACGTTGACATAATTAATGCTTATTAATAAGTTACATCATGGCTATTACAATGAGTGCAGGGTCAGCTGTGTGTGTCGTTACAGAAAGCTCTGGTGCATGAGAGGTCGGATTTCATAAGGCAAACTCAGGCACAAAGGAGACAACACCTGCTTAACACACACACACAGCATCACTATCACCAACATCTGCTCAGGGACAGAGAGGTGAGCAATAATTACACACACACTTAATGATATATACATCAGCACCAACACCAATGTCTCATGGACAGACCCATGGACAAGCTCATGTACAGACCCATGTACGCATGCATAATTTATATACACAAATACAACATCACAAATGGCAACACATTTGGACACCATTGGTAAGAAGATAACTGTGGGATTCCGTGAACTATAAAATAGCAAAATTCACAAAATAATGTACTGTCTGAGAAGGATATGTTCGATGCTGCATTCAAATCAGGACAAAAAAGCACTTTAGTGGGCAGCTGCATAACAATCATCAGGACAGTCCCATGCATCCATTTTCCATACCACTTCTCCTACACAGGGTCACAGGGGGAGCCTGGAGCCTATCCCAGGAAACTCGGGGCACCAGCCATGGAAAACCCTAGATGGGATGCTCATAACCCATTGCAGGGCGCAATTGCACACACATTCACAAACCTATTCACACACTGTGGACAATTTGTAAATGCCAATCAGCCTAAAACGCATATCTTTGGACTGGGGGGACGAAACCAGAGTACCCAGAGGAAACCCTCAAAGCACAGGGAGAACATGCAAATGATTCGAACGTCCAACCCCAGAGGTGTGCAGCAAACTTTCAAAGGCAGTAACATTTGACCCATGCCAGATAGATAGATAGATAGATAGATAGATAGATAGATAGATAGATAGATAGATAGATAGATAGATAGATAGATAGATAGATAGATAGATAGATAGATAGATAGATAGATAGATAGATAGATAGATAGATAGATACTTTATTGATCCCCAAGGGGAAATTCAAGATTGTTGCCTTTATTTAATGAAATCTGATTTTAGCATGGTCTAAAATAAGACCTAAATTATTATTATATATATTTCTGGAAATGACTGAAATTATTTGAATTTCTCATTATACAATAAAAACATAAAATATTCCAGTTCAAAATTCTAGTGTTATAGATATGTTTATATGTGCAATTTGAACTGCAACCACCTGTTGCACAACATTTTTACAGAGGAGATCTCGCCCCCTGCTGGACGCAAGAACCCAATATACAGAAGCAAAAATGCCTGCAATAGTTTTAAGTACTAACATGCAGGAATCTGATGCAAAATGACTGGACTATCATAAATTAATAATCTCTGAGGCATTGATCATATATTTGTAATCAGTGGTGCACACTCATAAAAAAAGGTAGTAAACTGTTCCTTTCCTTGTTGTTGGGGTGGTACCCTTATCTTTTGTACCTTTAACATGTACCTTTAAACTGGAAATGTGGATATGTTGTACCTTTAAAAATATTTAAGATAGTCGGACCACTACCTTTAGCTTTAAAGATACACTACATGCACAGTTCTAGATAAAAGATACATACTAAAGGTACAAAAAGTGTACACTTGAGGAACCCTTTTTTTCTGAGAGTGAAATTATTCACTTTGAATAATTCACTCTGGTTTTGTTGAAAAACTTGAGAAAATCACTCAGAAAATAAAACCATTTTGAATTTAGATCTCTTTTCAAAAAATAATATTTTCAAAGGGCTTAGCTTTGATTTCCAGATGACACAGCGGTTTGATACCCTGGTAGCATTGCTCACATATAATACTAATAATAATAATAATAATAATAATAATAATAAACTTAGCAAATGCACTGCTACAAGTGCCAATAAACATTCTCCATTTGGGGAAGTGGTAGCTCAGTACTTTTTCTATGATAATTTCTCTATGGAAAGTACTTTGGTACTTTCTCTGTTTGGGGAAGTGGTAGAACCTTGGTTAAGTCGGTGGACTTCTCATCAGAAGGTCATGAGTTCAAATTCCAGGACTTCCAAACTGCCACTGTTGGGCCCTTGAGCAAGACACTTAACCGTCAACTGCTCAGATGTATAATGAGATAAATGTAAGTCGCTCTGGATAAGGGCGTCTGCCAAATGCTGTAAATGTAATGTAATGCTAAGTCCTCATAGTAGATAAAGTGGGCCCAGTTTGTCCGTAATGTTTAGATCAGAATCAATCCTGCTTTACAAAACCTGCAGAAAATTCACTTTTATGAACGTAGAGCAAGAGTGAAAGTGTGGTAATGAGATGTGTGTGTGTATGTGTGTGTTCTTTAGATAACATTTTCGAATCGGCAGACCAAAATATCTCGGGGAAGCAGATGCACCAGACGTTCAGACAGTGAATTCTAATCTGAGCTGCAGCCCCATACCACATTTCCTCTTCCTCTCTGTATCGCTCATACCCCCTTTTCAGTCTCACTTACTCCCTCCTCCCGATATTCCTGTATCATCTCTATCTCTATTCGTCATGAGTGAGGAGTTTTGAGTCCCTGACTGCAGGGCTTTACAGCTCTCATTGCATTTTCCCCTCAGCCTGTTTGTCTCCATACTGCTGAGCATACTCCATCTGATATATATGAGAAGTTTGTGTTATTATGTTTCAGGCTGATTCTGAAAGCAGAAAAGGATCTCAATTGACGGAGAGTGTTGTACGGACCAGCTCGTCTGCACTATCTTTCAGCTGAAGCTAACGGTTGTGCATTCATATTGGTAATAACCTCTGCAAACCGTCATGACTAATCTCTCTGTCGTTCTGTAACATTTGGATTTGGTGAGTGTGAGATATGTGTGACCTTCAAGAACATTTTTTTATTGGTCCCTCCAGACACTGTATGATGGTCCCATAACATAAGATATAACCTGCTGAGGATAGTGGGATGACATGACAAGTTTCCCAGTGCCAATAAAATAATAAATGAATTCAATTCAATGTATAACAGACCTAAACTGGATGCTGCAGTAGATAGTGTTTCCACTTCAGAGCTCACTGGGTTGATCCTGAGTCTGTTTTGCATGATCAAACCATATGTTTGTGTGGGTTTGCTCCAGGTTTTTTGGTTTTCTCCCTCCTATTAAAAACATTCCAGTAGGTACCCTAGATGTGTCAGTGTGTGTGTGTGTGTGTGTGTGTGTGTGTGTGTGTGTGTGTGTGTGTGTGTGTGTGTGTGTGTGTGTGTGCATAATGCCCTGTGATGCACTGGTGTCCCAAGGTGTATTCTACCACGACCCTGACCATGATAAAGACGTTACTGAAGCTGATGCCTTGGAAAAGAGAGACAGTACCTTAAATAAAGAAGAACGTCACTAACTAATTGCTTTCAGAGCTCTTTTTGTGAAGTTGAATTCATAGTAGTTCAGTTTACTTAGAATTTTCATCCAAGTCAAGTTTGTCATCCAAGTTCACAAACATTAAACTTCCAGTCAATGGAGTTAATTCATATCCGCTTAACTGAAGTCAACATGGTGGTCTTTATTGAGCAGCATTAGCACTCTAGCCAGCTATAAAAGCCCACTCACTTGAATGAACATATAGGAGATACTTTATGCAACACCTCTGATAGTGGTTTATTTCACATGCACCTTATCCTAGTGAGGTGGCTTAGTGGTTAGCACATTTGACTCCAGGTTTGGGGGTTCAAATCCCTCCTTCGCCCTGTGTGTGCTGAGTTTACGTGTTCTCCCTGTGCTTCGGGGGTTTCCTCCGAATATTCCCAGTCCAAAGACATGCGCTGTAGGCTGATTGGCATTTCCAAATTGTCCGTATTGTGCAGTTGTGTCCTGCGATGGGTTGGCACCCTGTCCAGGGTGTCCCCCACCTTGTGCCTGAGTTCCCTGGGATAGTCTCCAAGCTCCTCTGTGAACCTGTGTATGATAAGCGGTACGGAGGGATGGATGGATTTTTGCATCCTCCAGGGTAGTCTTGTGTTTCCCTCAGCCACCGCTCCTAACGTAAGGTGAGGTGTAAGGTGATAACATAACATGAAAGATGAAAGACGCAGCTCCTTTGTGCCCTAAAAAACTGTGGATTTACGGGGTTACCTGTAATACAGACCCATACCCCCAATATACCCCCCCACCCCCAAACTTACCCGTATATCATTATATCCATTATATATATATATATATATATATATATATATATATATATATATATATATATATATATACCTTATATAATTGAGGCACATTTGATATACGCAGCCTTCTTTGTTTGACAAAACGGTGTGGTTGGTCCCACTGGTGTTCCATGAACCCATAAAGCATGGTCCCAACACCAATCCTAGTAGGTCAGAACCCATGCAATTATTAGAGAAAGGCCCCATTTGTCCTACATGCTTGATTACTTGCTGTAAAAAGCAGCTTACTGTGCACCAGCAATAACACAACAGAGGAGAAAAACTGGCTTTTAACTCAGGTGCATGATGGCAGTGTGCCGGCTCAAGACACTACTGGCATTTAGATTTTAGCAACTGAGTATGTGTGTGTTAAAAGAATATATGTCTATGTATACCACAAAATGTGTGTGGAGCTTAAAGCTACAAATCACTTTCTTTATGGGCACTTAAGGTTAAAGTTAAGGTTTTGGTTAAGCAATAGAGATTTAATTAAGTGAAGTTATTAAATGTACTTAATTAATGGTAACACTGTGTACAACGGCCAGCATTGTTGCCAGATCTGCTCGTTTAGAGAATTACCATCTTAGGATCAATTGGAATCAAGACTTCAACAACCGTGGGGTGTAACAGGATTATAGATTAATATAGAAAAGCATAGATTTACAAAGGACTCATTAAAAGTATTTAAAAGCACAAATACAATTCCACGTGTACCAGTAAATGGGAAAAATCAGCAAGCTGTTCAAGTCAGGGCTGTAAAGACATGAAGTGTCCACTAGATGACAGTATTGACCAGCCTGTAACAAACTGCTGACACACTGCTGCTTCAAAAATGTGACGGAAATCTAAGTAGCCGTTAGCACCATGATTAACTTCAGTACAATCATATAAACATAGATATAGGGTTATATGCTATGCACTGTCATCTAATGAACATTCAGGATTAATGTGTGTGTGTGTGTGTGTGTGTGTGTGTGTGTGTGTGTGTGTGTGTGTGTGTGCGTGTGTGCGTGTGTGTGTGTGTGTGTGTGTTTGGCAAGCCACATGTTTCTCTGTTGAACAGCTTCATTGTGCTGTGTGTATGAGCCAGTGTTCACAGGGGACAAATGGCCAGTGGTCCTGTCATGCACTCACACACACACACACACACACACACACACACACACACACACACACACACACACACACACACACACACACACACACACACACACACACACACACACATTAATCCTGAATGTATATAATACTGTGTAGGTCCTCATTGTGCTACCAAAACTGCTCTGACCCCACAAGACATTAAATCCACAACAACAATAATGAATAATAATAATAATAATAATAATAATAATAATAATGATGATAATAATATACAGATATAATATATCACATATACATTACAGCACAGTGAAATTATTTTTTCTTCACATATCCCAGCATGTTAGAGTCAGACTGCAGGGTCAGCCATGAAACAGCAGAGGGCCCAACAGTGGCAGCTTGGTGGTGCTGGTGCTCCAACCCCCGACCTTCCAATGAGTAACCAGAGCCTTAACCGTCAAGCCACCACTGCCCTGGTGGTGGCTTGGAAAGACCTCTGAAGGTGTGCTGTGGTATCTGGTACCAAGACATTAGCAGCAGATCCAAGTCCTGTATGTTGCGAGGTGGGGCCTAAATGGATCAGACTTGTTTGTCCAGCAGATCCCACAGATGCTCGATCGGATGGAGATCTTGGGATTTTGGAGGCCAATTCAACACCTTGAACTCTTCGTCATATTCCTAAAACCATTCCTGAACAATTTTTACATGGTGTCAGGGCGCATTAGGGAAGACCGTTGCCATGAAACGGTGTTCTTAGTCTGAAACAATATTAGGTAGGTGGTACGTGTCCAAGTAACATTCACATGAATGCCAGGACCCGAGGATTCCCAGCAGAACATTGCTCAGAGCATCACACTGCCTCCACAGACATGCCTTCTTCCCATAGTGCATCCTGGTGGCATCTCTTCCTCAGGTAAGCGGCGCACGCACCCGGCCGTCCACATGATTTAAACGAAAACATGATTCATCAGACCATCAGGCCACCTTCTTCCATTGCTCCATGTTCTAGTTCTAATGCTCAAATGCCCATTGTAGGTGCTTTCGATGGTGGACAGGGGTCAGCATGGGCACTCTGACCTTGTCTGCAGCAATGCAGCCCCATACACAGCAAGCTGTGCTGCACTGTGTGTTCTGATACCTTTCTATTATATCCGGCATGAGCTATTTCAGAAATTTGTGCTACAGTAGCTCTTCTGTGGAATCGGACCAGACAGGCTAGCCTTCGCTCCCCACACGCATCAATGACCCTGTCACCAGTTCACCAACTGTCCTTCCATGGAGCACTTTCAGAGCACTGCATACCATGAACACCCCACAAGGAGAAGCTCTGACCCAATTGTCTAGCCATCACAATTTGGCCCGTACGCCATACGCTTGCCCATTTTTCCTGCTTCTGACAGATTTACATTTACATTTATTCACTTGGCAGACGCTTTTATCCAAAGCGACTTACAAATAAGCAAAGCGACAGATCAGCTTCGAGAACGGTCTGTTCACTTGCCGCCTAAAATATATTCCATTCTTTGACATGACCCATTATAATGAGATAATCAATGTTTTTCACTTCGCCTGTCAGTGGTTTTAATGTTATGGCTGATTGGAGTATATACCCACACAAATATAGCCAAATATCATTCTCTCTCTCTCTCTCTCTCTCTCCCTATATTTGACAAGTGTAGTTAATCAACCCATTAATTAAATCGACAGCTTTGTTTCCTCTGCTAATACTATTGCACTTTTCATTATCATGAGGAGGAGGCAAGCAACATATTACACAGTTATCAGTGATTTTATCTCCTGTTTATGTACGTAGTGACAGATTCATTTGGAGTTTGTTTGTAACTTTTGAATTTTTTTGAAACATTCAAATGCGATGTGAACCTTTATTCTGAACTTTACATTTTCATACTTCTTTCATATGCAATTTTCCTGTAGAAACCTTGTGACAATCATATATGATATTTAATATGCATACATATTATATAATAATTTTCTGTTAAATAAAACGAAAAAAAAAGAACACAAAGTATATATTTTTAAAAGCATATTGTCTGTACTCAGTTATAGGCACATACTTTATGATTCAGTTGTTACTTGGGAGTACATCTATTTATACTAGTCAGTGCTCAGAACCTCAAAGTTTTCACCAAAACAGAAATCTTCAAAAATCCTCCATTTCACCAGTCTGCCTTTCCACATTTCTGTGCTATTTCGGTTGAACTTTGATGCTGTAATGTACGGTATACTACATGCTCCTTGCTGTTTGTGATTGTGATTGTTTGCTTGGTTCTCTTGCAGAAAGTTTTGGATCCGGGTCTGAATAGTGGGAAAGACTGAAACAGTGGGAGAGAGGTTAATGATCTCGTTTTGCTGCCTCCTGTCCAGTCTGTTCCAGTTCCAGCGCATTGAAGCTCCCTGAAGACTCTCCCTCGCCCTCTCACTGCAAGCACAATAACTCCAATAACGCAATGCTTTTCACTAATGAAAATACTCTGCATTTATCAAGTGACTTCTTTATTAGGGGTTGCTGAGATTAACTTTGCTGAAAGTAAAAGCAGGAAATTTACTAAAGTGTGCTGCATTGAGGACATTTCAAACTACAGCTGGACGTCACAGTTAAAGTGTGCCTTAAAGTATTTGAATTTAGCATAAAATGAAATATCAAACATAACTACACTGTAAAGCCGTTCTTTTTAACTCAAAAAATTTGAGGAAGCTAATTACCCTTAAATATAACAAAAGTACATTTAAAATGACAAAGTCTGAGTTCAATTTTTGTTATATTTAAGTGTATTTGGCTTAAAGAGATTGATTTATCAACTTAAAAATTTAGAGGTCATTAGTTTCCTCAAATTTTTCGAGTTAAATGAACAATTCGGTGTAATTTACTAACAGCTTTTTAAAAAATCTTTCCATATACTATATCTCAGTTTACTTTTTAACTGTGGCTATTGAGCTTCATCTTGCAATATTGTGTAGACTGCCATAATCTTTAAAGCTCAGGATTTTTGAGTGTAAAAATTGTTAAATGGTTCTAGCAGATTACTGGTGTCATAATACGAAAAACACAGTGACATTTATCACTGCAAGCTTTTATGTTTTTTTTGTTTTTTTTTGTTTTGGTTTTTTTTTCCATGGTGCACTCATGATATTAAAATGATTTAATATTTAATTGCTCCTAAATGTTAAATGACCAATTGACCTTATCTGTGTAAAATCTAGTGCATTGACTGAGTGTGATTAAACCAAATGAAGGGTTTTGTGTTAGAGTACCTATTCGCTATGAAGCTTAACTTCAAACTCAGAGTCAAACTGAAATGGACTGATGGACGTCTTGAGCCAGCAAACATGTGGTAAGTGTGTAAGAATGCGGACGGGATTCCCCTTGAGAGCAAAAGACCTCTGTGTTTTCAAACGTGATCACATGGCACATTATACGAAGATGCCAGAAGGTTCCAGTAATTAGTTTTAGTCTCATGATCTCAGAAGAGACTTTTTTTTTGTCCTTTCTCCTTTTTCTGCTAATGTTCTATAAATAGTGAGCTTAAATAGTTGAGGTTAATATCAGTATTTGTAAAAACAACATGCAAAAATAACTAAGACAATAAGTTTTGCCTTCAGTGAATGAGAGCATGTTGCATAACCTTTTAGTGCAACATCATTATCTGCTTTCTCTCGCTCTCTTTCTCTTTCTCTAGATGTCCAGACAGAATTGGAGCTGTCTGAATAGAAATGACTCCTTAATGTGGTACCGGAAGTACCAATGAATAAAGAGGTTATTGTCTGTGGTAGATATGGTAGATGAGAAATGAGGGATGAATAACCCAGGGCACCATGTGTCACCATGTTCTCTGCTTAATATTACAAGCTTTGACACTTATATTTAGTGAATATGCAACGCGGCCCCATCTGACAAAATAGGTTTTGTTTACTGTGGTAAATATACTGATTCAAGAGGCTGCTTGATGGAAGGATTTATACAAACTTTCTTTCCTTCCTAAGATCCTTTTTTTTCTTCGTATAAACAGGAATTTCAGTGGTTGTGTCACAAACGCTACATAGGCAAAACAAGATTTAAAAAATATGTACTTCTTTTGTTTTTCCTTTTCTTTTAAAAACCACAGGTCTTAGAACAGACCACTGCCTTTTGGACCAACTAATTTCAGAGGCTTAGCGTCTACACACAACACATGTCTTATTCTTACAATAAAGTGTTGGGTTTCAGATTTTACACTGATTTTGTATCCGAAGTGACTGAGCCTTGAAAGTACACAACAAAAGAATAAAATATATTATATACAGTATTTATGCTGGATCTTTAGGTTTTCCATATGAGAAATACTGCTGGAAGGAGAGATGTACCAGGAGGTTAATTTCACTTATTAAACTCAGACACCGATGTGTGTAAGGGGCTTTGAGAAGCACTGAACCCTTTCTCACGGTACACTGGCGTTCCTTTCTGCTGGCAGGACGGAAATGGTCTTATCTGACATTTTACATTTTCAGTATAAACAAATGAATTATTTTATCACTGCAAGTCTGTTATAGTATAAGATTAATCTGGGTTACACTGTTGGGTTTCTGCGCGTTGAGTATCGTGAGTTTGTGTTTAGCCGCTGGTGAGTAGTGTGATGAGAAAGGAGAGGGTTTGTGAACCACCTGCTACGTAAACAATTCATGCCTCTCGCAATAACACTGGTACAGAGATCAAACAAACAGCACTAAACTAAACAAAACAACAAAAACTAAAGATTTGTTTTTCTATTAAACCACTGCCAGAATACAATTCGAACATCTAAACCTAGAAGGCCAGGTTAAAAAAAGAGAAATACTTATAATTTTTTTTTTTTACACATTCTTAAAGCCCCGAGTGTTTTCTTTCATATGAGCCATTAACCATTAATGTGGAGTGTAACATCACAAAATAAATTCAATGTTGAACACGGGCACTCTAAAAACAAAGAGGCGTAAAAAGAGCGAAACATGCTGGTAGGTTTCGAATGTTCTTGCTGAAGGAGAAACACTGCAGACAGTTAAAGGTTTTTTTTTTGTATGTGTTAGAACTGAATGAACATTTTGGATGTCAGAATGGTTTGTTAAAGTGCTAGGTGGTACATTTTGTCATACTGTAGCTGAGAACAAATGGTGAATTAGTTACCCTTCTTTTGGAATACCAATAGCAACACCTGCGTCCTGTCTGTACCTGGTAAAATCAATTAGACACCTGGTAAGACAATTGCCAGACTTTTTACTTGTGAAGCCCTACCATGCATCTACTATGTGATGGTACCATTCCTGGCAGTATAGATTTGCATCTCAATGCTTCTAGATATCATTGGCAATCTGTCCAGAGTGTACCCCGCCTTGTGCCCGATGCTCCCTGGGATAGGCTCCAGGTTCCCCGCGACCCTGAAGGAGTAAGCGGTAGAAGATGGATGGATGGATGGATGCTTCTAGATATGAAGGAGCTCTATTAGTGGTTGTGTCAGTCCCTAGGTCGATTTTTGTTGAGGTCTAGTTATGTTCAGGATCTTTTATTAATCCAATCTTGTTTGTTTTACATTCACTAGTTTCTTGGTTTTAGTTTAAAGATATAAAACGATGCTGAAATATCCAAACAGCTACCAACTGGCGAAACACTGGTCAAACAACCAATGGCAGGCTCAGGGGGTGGGGTGTGGTGGGGTTTGAGGGGCAAATTGTTGGGGTTTAAAAAAATACTCTAAAAGTGCTCTCTAGGGTGCCTCTACAATAGATTTAACATGATAAATGATATCTATGGTTCCCCTATGATAGACAAAAAATGATAAAGCGTCCTCTAGGTTGCCCTTACAGTGGAGAAAATGTGATGAAGTGCCATCTAGGATGCCATTCCACTAAAGAATACACAAGGTCTTATAGGGTTCTCCTATGTATTTCCCAAGATAATGTTCTAATGGGTACCCAGGTTTCAGCTGAGAAAATGAGATGCAGTGCTGTACAGGCCTCCCTACAGGCTTACCTAATGTAAGCTAGAAAATGAGATGTTGTGCCCTCTAGGCATGAAAAAATTTAGCCTCTAGGGTGCTTCAGTAGTAGAAATTAACTATGGAGTTAATGCCCTCCATTTGTTTTGCCTTTGCCCTTCAGACAGCCTGCCTGCTGTTTGAAGGGCAAAGGCAAAAAATGGAACCTTTTTAATTACCACTATCAGTGCAACAACATAAGACAAAAAAACAAAACAAAAAAGTAGTTAGATTTTCTCAAACATTTATTGACCAGTTTAGACCAATAATAAGAAAGCTGGACAATATCTTCCCACCTGGATATGATGATCTGCCAGCTTGACCAGCTCTGCCTTTATTTTGGAGGCTGGTTGCTGATCAGACCGAGCTGGATATTTCGGCTAGGTAGTTTAACTTAATCCTCTACAGTTTTCTATTTTTCTGCTGCTTTGTCAGTTTCCTTTAGTTATATTTTTATTTGCATTGATTTGTTTTATGCTGCATTGGATATTCTTACTGCTATTCCCAAAAGTGTTATTTGGTCGGCCTTCTCGGCAGAGCACGTAAAGGTTAGACGTGTGACAGTTTTCCCAAACAGAACCCTTAATTTTCCAGAGAACCCATGAAGATTTTTTTTTTTTTTATTTTTTTTTTCTTTTTTTTTTTTAAACACGTGAACTGAAGAAGTTTTTTTTTCACGAACTTGGTCAGCCAATGTCACAGAACATTCATATCGAGTACTATGGAAAAGCCAGAAAGTTCCACTTGGCCATCTGATTACTCAGACCTCCACTTTTGCTGGTTGCATTGTGTTCACTGGGAAATGACATAACAACCTCACAAAACTCCTTGTGCTTTCACGGGTACTGTTACGTAATCGGAAACGGACACGCGACCATACTCAACCAGGGTACGTATAGTTCTGGATTCAGGTTAATATCTGTGCTGTGCCAAATGTGCCATCTGTGTTCGAGTTCAATCTTTCCATATCTGCTCAGTATAAACTTTATTAACGAGACTGTTATGAAAGATAAGAAATAAGATATGCCGGATGAACATCTTATTCATCTGACCTCATGATATACAATCATGTGTACGGTATATCCTTTGACGTATTTCCCTTTTGGATTTGATCAAAGCACATGTGTTCAGCATATGATTGCTGAGGATGTGCGTGCAATTGGAAAACTATGTCAAACCCAGGATGGATAATTTAAAGACATACATGTACAATATGTATTGTATGATGTATGTAGCATCTCAGCAAGACGGCAAGTACATGCCAAGGTTTTCATAACTCCAAACCCCAATCTTGGGCAGGATGAAAGTCAAAATCAACTTTCCAATGCTGTATGAAAAAACATGATGCTGGTGTTTTAGTTATTTATTTATTTTAGGAGTTGAATGCAATAATGATGAGTTCGAGTGTTCGTCATCCATCTGCACTTTGCACAGAAACCCATCTTTAAAAGCTTGCTATTAGTAGCCTTAATTTGGGAAATTACCCAGCTGCTTTTTAGTTTAAGTATAATCTCTGAATACTTCGGCTGGGGTTTATATATATTTTTTGTCTTGCTGCATGAAATGGCATTAGGAAAGCTTTTTTAATTCTCACCTTCACTCCTACATAAAAAGGGCCCTGTGTTGTTCTTTTGTTTTTATTTTTTCTCATGTTTAGAGACACCGTACTTCTTTGTTTGCACATTTCTTTGTGCCGGGCTGCCACTTCGTATAATGTGGAGTTCTGTAGGTGTCAAATGTGTGCTTGTGTGTGTGAGAGTGTGTGCACGATATGGCTTCTGAATAATATGCAGTGCCATCACAGACATCTGTCTGCTTTACTACCCATGTGGCGCAGTGAGCAGGGTCGATGCACAGCAAATGCAGCACGGCAAATCCACATCTGACAACCATTCATCGCTGCATGCCATGTGACAGGGTCTACATCATCATATAGCTTCTCTAGACATAGTACTAATAAAGAGCAAAGTGCATGAAGCTTCAGCACTGAGGTGTTTAAAGCTGTAAATGTGAAATCACTGCATAGTGGAATATACGGTGTGACTATAGTCTTTACCGGATCTGGATTAGAGACTTTCAGATTTGGTCTATAATTACAGGGACACACACACACACACACAATGCAGACCTGTCTGTGTTAGAGTGCTCAAATCAGTTCTGGAGACAGGGGAAGATGCACAAAGCCCTAATGAGAAATGTTTTTGAGACATGGATCATGCCTAATTAACAGCGCTGATTTAAACACATGGCTAATTCTATTTTATTTTCTAAAACAGTCCTGCTTCAAAGAAAATCACAAAAAACTATAGTACATGGCAGTTATAAGAAATAGGCATCTGTAAATATATACTTGTTTATAAATCTATTAATACTGGTTCATAAAAAAAAAGATTTTTACATGAATCAAATAAACAATTTTCCTCCTTCAGGTTATTGTTTCACACGTTCTATAGGTGTTCGATGAAGTTTCCTGCTTGTTCTCCATTTTCTTCCTGCTGTACCAAAACTTTTTTTTTTTTTAAATCATTTAGCTTTATCATTTACATCATTGTATCATTTACACACATACCATACAATGAACAATTTTAAAAATGACACGAAGAAGTCCATGAATCACTCAAAACTGATGTTCACAATGATCTAATGATCTGAGATTACATGAATAATTATTTAATGCTTTGCTGTCTCCTGCATGTATTCTGCATGATGCGGTGTACACTAGACCCCAGTGCAAAATTTAAGAATCTCATTTTGGACGTAAACCAAGCCTGGGCTGATTGACTGCGTCTGAGAGCACAATTCTTCCAAATTTAATTTTCCTGAACCGTTCCTTTAGCTTTTAAACCTGATTATCAACCACAGTCTATTACAGAGACGGAGAAGACAAATCAATAGTTGGCATAATGAAGGGTCATTTACTGTAAAGTGCATTTGCCTGCTAATATTCATCACAAAGCAGTTCTAAATTCAGGCCCTTTCTCAGACTAGAAAATGCGCATGAGGAGAACAATCTAATATATAAAAATGAGCCCAAACAACAACTACTGCATCTCTAATATGCTCACGATTAAAGTAATATCAATAGCTTTTCCTGATAGACATTACGTGTTATTAAACAGTGATGCTGATTTGTGAAATGCAGGAATGTAATGTGCCTAAAATTACCTTTGATGTCCTTCTTCAGGGCACCAGACAAGACAGCAATATCGCTTTAATAATATAACACCAATAATATGCAGCAACCCAATGTTCTCTAACAGTTTTTTTGTACAGAAACTAATAATAGACAGACTAAATGTTATCATCTAACTCACCTGGGATTCTTTTACTCCGAAATGTTCGTTTGAATGTCATGTCACTAATGTGTTTCGATAAATCTCCACATTCCTAATACACACGCAGTTATGCCCTAAATCCCATCTTGTCTCTCTCAGGCACCAGAAATGAAGCAAGTATGTACAAAATAGCTATGAATACATTCAATTATTCTTAAATGATAATAATAACTCACAAATAACATGAAAATGTTGTTTTTGTTACGGAACTATGTAAACACCGTCTCCCATCCATCCATTAATCTTCTATACTGCTTTATCCTTTTCAGGGTCACGGGGAACCTGGGGCCTATCCCAGGGAGCATCAGGCACAAGGCGGGGTACACCCTGGACAGGGTGCCAGTCCATCGCAGGGCACTCTCACATACACACTCACTTTATACATGCTAATCATGTCTTTGGACTGGGGGAGGAAACCGGAGTACCCGGAGCACAGGGAGAACATGCAAACCCCACACACACATGGCCCCAGCGGGACTCAAACCTCGGACCCTGGAGGTGTGAGGCGAATGTGCTAACCACTAAAGCCACCGTGCGTAAATACCGTCTTGTTTTGGTATGGCACTGTACAAACAAAAATATAACTGTTAGCTAGATAAAAGACAAAACTAACTTCCATGAAATGAACTTGCACTTGATTGTAAACTTTCTAATTTAGAGAAACAGTTTTGGGTGCCATGTTTGAGGAATATTTCAAAATTGATCAAATGAAAAATTTGTACAATTTTAAGTAGTGATTGAGGCAGGTGAGCTTGTATTCGAAATTGCAAAACTTGAAGTGGGTAGGACCTAAACCAGAGGATTAAAAAAATTTATATAACTTGCTATAGCTTTAAATATAATGTTCGGAAGTTGCATGACTGGATATACACTAAAAATGAGACGGTTTTAATATAGTTCTATAACAAAATCAACATTTTCATGTTATTCGTGAGGTATGGTATATAATCCATACTACTGCAATAAACATGGGTAAATATGGTAAAACACAGATGTATGTATGGCAGCACTTTCAGCACAATGTGTCAATTTTGGATCTGACAGTTCCTCAGCCTCAGCTACATCACTCAAGTTAATATTCAATCTCAACTTCAGATGTGCATAGCTTTTGTTTTTATTTATGCGATATATTCTAACAAATGTATTTCCCAAAATATTAATAAAACAGCCCTGTGATGGACTGGCACCCTGTCCAGGGTGTACCCTGCCTTGTGCCCGATGCTTCCTGGGATAGGCTCCAGGTTCCCCCGTGACCCTGAAGAAGGAGTAAGCGGCAGAAGAAGGATGGATGGATGGAATAATAAAACATAAACCTACTTTAACCCACGTTTACCAGGACCAGTCGTACCTCCTCCCCTTTGGCTGCTCCCATTTAAGAGTCACCACAGCGGATCAAACGTCAGCAGATTTTGATTCTGGCACAGGTTTTTACGCCGAATGCCTTTCCTGACAAAACCCTCCTAATTTTCCAGGCTTAGGATCAGCACTGAGAGTGCACTGGCTGGCTCTCTGACCAGGATTCGAACCCGGGGCCATGGCAGGTTAAGAATAAATCATGAACGCTATGAATGCATTGTGTAACATGTTCACGTTAATGAATGTTTTCCTGCTTCACATCTGCCTGCTTGTGTTTGCATGAAAGTATTAGTCGCAAAAATCTAATGTCAGTCAGATGTCCTGTGTAATGATTGTCATCTGTTCATATAATATGTTCATATAATTCATATGGTTACATTTCTAGTAACCCAACCCCTGGCTTTAAGTTGAACCTTTATAACTTTTTTTCAACGAATCGAGGTGTTTGTTGTTTTGTTGTAAAAAGTGTGAGAGCATGTTGAAACTTTCATAACAATTCTAATAATATGAACAAAATGATACGATTGCACACACGCATGCATGAATGATACCTGCAATACCAGTCAAATCTGGCCAGAATAAGCATCTTCAGACTGCAGCTTTCATCTCGAGAGTGTGAGATTGCTGCTTTCTGACTGGAACTAAATGAAGTGTGTGCATTGTGATGTTAATGCGCTTCGGTGCGGCGCTAGGACCATGCTGTTTCAGTGACACACTTCATACACACACACACACACACACATACACTAGGCTGATTTGTGTTTGTGGTGTGTGTGTGTGTGTGTGTGTGTGTGTGCACGCGCGCGCGTTGGTGACATCCAGCGGCGCGTTTGCTGCTCTGTGTGTGCAGAAGTGTTGATTGGCAGTGCGCACGCGCTCTGAAGCTCAGTAGTTGAGCATTGGAGGAGTGCGCGGTCTCCAGCAGTGTCGGATCAGATGTTCCTGAAGTTCAGCACATCAGCTGTTGCTCTGTATGTGATGGTGCCGTGATATCAGTCCGATCTGGCCCTGGTCAGCCCGCTTCGGTCCGGGTCAGATCAGCCTCTCACCGGCAGCATGGCATCCGGAGTTCAGCTCGCGCTCTCGGCTCTCCGCGTCGTGATGATGCTCGCGGTCTGCTCCGGTGACAGTCTGTTTAATGAAGGTAAGACTCACTTATACACTAGAGATAAGTGCACGAGAACTAGTTTGCATAACAGACATCTGTCTCTGAGATCTTTACTCGCCCACAGAGCATATCCAGGGCTAAACGAACACCTAGTGTTGATGTGTTGAATCGATATCTATACTTAAGAGTTCATTTGACACCCCTTTGTTGTTTGTTTGTTAATGCAACACTATAAGCTTAAGTGCAACACATTAAAAAAGTTAAATAAACACTGCATGTGTTCATCCAACACTGTGAATAGGTGCATTTATTACAACTAGTGTAGATCCATTATCAGATTCTATTCACAAGTGCATTGGGTGGACTAGAACTATTTTAATATATCTTGTCTTAAACATACTCAAGAATTAAACGAATGCAACATTTCACCGCCTGTCCTAATTTGACAGTGAGTTTATTTACAGTTTATGATTATTACAACGAATACAAGACAGTTTTATGAGATTACTCAAGAACATGCCAACATGCTGGGTGAATTATTATCCAAATCTGCACTTATCAGATTATTTCTTTGCATTCAAACAAACAGTACTTGTCGTTTTACCATCATCAGATAACATGTAAACATTGCCATGATCAGAGTTGTACAGTTATTAGATTCTTTCTTTACACGCAGATATACTGTACATAGTTTTAACATTATCTTGTTGCTTAAGTACATGTAAACATGTTGGAAGAATTGTTATCTAAATCGGATTTTTGCAGTTATCAGGTTGAGTTTGGTTTATTTACAATCGAACATACTTGTGCCAACACATCATGAGTTAATTCTGTTTAATAGTAGCTTCAGAACTGTAGGTGTTCATAACGTTTCCATTTTTTCAAGTTCATTCTGCTTTCATTAAGACTACTGCTGTACTTCTGTTCACACCAAAGCTTTTTATAGCAGGGTTTTGATTAATACATGGTGCCTTCACTTCTTACAAGTATGTAAGGATTTGAAATGGCACTAACTACAAGCAGTTGTACATTAGGATGAAGTTTCTCAAACAGTTGCTTGTGCATGTTTGGAATCTGGGATACGTCTCCAACTGTGTCTCCATTATCTACTGCTCTGCTCTGGAGCAATGGAGTGTTAGCCACTACTGCAGTGTGTTGATTTGCGTGTGTGTGTGTGTGTGTGTGTGTGTGTGTGTGTGTGTTTATTGCTCTTTTGCCTGCTTTGATTGCTGTCTGTGCTGTAGCTGATTGGTTAAGCACTTGAAGTGAAAGCAAACACAGTGATTAGATCACTCCCACTCCTCCTTTGTGATGGATGTTTATATCTGGATGAAATAATTGCGCTTTGTTGTTGTCTCAAAGTTCACGTTGCAGGTTGACCGCGTGTGGAGGAAAATTAATTGCTCAAATCGAACACATTATGAAGGTACGCCGAATGCATTATCAGTGTTGACATTTCTCCGGTGAAATTAAAATCCATGCGACCTACCATATCTGGCCATGGTAATTATGGGAGGCTACGGGGAGGACGACACTAACGAGTATGATTACTGACAGCGGTGACAGCCATGATAGATTCATCAACTCGCCTGCTGACTTGGATGCTCGATCAGCTAGAAGTGCACTCTATTAAGCAGTGAGGTAAAGAAGGTGAAGTGAAATGTTGTTGACAGTTTTATGGCACTCTTTTTGTGGGAGAAATTTATACAGTTCGAACATGCTAGGACGGTGTGGTGGGATTTCATTCAGTTTCCTATGAATAGACCATCTTTAATCCTAATGTTGTTAACTTTTGCATGCAAGTGGATTTGTAGAGTAAGAGAAAAATTATACAACAAAGCTATAAGATGTGACTGAAGTCATAAGAAAAGGTTTGAATGCCTTGGACATATTCAGTTACATGTCTCATTTTCTGTACTGCTTATCCCAAGGGACTTAGGTTACAAGGTGGGGGATACCCTGGACAGGGTTCCAACCCATCACAGGGCACAGTCGCACACAGATACACACACACACATTCACACACTACAGACAATTTAGAAATGCCAATCAGCCTACAACGCATGTCTTTGGACTGGGCGAGGAAACCGGAGTACCCGGAGGAAACCCCTGAAACATGGGGAGAACATGCAAACTCCACATACACAGCGCAGAGGCAGGAATCAAATCCCCAACCCTGGACATGCGAGACAAATGAGTGTCAGTATTACTTTATGTAGAAGCTTGAGTTGAATATTTCTTCAGCATGTTTGCACATTGTGCCTTGACAGTCAGTCTGTTCACAACATCCTACAAATGGAAATTGTAAAAAAAAGAAAATAAAAAGATCTTACATCCCGCATTATTATGCTCTGAAAGGCTCATCTGAACAGTAAGTTGAAGTTTGTCCGATTTTTCTTTCCTCACACGATTAGGTGTTTTTCTGGTGCCATGTTCTGATTGCGAAAGTACTCAGATGCACGTCCCAAATATTCTTTCAGATTATTAAATGAATTATCCGCCTCATTCATTTGGATTAGCCTCAATCAATTTACTCGATTTCAGTTTAGTTGTATGCATTCTTAGAAAAATAAACGGCTTCCGGTCTTTGGATGCTTGCAAGTATACTAGATTGCTAAATTACTGTACTAAAGACTGGCATGAGAAGAAATCTCCTGCTATTCCTCATATGTAAATATGTGCACAAATCTTCAGTGTTACTTTCAAAACACCCTCCCTGTCTTTCTTTTCCATCTTCATCAATATCACATGTTGGCTGTCTTTCAGTCTTTTTTTGTCTTATCCCTCTCCTATTTTTCTGTCTGGCCTTCATTTTGCTTTAGAGCTTTACCCAGAATCTTTAAAGATTCCTGCAGAGGCCCCCAAAAAATAAATAAATTGGCATGCCAGTTGCTAGCAGTGTGCATAAAGCGTTCAATTTTAATCAAATTAAAACATATAAATTGGAGTGTTATGGGATTATTAGGCTGAATGAAAATGTCGCACATGATGGCAAGTGGACAAGCTGATCATGTTTAGGAAGCAGAAGTGGAAAAGATGTGGGAGAATGCAGGAAAATGATTGAGTGTGGTAAATGTAGGCATGTTGCGATGATGTGTGAAAGCAGAAACAACTGGCCTGAGGAGAAGTCCCCCCCCTCTCCTCCGTATGTGTGAACTCACTTTGGGACTCCTTTGTTGTCTCGCTCTCTCTTATTTTTTCCCCTGGTCTTTATGCCTGATCTCTTGTTGTTCTCTTTCTCACATACACAGTATAAGCACTCATTAGTGTATCTGGTGTGCATTTGCAAGTGAACCCATGTGTCTTGCGTCATGCTGAAAACCCACCTTGTGTGGGAACGAAACTCATGTGGGAAAGACAACAATGGCACTTGGTGAGAAGCAGGGCACAGGCAAGGCAGGAAGTGGTGACCTTACTCAGGTTGTTTAGGGCTAATAAAGGGATAATTAATCTATTTTGGCCTGGAGGTTCCTCATAAGAGCAGGTGCCTCTCTGTGTTTCAGGAGGTTAAATTGGAACAGGATGAGACTGTGTTGTAAAGACAGGGTAGAGTCTAACATAAACGCAGGGGGAGGTGGTAAATTAGCCACATGTATGAATACCAAACAGATACAACCCGCTGTCTGGAATTTGTAAGTTTTATGTGGAACATTGACCCATAGGCCAGTGTAAGGTCACAAGATGCATGAGGTACTCATTCAATTATATCAAGGGAGCCAGAAACACAATTAATGAACTATATATATTTTGTAGAGGCATGATACAGGGACTGGATGTAGAATGGTCGCCAACGAAATAACCATGTATAACCAATGATGACATAACCAATAACCAAGAACACTTAGGCTAAGTAGTGCTAATACATCAAATATATAATTTTAATGTTACATGATACTTTAAAGTTGCCATCTATGGAGGTTTGCGTGTTCTCCCTGTGTCTGTGGGGATTTTTCCAGGCTCTAAGGTTTTCTCCCACCTCCCAAAAACATGGCAGGTTGGTGGATTGGATATGCTAAATTGCACCAAGGTGTAAAAAGCGCATGAATCAATGAATTGGATCGATAGACTGGTGTTCAATCCAGGGTTTATTCCCATCTCATTTCTGGTGTTCCAAGGGTAGGCTCCGAATCCACAGCGACCCTAACCCGGATAAAGCACTTAAGATTAATTCAGGAATAAAAAAATATCTGCTATCCCTAATTTGTAGCACTAAAAAGTCATTTTAAAATTGAAACATGGTTTCATCAATATTTTCAACAAAACATTCACTGAAAATGCATTAGGTACAATTTACCTGACACTGGTGATTTGATTTGTCCTTGACCCCTTCCCTATTCAAGCCCATGCACATGAAGCACCGATTCACAATTTTTGGAAGAGTATACCTTACTTTAGGCAGCTGGTTCGTATTTTATTAGACTTTTGGGTGTCTAATTCATAAGCACTGTTTGTTTTATACCACTTCAGACAAGGTTTGTTATAAATATAACAAATATTGACAAGACAAATAAGTTGCTTATTTGTCCACGCTCAAACCTCCTTCCTTTTGCAATCAGCAGATTTCTCAGTCTTGGAAAAGCAGCTCCCAGATTTACTTTTATCATTACACTTTTTTTTGCAGCAGCAGATTGTGTTTTTTCCCATGACAATATCTGGCGATGTTCATAGTTCTGAGCATTAAAGATAGTAATAAAGCCATGATTGAAAGAAATACACACAAGGAGTTCAATATGGACACTTATGGACACATAATGCTTATAATTCAGTGATTTTAATTGGAAGAAAACATCATTATTTACCACATTTAACAGGACAAATTGGATTTTTATCCATCACCATGGAGTCACCAAGCATTACAAAAGTTCTCACAATACCCATGATACTATATGGTATACATTCTGAAATAGTTTGCATTTGCAATCATCGATTGGTGAAAAATGAATACAGGTAATGTGATTAATTCAGCTTTATTAAAACGTAAGCTAAATTCTAGAATAAGATAAACTTGGCACTCAGTATGAGCCTGCTGCATCCTTAATGATTTTTCACTGCACACACTCTTGGCCCAGTTTCCTTAACCAACCCCGGTGTTAAGATAATGTCAACTGAGAGATAGATAGATAGAGAGAGAGAGAGAGAGAGAGAGATCTAGGACTGCCACTTACTCTGCCATTTCACAATGACCTTTGTGCTCCAGTGCTTTAGAGATATGGCGTTATAAAGTGCCTTTATATTGTGAAAAGAGTCCTACTATAATGTGGGTGGACAGATGACACACTTTCATGCCAGGCTCTGTTTCCAGAGATAATCTGACAGAATCTGCGTTCATGCCCAGAAAACGGCTGTCGCTGATGGAGCGTGAGACAGCTTAGCTGAGTGTGATTCTGAATTCTGAAGTGGAGAGATCATATCACATCAGACTCCTGCCAGATATAGTGTCAGCCTCTTATGCAGCTGTCGAACTGATGCTCACGTGCTTGGTATTGAGAGAGAAACAGAAAAAAAGAGAGAACTGTCTTGATGCCTGCCGGGTTTTGGAGAGTGTATTATCGGTCCTCGCATATATATGAAGTTTTACAGGGGATAACTCTTGAAATGAAATGGAATGAAATGTCTGGAGCCAGTTACTCTGAAATTGGGCTGAAATGACCTCTTTCTCTCTCTCAAGGTGTAAGATCAGTGAGTTTGGTGACGTGACATGACTTGACGTGTCATGTGAATTTGATCCATGACACATGGTATCTGTTAGCCTGCTTTGTGTAAACAATGAGCGCTAATGAAAAGTATGTAAGGACAGTTGGATGGGATTTTGTTCATAGAAAGAGGTATGAAATCCGTCCAAACCTTAAGCCTAACCCAAAATTATGTAGCATTTCAATTTTGCAAGAAACTGTTGCAAAATTTGCAAGACCATATTGCCAAGGTTGTATGAATAAAAAAAAAAACTATTTCCCAGCATGTACACAATGAGGACTACGGACAATTAGAACTTTTGGAATCCTTAATAAGGAATTTGCAGAATATAATAATAATAATAATAATAATAATAATAATAATAATAATAATAATAATAAAAACTTAAAGCCTTTGCATCTTTCAAGCACCAAGTTCTGATTCTGATTCACTTAGATACAACCATGAATGAACTATACCAGAAAACACAGTGTACCATTTTGCACCAATAACACTTACAATTCCTAGATGGGATTGCTTCAATTACGAATCCACTGTGAGTAATGTAGTAAGTAAAGTCATTAGAAATGGCTGGCCAACTGAGTCCAAGCTCAACGCGTGAACTCATATCCATGAGCTCTACTTATTTCCCATGCCGTACTCAGTTATCCATAAAGACTTATAAATTTGGTCTTGTAAACAGCCTGGAAGCATGGATCAGTGAGCTGTAACGCTCTCAGAGCTCCACTGGGCTAGATTCTGCCACGTGGAGGAATCACGCTTCATTGACACTGATTGTAGGACTGGGTGTAGCAGAGAGAGAGAGAGAGAATCCCAGTGGAGTTGTTCAATCACCCAGCCGCTGAACACAGTTCATTTTGTCAGTCAATGTGGAATTAATTTAACTATTAGTCTTTGTCCGAAATCACAAAACATACCAGTACTAATTCCAGTAGCCCAACTGCTGCAAAGCTGCAAAAATCTCAGCGAGGATTATTTCCCAGAATCCACTATGTTTCGCTGTGGAGCATGTGTAGCTGGGCTGTACTTATTTGTTGAGGAAAATTTCATTACATTTATTTATGAATTTTTATTTACAAGACTGAATTCAGTATTTAGTTATCATTTCATTTTCACGAAAAAAAAAAAAGGTTAGCATTTTTTGCTCATCTGTCTGTGTGGCCTCAGAATGTGTCTTCTAGAAGAAACAGCCGAACATCAAGTCCTTGTACAGCCAAATGTCATAAATGACAAAGAACACATTGATTGAACTGGAGGCATGACATTGCTTGTATTGCATGTTAGTGAAAGTCTATCATGATATTCATTCTGGATTGAAAATAATTTGTCTGTAGATGCAGGATCAGGATCAGGATCAGAATGAGCTTTATTGCCAAGGAATTTGATTTGGTAAGTGAAGCATCCGGTGCGTACACAAATATGACAGCAAGACACATGATAATAAGAATTATTATAATTGAAAAAAAAATCGAATAAAATAAAGAAGACACGATAAGTTTAAGGCAGATGTACAGACGCTATGTACAGCTATGCAAAGGGTAATGCAATGTACAGAAGGTGGGGAGGTAATATAGTACTGAATGTATATATACAGGTAATATAATAAATAGGGAATTTACTATTGCACATACGAGTCTATTCACAGTGAAAAAATAATGCAGTAGGAGGATCCTTGGAGTTAGCTAACTGTTCATAAGGGAGATGGCCTGTGGGAAAAGACGAATCTTATAGGTCAGCATGGCTTGGTATTTGTCATGCTTAGCTCATGTAGCCAGCTGATGAGTGTCCATTTGTGTCTTTGATCAAAGCTGGCGGCTTCACATGACTCAATTTGACTCTGTTATCATCCCTGTTCTCCAGCTTTTATCCAAAGGTTGTGAGAGGTTATCTGAGTGTGCTCTGGTTTTCCTCAACACTCTCTTTGCCATAGAGGGGCATATGGTACGGCTACTTGCCCACCCTGAATGCCAAAGCCCCCGGGCTGGCATTTTCTGGGTCTTTGTACCAGGCTACACACGCTCCATAGCTAAGCATTACGAACTCTGGAAAAATGTTCTCGCCGAAAGTTTGCAACAATTGGGCAAATGGAATTGATACTGATATATATCATTTTGTGTAGTAGCCTATATTTTCTGACACCTCTAATTGACGTTTGACTTTTACTTTCATATGTAAACCTTTGACACCCCTTTGGGACACTTTAGTGTAATAGTAGGGTATGGATAGAATATAACCTGCAACCCGAGCGTTGTTGTTGTTGGTGTGTTTCTGTGAAATGTTATAGGATGATGGACACCAAGAAATGTAAGGGGAACAAATACTGCTTCTTTTCCTACTATTCAATGTAGACAGGGTTTCTTTTACCTGGTGCTTCTTTTACCTGGTGCTTCCCTGGCTGCAGGGAGTGTCACACACACACATACACATACACACACACACACACACACACACACACACACACACACACACACACACACACACACACACACACACATTGTTGTTCTCACATTGCACTGGCTAACTTTTGAATACCAGGCCACCTGGGCAAATGCCAACCTTGTAATTACAGTGGCGACCAGCAGGGGACATAGTTCTCACCCTGTTACTGTACTGTACACAGTGTCATTTATCAGACCATATGCAGGATGATGTCATGCACTGGGAGAAAGTAGGAGCTTCGGTATGCACATAAAGGTCAGAGGGAGTGAAGCAAAGAGACAGAGAACACTTATTGGACAATAAGGGGTTTCACAAGAGACTTGTTTGACTGTAAACCCTTGTTTTCCACCCTTCCCAACTCTAAATGTACATTGCTTTCAATCAATGAACCTCATCGCTCCTTGAATAATGTGCATGTTCCTGACATTATCTGTTCATCTGCTTTTACAAGGACATTTCTAGTATTTGTCAGAAACTGCATTATTTTTTTTTATCTTGCTGGTTTGCTATCAAAAAACTGATGAGTTTTTCCGCCATCTTCCTCAACGTACATACATTTTTATACATGGCCAAACTTTGGTACATACTGGCGGCCAATGCGGTATTTTCATTGCGATCAGCAAGAGGTGTGTTTTTGACAGATGAGAAAGACTTGAGCAGCAGATACACAATTTGAATTTCTTACCTGGTGTAATGTGCTTCTGGAGGGAAAATAGCGATTCATTGAGCGGCTAACCTAAATCAGTTAGCTATTTTGTTGTTTGTGAAAAAAATATTAAGTTAAATGAAAAAGTATAGAGCAGGTTTATTTAGCTAGTTTGTGTTGAATCGTTAACTAATTACTAAAAATAAACACACTGACACCATAACATTAAAACCAAAAACACCTGCCAAATATTGTTTTTTTTTTTTTTTTTTTTTTTTTTTTTTTTTTTTTTCTTTTTTTTTTGTTTTTTTTTTTTTGTCTCCTCGTTTTTGTGCGGTTTTTCCTCCTATAGAATGTGAATCATGCAACATGAAGTAAAATTGAAATATCCGCGGATCCACCAGATGTCTGATTAATGACCTGGCATTATCAGATGCTCCAACATGCCCATCTCATGTTAAGCCATCAAATGATCCTTTTGCTTGCCCATTTTCAACTTTGAGAACTGACTGCCTAATATTTCCCACCCCTTGACAAAGAGAATATCAAGTGAACAGGCTTTTTCACCTAGCTGGATTATATTCACATCTGGTGTGACCACTGCTTTAATCATAATGCTTGTAACACAGGACCTTATTACTTCTAGATCCTATGTGAACAAGGTGATTTTTCAGTTACTCATTCCGTTGCTCAGTTAACTGTGTTCCTTCAAATGATGGATGCATTTAATGGGTGAGTAACATGAAGTTACATTTGTAAACTCAGCATGGTATTTATTAGGAGAAAACCAAAGATCATAGTTGATGTCCACAGCATAGGGCAAAGCACAGGCAGGCGACGTACATGGATAATCTATTATTATTTAAAAAAGGCAAATAGTTCAGGGTCAAAACCAGGAAAAAGATAAATCTATGAAAAAGGCACTAGCAAAACAAGGTTTAGAAGAAATGCACAGTAACATTGGCAATAAACGGAACAGGTGCACATATCTGGGGAACAAACCAATAGCATGACAGGGGCAGAAGCAAGATCAAATCCAAAACAAAGGCCCATGGATAAACATAAATAAAGCACATATAATACTGAATAAGAATAAGCACAAGCAGTGTTCACCATAATAGGAAACACATGCTGAGAGGGCGAATTCGTGACAGGGTGGAAGATGATGATGGTTTTACATAATGACTCACCATATGCAAAACGATGACGGATGTATCTTGGGCATTATCATGTGTATGTGGGTTTTTTGCTATACTTCTGTAGAAAGCACATGATTTAAACAAAGTCATAGGTTTGAATGACACCTGGCTTTTATTTGAGCCTAAGAGCCTTGAGACTAGAAAACATGAAAGACCCATCACACCCATAACCACGACTGATGTCCATCACATTGATTTTTTCCCCTTTCGCTTGCACTCTCTCCCACTTGTCAGACATTTGCCGTATTTGCTTGTTTTCGTTCCTCTTTCTCCTCTGTCTCTTTGATATCATGTACGTCATCCATTCACTTGTAAACTGCTTTCCATGTATTGTCACCGAAGGTTTTTTTTTCATCCCCCCCCCACCCCCCCTTCATTTCTAATTGAATGTGATTCGGACGCAGACATTATTAGGCATAGAGGCTGAGTAAAACATTGATGTCACTGCATCACTGCTTGTTTTGGACAGTGCTATTATTGGAAACCTGAGAGAAGGTCAGCTCATTAGCAAATGAAAGAGAGAAGCAAAAGAGATGGGAGAAAATAGGAAAAAAGGAGTAGAGTTGAAGGGAGGGGAACCAAGGACGGGGAGAAAAAGGGGAGAAAGCGCCCTTCCCCACCGTCGCCAGTCAGTTGAGGGTGAATTCATCAAATCAGGGATGAAAGATGCAAAATTCCATCTGTAGTGCAAAACTAAGCTTTTAGGAAATCATTATTTCTGCATGTTCTGTCACGCTGAGGAGTTGTTTTGCAACAGAAAACAGGCTCTGCTGTCGTTCAGAGGAAGTTTTACAGCACACGACTATGACTAGCTCGAAAATCAAACCATGCTGAGATTGTACTGAGCCAAATCTGAGGTATGATTCATTTGGGGAGAAATTTCTTCTCAAGTACCTCCAGGTGCATGATGTCAGACTAAGAATAGACCGAGACGGTGAATATGGAGTCAATTTCAAACTTTTCATCTTTCGATGTAGGAATTGATTATGTCTGCGTCGTTCTGAGTCAGAGCAGAGAAAACTGCATTCTGTGTATGTCTACAACTGATGTAAACGTCCACTGCACTATGGAATACGTAATCATTAAGACATGGTGGAAAAACTACTAGTTAACATTTAAAAAATACTTAAAATACTTATTTGAATGAAATCAAACCAAATTTGACCATATCACTCTCACTAGTGTATGAATGGGTGTGTGAGCGTGTATGTGATTGTGCCCTGCAATGGACTGGCACCCCGTCCAGGGTGTACCCCACCTTGTGCCCGATGCTCCCTGGGATAGGCTCCAGGTTCCCCCGCGACCCTGAAAAGGAGTAAGTGGTTGAAGATGGATGGATGGACTCTCACTAGTTTAAATTTGTATGTATTGTCCATTGTTGCTATTAGGAATTCCCCGAATGCTGATGTGAATATCAGGTATTGGTCCGATACTGTGATCAGTTACTCATATTCATGAAATATGCATTGATACCAACATCCAATATGTACTAAGACACGCACATTTCCTTTCCTCTTGCTCGCCAGGGTCTACACTTTCCTCAAGGAGTCAAGGAACAATTCACGCTCATTCATGACAGGTGATAGCGTCGATAGCGTCAGTCATATGCTAACATTCACACATACACACGGTACTTGGGTGACTTTATTAAAGAAATATAAAGAGCAAAGCCTTGACGTGTACAAAATGAAGGGAGCAGATTGCTTCTAGAGACATCTTTATTGGGGTTTGTGTTTGCACTTGGCTTTATTGGCCATATAAATAAGCACCGGCGCTTGTTTTACCGCCGCCTTATTGCATCCACAGACCTATAAGTCTTTCATTTACTGACACTACCGATGCAGCTAAACCATGTGAATCAAAGATTCTAAAATTAACAACTGTCTCTTGTTTCGCATATGGAAAAGTTGTCTGTCTGTCGCCGGGTTTTTGCTCCCGTTTCACGGTTTATAAGACTGCATTAAAACTAAAGCTGTGCTATAATAACTGAAATGCTCATTCAAAGACAGCTTGTTAAATGCAATGAAGCTAATAAGTTATGGCTGTGAACTGGGGCTTCAAAGCAATACCAGAACACCACGGCTGAGCACGTGATGGGGATTTCATGTGTGGTTTATGACTGCTTGTAAAGATATGACCTCAGCCTAGACCCTGACTCTGGCTATTGTTAACCTCCTAATCCTCTAACCAGCCTTTGCTGTGGTTTTGGAGGAATCTAAACTCTGAGTTAATGGTGGAGTGGTACAAGAGTCAAGCTAATGTCTGGTTTAAATGATACACTCACTCTCTGGCTGTTTGTTTTAATGCGTTTAGGAACTCCTCTGGGAGTTTGATCATGCAAATTTGACAAGGGTTTTGGAGAAACTGCTTTGGAAGCAAAAAAAAGAGTTAATGATCAAATGTCAATTAGTGACTCTTGTGGATTTCTAGAAAGCACTGTGTGAGCATGATGTCTCGTCTTTAAATCTCGACATTTTCCTCTAATGAACTTACAGCTTATCTGTACTGTAAGTGTAATTCTCTGTACTAAAAATCACTAAGCTGCCTCTTATTCGCTCAAGGGGTCAAACTTCTGATGATGCAAAATTATGATCCCATGCAGAATTTTTTTTATCCATGCAGAATCTCTCTCTCTCTCTCTCTCTCTCTCTCTCTCTCTCTCTCTCTATGTTGTTTTAAAAAGTATTTGGCCCATTCTGATTTCTTCTGTTTTTGTGTATGTCTCATGTTAAATTAAATCAAAACAAAATCTAAGATACAACAAAGGCAACATGAGTAAAAATAAAATACAGTTTTTAAATGATAGTTATTTATTGAAGCAATTTTTTTTTATCCAATACCAACTGGGCCGGTGTGAAGAAGTATTTGCCCCTGTAGTTACTAATTCCCCAAATCTATGAAACTTCATTCATAATGAGGTTCAGCTGGACTAGACACAACCAGGTCTGATTACTGCCAACCCTGTTCAATCACATCAACACATTTTTCAACAGTATGGTTAAAAGGTCTTACTCAGTAACACAGTGCCAAAGATGAAAGAAATTCCAGAAATGATGAGGAAGAAGGGGATTGAAATACATCAGTCTGGGAAGGGTTACAAAGCTGTTTCAAAGGCTCTGGGATTCAAATAACCGCAGTGAGAGTAATTATCTCCAAGTGGAAAAACTTGGCACAGTAGTGAACCTTCCCAGAAGTGGCCGACCTTCCAAAATTCCTCCAAAAAGCACAAAAGAGCAAGTCACAAAAGAACCAAGGACAATATCAAAGGAACTACAGGCCTCTCTTGCAATAAAGGTCACTGTTCATGACTCCACTATCTGAAAGACGCTGGGCAAAAAAGGCATCCATGGAAGATTAGTGAGGTGAAAACCACTGCTAACCCAGAAGAACATTAAGGCTCATCTGAATTTTGCTAAAACACACCTTGATTATCCACCTAACCTTTTGGGAGAGTGTTCTGTGGACTGATGAGTCAAAAGTGGAACTGTTTGGAAGACAGGCTTCCCATTACATCTGGCATAAACCAAACACCAAATTCCACAAAAAGAACATCATACCTACGGTCAAGCATGGTGGTGGAAGTATGATGGTGTGGGGATGCTTTGCTCCTTCAGGGCCTGGGCAACTTGCAGAAATTGAGGGAATCACGAATTCTGCTCTCTACCAGAAAATCCTAAAGTGAAAGTCATTAATAATGACTGAAGTGTTACCGTGTTGTTCTTCAGTAGTTAATTATTATATGGAACACTATTACACATGACAATTCATTACTATTCATTTTGTTATTTTAAAGAAAATCACTTTTGAAATCAAAAATTAAGTTTGTTAATGTAGAATATTTGTTATTCATCACTACATTACAACCTTGAACTTTTCTAGGTTATTGTTGCCTATTTGTCTCTTTAGACTTCGACTACACACCAACCCTGTGATCCTCTGAGGAGACCTATAATAACTCAGATACATATATACATTTTTAACACTGAGTGTTGGAATAGGCTGAGATATTTTAGGTAGTAGATCTCCAGGAAGAAGGTAAGGCGTAGCTACTGGGGATTAATGTTGAGATGATCAGTAATTAATCAGTAGTTATTTTAAAAGGGCAGGACAAATATAAGACTCATGTAGAATGTGAATGTTCTCCTGTCTCATATTGCTTACTAATGTGAACCTAGGTTAAAGTGGACGGGCAGTTAATAAACTATAATAATAATCTATACTTTTAATTAATAACATTTTTGAGTTTATATTCTGCTCACTATGGACTGTTATAGCATTGCTTCATTTGACAAATGGTCGGGTGTGTGTGTGTGTGTGTGTGTGTGTGTGTGTGTGTGTGTGATTGACTGCTTACGAGACACCCAAGACCAGCCTAGGCTAGATCATATCACATCCAGTATTGGATTGCCAGGTCTGTGTTTTTGCTGGTATTGATTTGTAGAGAGCTTCATATGTCGCTGTTGCAACCCAAGACACGGAGAGCTTGTTTCCTATTAAGACAGAAGATTTTAACCTGATGAAGAACCAAGCCCTGAACTTTATAGGATTCATAGGATATATTTCAGCAAAAGAACTAATACCACTAATAGGCCAATTAGAAACCATTTAGTTTGATTACATTTGCTTTATGCTAACTGCTTCCCACTTCCACTTCTTTGTGAATACGTGGCACTCTTAGGCACAACCTGAACCTTCATACCAGTGTGTCTCAAATTAAATGGACATATAATTGTTATATCCCTGGCTAGCAGGTACACATATCAACCTGTAAAATATGAACAATTTTATGAACAAGTTGCTATATGTTAAACTAAAATACATCACTTTTATTTTTTGTTATTTGGTATCTGTAAAATGTGTTTTATTTGTATTATATTGATCTCACTTTTTTTTTTCCTCTCTCAGCAAATCCAACCAATCAGCTGGGGCCTTTTGGTAAAGTGGAACGCTATGGCTCTACAGAACCATGGCTTCTCATCGGTGGGCAGAAAAGACCAATCAGCCTTTTGCCATCAATGGTAAATACTATGTGTGTATGAAAATTAGATTTTGGGTAAAGTGTTACTGAATCCCTGTGTTATAAAACTGACAAAATCACACCATGAACATATTGAGTTGTAATAGTTATGTATAATAATGTAAGTTGGTGTCACTAAAAGATGTAATAATGATTGATGTAATGATATTCCATTATATTCTAATCACCATTAAGGTAATTGCAGTTAACAAATGCTTTATTACATGTACATTATCATTCTTAAACAGTGTATACTCATAAATTCCTACTTGCAAACAACTGTATATAAGTTACGTACTGTACAGGATGTTGAGTAACGTTCTGGTTTAAAGATGCATTTCATAGCTAATGTTTGAGCGTAATGTGCACATCTATCACCCATTTAATTGTTTTACACCAAATAGTGAAAGCTAGCACATGAGTTTGTTGTATTTAGACATTTAACAATACTTTTTTATGAATCGCTGTGGCTAAGAACCGAACAAATAGACACACTGAACTCACTGGGATTGTACATCGCCTTGGGCTTGTGCATCAAGAAAGTAGTTGAAAGCACATACCACACCTCAGCTGTTTAGTAAATAGAACCTGCAGATATCTGTACTGATTATCAGATTATTATACAGTGAGGGAAAGAAGTATTTGATCCCCTGCTGATTTTGTACGTTTGCCCACTGACAAAGAAATGATCAGTCTATCATTTTAATGGTAGGTTTATTTGAACAGTGAGAGACAGAATAACAACAAAAAAATCCAGAAAAACGCATGTCAAAAATGTTATAAATTGATTTGCATTTTAATGAGGGAAACAAGTATTTGACCGTCTGCAAAACATGACCTAGTAATTGGTAATGACTTAGTAATTACTTTTAATTTTCAATGCCCTGGCTGAGTCGAAGGAGGTTCTCACCCAAGAGTTGACGGTACATGGCCCCGTCCATCGTCCCTTTGATGCGGTGAAGTTGTCCTGTCCCCTTAGCAGAAAAACACCCCCAAAGCATAATGTTTCCACCTCCATGTTTGACGGTGGGGATGGTGTTCTTGGGGTCATAGGCAGCATTCCTCCTCCTCCAAACACGGCGAGTTGAGTTGATGCCAAAGAGCTCCATTTTAGTCTCATCTGACCACCAGAGGACAACTGGGTGAAAGTGTTGTGGTCAGATGAGACCAAAATGGAGCTCATTGGCACTCACTGTTCAAATAAATCTACCATTAAAATTATAGACTGATCATTTCTTTTGTCAGTGGGCAAACGTACAAAATCAGCAGGGGATCAAATACTTTTTTCCCTCCCTGTAGACACTGTATTCGATCACATAAAGTTTGTTAGTCTAATGAGATTTTAACCATCATCAGTGTTACAGCTCATGTGATGTTAAAACATCAACATTGCCATATATTTTAGCATCATGTCACGTTATAATAGTTACTGATATCGATAACACACCATGTTATAGCATTAAATATAAATAACAAGTCATGATAGCATATGACGTTTGCGCTGATGTGTTTATGATGTAGGAATCAAGTACAACATATATATGATTTGGCAGATCATGTGGCTGCCTGTGATTTGTCATGATGCTCATTGTGAACCTCTGTGAGTAGCCAGCATTTTAATTCACCAACTGGAAATCGTTATTTATTGGATAGACAGTGCAATGAGAATAAATGTTTTGCTCCTATTTGGGTGAACAGTTATTACATTATGCAGCCTTACTTATCATACCATTTCTGAAGAAATGGACAGTTTACTAAAAAGAGCACTGTTTCCTAATTACATTTTCTAATTCAGTAGTTTGGCTTATCATTTCTGTTCAAAATCCCATGTTTTTGTTCTGGCATACAAAAAAAAAAAGAAAGAGTCTGCCTATGAAACAGTGTTCCTAATTTATTTTGAATGGCGTTTAAGCAAAAAGAACTACCTCTTCATCCAGCTATTCAAATCCTCCAATTCAGTCTGAATATATGGAAAATGAGAGAGAAAGAGAGAGAGAGAGAGAGAGAGAGAGAGAGAGAGAGAGAGAGAGAGAAACAGCTAGAACAGATAAAGAGGGAAAGAACCTGCTAATGAAATATTTGCAATTCAGGTTTCCGCACTGTATTTGGAAACGCTTTGCCAGGTATAAATCATAGTTCCAGTCCTCCAGCCATCTGTAAAACACGCTCTACAATTTCCAAGCACTTTTCAAACTCTATTCATCAGATTGTTTTTTTTCCCCCCCTTGTGCAAATTTGGAGAAAGGTGTGCATTACTCAGAGAAGTGCGTGTTGCGAGGTTCACGTTCTCAAATACAGTCATACAGCTAACTTGCAAAGCTTTTTGCAAGATAATTTATCTTTACTGATAAACATTTATAAACCAATGCAGACATGAAAATCTTGTCTCGGCTGAATGTCTCTGCTGTTGGTCTTAGGAATAGTGAGCTCAGTGGGGAGGAGGAGGCCACAGTTGCAGTTAATTATAGTCATCTTTTTGGGCCACGGTAAACATTTAGCTGTCGCAGATATGCTGAAGTAAGGCATTTATTATTGTAAGCTTCCTGTGTGTTGTTTTCATAGTGGAGTCAATAAAAGGCAGCTTTATTATTTTACATGTGCATTGCCTTAAGCAATAGGTGTAGGGGAACTAGAGACCACCCAGACTGTGTGTGTGTGTGTGTGTGTGTGTGTGCAAAAGTAACCTGTGGAATACATAAACCGACATATGCATGAAGCTGTGAATAACATGAACCAAGTAACTAAGGTCTGTATTTTTTCATGATTAACTGCAGTCAGTTCCTGAAGATTTGATCAGAATGGTTTACATTTAATTCCAGCCCAAAGTTTGGTAAAAGTGTGGGACACCTGGAACACTACATGCGAACTTTTCATAAAAAGATTACTATAACGCAGTCGTATACATGCCCTGGAAGATGTTATATGATGGAATTAGTTCTCATGGCATTTTACATTCAGTGATAAATGTCAAATTAGCATGACTCGTTATTGGTCAAGTAGATGCCACAGTGCAGCTCATACTAGACATCGGGAAGTAAGGGATACATCATCTCTGACCTAATAACGAATGTCACTTGTCATACCCACTTTCTGAAAAGCGGTTCCATCATGATTGTATTATTAAGAAGTCTACAGCAGTGTGTCATAATTGTCAAAACACATATGCCAACTATTATTGCTGATTTGTAGCATGTGAGACAACAACCACCAAAGTGTCACAAAAAATGACAGAACGTAGTAAGAAACAGCAATGAAGCATCCCATTATTTTCGGCAAACCGTATCTCATTATTCCCATGACTGCATACAACAGAGGCTTTGCACATGTTCTACTTCCTCATAACTGCAAGAGCGGCTCGTTTTTATTTGTCAAACTTTCTAGTTCCGAACGTATCTCTACGGGTGTTCGCTTGCTGTGGACTTGTTGCTTTTGATTAAAATATGTATTTAATTGCATTGGAGCCTATTCCTTCTGTGTCCAATCCCAGCGACTCATTCTTATGTTTTATTTAGAACCACAGTGAAGTATGAATAGGGGTCTAGCCTAAAATGATTTGTATGCTTGTGGTCAAGGTTACATTTCAATATGGTTACAGGAGCGTTGATTGTTATTTATCACACAATGACCACTGGGATGGTTATACAGTCACAATTATCATATGACTGACACCATTCAGCAACTGCATTTTAGCAAAACAGACATTCAGAGACTGACCGGTGGGACGAGAAATGATGGAACACCACAGATGCTTTAGTGTTTTTAAGTGGTGGTTAAGTAGCTATGCAACAAATTGCAGAAAAATGAATTGAATTTGCTGGTGTTGCTGAAAAGTGGTGCTAACAGGTGGCTAATTGAACGCCTCCCTATCATTTAGTAATTTACGCTTTTCTTAAAAATTCTTCACACCATTAAATGTGTAAAACTGTCTTTCTAAAGTGGTCTAGATCCTTTTGTTGAAAAAAACAAACAAACCCAAAACAAAAACAAGAAGAGATTGAATAGTTGTTGAGAATGCTAGAGCTTCGTTACCCCTAATCTGTCTAATGCTAAGCATCCATGTCACTTCTCTCTCTTTCTTTCTCTCTCTCATTGGTTTCAGGGACATCCTGCATCACTGAAGCTCCAGATTGAGGCGGAAGGCAAACAGCTGCTGCTCATTCTACAAAAAAATGAGTAAGCCTCCAAGCCTCTCTCTCTCTCACTCTCTCTCTCTTTCTCTCTCTCTCTCGTTCTCACTCTCGCTCTCCCCACTTGTTACAAGAGGAGCTTTTTCTGGAGCACAAATTGCTGACAGATGCATATGAGGTCCGACTTGCCCTCTAATCTCTAATTGTGACTACAAAAAAACACCCTCCTCATCACACCACTGACTCACTCATCTCTCCTTCATTTTTGCGATTGCTACCTAGTATGAAAGATTCATAAACTAGACATCTTGAAAACACAATCCTGAAAATCACTGTTATGTATCTTATGTTGTATATTCTGTATTGTGTGGCCTCTTCAAATACATACTTTTATTAAAGAATGTCCTAGTCTTGCATAAAGGCCTGACATTACATTTCATTCTCATAATTCAGATGGAACTTTTGAGATCTTGATGGCATCTTTTATCCAGGTCTGCTTCATGGAAGTACACACACACTTCACTGGAAACTGATGCTCTGAGATGACTTTGGTCTTCTTCTCCGAACTTGGTTTTCATCAAATGCAGTAATGAAATACCCCAGCCATGCTCATATGGCTAACCTTGGATGAATTCTAATTGAGGCCAGTTAATATGCTTTTTTATATTTACAGGCTTTTCCATGTTACTGAATTCCCCACAAAATGCTAAACAACATTCCGGTTCTCCTCCCATGTCGGTGGCGCTGAATATTTTTATTTCATTGTTATTGTCATTGTGAAAAAATGAAGAAGCAGGTGAGAAAATGTTAGTAGGTTTAACCCTTTCCTGCAGTACACTGCCTAATTGACTTATCAGACATTTTCTTTCAGTATAAACAAATGAATTATTTTATCACCGCAAATCTATTATAAGATTATAGTCAGGACTCTGTTGGGTTTCTGTGTGTAGAGTAGCATGACTCTGTGTTTAGCTGCTTGTGAGCAGGGAGAGCTGTGCTGGGCAAACAATTCACTCCTCTCCACAATAAAATTGGACATAAAAAGGACGGCACAAGTAAAGATTTTTTGATATTAAAACACTGTATACAACTGCCACAATCAAATTAAAACATTTAATCATAGTAGGGGAGGTAAAAAAAAAGGAGAAATACTTATGAAAAACAGCAAATTCTTAAAACCCTGAGTGTCCCGTTAACCACTACTTTGGAGTGTGACATCCCAAATAAATCCCATACATTACTGTTTCTATAGTAACAGCTAATTCACAGAGACTTACGCTCCACATCATTTAAGTCTAATAAGAGACAAAACACGTTAATTAAACATGAAAAATGTGTAATTATTAATACAGTGAAGTGTTCTATAAGGAGACATTTATTTAACATCTCTGGAAGTTTAACGTCTCCAGTGTCAGTGCTTTGTAACGGTGCAAGCTTTTCAACACAACATATTGCGTCCTTGACAAGCTTAGTCGTATTAACTTAGGCTTATGAAGGAATGACTATTCATAGCTACTACAGTGTAAAAGATAACACGGTATAACTTTTAAAATGTAAAAATTGAATGAAATAACTGTAAACAAATAAAACAGTGTCATCATAATTCAACAAGAAAAATTGTAAATAAAAAATGTACACAATGGAAATTGCTGTGGTGTAAGAGGAATAAAACTCGTACTAGAAAATCTAATTATAACCTCAGAGTGGCAACAGTAGTTCCATTCGTGTTGGGCTTCATCACATGACCCCTTTGTTGATTATTTTTCTATAACTGCTGTGTTTAATTACCTATATAATACACAATATGGCTATGGTATTTTAGTTTCTTGTTGGATTAGTAAGTGGAATGTCGTGACCTGCCAGAGAGACACTGTGGTTCCTTTGAGCTACTTGGAATTTTATCCTCTCTCAGATATAGCTAAACCTGTATAAAAGTGATTTTCATTCTTTTTTTTTTCATGGATTTTACCCCCGGCCCAGCTGGCTTAGTTAGTTATCTTTATACAGAATTTAGTCAAGCATAATATGGCTGGCTTCCAAAGGATACTATACAAAAATGCCAACCAGACCGAGTGCAGAGATGACATACCTCCAGAACTTTTTAGCTCATGGTGTCCAGTGACATGAAAAACAGAATCTGATCTGATGTGTGAAAGGATGTGCAGTAATTCTTTATGAATATTATGCATGTTTTCATCTTGCAACTGAAGAAGATTTGACTTGCTTCAGCCTAATTGGTGTCTCTTTTCAAAAGAGTGACCTCTGAGAAAAACATCTAAACATTCGCGCTGACAGATTCCTGCCTGGGGCTTTGAAAGTTCCACAACAGAACCTATTTACACAATGCTGCACATGAAACTGCATGAAATTCAGTGAGTGTGTGTGTGTGTGTGTGTGTGTGTGTGTGTGTGTGTGATGATGATGGCCAGATGCTTGTGAAGCTCATTTTGGACTGGAGTGTCTAACCTGCAGAGTCAGAGAGACCTTGAATGAGAATATTAAAGTGTAGACCTGATAATGAGTCATAATAGGAGTAAGAGGTCATGATGGGAGTCAAAGAACTGGAGAGTGGTGTGTCTGAGAACACTCTCTTTTAGACTTTTAGACATGTGAAATCAGGCTCGACTGGGGGAATAATGGGAATGTATGTCTTATTATTCAGTGCGCTCTGGAAAAGTCAGTGAGAGGATTATAGTCTTTGGTATAAATCCCTTTTTATGCAGGCAATACATTAAAACCCCTAATGAAATCTATATAAAAGTACATTTCAGTGGATTTCTTTTAATCCCAGCATGACAAGATCAAATAACTTAATAGTTTATTCACCTTGTAATTCATATTCCAGATATTCATGAATCAGACATTGGCAGACAATTATCACACAGACTACAGTATTCAAAATCACAACGGTGCCTGAGCTCACTTCCTTTTCTGATTATATATATATATATATATGTAGAGAGAGAGAGAGAGAGAGAGAGAGAGAGAGAGAGAGAGAGAGAAGGTTCTTCATGATCATTTTAATTACACTGAGCTAGGTGTAATGTTTCATCAGACTGTAGGAGTGGGACAGAATTTAAACCAGTCTTTCGTGCTGTCCTCTGTACACTACACATGATTTCTTCCAAAATCATTTAATTACCAGATGAGTCAGGCATCTGGAGCAGAGATTATACTAAACTTTCCAGGGTTGGAGATTCACAGAGATTTACAAAATGACTCAAGTTGAAGACTAAAGGTTTGTGTATTTGAAATAAATTGATGACATCTGCAAAAGAAGAAGAAGAAGAAGAAAAACCATGCAAGCCGATTTACTGACTGGATATATGGAGTATTGCATGTGTCATTTTTGTTTGTTTGCACTACTGAATATGAAATTTGGGTAATTTCTATTGAATAGCACAAAATACAGGGGAGTGTCAATGCAAATCAATTCATTTTGCACCTACAATATGATTTACCGCAGCCAGGACAGCAATTGTAAACACAAATCAGGTAAATCAGGCAGGTATCAAGTGTATACTTTATACTGGGGTTTGAGAAGGAACTTCTAGCACACATAAAGAAACAATTTTTAATATTGCATCCTTCAGCGATGTTCCATCATTCATTTCATCATTCATGCTATACTTTTTCATAAATCACATTCAGCACACCCACTTTCTGCACTCACAGTTTACCCGATTTTTCGTGCAATTTTCTACATGACATTTGCATAGTTTGTAGAGCAAGCTTAGGATGCAATAAACTTGTTTGTCTCCAGGTTTGTTCTTTTCAACTAATCAGGTTTAATTGCAAGTTGGATTAGTTTATTTTAAAAATAAATAAATAAATACATCAATGAAAACCCCTGCAAATACCCCAAATGGAAAGTTTGGTCTGCTGCTTGGTGCTCTGCTTTCTCAATTGTTTTGTATATAGGTCAGCTTTCTTGGAAGCACTGTCCACCCTTTTCTGCATCCATGAGCTCATACACTCCCACAATTGGCTAGTGATGCTGTGATTGACAAGAACAAGAATGCCTGCCTTTACTCCCACTCAAACCACATGGCTAATTTTGTTTTTTGTCTTTTGGAGCTCTCTAGACCACGGGTTGCAGTGGCATTGTTGTTATTTGAAGTTGTGAGCTATTGCACCACTTGCAAGCTTTCTTTGACTATTTTTGCGTGTGTCGCAAATTCCCTCTTACAGCTCGCTGTGTTGTTGTTTTCCATGCACTTATTTTGACTCTAGTCCTGTGTCCGCCCCTGTCCTGTCATTGTTCGGTTGCCACATTGTATGCATCTTTTCTGTGTTAAGTCCTAGGTAAGTTTGCCTATATATACCCTGTTTTGTCTTAGTAGCTTGGTGAAGTCTTGCCAATTGCATCATGCATTCATGTTGTTGAGTCTAAGCTGGGAGTCCCTAGTGCCTTATTTTCTAGTTCAGTGTGTAATATTTCCAGTGTGTAGTATTTTCTCCATCTTACGAGCACGGATTAAGACAGTTTATTGCTGTCTGTCTGTGTATTCAAGCCTGATATTTTCTTTGACTATAATTTTTGGATTTGCCATAATAAAATATTGAGTTTTCATACTTGTGTCCTGTCTTCGCTAACTGGACGTTCCAGTGGTCAATGTGATACATGTGATACTCTGGTAGAAGCATGACAGTTAATCAGAGAGTTCCAACTAATATGAGGAACCCAGTCAGATATTTAGGTTTCCCATAAGCTACTTACTCACAAGGCTTTATTGTAATGCTGAATAGGTTGAATATATATTATGTAGTATATAGTGTGTATTATGTACTGGATGTAAATACAGTTGTTTTTCTGACACTATGTGACACTGTGGAAGAAAATCCTTGAGCTAAGCAAAATAGAGATGAAAGGGCATTGAGTGTATTGGCAGAGAGCCCTGTTCGGCCCGATCAAGCCCAGTTGTTCAAACATGACGAGAAATTTTGAAAAAAGATGTGAAAAAACATCTTTTGATAAATTAAAATATGAAAAGTGAACGCAGTGATTTGTTTTGTAACCTCGCCAATTTCAACGCAGCAACAGTTCTCGCTCAAATAAAGACTTTTATTTGCTTTCTGTAGAACCTGTCCACACAGTGGGAGGTGAAGGACACAAAACTGGTATGTGTCAAACTGCATTACTCCAGATTTTGAAGGACAAGAGATTATCAAATAGAGATCTCTTTTCTTTTTGTGTACCAGGCCACCCAGGATTTCACTTAGGTATCATTAAATTTTCTTGCAGTTCTGAAGCATTTGGAAGAAATTGTAGGTGTTGAATGGAATTGTTTCTCTGCTTCGCCTGGCAGCGTATAAAGAAAATTATAGATCACCAGCTTTATTATACGAGTTCATGTGTCCTATTTCACATAGATAAATTTATGACTGCATTTGTAGTTATGCTTCCATTTGAACAAGCATTTCAATTTACAGTAACTGTGTCAGAGGCACATTAGAGGTGTAAAACACCTGACCCTGCCCTTGTTCTACTCATTTATAATTCACTTTTTTTTAAGTATCCATTGAAATCACACATCACACAGATATTTATATTTATAATCAAAATCAAGAAACATTGTACAAGTTCTAGTTTCATAGAAAGGTGTTTGTACGGTTGGGATAATGGTATGGTAGTCATGGATAACCAAAAAAGCTGCTTATGCTCTGTCCTACTGTCTAATTATTGAGCTATTGAGCTGTGTTGTAGTAACAGCTGGCCCAGCCATAGCTCTTTCCAAACCCAATGTTTTATTGCCACAGTTGACCATTTGTGCATTAGTTTTCCCATGTGTTTGTCTTCTTGGGATGATACAGTATTGACTGAAATTGATGTATCTTTTTTAACCTTTGACAGCTAGAAGCTTTAGTGAATTTAGTTGAAATTATAATGAACAAAGTGTCCCCCTGCAAAAAACAATCCCACAACCACCACCAACACCACCATCATCAACAACAACTACAACAACAACAACGACAACAACAACAACCACAAAGCAAAACGGGGGGGTGGGGGGTGGTGGGGGCAAGGGAAGGTGATTCAGGGCTATTTCCATGGCAACAGGGAGTAAATGAGGAAGGGGAGTTGTGGAGAGGAACGGATAGAGACAGACAGATAAAGAGAGGAGGGAGGAATGGTGGAGACAGTGCTTACGTAAGGTCCACCCCCTCAGTTCTGGATGGGGAAGGCTTGTTATTATCAAAGAGAAATGACAGCCAGGGAGAACTCTGTGTGTGTGTGTGTGTGTGTGTGTGTGTGTGTGTGTGTGTGTGTGTGTGTGTGTGTGTGTGTGCCTGTGTGTGCAGGTCTAGCTCTCCCACATCTCAACACCTTTGAGTGCTAACAACTTCACCACTTACCTGAGAGAGATAAAGGGGGTCTCGTAATCTCAGCTCAGGGACAGGGACAATAAAGGGAGTAAGTGAAAGTGTGCTGGAAAGGTGAGCTATAGGGGCAAATGTTAAAAGCCTGGATAATGGGGGTTGAATGCTTAGAAAATGTAAAACAGAAAGATAAGATGAGAGAGAGAGAGAGAGAGAGAGAGAGAGAGAGAATGAGAGCCGAACTGGAGAAAGGACAGATAAGCTACTTCCAGAATGCTCTCACAGACACACAGCAGTGCTATAATGCAGATGCTGAAACATCATGAGTTAATGCAGGGGTGTCAATCTCAAAGCCTGAGATATGTATATTTAAGAAATAAGATATGTAAGTCTGGAACATGTTTTGGCTTGTGCCTGGAGTTGAGTTAATGAGTCAGAGCTAAGCAGAACCGAGTTTGCCTAACGAAATGCAGCATCATTTAATCTGCTGACTATTCTTAGTGTATATTCTGAAAAAAGTCTTCTCTATTCCCCAACCCTCAATCCTTGACTGACCTGGAGGCCATTGCAGACTGACAGACAGAACATGAATTACTCTATGTTTTTCTGCAAACGTTCATTATTTTAAAAATTTAAGCTTCATTTCACGGATGAATGTTTGGAATCGCTGTTGAGTTTCATTTCAATTTACTCCTTTGTGCTCCAAAATCAGATGGGGTCCAGTGACAGTGTTTTCTCTAATAGAGGGATAGTTTTTCTTTCTCCACAGCCATCTGTGTACATTATAGAAAGCTAACCAACTGCAAATATATTATTATAAATGAGCAGGTTTTGTGTTCTATGGAGATGTGAATACAAATACGAATACAAGGCACGTTATTTTTGATCCTGGTTGGGACACCAGAAGTAGTCAGAAATGAAGCTTACATGATCAGGAACATGCAGCGCTGCACAATGCGTTTACAGTGTTCATTCATTCATCCTTAGTAACCGCCTGGTCAGGGTTGCACTGGCTTGAATTAGGCTACAAGATTATATCTTGGGAATTCGAACCAAGTAAATTTGTGTACAAAAGAAAAAAAACATTCCTTTTTGGACCACACGCACTTCACATTTAAATCTAAATACAAATATTTGGAGCATTAAAAATAAAATATATAAACATACACAGACCCACAGGTCTACTTGTACCCACTTACGTCCAGGTTGAAGCACGTGTGTGTGTGTGTGTGTGTGTGTGTGTGTGTGTGTGTGTGTGTGTGTGTGGTTGTACACGTTTTTTTTGTTGTTGTTGTTAAAATGTGTACATATCTACATCTGTTTTCATTTCCCCATCCCTCATGTCCTGTCTTCTCCTCTCTCCTCCTATCTGTCTTTAGTCAGCCTTCTGCTCATATTCTACCATCATGTTGGCGTTATGCTCTGGTTAACCTTTCTCTGTCTCTCAGTCTGGCCTGGGTTGGGCTTGCATTGTCTGGCTTGCATTGTATAGAATAATTTAAGGGACCATCTTGTCTACATGAACAGGAATAGAGGGAATAGACGAGCAGACATTATGGTCTGTTGTGTTCTGTTCCTCCTCATCTCTCAGGTCAGATTAAAGGACCGATTGGCCAGTAAAGGAATGGGCTGGCAGGAATGAAAGGCAAAATGGCTTTTGCTTTTGAAAGGTTGCATTTATTCAACAGTGATTTAATAGGATATATCGACAACAATGGCAGCATTTATGCCTCAGATACATGTTTGTATTGTCAATGACAAAGACTCTCTCAGGGACTGTCATACCAAATATCCTCTACTTACCAATCCCACTACTCACCATGATATCAACTCTGAACTATTCCATACTGTATGTATGCAGTAAACATTTTACTGTTTCATTCTACGTACTTTTTCTTCTACACCTTTCTGAATGCAGCTTTTTTCCAAATGAAATACGGCCGTTTTGACACATTTGTCTCGTAGTATCCATGTAATTCCCCATGCTTTGCAGTGCTATGTAGCTAGTAGTGTTTCATTTCCAATAAACTGATGCTTTCACAACATGAGCCAATGGTATTCAGTATCTAGAACAGTACGTGGGAGCTCTACTTGCCTTTAACATCACATCTGTTTGTTGTAAATGATTTGCACTGAAATTAATGTGAACATTGGATTGTAACAGTAAGTCTGATTTCTCTTTTCTCTTCCATACTATGCCCTGGTCATTTTTTAACATCTAGTCTGACATTTCCTCTCCAGGGTAGAGAGAATAGTTCTAATCTTTCTTCAAGGATTTCAGCTTATGTGCTGGTGTTAATACTTATACAAGACATTGATAGTTTGCTCTCAGCAAAGATCATTGCTTTTGGGTTTGTGATGGAGCTTGAAGTATTATGCTGAACATCAAGTTGTTTAATAAGCCCCTGAGTCTATTGTACCTCATTGGGATCATCTGGGATTCCAAGTCTGGTGGATATTGCATTCAGTTTCGGGGGAAATTGTGCGCCTGTGGTTGAGGATCCATGTAGCAACAAAATAAACCTTGAATAGTAGTTATAATGTGGTCAGAAGCGATCAAGTGCAATTCTCACAGCTGGCTAGATTGCAATGTAGGCATTAAAAGATCTCTTTTCTGTAACCTTTTCAGCTTGCAACACAGCATGCATGAACAATCTGTTTTTGATCTCTTCTGATCTCTGTTGTCCCTGGTCTTGGTCTTTTATCTGGCTTAAGTAAGGCCTGGGTGCACATAATTTATCCTCCCTAATATGTCTCCTTTTGAGATCTGTGGCACCATTATTTCTAGGGAAAGGCTCTGTGATGAGATCCTTATTTATATATTTATACCACTGCGTTGTCATCCATTAATTCATCATCAGTAACCACTTTATTCTAGTCATGGTTGTGGTAGCTCTGGAAACTATCCCGGGAAAATTGGGCATGAGGCAAGAACACACAATGGATGGGATGCCAATCCATCACATGACACCTTACACACACATTCACACACTCATTCACATCCAGGGATAATTTAGCATAGCCTGTCCACTTACTGGCATGTTTTTGGACAGTAGGAGGAAACCGGAGACCCTGGAGGAAACCTGTGTGAAAATAAAGAAAATATGTAAAAAATTGACATAGTTATTAACCCGAGCTCAGGATTGAATCACAAACTCTGGATCCTATACTACTGTGATGCCTGCCACTGGATTTTCAATAATGTAATTTTGCCCTTCTGATAAGATCCATCATTGGCTCTAAGTCTTTGTGTCAGTTAGAGTGACTATGTGGCTCAGGGTACTGGTGTGTACTGCTGTCGGTATGGATTTCTTGTGCAGTGTCAATAGATTTTGGCAGCAAGGTCCAGAATGGAGCAGCAGTCTAAGCGTTCATCCCATCAAGAGTTTAATTCCCAACAAAGACCACTATCCTCAAGTCCAAGATAGCATCACTGACCCTGCGCTCTGGGTTAGAGGGATGACATTTGTCTTTCCGCTTTCAAAAATGTTATGTGACGTTGCATGAGCCGTTGTTGTTTAATAATGGAGGACTCGCTAGTGGGTTAGAATTGGAAATCAGTAAAATCATGAGAAACATGGGGAAAATCTAAAAAGAAGACATAGGAATGGATAGTAAAAGGGGACATTGTGTATCTTTACTGTTGGCTGGGGTTTATCAGTGGTTTGTGGTCAGTGATCAGATGAACTCTCTTGCCTAAAGAGATATATCAAATGTGACAGGACAGACCGACATGTTCCTACTTTATCTCTGAGGACACTTTTGAAAAAAAAAAAGATGGTTGAAACTAGAAACCTGTACTGTTTGTCTTTGTTTTTCCTCTTTGGGGAGCACACAAGGTTTTAAGTATTTTATTTTATTTTTTTTAAATTTCAGAGTGTTTCAGCAATAACACCTTTAGGAAGCAGATGACCTTTACATATCCAAGTAACCAACAAGGAATCAATGATTTGCTTAGAAGAATATGCAACTGCTATGCTTCTCTGTTCAAACTATCAATCCTGTAGATTTTATTTCCTGCATACACTTGTAATGAATAACAGCTCTTTGAAATGCTGAAAAATATCTGTATCGGCACGTCCTTGTGATTTGTCTTCTTTAGGACCTCAAATAGTTGCTGACCCACTGATGATAGTTTAAAAAGTTACTTTTCTGTCCAAAATACCTCTTCAGCTCTGAGAGCTCCTCACATAGTGCAAGCTGCCTGATTGCATCAACGTTGCCGAAGTTAAACCTCATGACAGATCCTGTGTCCAATGAAGAAAAACTGTCTCCGCTGGAGAACAGCTTGTTGAGCTTAGGTTTCTCCACATTTCATGGAGGTGTGTGTCATCTTTGCAGCTTGACTTCACAATCATCCTTTTAATTTCATCCGTTTAAATGAAGCTTGTCAGAAGTCCTTTCAACTACTTTATATGGCTGCAGATATTCTCATAGCAATTCACCGTAAAACTCTAGGAGTTTGTGAAGAATGAAAGTCTCTGCTTTTTCCAGGCTACTGCTCTCTCTGTTGAAAACAGACGCATTCATAGACACCGTTCCTTTTTAGACAAAAGCATTAATCGAATTTCTGTGGTACTACTCTTTTTTTATTCCCATTTCATGGAAACAAAAACGAGCTAAAAATGTTCGCCGAATCGTGACCCATTAGATAAATCAGGGAATGTTTCCTGTTCAGCTATTCTCTGAGCTAATGAAAACTTCACGGCTGGGTTCAACTTTGCCATGTTCTGTGTTTCTTTTACAAAATGGATCATTTCTGATATGATGTCATATTAGGGTTAAAAATGGAATATCCAGTCAGATGAATGTCTTACATTTACTAAACTATCCATACAACAGGATGCATTGTTTTTTCCCCTACTGGTAGACTTTATTACACTGCTGTAACATAATGTCATTAGTGATCTATAACTGGTTCCTTATGTTGTATCCTTATATGACATTGGTTACCTGTGCAAGAAAAGATGGATTACATGAGTATGAGCAGATTTGCCAAGTTCCCTTCGTCATTGCAGGGAATCAGGGATCGAGATGAATAAGAAGAGCCAGCCCATAATTTCAGGCGTGTCTTTTCCTGTACATATGGTGTGCATTGTGGACTGGTTAGCAGATGGTGTGGTTTATCATGGGCTGTTGTCACATTTTTTTATAAAAATGAGGTTTGTGTTTTTTAAGGTTCTTAATCTTCTTTCTTCTGCATCTTCCAAGAACTTAAAAGCTAATGAACTGTTCTGCTGAAATTAGTATATATATATATATATATATATATATATATAAACACACGAGTTATGCTGAGTGTGTTTGCATGCTCTGGCTGTGCATTATGTCATTTTGCTGGTTAGGGTTCGGCTAAGTGACAATATAATATCAATATACTGTGGGGGTTTTTGTGTGTGTAGACATCAGTTATATCATCAATACCTTCACAATGCTGACCAATACCTTATTGGATTATAAAATATTTTGAAATAAATAAACATTTAAAAAGCATCATTCAGCTCATCATGTTTCTAGAGTTTGATTTCATCCATTTACAACACATTAAGTACTAAAATCAGTTAGAAATGAGCTTTGACAATATAACTATACAGTAATCCCAAAGGGCTGGATTGTGGTTCGATCTTGAGCCTTTCCCTCCTACCTCCCAAAGACATGCCAATACATGGAGTAGTAACTCTAAATGGATAAATTGAGTTGTTTGAATATTTGTGTGTGTGTGTGTGCACATAGTGGCCATGATGGGCGCCCCATCCAAGGCTTATTCTTGCATCCAGTACCCCAGTGATAGCCTCTGGTACCACTCCAACCCTAACTCTACAGGAGATGAAGATTGCCTTGGGTTTGCTATTAATACCATTCTGATTTTAGTGTGTGTGTGTGTGTGTGTGTGTGTGTGTGTGTGTGTGAGCATGGTTTGATGTGATGAGTTCATGACATCCCAAATCCTCTTCTTTCTTCCACTCTCTTGGCCAATTAAGATCATCTGGGGCAACCAGACATCGGCCACTGGTGGAGACATCTTCATGTCTGGGCATTAACAGTCGGAACAGCAGTTCTAATCTTCCAAGAGAGACAGATAGCATTTGGGTGTTTGTTAAACCATCTGATCTAGGTTGTTGTCAGCTTTTGTGTTTCTCTCTGTGCTTATCTCCATTCCGTTGCTCATCCTGTCCTTATGCTCACACGCTGCCTGACCCCATTCAGTGCATCCTGCTGTTTTATGAAGGTCTCCCTCAATTGACCTTTTACCTCTTCTTCACGGTGTCATTCTCTGGTGAACTAGCGCTGGAGGACAGAGTTCTTCCTCGAGTGTTTATGGGGATGTGGGAATCTGTCCAGCACAGCAACCCATCTTGAAAAACAAAAGCAGATTAAGGAAGAGGAGGAAAAATGGTTTGCATCTGTGTTGATTCACCAGCACAGCCGAAATCCCATTTCCTCTTGATTTGAAGATAGTATTGCTTTGGGATTTTATCAGCTGCTATTAAGTTTTATTTGTTAATTAAGTTTAGGGGGTTGAATTAAGGCAAGGAGCAAGTTGAAACTTTCACTTTGGGGATTAGGGAATAGATTTAAATTTGGTTTGTGCATCTCTCCTTAGTGATGGTCCATCCGGGCTCTCCTACAGACCAAGATAACAAGAGCTTATGGTAAATGGTCTGCACTTGTATAGCGCTTTTTTAACCTTAGTAGTTACACTGTTACTCATTCACTCCAATGGCTACAGTGCCATGCAAAGCACTAGCTTGCCATCAGGAGCAACTTGGGGTTCAGTGTCTTACCCAAGGACACTTTGGCATGTGGAGACACATGGGCCGGGAATCGAACCGCCAACCCTATAATTAGCGGACAACCCGCTCTACCACCTGAGCCACAGCCAACCTGACAGCTTAAACTCTATAATTAGTTGTCTTTCTCATACAGAAAGCAGATGTGTTGGCTCAGCCTCTGCTGTGATTCCTGCTGTGAGTGTGAACCTGGCTTTAGTTGTTGAGTTCCCTGTCGTTCTGTAAATGGGAATCTGCCAGAGAGAGTTTTGAGCACAATAAAAACTGAGCAGCAGCCAGGGGATAGACAGTGGGATATGGGGAAAAGATGAGTAAGTGTGGCTAAGTGTGACTGAAAATGATAGCAATCAGCATCTGACTTTACTAATGGGATAAACATTATGATGCTATATGAATGCAATGTTGTCATATATTTTAACACTCCTGATTAGGTGAGAGCTTTGTGAAGGAAAAGATCTAGAATTTGTTGTAACCAAATGCAAGTTAAAGCCATAGAAATGACGAGCAGTCAGGTCGCAAAAGTTGTGACACAAAGTTTTTTGGGCTTGTCTCTCTGGGGATCCTACAGAATATATACAGAGTCCTACAACAAGGTGGTTCACTACTAGAGAGAGTTTTATGCAATCCTTTTAGGAAGCAAGGAACTGATTTAGTCATGCTAGGAGGAACCTCACTGCTCCAGGGTCCCTGATTCAATCCTTAGTTCGAGTTATTATCTTTGTGCTCTCCACTTGTCCATGTGGGTTTCCTCCAGGGTCTCCAGTTTCCACTGACCTCCCAAAAACATGCCTTTGGGTGGATTGTCTATGAGAAATTATCCCTGGGTGTGAATTTGTGTGTGATCCCAGGGTGTAGTCCAACCTTCAGCTCTACCACCACCATGACTATCATGTTAATGCTCTGTTATCAACCACATTACTGTTATCTGTTTATGTAGCGATTTTTCCAAACATTAGCGCCTTTTGTCATAAGGAAATATACAATTTCTAAACCCACCTAACCAATACAAATTGAGTCATAGAAATTGATAAGGATTTGCACGTGTGAGACCATGTTAATTTTCCTCAAGTGATATCAGGAATTAGGGTTGATATTTTGGCTACACTCAAACATATGAGATGTACTTAGGTTTATAGGTATTTAAGAAAATAAACAATACTTAAATATGTTAGAAATTAGCATTTTAACTATGCAGTTTTCCCAAACCGGAACACACATGTGCCACCTCACAGCTCCAGGGTCCCTGGTTAGATCTTCAGCTGTTCTCATGATTTCCCCATACCTATCTGGGTTTCCTTTGGGTTCTCTGGTTTCCTCCCACCACTTAAAAAACATGCCAATATGTGGACCGGTAGAACAAAATCTCAGCTCCTTAATTAGTCTAGTCAGCATTTGTGCAACATTTCTCATGTGTCATGGTTTGTTCATTGGCTGTAAAACGCCGGAACATGCTAAGGATTGTTGGCAGGGCTGTGAAGCTGTTCTAGCTCTCGCCTGGGCGAGCCATAGAGGTCACAGCCAACAATAAACCTGTTTCTGACAAATCGAAATATCCTTTTCAAAGCATGTCTCTCATGACTTACAAGAGTATTTTTCCATATTCTTCCTGTGCACAGTCGGATTACAGCTGGAAGCTTTGGTTTATTATTCACTTTCTAATTTGCGTTTTTTTGTGTGTGCTTCTTCTCTTATGCCTCCTGGAAAGATTATTCTACAGTGCTAAATTCTTTCCTATTAAAAGTTTTCCTCATAAACTAATGAACCATTCTCTTGCCATGGATGCGAAACTTGGAAAGTTTGAAAAGGCCTGGTTCCTATTTCAGACCTTAGATGAATCATACTGCTAAAGAGAAAACTGCTTTGTCTAACCATGTGATACAGTGTTTTTCTCCATCTAGAGCCAAAGTAAATATTCAGTTTAATCAGCAACAGCAACGCAACACACTCTGAGGAAAATAGTACAAACTTTGACTATTAAGGAATAAAGAAATTTGTATTCTGCCCTCATTTTTATTGCTTCATTAAGGAAGTAGCCAAGCAGACAGGTTCTCTTAAATGACAAGCTGGTCTCTTTAACATGTGTTTGTTTTGCTTTAATAATAATGGACTTGCAACATCTCAGCTCATGTTTGGAGCTTCTTTCCAGAAATTACAGAAGTATCACATTTTGGTTAACCCTTAGGGGTCTGAGCACCATGAAAGATCAGGAAAGCTCAACATCTTGTCACGAGTGTGAGGCGAAGGTGGATGCAAGTGCAGATTAAGTTTATTTTTAAACAAAACCCGAACCAAACAGACAGCATAAAGCTTAGAAACCAAAACATGAACTATGAATTTGTGGCAAGAAACATACAGTGACTAGATGGTGCAACTGATAATGAAAGACAAAATAAATACAAGTGCTCATTAAACCAAAATGTGAATCAGGTGTAAATATTGACATGACTTGATCCTGAGGTGCAGTGGCTGATAGGAATCATAGTCCTTCACCAAAATCAGTGTAACCATGACACATGACCACCCATCCGTCCATCTTCTAAAGCTTACTCCTTTTTGGGTCACGGGGAACCTGGAGCCTTTCCCAGGGAGCATCAGGCACAAGGCGGGGTACACCCTGGACAGGGTGCCAGTCCATCGCAGAGCACAATCACATACACACTCCCATTCATTCACTATATACACTTTAGACATGCCAATCAGCCTACCATGCGTTTTTTTTTTGGGAAAAACAACAAACCGGGCGCCAAACCCCCCCCACCAGGGGGGGACCCCCCACCCTCCCCACACACATGGGACTCGAACCCCGGACGTGTGAGGCGAACATGCTAACCACTAAGCCACCGTGCGCCCCCTTGACACATATTGATTTAAATTGCATCCGTAACCTAAGACAGTAAAACCTCACAGTTTAGCAAAAAAAAAAAGACGTGCTTTTTTACATTTTGTTCCAATTATTAATCGGGACTCTGCACAAATTTTATATTTCTATTTATTTGCGATTTGATTTTCAAAGGCAGAATTAGCTCGACTACGAACGGCATGCCCACAACTTTCAAATAAGACCTTTCAACCAATCACGTTGATATTAACTCTGGTCAGGTTTTTATGCATCAACAACCTATCTGTGCTGAAGAAAATAATATAAAACACTACATATATTTGAAATGGGAGATTATTATTTTTTTTTATTAAACATAAAAACAGGCAAAAATGGGCACAGCCCTATGAAGGTTACACTAGACAGTAAGCATTCTCTGTAGATTGTTGGTCAAAATCACTGCACTTACTCACTTTTGGCTTATAGTGTCTGTATATCTAGAGATCAGTGTACAGATTTAAATTTGGTTGTTATGTATAGTCAGCATTACACAATGTTGTGTAATGCAATGAACAATGTTTTGTGTACAAAGCATTTTCTTACAATTCGAATCAGCTTTGAAGATTTCTCTTACCTAATTTTCCACTGGTGAACGTGTGTGAAATGTAGAAGATGCAACATTGAGTTTACTTTATTAAATACAGTTGAAATTAACAATGGTAATGAGGTGTAATTGTACTGGTACTGAATCACTGTCCACCCTGCTGTTCAGACAACCCGAGCCAAATGAAATATTTAGAGAGGAGGACACATCTAGACACACACACTTGCGCACAGGGTCTCTTTCATTCATAGAAGAGAGGAGCAATCCCATGGGCCAAAGAAAAGAAACAAGAGCAAGTTCCCCTTTGGCCAAACACAAGGGAGCCAATTACAGTAGGATGATGGTGCACTTTGAGGAAATCCGGCTGTTGGTTTCTTTACCAAGAAAATTATGTGGCTTAGAGCTTAGAAAATACTGTGAAGATCACAGTCTGGTACACACTGTAAGTCAAATTTTTGTAAGTTGTAATTTTTTTCCAGTTATCTCTATTGTGTTTCATTTGTAAAAATCAAACATTAGCATCTGTCTAATGTGAAAATGTTCTTCGGATTATCGAAACTCCATTGAGAATGGTTGAGTGCCGTGATTGCAAACATGTTCTACATCATCGAACCAAAGTGAAACATAAACACTGTGTGTTTCAATTCATGCTACTGTGAGGAGCATTGCCTGATTGTGAGAATGAACAGATATTTTAAGTGTCTTCCCTTTTTTACACATCTGCTCATGTGTGCAAACCAAACTGGAGAGAGAGAAAAAAAAAACACTGTCTTGGAGGCAGCCAGCAGCAACGACTTAACAGTTTCAAGAAGGCAGCATCACATGCATTTCACAATTATTAAACAAATAAAACGAGCCCATCTAAACGATTCAGCAGGATGGTTGAACGTTAAGCCATGCCTTGGTTATTTTTTGGATTAATATTTGCAGGTTGCAAAGATACATCATATACTTAGAATGAAATCTAATCTATTTACTGAAAGACTTATACACAGCTAAAGTGTTCCCATGATCTGACTGAGTGCATGTACATGCTTTGAAACTAACTACCAAAATCTGTCTTGATTTTGTGAACGCAAATGTACCGATTGAGTCAGTTTACTAGCAAATAGATTAGGATAATTTTTTAATAATCTAAACGATTTTCCCATTTTCCCAAGAATCCACCAATCCTTCAATGCCAGGTTCGACGGAGTGTGTCATTGTGTGTGCTGTCATGTGGAACTGAAAGTGCACTGATTTAGTGGACAAACACCAATTGAGCAAGCATGAACTGCCACAGCACACTCAATACTGAAAGTGACACATGCATCTGTCAACACCAAAAGTTAGGACAGTGGAAGCACGACAGCATTAGTTTAGATCTAGTTGCATCAGACTGTGCAGATTGTGTGTGAATATTTAAAATGATGACATATTAAATGCTAATTATATTAGCATTGGACGTTCATTCAGTAGCTGTTATCATATCTGTTCACTTTAGATCATGTTGACTTAAGTCTGCAAAATAGGTTTGGGTATTTACATTGATAATTGCGCACATTCTTTGTATTATTATTTGCCATGACCTGTGCAGGGAATCTTTGTGTGTATTGATGTATTTAACAGGCGTGTTTCAATAGCATCTAGACCACCCCCTTTAAATCAAGCACTTATTTTTCATCTTGTTTTCTTTGGGGGTTATGTGTTGATAAAGCAGATTTTTTGCTGTCAATTGATGTCAAATGAAGATATATTTTTATGAAGATATACAAATGCCAAGACTTCAGAAATATTTAATTGTATCTGAATATATTGTGAATTTGAGGCTGATTGGCAGACCCTATACTAGTAATAATCGCATATTTTTGTCTCTCTAATTTGTGCTCTCTAAAAAAAAGTGCAATTATCTGCTATGACTACAAATGAGTTTGAATAAGTACAGTTCATAATTTTAATGTAATAATTAATGTGGCGTATAAAATTGGTCTCAAGAGAATTTCATGAAATTAATGATGTCATCGCTTGCTGCATGCAAACAGTAGAATAAAACAACATGATTTTACTAATCTTAGGTTTCTGAGTTTAATTACTCTATATTTATATCATTAATATTGCTTTTTATAGTTTTTTATTCCGTGTAACTTCAGCTGAAAAGACAGGATACTTAACTGAGACAAACAAATGAGACCCTTCTCTGCATTTCTCAACCCAGATGCATTAAATTGCACGCAACTGCCTGATTAGTCTTAAGTCTCTTGATAATTCTAAAGTCTGATTACAGATGTGCATAATTTTACTATTAACCTTTCACGTCATGCTCTTTACTCTTTTTTAGTGGGCTTTTCTCTCAAGCCTTCCTGTTATTACTTTTGGAAGGATTTCGATCGAGTCCTTCCGCTGTCTAGTGTTTTCTCACCCCTCACTGCAGTGCAGACATTTGCTCTTTAGAAGATAGAAACCCATTTTGTGGATATGAAATGTTATTCGGTATGTCCGCCAATTTGATGACACCAAAATGGGCTTCCATTAAGTTTTATCATCTGCTACCTTGTGGTAAAGAAGGCTGACTTTTGAGAGATGGAGATTATACGTGCAGTTCTTGGGAGGATTTTTGAGATTCTTGGAATCAAAATCAAATTGCTCCTTTTACACGACGTACACATAGCAATTCTCTCACTGATGCAGAAATCAGATGGCTATTGAGAGCTAAAGGGCTTCAATACAAGAAACTCAGCATCCAAGGATTTCCTTATTTTTCTGCTTGGATTTATGTGGCTCATGTCTGACTAGCATGTGACAGGGTGATATTTATAGCCAGACAAATTTTGAAAAGATTATAAAAGATTACAAAGCATTACACATTACATGTTTGACATTACCGTGTTATGCTCACTCAAATGAATAATCATATAGTCATATTAGCACAGAATTGTTAGTGTAAATGAGGTTAAATTAATCAAATGAGCAGCTAAACGATGGTAAATTCTGATCTCCACTAAGAATAACTTTTGAGATCCTCAAATCTGAAGGTGTTGATTCATTTTCTATATCAGCACAGCTTTGATAGTAGTTCCAGCTGTAATTAAAATTATAGGTTTATATTTATGTGCTTGTTCTTAAAAAAAAATGTTTCTATAGTAACAACTCATTCACAGGGACTAAAAATGGCGGACACTCCACATAATCTAAGGCTAACAATGAAAATTCAAAATGCACATTATTTAACAAAGAAACAATTCTTATCATTGATATGGTGAAGTTCACTGAAAGAAGATTTGTTTAAATTTTATAGAAGGAGTCTCCAGTGTCAGTGCTTAGTAATGGTACCAGTCAGTAAGCTTGCTGCTATGGGAAATTTATCTGTAATATGACATGCAAAGTGTATTTTTTTAATTAGTATTAACTTCAAGAGAGAGATAAAAGAGGAAGGGCTGGCTGGTAAGGGAACAACTGTTTATAGCTGCTATTACGTAAGTGATAACAGGAACGAACTTGTTTCCTAGATGTTTTACAACATTAATTGTAAATATAAATAGTTAAAATCACAAGGTGTCATTCGTTAGTAAACAAAAAAATTGCAAGAGGAATAAAACACTTCAGGACGTGAAGTGGAAAATAGTCCACTGTGGGGTGGTAATAGTAATATCACACCAATGATCATTTTATTGTCATGACATGCTCCAAAATGTGGTATACCTTATTACAAGAATAAAATAAAATAAAAATTATTTGTCACATGTACATTACATCACTGGCACCCTGTCCAGGGTGTACCCCGCCTTGTGCCCGATGCTCCCTGGGATAGGCTCCAGGTTCCCCGTGACCCTGAAAAGGAGTAAGTGGTAGAAGATGGACAGATGGATGGATGCAAAATATCTGAAATTACAACAGCTTTTCTTACTTTGAATGTGAAAAAATGTAAATATACTATTAGAGAAGCCTAGTGTCTTTTTTTGCTAGGTTTGCTAAGAGCATAGGTTCAGCTATGTTACAGCTCCCCTGGATCTATAGAAGCTTGGTGGTGCTGTGACATGAACCCCTGATCTTCTGATTAGTAATCCAGAGCTTTAAATGTTTAGCCACCACTGCCCAGAAGCCATCACTGCCCTGTACTTAATGCACTATTAAAACAAAATTAAATCTAGCACCCTCAAAGTTTGGCTGAACCCTTAAAGATTCAGTGTAGAAACATAAAGCAAAAAGTCTCCACTTCACAAAAGGTTCCAATTGAACCTCTTTTAGAAATACAACCAATACAATATAACCACGAACTATACAGAACTAGTATGAATGGGTGTGTGTGTGTGTGAGTGTGTGTGATTGTGCCCTGCGATGGACTGGCACCCTGTCCAGGTGTGCCCGATGCTCCCTGGGATTGGCTCCAGAATAAGTGGTAGAAGATGGATGGATGGATGGACTATACAGAACTATACAGACTTCCTGATCAACTCTTATATTTGTAGTTGAGAAACAATTTCATAGCTTTTCTCATAAGGATTTGCCAGAGTAAAATCATCTTGTCATCGAGCTGCAGGCAGATGGTCAGTTGAAAACTTTATGTCTCATAATGGAAGAACTGTATCACATCCAAGGGTGTTTCTCTACTTGTCAGCAAACGCTCACAAAATTGGAACATCACCTTTGTTGTATAATGGGACACGATTACATCACCTCTGTGATATGCCCAAAACAGATTATACAGTATACACATCTCATACGAATAAATGCAATTATGCATTTGCTGATTTTCTGAGCCTGAGTTTCTTCTGAAAGGTGAGCTGTATACACAAGTATGCATTTGGATCATTTTGGGTAATTCACCAGTCAGGGTTTTCGCAAATATTTTGTTAGACTCCAGAACATTAGCGCTTGAGTGAATCAATACTATCAGCAGCAGACTGTTATTGGCTTTAAATGCTGGATGTGTCTTGGGCTGTATTTGACATAATTTCTGATTCGATCCACCATTTTCATACATGCTGTTAGTGCTGACTGCTGTACGTGAAGCTATAGGACAAATTATATTGTTTGTTACCATGATTGAAGAGTTTTCATAGCAGCAACAGAAGCTTGCAGAGGGCAGACACTGTTACTGTTAGGTGTCGGATCAATATCAGGTATCACCTTTCCCTCAGAACACCTGCACCCTATAATTGGTCCTGCGTCTGCTTCGCAGGTGTTATTTGTCACCCCCACATTAGCGGTGATGGAGCTGTATTGATTTCTTTGCAACCTGCCTGGCCATCAGGCGTCAATGTCCAAGGAGACAGTCACCATGGTAATGGTAATGGGTGGTTTATAATAGAGATTTCAAATGATTGATCCATCTCTCTATTATGGACTGGAGGGATTCTGATGGCAAGAAGACATTTATGATCATTTTGTCTGAGGGGAACGAAAGCTTTCTGAAGAGTAAGCCGTGACCTCATTTATCCCCACAGAACAATAGACTTCACTTTGTCTGGAAGAAGTCGGCCTCACCGTCTTGGTCTTCGCTGCTCACAACCATGTCACCAGCATTATTTTACTCTGTGTGGTCCAAACTTTTCTTGGGCACTGTGGTTTAGTAGTTAGTATGCTTGCCAGACTCCTCCAGGGTTGGGGGGTGTGAATCCCACCTCTGTCCTGTGTGCACTGAGCCTGCATGCTCTCCCTATGCCTCGGTGGCCTCCGCTCAGGTGGCCCACCACCTTGTGAAACAGGTTCCCTGAGATAGGCTCCAGGCTCCCCTGTGTAGCATAACCAGTATGGAAATTGGATTGATGGATGGACTAATGCTACTCTGAACTTTTTTTTTTTCATCCAGATGGTCTCTGGCAAACTTGAAATAGACAGCAATTGGATTTTTGTGATTTTCTTTGTGGTAAATGTCCACAAACACCACTCAAGTTTTTTTGCGGTGAACTCATGCAAACAGATGAGATGAGATCAAGTGCCTGCAGTGGCTCAGCTGTCATCCCCAAGGTTTGGGGATTCCCTGTCGTTCGCGCACTGATTTTATTAGGAATCTTTGTATAAAGGCCACAATTTTGGACAGTTGCATCAGTGCATAAATACTTACTTAGCTATCTGGTGGTCTTTACAAATTCATTTAAGGTTAAAACCTTTTCTTCTCTGGTTGTCTGAATGCACTTTTAAGTATAGCATATTTTACATGAACAAAGTTTATTGTGAAAGGCAAGAAACCAAAATTGTGCAAGTAGGTCAAACGCACATCTACACTGATTGGAGCTCTTAACACTAATTTGAGAGGAAATTATCGTAAAGGTTCACATACTTTTTTTTTGTTTTTTTTAGTTAAATGCAGATCCATTTGAGGTGGTTCAAAGATTTTTTACTTTTTTTTTTAAACTTGGAGTGAAGAGAATAAAGGCATATGTCTCTGTTCTATGGTCTTTAAAAATGGTCTTAACTGTTGCCTTTTTTTTTTTTTTTGCGAACCCATGGCATCAGCTCACTAATCAGACCAGAGAAGCTTGATGTCTCTTTGTATATATCAAAGGTGTGAATCTTTTTCAGAGTTCAGGTTTGATGGTATAAGATTCATTTCAGTTCAATTTAATGTGTCTTAGTCGTTAAGGAACATTTTCAAATATTTCTGCACTGTATTTATTTTGTCTGAGAATCAGTGCTGCATTAATGCTCTGTCCTATTAATTCTCTCCCCAAATCTTTATCTTTTTTCATACGGTACAGAGAGACACATTTAACACATTTGAATACTACGTTTTGCCAGCTAGAGAGCTCTGAAAGAAACTAGCGCTAATGTTACCTGTTGGTGCCCCTCCAGTTAACATTACCCCATGCTGTCTTCGTAAGTGTGTAGCAAGGTTTGAGGTGCTGCCTGTGTTCTCTTGCTCTATTGTGCACATGCATGAACCAATGAGTGGGCTTGTAAATCAATATGGCCATATTGGAGAGTGCTGGAGACAATCCCCCACTTCTCTTTCTTCCAAGGCAATGTTTCTGCTGTGTGATTTGTATTACTATAGTGAAAAACATTACGAAACTTTTTGTTTAAACACGATTAACTTTTTCCATCTATCCATTTTATATACCGCTTATGCTACTAGGTCGCCTGGAACTTGGAGCCTATCTCAAGGATCATGGGGCACAAGGCGGGGTACACCCTGGATAGGGTGCCAGTCCATCGCAGGGCACAATCACATACACATTCACACACCCATTCACACACTACAGACACTTTACACACACCAATCAGCCTACCATGCATGTCTTTGGACTGGGGGAGGAAACCGGATTACCCGGAGGAAACCCCCTCAGCACGGGGAGAACATGCAAACTCGAATCCCCAACCCTGGAGGTGTGAGGGGAACGCCCTAACTACTAAGACAATTCAATTTTATTTATTTATTTATTGTTATTTTTTGAATGGTTACTCCTGAGTTTTGGACAATAATGTTATATAATAATTAATAATGTTAATATGACCGATTCTGCTGTATATTTCTGCTGTAGATTTCACTTATCATTTAAGCCATCTGAAACAAATTTGCATGATCTGTCCAAATAATATTGTTCCAGCATGACTCTGGAGCATCCAGATGGTCTCTGGCAAACTTGAAATAGACAGCAATTGGATTTTTGTGATTTTCTTTGTGGTAAATGTCCACAAACACCACTCAAGTTTTTTTGCGGTGAACTCATGCAAACAGATGAGATGAGATCAAGTGCCTGCAGTGGCTCAGCTGTCATCCCCAAGGTTTGGGGATTCCCTGTCGTTCGCGCACTGATTTTATTAGGAATCTTTGTATGAAGGCCACAATTTTGGACAGTTGCATCAGTGCATAAATACTTACTTAGCTATCTGGTGGTCTTTACAAATTCATTTAAGGTTAAAACCTTTTCTTCTCTGGTTGTCTGAATGCACTTTTAAGTATAGCATATTTTACATGAACAAAGTTTATTGTGAAAGGCAAGAAACCAAAATTGTGCAAGTAGGTCAAACGCACATCTACACTGATTGGAGCTCTTAACACTAATTTGAGAGGAAATTATCGTAAAGGTTCACATACTTTTTTTTTGGTTTTTTTTAGTTAAATGCAGATCCATTTGAGGTGGTTCAAAGATTTTTTTTTATTACTTCATAGTTTGTGCATAATGGAAAAACACGAGCCTGCGTAAAATTATTTCAATGCCTTGCAAAAGAAAGTCGCCTATTTATTTGTACTTCTTGATCAGGTTGTTATGAAGTGCTAATAAGCTGCTCATGCTGGTTAAACAAAAAGGAAATCAATGATTATTGATTAAGCTGTTTGACATGCAGTGACATTGAAGACATACTAACAGTGCTGTTGTGTTCTGGTAACCATTATTGGTTAATTTGTATCTAGTTAAGGATTTCGGGTCATGCGTTCCTGTTCTTCAGGTCAGTGATAAGTGTTTATTTAATATTCAGAAGATTGACATTGGATGTGTTCCAATGTCATCTCATTCAGGACACTCTTCAGAGTCATCCTGTTCATTAGTTTTAACCGTTTACTGCATGGTGTTGCCATACAGTGAGGGAAAAAAGTATTTGATCCCCTGCTGATTTTGTACGTTTGCCCACTAACAAAGAAATGATCAGTCTATAATTTTAATGGTAGGTTTATTTGAAGAGTGAGAGAAGGAATAACACCAAAAAAATCCAGAAAAACGCATGTCAAAAATGTTATAAATTGATTTGCATTTTAATGAGGGAAATATGTATTTGACCCCTCTGCAAAACATGACTTAGTACTTGGTAAGGACTTAGTAATTCCTTTTAATTTTCAATGCCCTGGCTGAGGGAAGGAGGTTCTCACCCAAGATTTGACGGTACATGGCCTCGTCCATCGTCCCTTTGATGCGGTGAAGTTGTCCTGTCTCCTTAGCAGAAAAACAACCCCAAAGCATAATGTTTCCACCTCCATGTTTGACGGTGGGGATGGTGTTCTTGGGGTCATAGGCAGCATTCCTCCTCCTCCAAACACGGCGAGTTGAGTTGATGCCAAAGAGCTCCATTTTAGTCTCATCTGACCACCAGAGGACAACTGGGTGAAAGTGTTGTGGTCAGATAAGACCAAAATGGAGCTCTTTGGCATCAACTCAACTCGCCGTGTTTGACATTTAAACAAGTTTATATATTTTTAGTATTTTGTTAAATGGTAAAATGTAATTGTTGCCGTTGTGGCAACAATATGTGATAATGGAACATTCATGAATTGAAACAGGCCTACCTAGCAAAAAAAGACACTAGGCTTCTCTAATAGTATATTTACATTTTTTCACATTCAAAGTAAGAAAAGCTGTTGTAATTTCAGATATTTTGCATCCATCCATCTGTCCATCTTCTACCGCTTACTCCTTTTCAGAGTCGTGGGGAACCTGGAGCCTATCCCAGGAAGCATCGGGCACAAGGCGGGGTACACCCTGGACATGGTGCCTGTCCATCGCAGGGCACAATCACATACACACTCACACACCTATAATTTCCCCTTATTTTCAGAATTTTATGTTTCAAGAGAAAGAATTAAGAATTCAAGAGAACGGATTAACAAGATACTTCGTCCAAAACATGCTTGTAACTCCATCTGCATCCTTTTTAAAACTGTAATTCCTTTCTAAAAGATGTCACTTTTGCATGCTTACTAGGTGGCAAAAAACGTTGCAACTTATAGTCTGGAAAATTCAGTATTTGGATTTGTAATCTCATACATTTTCTGTTATTTTTAACTATATGATACTTTCCACCATTGCACACCAATTTACGAATTCATGGGTTATACGACAACCATTATTGCTTCACTAATTCACCTCAGAATGTATCCTTAGCATCTCTTCCTCAGCGCATGTAGTGTTTGTAGCCTCTCTGTTAACCAAGTAATCAAGCATAACAAACTATCTTGAATCTATTATGGCACAATATTACTTTAACACAGCTACTGTTTGTTGAATAACAACTGGCTGGCAACTTAAGCTAAAAATATAAGCTAGTCACATGAGTTAATTACATAAGCTGTTAGGTTGCATTATGTTAGCAAGTTCAAGTTCAATTTAATCACAGAATGACACAATAATTACATCTTAGCTCTCTTTGAAACAAGCGATTCATGTTTGTTGAAACTTTCATGCAGTGAGCAGAATTATTGGATCGCATATGCTGAGGAGGATATATGAGATGCTGCTTTCAAATTTGGCCAAAGCAAACGTGTGAGTGCTGACTGGAAATATTGTCAGCCTGGAAAGCTGAGTGTTAAATAAAGAAATCAATGTTTATCACTGATCAAGTGCATTTTCTTGGTAATCCAAACTTTGCTATTATAGATGAAGACCACACACATTCTTGTTTGGTGTGAAAGTTTGGCTTGTTGAGGTATAGATTTCACAGTCCACTTTACAAAGCACAATCCTGCAGTTTCTCTCCAAGTTGAGGTTTAACAGCACATGGAACACATTGCCTGATGACCCTCTTTTCCTCTGTGTTACTTTAAAGCTTTGACGTGTCAGGCTTCCTGGTGAAGTGATAGCAGGAGACAGGTAACTGGCTGACCATCTTAGCCGCTGTCTGCACCTTGCGTCTGGCCGAGCCCTAGGAAACTAGATCAAAAGCGGTTCTTAGGGTTTTGAAGTCTCTTCATAGCAGATCACACACTTTTAGCACAATAGGTCATCCTGGCTGGAGGAGACAAATTACCTCTGACATCCACTTGCATTCACATTCAACCTTCTGTTTTGTTCTCATTATTAAAAAAAAGTACTATGTCACTCTGCCTTTTGTAAAATACCAGCTTTAATGTTGTCATCATTAAGAACAGCGACAGTGGAGTAGTTTGTCTTCATGCAGCCTTATTTTGTAGTCATTTTCCATTTCGACTGGTTTGCATGGGGTTATTGGGAAATCACTTCTCTGCTGAGTAATCGGTCCGCACGGCAGCATAAATCACTGGGGCATAACTGCTGCTTCCACATCTTTCTTGAGTTTTTTTTTTCCTGAACTTCCAGAGTTGCCAACTTTTAGTTTGTTTTAGTTTGATCTGTGCTTAAAGCACTTTCTTCAACCCTATGATTCTCCCAAGTTCTCAATTTGATTGCCTTCACCTGAAATTCTGTATGGGTCAAAATTTCCATATTTCTCCTGTCTTAGGGAGAATTCAGGAACAAATGAAAAATATATACAATATTACCCTATTTTCTCCCAACTTGGTCATGTGTCAATCATCACCCACTAGTTCATGTTCATCACATGACATCTGAACATATTTGGAGGAAAGTGCTATCTGTCTTCTTCACCATACCCAAGCTCACAGACACATATGATTGGCTAGTTTCACTCTGACTGACAGGGGAAACAGTAACACCATCATTCTCACCCAGACAGCTTGGCTGATTTAGCTTTTTTTGGACTCCCAAAGACAGATGTCTGTGGCATCATCAGAATTCGAACTTAACAATTAAGCGACTGCTTTTCTCATCACTCGAGCCACAATTATCCTCATGTTACTTTTGTTTTCTAAATGTGTTGCATCCTCAGCATTGAAATCACACAAGCAATATCTTTATGCAAACCAAATGATGTACATGTTCAGATAATTCTGCTGTATTTCATTGTGCATGGAAGCATGTATTAAGCAAATCTAATAAGCTCTATATTTAGTTTAGCTCCATATTTACTTCATAATCTATAGGTAACATATGTAAAAGTTTTGGAGTTTGTTCTAAGTACACCTATACTGACTAAGTATGCCTATAAAGACTGACGTTAATTGGTATTTTTACTCTGTTTGCCACAGACTTGTTTAAATGACAACTTCATGACAACCGTGTACATTTCCTGGCTGGTGGCATTTTAGCTGCCAAACATAGCAGAACTGAATATGATCGTGGTAACCTATTAAAAATATGTGGGCTAATTTAAGCTCACGATCAAGTGAAGTTATTAAATTTATTACCCCTCATGTCTCCAGTAGATCATTATATATAATGTATATATAAATATATACATGAAAAAAACAAGTACAATTTTCAAAGTACTTCTATAACAAGGTAAGAATGTTACCTCATGTCCTATCATGGATTAAAGCCAACTTTCTGTAACTAGTACTTGAAGCATAACACATCCATCCATCCATCCATCCATCCATCCATCCACCATCTAGCATTAGCAAAAAAATATATATATAAAGTTGTATCACACTTGCCTTTACATTATATTAGTTGTCATGCTTTCATGGAAATTAGCATTTAGCAATTAGCAAACAAAGTTTATATTTATATGTCTTTAGTAACTGGTGGCTCCTCAAAACACATGGCATGACTGTTAAATCACTTTTTAGAGCTGATAATATTACATCTGTTTTTTAACTCTAAACTGTCCAAAGTCTCCAAAATAGATCCGTCCTCCATCATATCCAGTAAATATGTTAAAGTCGTCTGTGTGAGAGTTTTGGTCCTGAATATGGTACACTCTCAAATATAAATATAAGGTACCCAGCTGTACTGTTCTTAGTTGCTGGAGCAGTACCATTAAGGGTAAATGTTTGTACTTTAGTCTGAATCATTTTCTTGGGAAGATTCATATAGTCCACCTATAATTAGCTTTTAGCTTGCAAGGGGTCGTTAAGATCCAGTTATGTACCTTAAATTATTTTAAAGATGTAAAAATACATTCTAAAATTACACACGATGCCCCACTGATGGTACCATCAGTGTGGTAGGTTAATTTCTGAGAGAACGCTTTTCAAAAAAAATAAAATTCAGGGAATATAAATCCTGAACCTGTATAAAAGTGCCACTGTTAATACATCAGTGTGCATAAAATCACCTGGAAACAAACGGGCCACATACAGACAGTCTGGTCCAGACCCCTTCATAACTGAAAAACAGATTAAAATTAACACCAAAAATTGTCCGTCTGAACTGTAATACATGATTGTTTGTTTAAGTCTGATTTACACCATGCAGAGTTCAGCTGAACTCTGCATGAGCTCTAATAAAATTAAGCCTCAGTACACCATGGCCATTCTCCCTCTGACTCATAACCTTAAAAACAAGAGCATATGAGCTGCCCAGTGGTTGAGCGTGAGAGTCAGTAGATTTCGCCTCTCTCAGCATTAGTCATAATTTTTTATTTGTTCATTTTTTTATAAAAAGACAAAGGTGTAGGAAAAGGTTTTTTTTTTTTTGTTTGGTTTTTTTTTTTTTTTTTTTGCAGCCACACAAATTTCTTTTTTTTTTGATGAAAGTGTGAGAGAGATAGAACGTTCAGTTTATTCCATCAGAAGGCCTGTGTGGAGCCACTCAGCTGCAGGACAGCTCATATGGTCATGTTTTTAAGTCTATGAATGAAAGGCATTATCACCATGCTGCAAAACTGAAACATGCCAGCTGTAGATGATCAAGGTCTTTAATGGATTGTTAATAAGAATCATAGAAGTCTGAGCTCATATGGCAACGTGAACAACCTTAGAGGAAAATCTAATGTCAGTATGGTGACGAAATTGTTTACATGTAAACAAATCAAACAATTAAAATGAAGCCATCTTCTGGTAGTTATGACAAGCCCCAGAGGCTGTTTGCTTTGTTTGCCTCCAACATATGGTATCACAAGGAGCTGAACATCCTACCGAGTGTCCTCATGAATAGTGTAGAAATAGATTCAGATATGTGAGATTTGAGGATTTTACTACTCGTTCCTATCAATTTCCCACCCCATACCAACACAAGAAACTCTAGGTAGATCTGAAATACTGGATAGATCTGAAATTTTCCAAAAATTGCTCGTCCACACTGAAACTTCAGAAAACGCTTACATCCCTATATTGCGTACGCATAAAAACATAAGAAGCTTTGGATGAGCTTTGAACGGGTCACATGATTGGGTCACATGACTGAAAATATGTCATCGTTTTCGAATATCTCCATTTTCCCAGCCCACACTACAATGCAAAAATGGTGTTTTAGAACTTATCCACTTGAGAGAGCATTTTCGAAAATTCCTCACAGCAGAACCAAGCCACTGTTTTTTCCTTTAATCTGTATGTGTGTCAGTTTTACGCTTCAAAACATCTCCCTTAGATCCAAACTTGAAATCACCACACAGAAACCTCATTTGCATGGCGTTTCTTCCCTCCACTTTGCATGTGATCAGTTAATCTCTGTAAATCGTCTGCAACTGCACATGCAATTTACTCAATTGTACATGCACATGAGTTGGTCATCTTAGTAAATCAAACCAGAATAATACATAGCTGTCGGTAGCTGGTATGCCATTAAACCAGACAAAGAAACCAAGCATGAACTGTTTTCCTAGTTATTGAAAGTCATCATGTCAACTTAAAAAAAAAAATGAAATTAATCAGATGCACATGTATCAATAAACCAATTATTTTATTCATTTAAATATTGCTTACAGTTACTAGATGACCAATTGAATGTTTTGGGGTATATTTTTCTCACGTGTACATGTGTGTGTCTGTTGCAGGGGGCTTTTTGCCAGTCACTACACAGAAACACACTACCTGGATGGAGGGATGCCCATCACCACGTCACCCAGTTCCAGAGTAAGATCCCAGTCACACCATTCTCTGCCTCCATGCTCTGAAATCTTACCCACAACTGCATCCCAGAAACATTTAGCAAGCATCTGTCATGGTTTTGTCATGACCCTAAGATGAAAGCCACTGGGAAAGTTAATTACCTGCTGTAAAAGAGTTTATATCTCCCTCAGCTAACATAAACACATATTCCCTCACTTCTCACTCTGTGTCTCTCATGAGCTTTCGTATCACATCAGCCAGAGTCAGAACAATGTCTGGGATTTAAGCAGTTGTTTTGTCAGTTAATACTATTGATTGCTGTGATGTTGACCTTTCGCCTCACTTAATTAATCTAATCACAAGAACAAATGGCTTCTTTTGTCCTTGGTTATATAGTTGATCCTCTTAGCTACAAGTCAAGCCTTGACTTAAAATGTTGTGCTAAACTTTTAGATAGACAGGAGGATTGTGTGTGTGTGTGTATACAAGATCAGTTCAGGGTCAGTGAAACATAGGCCATGCTGTTTCACAAGACAAGAGGGAGATTTGAGGAGCTGTGTGTGTGTGTGTGTGTGTGTGTGTGTTTGTTTCACTGTTCCATCTCCTGCTCCTCGGAGACAGTGTGTGCTAACCGTGCACTTTTTTGGCGCTTTTATTTTAAGGTGAGCCAATGATTGCAGGTCATGTCGTCCAAACTCTGACAGCTCTCTGATCAACACAGTGCACCGCAGGACAATGTTACTGAAAATGCTCATTTAAAAATGACTTGTGATTGCAGGATGAAGAAAAGCATCAGACGAGTCACAGCCAGAGTGTGGCCTGATTAGAAACAAAATGATCACCGTCCCCTGCTGAAACAGAACAAGATAGATTTAGTGTGATTATTAGAGTAAACTAACTGGTCCAAACAGGTTTCTGCTGGTTTAAACATTACCTTGTACCTATGCCCATTTGGATAAATTGTGGGGGCAATTAGTGGGCACATGATGTACAAGTAATATATGCGGAAAATGACACCACCTGCAAGTAGGGAGAGAAAACCATGGAGGATTCTACGTTGTATGGATTTTATTTCACATGCCCCGGGGTCTCATTTATCAAAGCATCTGTAGAACAAGTTCTAAATTTGTACTTAAGAACCACCAGTGTTCATACGAAAATTGGCATTCATCACATGTGCATACTCACAGCTATACGCAATAGACATTGATAAATCCCACACACTCTAAATTGTTCTGCTCATGCATGGACACACTCATCTGAATAAAAAAAATCCCCCCAATCACCATAAATGGTAAACAACTTTGCTTTACAAAGTTTAGTAGCCTGCTTGTGGCACCGGTTGGTGTAGATAATGTGGTCAAAAGAAGTTCATCAAAAATCAAAATGGTTTATTTGGTGCTTTGACTTAAAAATAACTGAAATAATTATTTTAGAATTATTATTATTATTATTTTTTTGGCTACACATGGGAATATTATTGCTCCAGTTCCATTTAGAAAAGCTGTGATGGTATGAAAATCACTCATTATTGTTGTCTTTTCTGATGCTATACATAGAATCTATTGTAGCATGAGTAATGTGAATTCATGTTAGATGAGTTGTCACTAATTAACATGTCATTAATTGGCTCATAGTTGGTTTGGAAATGTCAGACCTGTCTCCAGTTTGTCATTGAAATGTACCCATGGCTAAAAACCCTAGAATAGATATCAACTGGACAAAAAGCTAATTGACTGGTGAGTTACTCATCGCTCTCAGCAAAGCTTCCTGTGCTGCTTAAAAACCTCCTTGCACAAAGCCGAATGTGACAAATCTTGAAGCAAGGCATCATCCCAATCAATCTTTAAACGTGCCTTTTATACACTTTTATTTTAGATTTAATTTGTGTTATCAGCCTGCTCCTTGCTGTGAGCACCAAAAAAATAAGTAATTACACTGTCAATTATGCTGAAATGATTGACAGTAAGTGGGATGAAAACTCCTAATAATCAGTTTACCCACAATTACACTTGTCTACCACTAGGTTTCTGCATATGCATGGTCAGGAGTGAGCATAAATAAAAATTGACAAATTCTATGCATAGAAATGTGCATATGCATGGTTTACACTCAAGATTATGCATGCACATGTTTGATGAATGAAAACCACAGAAAAACACACACAAAAAAACACTTTTCATTTGTACTGCGTTGTTTATTGGGTACTACTACATGGTACATACTACTACATAGTAGATAGATCTACTACTTGGGAGACTTTCATATGTTTACAATTGCTGCTCTATCATCTCAACTGTCCATCAGTGTAAAGCAACTGCCTTTAAATAATACTACTTCTGTCCAGATGTTATTTGTTTGGTGGAGCATTCATTCATTCATTTTCCTTTCACATTCCCTGGTGAAGGTCAAAGTGGTAACAGGTTGAGTCCAGACTTATCTAGGCCCAGCCACAGATTCCAGCTGCTCCAGGGGGCTCCCCAGATGTTATCAAGCTAACTATGAGATGTAATCTCTACAGCAGGTACTGGGTCTGCCCTGGGTTCTCTGTCCCCGAGATGTGCACGATACTGCTGTAGCAGGAACTGCACTCAAGGTTATAAGTTTACATACGCCTTGTAGAACCTCCAAAATGTTAACAATTATTAAGTTAATTTAACAAAAAAGAGAGAGAAACACTGCATTTTGTTTTTATTTAGTTCTGCCCTGAATAAGTTATCTCACAGAACATATGTATACATATAGTCCACAAGACATAATACTAACTGAATTTACACAAATTACCCAGTTCAAAAGTTTACACACGCTTGATTCTTACTGCCATGTTACCTGGAGGATCAACGGCATGATGTTTTTATGTTTTGTGAGAGTTCTTCATGAGTCCCTTGTCCCTTGTCCTGAGCAGTTAAACTGCCCACTGTTCTTCAGAAAAATCTTCCAGGTCCTGCACATTGTTTGCTTTTCCAGGATCTTCTGCATATTTGACCCCTTTACAACAGCAGCTATATGATGTTCAGATCCATCTTTTCACACTGAGGATGATTGAGGGACTCGTACACAACTATTACAAAAACGTGCAAACATTCACTGATGCTCAAGAAGTCAACACGATACATTAAGGGCCAGAGGGGTGTAAACGTTTGAACAGGATGATCGGTGTAATTTGTTATTATTTTGTTTTCTTTTTTATTTTATTTTAGTACTGGCCATCATAAGATACATAAGATATTTACATGTTTCCCAGAAGAGAAAATAATGCTCTACTCTGAGGCTCTCCCAGTTTGCCAAACTTCTTGATTTATGGACCATTCTCTATTCTCAAATTAGTGACTACCATGATGGGGTGACGATTGTGAAGATATGCTAGTAAATACATTTATAATTATGTATAATTATGCTATATTATATATAGCATAATTATAGAAGTGTTGGTATTTATACAGGATAAACTGGTAACTCAGTGTACAGAGCTGTCTCTAAGTGAACAGGGATAATGCTATCTTTTGGCTTTGTGCTTCAGGACACTGAATTTGAAATGATTTGCAGTCAATAACTGCCTCCGTTCTATGATCTAGAACCATTACAGACCTGTAATGCAAATGTGTTCAAATTCAAGTGTGTTAACAATATCTCTGTATCTGTTGACTTGTACACATCTAATATTTGTCTGGAGATTTAAACATGCTAAAATTGACTCAGTTCCTAGTGATCAAACATTGTTTAATCACTAGGCAACAGGACAGCTTATCTTGTCCATTAAACAGGGATGAACTGCTCTGGAGGATCTCAGAAATGCTTGGGAGGAGACCATAGATCCATTATTGCATATTTACAAAGATATTTGCTTATTGGGGTGTGTTTTCTTTTTGTGCGTCAAAGAGCATCCATCCATCTGCCTCTGTTTTTATTTTCTTTCAATTCAGACAGCCTCACGATCTCTTATACATAAATAAATTGGAACACAACACACCAAAATGACGCACCATATAAACCATGTGCTGATCCTGAATGCACTATGTGAATTTGGTGTATTAACCATGACCTCGACTGGATATTTTTCTCCCACAGTGCTCCTTATTTGCCCATTTATTTCTCTGATAATAGAGTAGAACCTTTCCCATGCAGTCTGCAGTAATGACTCAGCATTGCCACTGTATTTGAAGACCATTTCTTTTGCTTATGTTATATTTATGAAAATATAATTGGCATTCAAATGAGCCATAATGACGTCAGATATCAGACAAGTCAGAGGGAATGTCTGCTGGATGAATGTATGAAGGTATGTATTATACGTCAAGTGTCAAGGACGAAAAGTTTTCTAGTGTTTTTCTCTTCTTCATCAAATCCGTACTATTCTGCTGACCACTAATATGCTAGATACTCTATTCATACTTTTAATTATCCCTGGCTTTATTTTTTTCAAATTTTTTTGTTTATCTGATTTGTTTAATGATGACATATTTGATTAATCCACTAGTTATGCCATATTGTGGATTCTGTGTCATCATTTAATGATGTCTTTCAATTAAAAAAAAAATCCTTGCTGCTAGATGTTGGATAAATGTAGCGTCAAGTTTATACTGAAGTGTCCTGTACAGTCCAACCAGTCTTAAGTGGTGAAATAAATCAACTTGCATTTGTTCTTGCAAATGCTTGCGATTTAGCCATAGACCTCTTTGACAGCATATGCAATATTTACCTATATGGCAACCCTGTGCTCTATCCGAAGCATTTCAAATAGCCTCTGGATGCTGAATGAATACCACATGAAGGCATGTTTCTTTTTCATTAACTGGATGGCATCCAATGACATCCACACTTTCATGAAATCAGGAGCGCTTGTTTAATCCGACCCTCTGCTTGATCCTGTCTGCTGCCGTGTGTTTCAAATTTACTGCAACAGCCCTCAAATGTCTTTTTTGCCTCTGGGCAACAGGAAATAAGGCTCCTGTTGATGTGACGACTCAGAGCTGTCCTCCTTGTCAGCTCATGCAGACCAGAGCGACAAGTTGACAAATTACAGGTCGAGCAGGGAGACATGCCGGGGCGTGAGAGTGGGACTGTGCCTCAGCACAGATATACCGTAATGATCTGAAACCTTGTCTGGAGGATAGAACAAGACCTTAAACGAAACACACTGCATTTGCTGGCTTTTTAAAAACATCATATTTCCCTTTGAAAGCCTGCAAGCAGATTGAGGTACAGACAGAGGGAGTGTGAGCGTCTGCATTGTGTTTGACTATGTAGTTGGGTAAATGGGCCAGAGCTCAGTGCCAGAATAGAAACCCCAGGCTTTCAATCCAAACTGCACAAGTCCTCCCTTCTGAATGAAACAAACCAGATTTGTGAAATATGAAATATGTTGTTTTGCTATACCTATGTATCTCTTTATCTCTGTTTTATTTCATTTTTCTTCCCTGCTACTTTTGTGTTATGTACTTTGATTGACAGTTATCATGAGTACAGTCAACTCCAGATTATTGGCACCCTTCAGGAAAATGACCTTACACAGGGTGATATTTTCCTGTTTGTGAAGATTACTTATTGAGTGTATGGTTATCAAAATTGCACTCAGCTAAAGACAGCAGTCAGTACCTTCCTTCTATCCATTTTTAACCCAAAGAAACATTATAATAGTATTAGAAATTTCAAGTGTACTCAAGGTAAAAGTCAATTATTTAAACTGAAATGAGATGCAATACATCTTTTCAAGACATTCAAATTACTTGAAAGTATTTATAAGGGAAAGTTACAAAGGTTAAGTATAGACTATTAGGGTGTCTTTGTGCAAAGCTGAATGGGTTTGTTATAAATCCATCTAAACCGGTACAAATTTTATTTTGATATTTAAATATAGTTGATAAAGTTAACCCTTTTCTCACAGTACAAAGGCGTTCCAGAAAAAAAACAAAAACTTAATAAATACTTTAAACCCTGAGTGTCTACTTTTATATGAGCCATTAGTGTGATGTCACAAATAATATCAATGCTGAACACGGGCATGCCAAAAACAGGCGGTAATTCCATTTTTGGGCCTCTGGTAAAAAAGAATGCATTAAAATGTGTATACAGATGATAAGATGAATTGTCGGACTTCAGGAACCTGAGTCACCTTTGAGATTTGTTAAAAAAATTTTGGTATGCCAGTTGTTTAAATCAGGGACCAAGGAGCTATGAGGTGGTAACACGATCCCCCGTGCCACAGTGTCACGCCCAACAATTATTAATACCCAAGGCAATAACATACATTGTGGCAGCTGACAGCAACTAAAAAAATTTTTAGACAATTTGTTTGGGATGGCAATAATTTTGTTAAATGTTTTTGTGAGACAATACGAAACTAGCTTTAATGATTCATTAGGTGCATAGCTACTTATATTTCTTCAATACATTCACTTTATTAAAGGGTAATAATGATTGAGCATGACTGCGGTGTATTAACTCCCTCAGGGAGATGTTAACGGGTGTGTAACAGTTCTGGAAGCATAGTGAAGTAAAACTAAAGGAAAACATAACTGGATCACTGCCAAACCTCCAGCTCACTGTAGAAAACCTCAGGAGTGTGTCTTATCAGCAATCACTCTCTCCCACACCTACATCTCACCTACTAAATATGCACACTCACACACACAAACACACAAATACACACACACACACACACACACACAAACACACCCCCACACATGCATTTCAAAGTCAGCCATTCTTCATCTTACTGTATTTATATGATCTGGAATTTTTTAGGTGAACTGTTACTACCATGGAGAGGTGAAGGGCAATCCGCACTCCGACGTCATCCTCAGTACCTGCACAGGACTCAGGTGAGTCACCATAGCAACCTGAATCAATGATGTTCATAGCATTGAAGTTATAGGTAGAACCCCACAAACATCAGCACAGCCTGCTAGGATGCTGGTGAATGATGGTATGAATAAATGTAGCTGCCAAAAAAACATGTAAGCCAGGAGCAGCTGTCTGAATAATAAAATGAATTACATGGAATGTATCCAGGAGCCATATCATCAGGAAAGATCCTCATATAACTATGATAAGTTAGATTTGGAAAAACAAATATTCCAGTGATACACATATTCACACACACAGGCACACTGGAGCGTGTTGCTTCAGAATTATTACTCTCATAATTCTGCTTGATAGCATCAGGAACATTATCCTGCAAACGGGATCCAACATCTCTCCCTGAAAACCTGTCTCAAGCCACACAGTCTGTCTTCAAACCGTGCAGCAGATACACACACACAGTGCTCCCCTGACAAGATCTGTGTTTCTTGGCACTTAGGCCAAAACAAATTAGTGTTGATTTTGGTTGGCAGTGTTGGTGTGAGTGTGGTTTACATAAGTGTTTATGTGGTCTGTGTGTTCACTATGGGTGTATTAAGAAAGCATAGAGTCTGGCCCTTTCTCCACAGAGGAGCATGTCACTTTAAATCAACGTGCAACTGTAAAGTGTGAGAAAAGCTTGTTGAAGCGAGTCCCATAACCACTAAATATCAGGATTGGAACTGAATGTACAGTTGTTTCAATAAAATATCCCCAAAATTGATGCTGAGTTCACCGGCAGTGGCTTGGATGTTGAAATAACCCAGTTTCCAGACCGTTTTTATGCTGTGGGAAAGCGGAAAGAGCACTTCCCTGAAGAGCAGTGTGTGCTATTTACACTTTAACCACTCCATTAAATTACTTTACACTTCTCTCTCAATATAGGTTCTTTCAGTCGCTACTGTGTTAATCTAACTTTCTTTCCGTCTTTCTTTCTCTTTTCACAGAGGGCTGATCACACTTAAAGATAAAGTGTTGGTGCTGGAGCCAGCGCATAAGCCCAACAGCACTCTGCATCATGTCTTTAGAGGAGAGCATCTCACCTTGAAGCAGGGGAAATGTGGACATGGACACAATGTCTCCTATACTAAAGGACTCTCAGACACTAATGGGGGCTTCTTCAGCTCACATGGGAACAGGGTGAGCTAACCAGGACCAAGGCAAATGTACCATGGCCTTGTATACTTTAACACAGGACAGTAGCATGACACATATTTATCCATCCATCCATCCATCCATTTTCTGTACCGCTTATCCTACACAGGGAGCCTCGGTCCTATCTCAGGGTACTCAGGGGACACGGGGCGGAGCCAGGACTTGAACCCCCAAACCCAGAGATGTGAGACAAACGTGCTACCCACTAAGCCACCATGTCCCAAACACATGACAATTAAATATCGATACCAGATTATCTGCAGACTGAATTGCTGCATTTTGGCAGTGTCAGTTATCATCTTTTATGATTTAAACAATGGAAAAATTCCTGCCAAAAGCCTTGCAGCCAGAACACTGATCAATCATAGCACTAGTACTCTGTATAGAGTGATGTGTGTGACTTCTTTCATCGCTTCTTGCCTAAAGCACGGAAAATACTCTTCCGTGTGTACTTTTTCCTGACAAATATACATATCAAAGGAAGGTACATTTGTTTGGCTCAGGTATGCTTCAGCAGAATTTTATACACACACACACACACACACACACACACACACACACACACACACACACACACACAATAGCTGTAACTCTGTATCTACACCACTTTTTTTAATATCAGGTTTTTTATGGCATCACTTTCAGCAGTTTCATGCAATATTATCATCAATAGTGTCTTGCAATTGAAGTGCAAGGTCGGCATATTGTGTGTGACTAAGCAACACCTACAGCAACTTCTATACATCATAGATTGAGGCCTTGGTCGAATTCAATCCATGTCTGATCAGCTTTGAGAAAAAAACAAGCAATAGCAAAACAGACATAAGGGGTTGGAATGGTAGTAGTTCATTCACTTGATGAAAATTAAAATCAGGTAGCGTTCTGTCTGTGTACATGATGTAAATCTGTGATCCAGATTGCTCCTGACATAAGATATTACTCTAAAACTGTTTGACACATATTGACGAAGTTTCCTCATAAGCATGCCTATTTTGACTTTTTTCTTTCAATCACTACCTACGGTAGCAGCTCTGGAACTTTTTCTGTACAGTATGTGTGCTAAAAGCAGCGATCACAATCGCTCTCAGTGTGAAGATTACCACTGATGTACACATGCTTTTATATCCATTAAAGAGATCAGACACTGACAACAAAGAGAAATAGTCGCTGTTCAGAATCAGGAAGCCAGCCAAGTGTTGTTTTCCCAGTCATTTACAATTCTCATCAAATGCTCAGCTAAGTGACTCTGTTATAGATACTTGTGTACTTCTATACAAAGTCTTTCGAATACTGCTTCAGTAATTTCAAATCCAGCGAGTTTGTATTCTTAAGCTCGTGAATGAATTTTTCGACGGAGTGTATTAGACAAACAAAAATGATGAATTTGAACAAGCAAGTTGAAGGAAGAGGTATCAATCTTAACAATATCCCTAACTTATTCTTAACCTTTGCAGCGTTTCTTAGTATGAGACCATGCAAAGAACATCAGAGTGTACGTTTAAATTATTTAGCAGATACCATTACCTAGTGCGACTTTGTAGTTTCCATCATGCTTGTAAAACATCTTCATATTAGATCGAGAATACTATCCAGCTAAAACCCTGTTATAGATAGTTAGTACAAGATTTTTGTACACATTTATTTATTTATTTACCTATGTACTAATTTACCTACTTATTTATTTACTTGCTCACTTACTTGTTCATTTATTTATTTTTTATTTAGAGCCCTTCTACTGAAGTGCTTACAAAAAATTGCAGTACGCAGTAATGGTGGTCTAAAAAAGACTTTAAAAACCCTCAACCCTCCAAAACAGCTTCAGAAAGCTGATTCAATTTAGAAAGTTATGATGGCGAACGCTGTGTTTTTAAGGAAAGAGAAAGTGCACTTGTGTCGCACTTAAGAAAAGCCTTTTAAAACTGGAGTGCATTTTTGCATTTTGTTAAATCTGTCCTTCAGAAATGAACTTGTCTGCCAATTGATTTTTTTTATTTATTTATTTTTATTATTGTGGGGGTTTTAAATAAATTTTTCACTTTCCTTCCCAATCTCTTTCTCCATAAGTGTTTTACTTTCAATTTTTCTTGATTCATTTACCTCTCACTCCTCTCACTTCTATTTCTGTTTACTCTCTCTGCAGTACAAAAGACAAGCTCAGAGCAGCACTAAATATGTCGAACTGATCATTGTAGCAGATAACCGAGAGGTATGTAACTAAAAATACACTTTCAACCATTTTTCTTTAGCAATAAATATGAAGGTGAGCTCTTTTGTCAAGCAAGAAACAAACTTCTATATAGATTATAATGAACATTGGCCTTGTCTCTTCTTATTTCACTGCTGAAAACATGCATGGGAATGCAGAAATGGTTTAATTACAAGATCATGGCCCTCTAACCCTATGGTCTGGGTTGTGCCCTCTGATCTCTTGTTAGGGTGCTAAGTTGAAGAGGAAGCTGTTGAAGCGCAGTTGTTGATTATTTTTGGTACGACCCCAATTCCAAAAATTCCAAAAAAAATTGGGACGCCAAGTAAAATGTAAATAAAAGTAACGCTTACTTTTCCAGCCTTTTGTTGCCCCCGTCCCAACTTTTTTTGAGACGCGTTGCGACCATCAAATTCAAAATTACCTTGTTTTTTTTTTCTTAAAGTGGTACATTTCCTCAGTTTAAACATTTGAAATGTTTTCTATGTTCTGTTGTGTATAACATACGGGTTTATGAGATTGGCAAATCATTGCATTCTGCTTTTCTTTACATTTCACACAGCGTCCCAACTTTTTTGGAATTGGGGTTGTAGAAAAGACGGGAGTTCATTCATGTGGCTCAGTCAGGTGAAGGATTGCTTAAGTAGCACTTTAGTGTCATTAATCTGGACTGTGACAGAAAAAGACCTCCAGCTGCAGCTACTTGACCCTTGCCTAATTTGTCTGTTTAAAACTAGACTTCATGTCCTCTAAATGCAGTACTTGAAAATGATTTTTCACAAATCGGTTTCACAAAAAAATAACAGCAGAAATTTTCTTATGTGTATTGTGCTTACATTGAGTTTACATTATCTATGAAAGAATAAAGTTCTTTCAATAGAGTTTACTGTAACATTATCAGCTAAGTTTAACCTGATCTTAAAACTCAAACTTAAGCACATTAGCAGGTGGTAGATGCCTTTTGTGGATATCAGATGTTTCCTGTTTGCTAACATTGCAACATTATCCCTTACAGCAATTTGAAGTCATGGGCTAAGGTTAAAGCAAAGGCCAAACACACAGAAATCATGCTAAAAGTTATGCTGGAAATAATTGACAACATTCTCACTTATGAATTACGAGTTACGAATTAAATGCATTTTCATTATAGCCATGTGATCTACAAAGTGTGCACATCTGTAGTATGCCATGGATTAAGGCAAAAAAAGTAAAAAATCAATCAGTTGAAGTCTACTACAAGTTCATTACATGTATGCTGATGTATTGTGGTGTTGGGTAGAGCCACAACCAGTATGCATTGTTAAAACAACGCACCTGCTCTATTATTGTGAGTACCCCAAAGCACAGGGAGAACATGCATGCACACAGGGAGGAGGCAGGAGTCAAGCCTCCAACCTCAGAGGTACCAGGCAAACATGCTATCCACTAAGCCACCTTGCCCCCCTTACAACTATACAGTCACTGATACTTATATGCTTAGTATTCTTCAGAGTAAACTCAAAATAAGATGAGATAAGATAAGACAAGATTAACTTTATTGATCTCACACTGGGGAAATTCCCTCATTACAGCAGCTCAATCACACACACACACACACACACACACACACACACAAAAAAACAGATAGGGAAGAATAGACATTCAATAGGAATAGAATTGAAAAGACAAAAAAAGATAGTATCTAAAAAACATATATACTATAGGAAAAGAAAAACAAGAATAACAGTAGTAAGAAAATAATAATAATGGTAATATCTACACTGAGGACACCTCAATGTATGTACAGAAGAATGCAAATTTGAATATATATAGATGAGTAGCAACTTGTTTATATGCATAAATGGATAAATGGATTATTGCACAGTTAACAGTAGAGGGGTGAGCAACAAATAATAATAATAATAATAATAATAATAATGATGTGTAGGTTAATGATGCAAAACAGCTAGCAGTGCTACATTATGTTGTTATTGCATAAAGATTGACTGCTGTAGGAAGACGAGACCTGTAGCACGTTTAGTAAATTCACACGCTATGCTGTCCAGCCAGGGCGGCCCTCTTAACCTGTTTGTTGAGAAAATAAGTATTAGATTTAACTACAAATATAAAGCAAGTGTAGAGATGGCACATCAATTGTTAATAAGGTAGTAAACCTTTATGTACTTACTGCACTCAGTAAATGAAAAATATAAAAAATAATAATAATAATAAAAAAACATATTCTATTCTAATGTATTTAGGATCATTATTGCAAATCAGTGAGCTTGTATATATCATAGTGCTTCTAATTCAGTCAACATTCTAGCAGTGAGAATCCTCCTTGGTCATACTTCGTTTAACCAGAGCAGAAAATTGGTAACCTGAAGGGACAAGACTTATGATATTATAATCTAGAAGTTTCTCCACTCATAAGTAGGGCTTCATTAGTTATGCTGAAAAATAAAATGAATAATGTTACGCAAATCTTTCTTGGAATGCCAAAAGCAAACGAGACTTAAAGGTTCGGCAGTTTCTGATTAGAGTTACAACCCATGACTCACAACCCTAAAGGCAGTAATCATACAGAACATGGAAGAAATGTTTCCATTCTTTGATTCTGTACAAACTCTTTTATATTCCCTCGGCTGATGGCCCAAAACAAGCTCAGCATGTCCAAGCTGCCAAAATATGAAAAAGAGCCTTAACATCTGTGCTGAAGTGGAGCTTGGAACTGGACACTGGAAAATTATTTGCCACATGTAACATGCCTCATTTGAGTAGCGTAAAACATGCATCTTGTGTTATTTCAGTATCAGAAACAGGGCAAGGATGTGGAGAAAGTGAAACAGAGGCTGGCTGAGATCGCCAACTATGTGGACAAGGTAAACCCAAATTAAATGTCAACACAACATATTGCTGTAATGTGCAATGGACCAATGCACTACATAGTGACAAGTTATTTTTTTTTCCTTTCTAACACACCTGCTTTTATTTATCATCTATCAAGTCCTTTATTTTAAAATAAAGGGACTGCACAGGCCCTCACGGAGTACAATATGACTATAAAGGTGTTAATACTCCAATTTGACATGAATAACAGTGCTGTGAAAAAGGATTTTCTTTTATTTTATATTTCCTGATTCCTTCTGTTTTTGTTCATGTCTCATACTAAATTGTTTCAGAAATTAAAACAAAATCTAAGATAAAACAAATCCAACCTGAGTAAACATAACATTTTTTAATAATAATGTTATTTATTGAATCCAAAAAGTTATCCGATACCAACTGGGCCTGTGTGAAAATGTATTTGTCCCAAGAGTTACTAATCCCCTAAAGTTACGAAACTGCATTCATAATGGGGTTCAGCTGGACTAGATGCAACCAGGCCTGATTACTGCAAACCCTGTTCAATTACATCAACACTTAAATAGGACTTTTTCAACAGTATGAAGTTAAAAGGTTAAAAGGTCTTACTCAGTAACACAGTGTCAAAGATTAAAGAAATTCCAGAAATGATGAGGAAGCAGGTGATTGAAATACATCAGTCTGGGGAGGGTTACAAAGCTGTTTCAAAGGCTCTGGTACTCCAAAGGACCACAGTGAGAGCCATTATCACCAAATGGAACAACTTGGCATAGTATTGAACCTTCCCAGAAGTGGCCAACCTTCCAAAATTCCTCCAAGAGGACAAAAGAGCAAGTAAGAAAAGAGCAAAGGAAAACATTAAAGGACCTACAGGCCTCTCTTGCATCAATAAAGGTCACGGTTCATGACTCCACTATCTGAAAGACGCTGGGAAAAAAAGGCAACCATGGAAGATTAGTGAGGTGAAAACCACTGCTAACCCAGAAGAACATTAAGGCTCATCTGAATTTTGCTAAAACACACCTTGATGATCCTCAAACCTTTTGGGAGAATGTTCTGTGTAGTCAAAAGTAGAACTGTTTGGAAGACAGGCTTCCCGTTACATCTGGCGTAAACCAAACACCGGAATCCACAAAACGAACATCATACAGTTCAACATGATGGGGGAAGTGTGATGGTGTGGGGATGCTTTGCTGCTTCAGGGCCTGGGCAACTTGCAATAATTGAGGGGAACATGAATTCTGCTCTCTACCAGAAAATCCTAAAGGAGAATGCCTGGTGTTCAGTAAGTAAGTGGAAACTCAAGTGCAACTGGATTATGCAGCAAGACAATGATCCAAAGCCCAGGAGTAAATTCTAATCCTAGAAGTAAGTGAAAGACTGATTTTCAGATATCGGAAGCGTTTGCTAGCAGTTATCGCTGCTAAAGGTGGCAAAACCAGATTTAAAGTGTAAGGGGGCAATTAGTTTTTCACATGGTTCATAGCTGTTGGATAACTTTTTTTGCATCAAAAAATAAAAATAAATAAATGAACAAATAAAATCTAAAAGATCTAAAACTATTCAGTAGGAGATATATACAAAAACAGAAGAAATCAGGATGGGGCAAATACATTTTCCACAGCACCGTATATAGATCCAGAAATTTTAATCTCTGCAAATCAGAAAGCTAATCATTGGCTTTACAATTTAATGCACACTCAGTATATGGCTAGAGGTAAAAGTGAGTCTGGGAAATAATTGCTTTAAAGAGCCTGTTAACACCTAGCTCTCCATCTGCTTCAGTTCTACAGAGCACTGAATATCCGTGTGGCCCTGGTAGGCTTGGAGGTGTGGAGTGACTCAGACAAATGCCCTGTCTCTCAGGACCCATTCACCACACTGCATGAGTTCCTGGACTGGAGGAAACTCAAGCTTTTACCACAAAGACCACATGATAATGCCCAACTTATCAGGTCAGGAGACAAATCCTAATCTCCTGCCTTGTTCTTTACTCAGAGGACAATCTAGTGCAAGTGCAAGTTAAAGATTATTTATACACACAAATGTGGCCATGGTAAGTTCAGTTTATTAGAGAAAACTAAAACAATGTAGTAAAATTGTACACTCTTCAGTAAAGATCTACCCTGCCCAGATTAGAGTTAAATTCACAACATTTGGCAAATACCTTTTTCCAGAGCGACTTACATTTATCTCATAGCTGTCGAGGGTTAAGGGCCTTGCTCAAGGGCCCAGCAGTGGCAACATGGTAGTGCTGGGATGTGAACTCATGACCTTCCGATTAATAGTCCAACATCTTAACCAATGAGCAACAGCTGTGTTTTATATGGCTTTACCCGGGTAAGATGGTTGTGCTCAGCCCAATAATGACAACATGAAGCCATCTTCATGGTCAGGTGTATTGACAGTCAGGAGGCAGGCAAATATTGACCGTCTTAGATAAACTAATCCCTTGAAATTAAAACCCTGGACCTGCTGGAGAGATTATATCTGATTGTTGACTTGGGAAGATCCGGGGAACCCAGGAGGAGCTGAAATTGTACCTGGGTAATGAGAAGCTTGGACTGAACTTTTCAGCCTGCTGCCACCATGACCCCCACCAGAAAGGAGAATAAATGAATGAATGAAACCAAGTATACTGAATTGTACAAGAAAAGGGACATAAATCAATTACATTAACACTAACCATTATGTTAACTGCCAACCATCAACTCGGAATCTTTTGGAACACTAAACTACATAATTCTGCATGTGAACTGTCCAGATGTAAAGGATCTTTCAAGTTTATCATCATGTGAATAAAAAGTGCTTTAAGCATGTATATACAATGAAATTGTATCTAAAATGAGTTACAATGCTGTTGGATGTACTGGGATATGCACGTTTGATCAGTTTGTGTATCTGTATTTCTGTCTCCATCTGCAGTGGGGTGTATTTTCAGGGTACCACTATTGGCATGGCTCCCATCATGAGCATGTGTACGGCCGAGCAGTCGGGGGGCATTGTCATGGTGAGTGACATTTCTGTCATTTGTAAGACAAACCTTATGTACATTGAAAAGACATTTTCACAGTTTTTCACAGGAATTTAACAATTCTATGATGCATGTGTAGTAAACATTTAATGAAGTACACAAACCTGTGCAAGAAAAGTGCTTTGAAAACTGTAGAAGGTCGTTGATGATGTATATACCTGATATCACCTGGTCTTTTTCCAAATGTCAGCTGTCCAAGTTCGGTGAACCTGTACCCACTATAGCCACAGATTACTGTTCTTGGCTGTCAGAAGTGGAACCCAATGTGGTCTTTTGCTTTTGTAAAGCATTCACCTTACCTCATCCACCTGTTGTGTGTTATGAATGTTTTTCTGCTCACAGTGGTTGTACAAAGTGGGTGTTTGAGTTACTGCAGCCTTCCTGTCAGCTCAAACTGTTCTGGCCATTCTCCTCTGACATCTCTCATCAAAAAGCATATCCACTCACCGAATTTCTGCTCACCAGATGTTTTTTTTTCTTTCTGTGCACCATTCTGTGTAAACTCTAGAGGCTTCTATGCACGAAATTCCAGGATCAATAGTTTCTGAAATGCTCAAAAACAAAAAGGTAAAGTTCTTGGCTTTATGGATCAATGGTGCACTTATATAGCGCTTTTATCCAAAGCGCTTTACACTGTGTCTCATTCACCCACTCACACACACCAACGGTAGCAGAGCTGCCATGCAAGGCGCTAAATTGCCATTGGGAGCAACTTGGGGTTCAGTGTCTTGCCCAAGGACACTTCAGCATTTGGAGTCACCCGGGCCGGGAATCGAACCTCCAACCCTACGATTAGTGGACAACCCGCTCTACCAACTGCCGCCCCTTTATGGCCTTTATGGCTTTATGGCCTTTATGGCTTTATGGCTTTATGCATGAAGCTATCATGGTACTTTCCTATCAAACATGACTTTTATTCAAAAATAATCTCAAAAACAAAATGTTAAATAGGATTATCAGGAATTCCGTCAATAAAACATAAATAAGCATAATAAATCATTGTAAAAAACAAAAATCATATGACATTTGGATAATGTACAAAAACCATTGGAATCATTGGAATCAAGAATTATACACCACCAAAAACCTTCTAATGTATACAGTATACGTTACAACTCTGACTTTGTTTAATGTTTAGTTGTTAAACTGCTTTTCTTTTCAATCATGCATATTCATATTTATGGTTATAATACAGCTCCCCACCCCGTATACACCTGCTTTAGTCATTACGGCCCAACTGCACAGAGATACCGCTCATAAATCACCTGAATGTATCGATTACAAGAGGCTCGGCTGTTACTTTCTAATGAGGCAGAACAAACAAACGGTCGGCTGGGGAAACATCATATCCACTGGAGAGGAAGAACACTTGCTGGTGGGAGTGATTACTGATGAGGATACGGCTGTGTAATAGAGCCCTTGCCCTGTTCTCACTTCAGATCTTTATTAGGTCATTAGGACTTGGCAGCTCTAGGATGAAACTGCCATTCCGGATCAGGGCTGAAATGTCTCTCCCAGGTTATCCCATGTTCCAGTCTGTTCCCAACTGATTGGCTTTTCGCTTGGTGCACATGCACAAACCTTGGCAGGATGATTAAAGGGTAGCGTGCGCCAGTCTGCCTCGTCCATTACAGATCAGCCTGTTTCACTGCACACATCAGTCTTACTTCCCCTCCAAAACTCCTGTTGCTGCAGGCAGGAAACTCTGGGGCTGGGGCCATGCTGGACTACAATGAGAGCTGTTTCTACTTTTCCGAACATAAATAATTATGGGAAAAAAATCTTCAGCAGTGCCAAAAGATATCAAATGTTTACATACTGAATGTTTTATACATCCATTCTTTTAGCGGATGCTTTCTATCATTTTCTGCAGTCAGATTTCATGACAAATGTTTTTAAAACTTGATTGACTGCATGAAGGACTATGTGTGTTTGTGTTTTTATATCATGGTCAGGACCAGATGTCCCTACAAGGATAGGAATATCTGACAGTTCTGACCTTGTGAGGATATTTGGCTGGTCCCCATGATTAGTGCATTAACATCCAGTATAATGTTTGTTTACACTTTACACTGGACAATTTTCTAGACTCATATTCCACACAAGGCATCATGGGACTCAGGAATATTGTGGCTACACACAAACACAAAAAGCCCTATGAAGTCCCGAAACAGCTTTTTATACTGGAGTCTTTGCTTAATGGTGCATTTAATTTCAGCAGTGCAAAAAATCATGACTTATGCCTCTTTAATGGGTTTGTGAAAAAGTAATTACATAGGCTGGTAGTGCCTGCGTTTTATCAATTAGCGCCTTCATGTGAAACATCACTTTGCTACTTTCAGGGGGAAAAAAAGCAACAACAAATGCATATGTGGAGATGTTAAGAATGTAATCTTAGGAGGGCAGCAGGAGTGTAATTGCCCCTAACCCCTTCTCCGTAGCAAACACGGGAGTAATTGGGTTTACTCGCTTGGAAATATAAGTAATTGCTCTTCGGAAAGAGTGTACAGTAACTGCTTTGTGTGGTGCTATGCTGCAAAGACATTGATTTACCTGTAAACATGTGTAGATGCAATTAATAATGACTTCTGCTTTATCATTCTCTCTCTTTATTATTATTATTATTATTATTATTATTATTATTATTATTATTATTATTATTATTATTATTATTTTTATTTTTTATTTTTTTGTCTCACTCTCAGGACCACTCTGATAACCCCCTTGGAGCTGCAGTTACTTTGGCTCATGAGCTGGGACACAACTTTGGAATGAACCATGACACACCGGAGCGGGGGTGTGGGTGCAGGGTGACAGCGGACCGAGGCGGATGCATCATGACTCCTTCAACTGGGTGAGTCCTTTTAAGGACTTGGGTAGGCCTGCAACAGAATCAAGTTTCATGTTAGATGGCAGATCAAGACCTCATTGAATTCCATTATAAAAAGATTTTAAATATACATCAGCTACATCAGAGGTGCATTAGAAGAGTATCACATTGAGCACAGTATCCTGAGCACAGCACTGCTTTTATTGTATGTGTTATTGGTTTTTTTTCTCTTTTGAGCTTGGGAGAGATCCTGAAGTTTGGCTGAGTGGGGGTGTGGCTGAGAGGAGTGTAACATAAGCATAAACTTTACTGAAATATCAAACACTCACTTTCTATATGTTGTTAAAATCTACAGCGGGGATCGACTGTGCAACCTGTGCAGTCGTTGTGTAGCAAAATGATTATACACTATGATACTTATGAGTGCAATTAGTAGATAGGAGAGACCATGATGTTTTGGTCGGAGAGGAGGCGTAGCTGAGAGGGGGCGTGGTTGAGAGGAGTATGTCTGAAAAATTAAAGTTACTCATGAACATCTAGATATAATAGATCTAATGCTGTAGTTGCCAAAAAAGATCAAACTCAGAGTGCATGATTGCTCTTCCTCCTGCCAGTAGTGTATATGGAAATGCAGCTGTGACAAGAGGTCTTGATGTGACCCTTGATTCAACACTTAAGTGACGTTGTGGTGTGAATTTAGGGTAATGCACATAAATAAAATAGGTTGAAGGTGTTAGTCTCCTCGGATCTTAAAAATTCAAGGACGGACAGGAAACGCTCACTATGGAAAGGTGGTGTTCCTACATCATGGTTCAGCCTTTCTGCACAAAAGAACAAACACAAACACACCCTTCAGAGAGTAATTAAAATAGCCCAAAGGGTCATTGGAGAAGAACTCCCAGCAACAGCGCATCTGGATACAGAAATCTGTAGGAAAAAAAAGCCTGTGCTATCCTCAGTGACCTTCCCAAGCGAGCCTTAATCTGTTCCTCTGACATGACACTAAATACAGTCTCTGGTGTTACAGACCAGAAAGCATCATGAGCCAAAAGAATAGACTCCCAAACAGCGCCTACCCCAGAACAAAACCCTCACTGCTGACACAGAGGTTCTACAGAGGTTAGGAATGCTCCAAAATTGAGCCTACACAATTTCTGGTTGGTTTTTCTACCACAATGAAGAGAATGCGAAACAGTACAATGTTTCAGCAAGCAAGGAAAAACACTGTAAACGTGGTGGAGGTTCAACGGACATGGGGTAAATTTGCTGTTCTTGATTGATTTTACTATCTTAATTTAATATGATATTAACTTTAAAATAGTTTTAATCCACCGCATCTGAATAAAGTACAGTCTCTCTTCTAGTCTTTTCCCCCACTTGCTACAAGCAGTGTGTTACTAAATGCATTTACAAAATACACTTGCGCAAGATTTTATTTTGTTGCGCAAGAAGTTTTGCAGTTTGTGACTCCTATAAAATGATATAAAAAGGATATTGTTTTTTGACGTATTGATACAATACAGTAAGGGTTAAGGATAATAAGGAGTACCGCAAGGTCTACTTGAGTACTTTCTGGTGTATAGCATCTACAGCGTTCTATGTAGGTAAGAATTATCCAAGTATCTACCCTTGAGCAGGGACTAAAAAAGGCTCCTAGAACCATGCTCCAGGAGATTTCAGGTGATTTGCAGCATAGACAATGGAAATACAGAGACAGGCAGGCAGACAGACCTGGTGAATTTGGCTTGAGCTGTGCTTTGGGAATATTATGTGCCAATATGAAGTTAGTCAGTGAAGTCAAATTGGAAAGAAGAATATTCTAAGAAAAACAATTGATTTCCAACATCTCGCTGAACATCATCTAGAAAAGCAGTTGTAATTAATTGTAATGAAAATACAATGCATTTTGTTAATAAATAAAATATTTGCATTGTATGTAAGATATATAGTGTTGTAAGGTAACTGCAAACATTTTGGGTAGTGCTTGTATAAATGGCCTTTTCTAGCTCCAGGATACTAGCCAGTGTGTTTTGTCTTCATCTAGGGACAGTGAAAAATGTGTCCATTAATGGAAAAACAAGACCAAATGGAACTTGCCCAATAATTTCAGTATTTTATCAAAGGAATTGAGGCCAGAGAGAGGCGATATTTCACCGTGTCCCTCTTATTTCTCTCCTGTTACTGCTGGGTCAGAGAGTAAGAGGTGGTGCTGTTACATAATCATCCATTTTAAAGCAGGGAGAGCTGTCAGCAGAACCAAATGAATGCTTTACCAACTTTAAGCTCCTTCCAGTGCTCTGTGTGGTACAGCATAATCCTGTCGCTTAAGCATAAGAGGGAGGCAGAAATCAGATCTTGACAAAGTGTCTTAGTGTCTCTGTGTGCGATATTGCAATTTGTACTGAGCACTGCTTTTGCTTCATGCCAGAGAAAAAAGTCTGGTTCTTGAATAAAGTAAAACCACAGTGTTCATTTAACACCTATGATGTTGAAAGGGTGTAATTATTACAAGTGGTAATTTAGAGCTGATGGCTGTGCAGCTTCAGATGACGTTATCCTTTTAATACTGGCCCCAATTAGGCTCTTTATTCTTATATTTGTTCCTCCAATTGATTGGGTTCTAGTCATAAGTTCCACCACCCAAATAACTGGAAACTTTTTAGGAACTCAGAAAAAATCTACCTTCCTGCAGGTTTCATCTCCAACCAAAATCTAACACACCTGTATTAGTTGATCATTAACTTCTCAAGGCAATATTTAGTAGGTCAGTTGGAAACGATTATGGTTGGAGCTAAAGTCTTCAGGACGTTAGATCTCAAGGAACAGTGGTTGGTGACCACTGCACTAGAAGAACCAGGACCAATTTTTGTTTGTTGGTCACAGCTCCAACCATCCAACCACAGTCTATTCTTTATCGCAAGTTCTTTTCTGCAGAACAGGAACTACTGAGGTGGAACTCATTGTACTCAAATGTATTGATTGATCAAATGCAACTTCATAGAATCACCAACCCTCGAACCCCTCACTGTAAAATATTTTTTGAGAAATAAGCAATAACTAAAGCTTGTTACATCAGTCAAAAGTGTGCATTTTGTGCATACTTCTAAATGCACACTACTCAACATAACATCGAGATACTATATGCAGACCATTGTACTTGCAACTGGTTTATTAACATAAAACTGCATGTTTAACATCGTATTTCCAAAACACAGCAAAACTATTAGGAACAATTAACCTCAGACTCAACCTCCGCAATATTTGATTTTGAGTGTTGCTGTAATTTCACTGCATGCTGAAATGTCAGATATGATCTGCACTTTTTCTCTTTTCGTTTGTTATTTTATATAACAGTCATTTTCCCGGCAGAAACCAGTTCTCATTTCGGTGATTTCCAGAACTGGTTCAGAAATCTCTGGACACACACCTACACTCCGTAAAAAGTTTTTACTTGGAAATTATCCTGACAGTTAGGCAGTCATTGAACAAAAAAGAGTCTTTAAGAGTTCCAGAGATAACAGGATTATTGCTATGTAGTAGAGGTCCAGTGGTTCTTGGCCATTCATTGACTGGGTAGAAGGTGGGTAACACATTGTGCATAGCAGCAGTTGGACCACAATTGAGACAGCAATTGTGGACTTATATTGTGACCTGTAATCTGTATGGTAAGTTTACCTGATAAAATGTCAAGTGAGTGTAGCTATAAGGATAATGTACATACCTTGCAACTTTGTGTATAGATTTGGTAATGTATGTTGATGTAGTGTTGAACTGCTTGACACAACAGCCAATAGCATTTGACACAAACCTGACAGTAGCGTAGTGAGGTAGATAAATATGGAGTGCAATTTTCAATGAGTTTTTATTTATTTATTTTTTTACTTATTCCTACTGATGCAGGAGCCCCAACAGTGTACAAACATGGAATTACATTCTTGCTCAGTCCAAAGAAGCAATATATACCAGCATTGAAGAACCACCACCTAGTACAAATTCCCACCCTATTCAAAACCGATAAACTCCAACCAATGTTTTACATATATCTCTGGGCAGCTGTGGCTCAGGTGGTAGAGCGGGTTGTCCACTAATCATTGGGTTGGAGGTTTGATTCCTGGCCCACATGACTGCACGTGTTGAAGAGTCCTTGGCCAATAAACTGAAGACTAGTGCCTTGCATCGCAGCTGTGCTACCATTGGTGTTTGGGAACGGGTGAACGAGACACAGTGCAAAACGCTCTGGATAATAGTGCAGCCCATATATATATATATATATATATATATATATATATATATATATATATATATATATATATATATATATATATATATATATTTATATATATATATATATAATTTTTCCAGGTATCTGGTCTTATTGGTGTCCATAACAAAAACATCCACTTGGATTTCAGAGACATTTCAACTTAGTTCTCTGTGGTATGTGTAGAGGGGTGAAATTAGTCTGGACTCCAAGTCACAGTTTTCTGTATGGAACACTGCATTGCACACATTGGCTCCTCCAGTGTCTACAGCATGTTAAGACGCCTAAACAAATCCTCTCACTACGTCACTACACATACTAGGTGTCCAATTATAGCAGAGTATGATGCCAGTGTTTCCGCTCTGTAAAATTTGCCAGAGAAGGAAAGTGAAATCTACTTTAATATTTCAGATGAGAACATTGAGCCTTCATTTGAAACTGAGAACATTAATTTTTTTTAAGCTGACGTTAAATTTAAATACTCATAGTCTAGCTATGTGTAATAATGTACTGACAACAGCATAATTTTCTGCTTTGGCATATCATAATGTCCTGCTAGTAAAACTGTCCTGCTCATGTTCCATATGAGCAACGCTGAGCAGATGGAAATGATAGAGTGCACTGTAATACTGAACGATGAGTGAAAAATGCTATTTCAGAAACTTTGAAAGAGAATTATTAGACCAGTCTAGAGTACTGCAGTCTAGAGCAAAACTTGCACACGTTTGGAAACAGTGTTAGAAATGTGATCTGTAATCATGTATGAGCAACTATATGTGATCAATGGTGCAGAGTGTAGTGTGGATCATGCCTTCGTTCGTTTACGCTTTCAGTGGCTCGGAGTAAGTGTATGCAGCACACAATCTGATTTTATTCAAGCTTAGTATGTATTCAGACAAGCAAGGATGATGTGGACGGATTCCGTTTAATTTCATGTGAATGAAGAAGGAAGGAAAAGGTGTGACCACAAACTTTGTTCCCTTCCTTACCCTTCATTTTCCATACACATCAAGTCATGAGAACTGACACACATTTACAAGTATAAGACCAGTCCAGTCTTATACCAGGTGCAGGTTTACATTCCAGTCAAGCAGGAGCCACACCTGATTCCACCTGTTTAATCAGTTGAGCCTGGCTTTCAGTAGACTCAGTGTGGCATCTGCTTGGTTAGAATGCGTGAGGATTGTTAGCTCACTGGTAAAGATGCTGGACTACTGATTTGAAGGGCAAATCCCCGCAAAACCAATCAGCCATTGATGGGCCCTTGAGCAAGGCCCTTAACCCTCAACTGCTCAGATGTATAAATGAGATTAATGTAAGTCGCTCTGTATAAGGGTGTCTGCCAAATGCCATACATGTAAATGAAAACACCCCTAGGCTATACAATATGTATGAACAGAATCAACCCTCTATCAAGTCTGTATTAAGGAAGATATACAGAGCATGTGTAGTCAGGTGGAGAATGTTACTCCATAAGATTATGGCCTTTAGCCCACAGGAGCTAATCCTGTCTCCATGATGTGTCATTTTGTATTGTTACCTTCCAAGCTCCTACACATTACCAGTATAGTAGAGAAGCATCAAAACACTGATTGATGTCCTAATGAGGTGATATTATTATTAGGAATTATATATATATATATATATATATAATTCCTAATAATGATATAACCTGTCCAGGGTTTACCCCCCCCTTGTGCCCGATGCTACCTGGGATAGGCTCCAGGTTTCCCTGTGACCATCAGAAGGATAAAGCGGTATAGAAGATGGATGGATGGATATATAGGAGTGATTAAAATAGTTAAAAGATACACTTTCATTAGCTTTACAGTGGGTATAATGGCCATTTTATAAAATAGTACATGTGTGTGTGTGTGTGTGTGTGTGTGTATGTGTGTGTGGGTGGGTGTGTACCCATCTGGTCATCATTATTATCGTGTTCCTAAAGAGCACAGTGACTCATTCATTATCATATCTCTATACAGCATAGACAAGCTTTTTCCTGTAATTATATGCAAGTGTGTGTGTGTGTGTGTGTGTGCGTGTGTGTGTGTGTGCTTGGTGAATACCAGGTGATGACACCCTTGGCAATGCAAAATTGCAATAAACTATGAAAGAGAATTAATGAACGAGTGGTATTGTTGACAGCCATTTGTGTGTGTGTATATGTGTGTGTGTGTGTGTGTGTGTGTGTGTATGCACTGAAAGACCAAACCAACAAAATATCCTTATCTGTTTTGGTTATTAATGTATTATATATTTAAATGTATGTGCACATAATAGCTATTAGTTCAGTATGTGTAATATCGCCATAGGCTCTATGTGTGTATGTGTGTGTGGTGTGTGTGTGTGTGTGTGTGTGTGTGTGTGTGTGTGTGTGTGTGTGTGTGTGGTTACAGAGTGATAATACATATGCAGTGTGATATCTCTCAAATCCAGGACTCAAAAGATCAATAGATCAGCGTCAATAGATCGGTAATTATCTGTCCGAGAACCAGATGAATGCCCTATTATAATCTGTCAGTCCTACTTTCTAATAGAAATTGGAAGAATAAATCTTCTCTGTCTTCATACAGACAAATGCTCTTCATTCCAAATTCAAACTTCCAACTAGATGCAGTACCATTAACGCTCACCATTTTGACCTAGGTTGTTCCATAGAGTCCTATCTCGCTATATTGTTAGAATAAAGAGTTCGCCAATGTGATGTCTTTTGAAGAAACACTCTATTTAAGTTGTATGATTTCAAATAATAAAAAAAATGGGATAAATTATTTAATCTTTCAGCCTAAAAAAAGAAAGAAAAACAAGTACTATGTGTATGAGTAATACCAGCTCTGCAGTCAGGAAGTGCCTGCTGGCAGTGGCAATTGTGAGAACTAAGCAGGATGGTGGATTTTAGGTGATTCTACAATAACGCACAGTTAATAATAATATTTTTTTTTAAAACATAAAAGTACATTTTTGATATAAATAATTTTGCAAATCGGTTGTTTAATGACCCATAATTTTAAAATTTTCACTGTTGATGCTGCTACTCAAAGTGTTTGAATGCGTATGAGATTATCTGGAGATTAGCTAATTATTACTATTAGCATAATTTGTAAAGTGTTAGATTTGACACATCGTTGTAAAATAAGATAATATAAGACAAGGTAAACTTTATTGATCGCACACTGGGGAAATTCCCTCGTTACAGCAGCTCAATTACACAAATAAGAAAATACACATTAAATAGGAATAGAATAGGAAAATCTCTAAAAAAAAATAAATATAAATATATATATATATATATATATATATATATATATATATATATATATATATATATATATATATAATAGGAACATTAAAATAAGAACAACAGTAATAATAATAGTAATAAATACACTACGAACATATCATCATATGCACAGATTAATAACAATATGAATATATAAAGATGAGTAACACCTCGTTCCTATACAGATAAGTGACAAATGGAATATTGCAGTTTTCCATTTATTTTGTAGACCTATTTAATATTTTTAGGTCAAAATGACATTTTTTCTCTTCATCCGAAAACCAAAAGAGCCTTTTTTTTTTGACGATTTACTGCCGAAATGTTTCATTGGCATCACTAATAAATATAGTTAACTCAGGTTAATTATATACAGTGCATGTCTAATGTTAGCTAAGTTGAACATACAGTGGGATACAATATTGCAAGCACTTTTCTGTGGTGCCATAGCAGTAAACTCTGCTAATATGATATATTTGGAGTAATTGTCACTGGATAGCAGAGCAGTGTAATATTGCGTAGAGGTTGAATCATTATATCCCACAGTCCTAACGCTATTGACGGGTTTTACATAGAACCTTCTAAGGCTTCAGCAGAGAGACAAAACAAAGAACCATTAAGTGTATAAGAAGGAAGCTTTTGTCTAAGAATGTTTCTACACTTGTGCCTGAGTGCATTTGCAGTGTGAGTTTGGAAAGCTGTTTTCTTAAAAAAAGAAAAAAAGAAAAAGGATCTGTGTAAGTGTTTGTCTTTCTGTCTGTGTGTGTGTGTGTCTGTGTGTGCACGTGCATGCTGGCAGCATAGAAGGACCATGAAACATTTTTGTTTAAACCCATATTACACCCTGAATGTTTACTTTCCTTTTAGAAGTGCTTCCAAATAGAACTTATTTAGGAACCTAGAACACTTAACTATTCAAAGGACCCTCAAGGAACCATTATTTGTAACAGTGTACTGCGTGTAAAACAGTGTTCTTGCACATCTGAGGGATGTGTGTTCCTGAAAGATGAAATATTTACATGAGTATGTTTATATGCACAAAACAAATCTGACGACTGGAAAAAAGGGAGATTTTGGCGACAATGTGTTTACTTAAGCAATCTGACAATGAAAAAAAAGACCTCCAGGTCTGCATGAGTCAGTCAATAATAATAATAATAATAAAAAAACTCTTTCTAAATACATGACATATGCTGCTCTTTCATAAATATTGGGCAAACCACGAATAAATCAGTAAACAATTACTGTAGCATGATCTCCCATAAATTTCAGATTTTATTATTTTTTAGAGTCACTTTCCTGGTCATTATTTTGGAGTTTTGTACGACTGCACATTGCACATAATGAAGTCTTTCTTCCAGCTCTCTTTTTAAAGAAGGACAGCATTATGTTTCTTTTCTGGATCTCAGTGACAGCTGGAGGTTATATTACTGTAGATGGGAGACTAATATCTAATATCTGTCAATAGCTTGACAGTGAAACTATTATGGTTGAGCAATGCATTACAGTCCCCTCTGAAACTATTGGAACAGCAAGGCCAATTCATTTTATTTGTGCTGTACATCAAAAACATTTGAGTTTGAGATTGAAGATGGAAATGAGATGAGAGTTTAGGATTTCAGCTTTTATTTCCTGGTATTTACATCTAGATGTGTTTTAAACATCATAAAACATAGAACCTTTTTGTTTCACACCCTCCCAGACAGCTCCCTGATCTTCATGTAGGCTTATCCTTTTTAACAACAAATGCACAGGTCATCAGAGGTGAAACTGAAGGATAAAACCAAGAGTTCATGTTAAAAGCTACTTATTTATTTACAAACAATATACCAAGTCTAACACATGGATACACCTGTCAGTCACATGTTCCAATACTTTTGTTCGCCCACAAATATTGGGTGTGTCTGATACAAAGTGTGCTAAGAAACTCCTCACACACACACACACACACACACACACACACACACACATATATATATATATATATATATATATATATATATATATATATATATATATATATATATATATATATATATATATATTTCAGTTTACAATAAATGGTAGAGCAAGCCTCCCATTAACTTTACGAGGCTTTTATGATTTTATGACTGTTAAATCCACTCATTTATTGCTCAACAATCTTTCTTTTTGCATTTTGTTGAAACAAGGACGTCCTCTGTCTTTTTCCCTTTCTCTCTGTGTCTGTTTCTCTCTTCATCTCTCTCACAAACTTTTTGCAGTAAAACTGAACTATTGGCAGCACGAAATAGAAACGTCTAACTCCTCTCTTTGTCTGTAACATAAGGCTGAGGGATGACTTGCGTGAGACAGAGTGTGTGTCGTCTTGTAAATACTTTTTTTTATCTCAGAGTATCTCATGACTCAGCACCATCCTGACACCACTTCAGCTGCACGTTGATCAATTGATTAGTGAATAAGTTTGGCATTCATGAGGAGAGCTGAGGAGATGAGATCAGCAGACATGTCGTGAGAAATGATGTCCATTCATCTCCCTCTACTCATCACTCCTTCACTTTACACTTGACACTTTGGCTTAAGATCTCTCTCTATCGTTCTCTTCCCCTGACTTCTACATCTTCTTGATCTCAGTCTTTTACTACTTAGTGTGCTTCAAACTTGGTGTTGTAAGTTTGGTTAAAACAGTTAAGGCATGTCCTTCTTTCTTTCTTTCTTTCTTTCTATCTTTCTTTCTTTCTTTCTTTCTTTCTTTCTTTCTTTCTTTCTTTCTTTCTTTCTTTCTTTCTTTCTTTCTTTCTTTCTTTCTTTCTTTCTTTCTCTTACTCTCTATCTCTTTTCTGTCTGTCTCTGTCTCTTATTCTATGTTCGAGGTGAAGTTGCAACTTGTAATTCCCCACCTACAACTGGGAAAAGTCACCAAAAACGCTTCCTCAGTTTGAAATTTCAACTTGTCAGCTTGGGGTAGTTGTCTAAACCAGTGGTTCTCAAACTGGGGGGCGTGACCCCCAAACTGGGGGGCCGCCAGATGGTATCAGGGGGGCCGCGTAGAAATTCTAGAACATTATTTAAAAAAAATTCATTTTCCCTGTATGTCAGGATTGTCAACCTTTGAACTATGATGTACATAAAATGAGAAATATGAATAAATTAAATAAATTATACACAGCACACTAAGACACACACCAAACAGAGACATCCACTGATATACTAATGTACTGTTAGCCACACGCTGATAAAATCTAATACTGTTTAAAATAACTTTTAGATAGAGGACACAGTCTATTAGCTGAGAAATTTAATACAGATGATCCTAGTGTGAAAAAAATTCAATTGAGAAAATTTTAACTCTAGTGGACCACAAAGGGATGCACCCTGCATAAGGGGGCCTCATGCTGAAAATGGTGAGAACCACTGGGCTAAATTTATCAGTTCCTTTCCAGTTTACAGAGTGATTTCAAATCAACATGGCTTCTCACACTGTGAAGAATGTAGAGTGTCGTTTTTAAATTAATTTATAGAAGTATTGGCTTTAAATCAGTTCGTATAATATCTCACAAAAGTGAGTACACCCCTCATATTTTTGTAAATATTTGATGATAACTTTTCATGTGACAACACCGAAGAAATGACACTTTGCTACAAGGTAAAGTAGTGAGTGTATAGCTTGTGTAACAGTGTAAATTTGCTAAAATAACTCAACACACAGCCATTAATGTCTAAACCACTGGCAACAAAAGTGAGTACACCCCTAAGTGAAAAATCAGCTTACCTTGCATGTCTTTGGACTTGGGGAGGAAACCGGAGTAACTGAAGGAAATGAGAACATGCAAACTCTGCACACACAGTGCAGCCTGTAATTGTAAAAGTATGGTTAAGTTGGTTTTTATGAGCTTTACGTGCTCTGATAGAGCAACCAAAAGACAAGCTTTCTATGTGTTGGGTTTTTTTGTTTTCTTTACTTCACACGTCAAACGTGCAAGGTGGGAAAATATGTTATTACAACTTGCAAATTACTATTTACAAGCTAGTACGAATGCAGGTAGACTTGCTTAGACTCCCCATCCCCTCTCTCTGCAGGTACCCCTTCCCCACTGTTTTCAGTTCATGCAGTAAGAAAGACCTGTTAGTGAGTTTGGATAAGGGAGTGGGTATGTGTCTCTTCAACATGCCTGAGGTGAAGGTGCTCTACGGTGGACAGAAGTGTGGCAATGGATACGTAGAAGAGGGGGAGGAGTGTGACTGTGGAGATCTCGAGGTATGTCAGTTTATGATAAACATACTATACATCATGATATTTTTATTGTTTTCAAACTGGGGGCAGTTTCAACATATTCATTATTGGGGAATTCATAAATAATAAAAAAAAAAGTTGTACATGTTAAAAAATGGGTAGAATTTACAAGTTAGCTGTATGGCCATCAGATCAACATTAATCTTTAAGTCATTGCAAATATTATTAATAATACATCGTTAACAAGTTCATTGATCATTTATTAATAACTATTAATGGAGAACGTTTCATAACAACCCTGCCAGTGCTGACCCAATGGAAGGCTGATGTTGACCCTATGTCATGACTCGGTCTTTATGATTCTGGACTAAAACTCTATCATAATAGGAGGCATAATCTTTTATTAGAATGAAGCTATATTGTGTAAAATAAATTTTGAGTTTTTTAATGTGTCAAGTGTAATGACAGTTGTCAATAAGTATGTGATATGTGGTATGTAATCACATCATACACCAATCATGCCTGTCATATGCTGTCAATAAGTTGTCATTATACAAACAGTTGATGATCAGCAATATAACAGTGTTGTTTGGCATGTCGTAATGTCTAAGCGGCCATGACAGCTTATGTCATACGATAACACAGAGTTATTTCACATATTGTATGACAACTATACCCTAACACTGACCATACAAAACATGTACCTATTTCACTTCAAGAAGTAAGAAACAGTAATTTTCTTAAGACTACATGGAATCTGCACTGCTTTTCATCTGTCTCCCTCTCACTGGAGAGATGTGAGGGTCTAATGAGGACACTGCATTTCTCTCTCTCTCTCTCTCTCTCTCTCTCTCAAACACACACACACACACACACACACACACACACACACACACACATGCACCATTGCACCATGCACCAATATCATCTTAATTCAATATCCCAGTCCAAGCATTAACACACCAGCATTAGTCATGGCCCATTATGGTATATTATGACCCAAATCTGTGACAAGTAACATAAACACACTCTTCAGGCAGATGCTTTGGCCTGGACCATGCTGGGATAAATACCCAGAAATCTGAGTCTCACACACACACACACACGGAGCAGGCCCGGGGAAGCACATTATGCATTAAAATCCCTCACACTTTAGTACAGTTAGTGACATAGCCCTGTAGGAATCATATTGCTCTTCATGTCTGTTTATTGATCTTTAATCCAAAATGCAATGGCAGCTCAGAAGAGCAATAAAGATGCCTCAATCTTCTGTCTCCATCAGTGCTATGGCACAAGTTTATAGGCCAAGAGGGACACATCTGTAATACTAATGAGTTTCACTCACACACACACACACACACACACACATAAACAAACACACACACACACACACAGTGTGATTTACAGAAAACAAAAAATCAGCCCACACTTTTAGAAAAATCAGTTCCATCTACAGTCTCAGAAATACGAGGTAGTTTTCCTTGTCACTGGTGTGCATATGAATATATGGTGTATATCTTGTGTCTTTTACCTGGGAATGTAAAATGCATGTGGTGCACCTGTAATTCGCTTTTAGAGTAAAGTTTTAAAGGGAACTCATTGGCCCTTAAGGTCCATCTTCAATCATTTTAAAGATAATGATGTATACTAAAGATCCAAAAGATGTCTCCTTGATAGTACCACTCCAGTGACAAGGAAAGGTACCGTTTGGTACCTTGGGTTCTGTGGGGTTGTTTAATTTGTCCGTCCGAAAGTAATCCTTTGAGGTTCTACATAAAACTATACAACAGAAGTATTTCCTTTCAGAAGAGATTCTAAGCAGAAACCATTTAGAAACCTAGAACTGTAAGCCACCCAATGGACCCCTTTTTCTTTTTCTTTTGTCCTTATATATATATTTTTTATGTGTCTTATGTGAATGTGTTTATAGTTACATTGTTTTGAGCCTCAAAGCTAGTCCCAGTTTGGATAAATTTTGGGCTCGAACACAAAGTATATGAGTCTCCAACTGTGATTGGTTATTTATGCTGTGGGCTCTTAACATGTGCTCTTGTAAATGACACTTTAAGGGGAAATTGGGGATCCTAATATGTTCTTTGGATAGTTAAAGGTTCTTCATTAACATTAATGGGTTCTCTTTGGAATCCTGTTGGACGGTTAAATATAAAACCTTGAGTGAAATTTTTAAAAATTATATATTTTTATTGACCTTGTATCATTCTATATAACAAAGAATTTGTGTATAATGGAGTTGGGGATGCATACCAACTTTGGTCCTGGAGTACACCCCTATTCTGTGCTGCATATTTCCCTGCTCTAACACCCCCACTTTCATTCAGCAAGGTCTGTTAATTAACAGATTAACTGAATCACATGATCACATGTGTTAAAACAGGGAAAACACTAGAGTGTGTACCACAGGGGGTTCTCAAACGTAAAGCTTGGGAACCTGTGGACTAGAGATTCTAGACTAGAGGATTTAGAAGTACCCAGTTTGGACTCTGAGTGTGTGCGTGGAGTATATATATAAATATATATACTCTTCTGTCTCTGTAGGAATGTATGAACCCATGCTGTAATGCCAGTACATGCACTCTGAAGTTGAATGCAGTGTGTGCACATGGCCAGTGTTGTGAAGACTGTCAGGTAACACACACACACACACACGACAATGATTTATTACCTTTTTAAAAAGCGTTGTTTTCGATGTCTTTTTTATTGATCTTTTCTGCTTCATTGCTTACACATGTTCCATTTGAAAAGACAAACGGAGTCACCTTGAATCATGATGTGTAATGATGATTGCTAACTATGTGTGTTTATGTGTGTGTGTGTGTGTGTGTGTGTTTTAGCTGAAGCCTGCAGGTACGCTGTGCAGAGACTCCACTAACTCATGTGATCTGCCGGAGTTTTGCACAGGCTCTGACCCTCACTGTCCCTCTAACGTTTATCTGCACGATGGTCACATGTGTCATGGTGTGGACGGACACTGCTACAATGGCATCTGCCAAACACATGAACAGCAGTGTATCACACTCTGGGGTCAAGGTGAGTCAAAGCGCTGTATCAGATGATGATTGATGAACCTCTTCGGCATACATGAGCTCACAGATGCTCGTGAGAGGCTAGTGTCGCCGTGATTGACAGGGGAGAGAGTGGTGTATGTCATCCTTACCACCCTGACAGCACAGACAGTTTTGCCCTCTTGGACTCCCAGCCATTGATGTCTGTGTCATCATCGGGATTTGAGCTGGCGATCTCCCTTTTTTTTTTTGTGTGTGCCATTCAGGAGAAAGTCTTTTAAAAGGCATACTATATTCACATCACCAGGTGAAAGATATGTCTTAACTCCACTCCAACGTCAAGGAAAAGAACTGATTAGTACCTTTCAGAATGTAACACACTTCAGAATCAGGCATCCCTTCTGTTTTCACTGCATCAGATCATGTGAATACAGTTTTTATTACTAAAAACGCTGAGGTAAGTAGGTTTACTAACCAATGTCATGTTTTCTATACGGAAATTGCTTGAGCTTGAGCAACCGCCCTAGAAATAACTAGAGAAATAACAGGTTGTCTGACCAACTTTATAGTCACATTGCAAAAACATGGTCGTAATTGCCAAATTAACTTTTCACAATAAACATTTCACACTCATGTCACATTTCTAACAAACAGAGAGTGAAGAATATAGAGAGTAATTGTAAGCTTATGGGTGCATGCGTCTTTCTCTTTTGTGTGTGTTTTGTTTTTTTGTTGTAGGTGCAAAGCCAGCTCCAGGCATCTGTTTCGAGAGGGTGAACTCAGCAGGAGACCCATATGGCAACTGTGGAAAAGACTCCAAGGGCTCATTCGCTAAATGTGAAGCACAGTGAGACATTTTTCTTTCTTCTTCTCCGTTTATAATAAATAGAATAATGAAACAGAGAAGGGAAAAGAAGAAGGAAAAAAAAAGAAGATGAGTGGAACAACATTTTATTTCCAGTGTTATGTTGTTTTTACTTGGTTTCCCCACACAAAAGCCTATGGTTTCCTGTAGAGACGGTATGTACTGTATGACAGGGACAAAAACAAAAAACAAAATGAAGCAGAAGAGTAACCACTGCAATTTACATAAACAGGAAGCGCATTGTTGAACATTTAGCTCTATTAGGGTGCAGGCAGGTACTTCAAGTACTTCACTGATCACGGATCACTTCCTGATGGATTTAATTGCCTGATTGCTCAAATTACTGAAGTGGACACTGATAGAGAGAAGAGGGAGGAAGGAGACAGACAAAAGAGAGCTGATTACTCATTCACCAAACACACGTTCCTCCCTGCTCTCTCTCTCTCTCTCTCTCTCTCTCTCTCTCTCTCCCTTCTTTTCCATGCTTGACCTCTCATCAGGACATGCCTTAAAATGCATATGCAATTGTGACACCCTGGTGGGCGTGAAGAGAATCATGATTCAGGCATCAGAGAGAACAATGTTACATTTATTTTTTAAATCCCCATGTGTTTCAGCAGAGCAAATATGAACATGAAATAAAGTACAACTTCACATTTTCAGAGAGAGAGAGAGAGAGAGAGAGAGAGAGAAAGAAAGAGAGAGAGGCTTATCAGGACTCTGCCTGCTTGATGGCACCAGCTCTCACTCCGGACCATGTAGTAGCTCAGTGCAAAACACACAGACTATAAATAGATCACCATTTATCACTCACAGGTGTGCACACTCATTGAATTACCCATTTCTTCTCCAAGACTCCATCTACCATTCACAACTGCCACAGTAATACATGTGGTGGTCTGGAAAACCTGTCAAATGTCACTGTGGTAACAAAAAGACCAAAAAAAGAAAAATCACAGCTCTAAACTGTCGCAACGGAAAAGTGTTCTCCACAGCCATCCATGGCTGAGAGGTAAGGGAGCAAATATTGTCCTTGCTGTATGGGTGGGAGGAATGGCATATGATGGCCCTGTCAATCACAGTGACAGTAGCCAATTAGCACATGTATGAGGAAGAAGGTGGATAGTTCTGTCCTCCGTGTGTATTCCAGTCTGAAAAGATGTGGAGGATGCCATGGAGGAAGCACGCAATAGTATTCGTTCTTCCTGGTTGTTAGCTGTTGTATGATAGGGGAGAGCTGGCAGGTGGGTGGGACTTGACAGGTGATCAAACTGGGAAGAGGCAAGAGAGTTTCATTTCCATAAATGCTTATGTTTGAGGGAGGCACAGTGGCTTAGTCGTTACAACCATCGGGGTTGGGGGTTCGATTCGCGACCTTTGTGCATGAAGCTTGCATGTTCTTCCCGTGCTTCATGGCTTTCTTCCAGGTACTTCGGTTTCCTTTCAAAGTACAAAGACTTGCTGATTAGTACCTCTGAAGTGTGATTGTGTTTTGCAATGTGTTGGCACCATGTTCAGGGTGTCCCCCAAGCCTGTACCCCAAGTCCCCTGGGATACACTCCAGGCTCCCGTGACCCTGTGTAGGATAAGTGGTACAGAAAATAGATGGATAGCTGGCATATAATTGATTAAACTTCAATGGAGAATCTGCTATACATGCCATGCTGGTTCATGTTTGGAAATCTAGAGTTGCTGAACTATGGCCAGTTTTGATAATAATATTCATATTTCATAAAATCATAAAATGTATTTTCTTGTTCACTTTTTTCCTAATATTTATTCAGAGATGCTAAATGTGGGAAGATCCAGTGCCAGGGCGGGGCGAATCGGCCAGTAATCGGAACAAATGCAGTCTCCATAGAGACCAACATCCCGCTGCCGGAAGGTGGGCGTATCCTGTGCCGCGGGACTCACGTGTATCTAGGTGATGACATGCCTGACCCAGGGCTGGTACTGACTGGAACCAAGTGCGGCAACAACATGGTGAGAGCAGTGTGTGTTTTTCAGCAAGCAAGGACGTTTAAAAATGTAAACTGTGCCTATACCAAAACAGTAATGGATAGTCATTTGTTTTGTGGAAGGAAAAATTGTGTTCCTCAAAGCCCCCCAAGTATGGGTGGTGATCAAAGCTGCCAGGTGGTCCAGAGTAGCTCTTATCCAGGTCTCAAACTTTGAAGACTAGCAGTCATGAACAGTGGGTGCCTGGTAGAGGTGTGGAGGTGTGTTGGGGATTGAAGAGGGTAAAATGTGAACCATGTCGGGTTTCCTAAGGACCGATTTGGGAAACATTGAACTGGCCTACATGGTGTGTGTGTGTGTGTGTGCGTGTGTGTGTGTGTGTGTGTGTGTGTGTGTGTGTGTGTTCATGAATTTGGTCTGTATCCATTTTGTAGGGTTTATAGTCCCATATGTCAGTGTGTGCCTGATTGTGTAATGAGATAGTATGCAGTCTTGGATTTATGAGTGTGTGTGTGTGTGTGTGTGTGTGTGTGTGTGTGTGTGTGTGTGTGTGTGTGTGTGTGTGTGTGTGTGTGTGTGTGTGTGAAACACAGTGAAATGTTAATAAGGGAAAGAAAGGCCTCATCATCCCCAGCAGTGTGCAGGAAGAACGGAAATCCTGACATCAGGCTGTTACTCGGACATGGTTTTACAGATGTGTGTGCCTGACCAATTGCCTCTGGTGCTGTCTATCACTTATCCCCTTGTGTGAGACAACACAGTTAATTACAATAAACATGTCAGGCTTTTCAGCATCCAACTCTCCTTCTTACTCAGCTGGTTATTCCACCATCTCTGATTACTCAGGTTTTGGATGAATATGCCATTGACTCTCATTCCTAAATCTCATTATAGCTGGGTGGAGTGTTTGTGGGCTGGTTATATGAATACAGGACATAGCTGTAATTGGGCTTTGGAGGACTGGTCTCTACAGAACCTGGGTCTTGTTCTGTTTTAGTGGAAAACTTGGAAGTAGAAGTCTTTTAAATGCCTAACTCTCTCTCTCTCTCTCTTCCTGTAGATGTGTCTGAATCGGCAGTGTCAAAACATCAGCGTGTTTGGCGTTCATGAGTGTGCGGCCAAGTGCAGCGGACGTGGGGTTAGACACTTTTATTTCTTTTCCATGAGCAAGCAAATTTTCCTTACCAGCATGTCATCTAGAAAAACAAAACACCTCAGCCAACCATTACTCTGAATGCTCTGGTGCTCGGTCTGCTTTTTATACACATGAGTCAGCTTCTCAATGGGACAGGGAGCTACTAATTTACTCCTGAACATATCATTTTGAACCATTAAAAGTTTATGCAGAATGATAAACGGTTTAGTGTTTATGTATTATTTGGTTTAGAAACATATTTGCACTTGAGCTTGAGAATATGTATGAATACATGAACTGCAAATGGCTGCCATGTTCTTCTGCCCTTCCAAAGATCCTAATAAGACAAACATGAAGTTTTTGTTCAGCTCTACTTCTCGACACACACTGTGGTTTGGTGATGGCCAGATTGTAAAAAAGTTTTAAAAATGAAACAGATATGCACACCTTGATACACCACGTGTATTAAAATAAGAGATGCATTAGGATATGTGTGGCTGAGATTTTTAGCTACATTATTAATAACGTCCTGGCTTCAGAAAGCTGCATGACAGTGTTGCTGCCAGACAAAAAAAAATGGCTGTGAAATTTTAATAGTTTTGAGGGTCGTTTATTCAGTGTATTGATGCTGAGAGAATTCTGCTCAGTTCTTTCCTTGTTTTTTTTCTCTCTCAGTAATTTCGTACAGTATCCATCACCTCCTTCTCACTATATAGCTTTCTGTATCATCTCCTCCTTCTTTCATCCTCAACCTGTAGTCTGCATATGTGATTTACCTTTAAAATGAAACAATACCTTGCTATCAATCACCCAGGCTCAGTCACTTAGCCATAATAGCTTTACTTAGCCGATCTTAATGAGCAATTCATCATATTCTGACAGCCAGCCAGTCATCCTTGTGGCCACTGTTTTGAAACGCATGTGTGCGCTTTGTTTGGCGGCAAAAATACACACTGTGCTTCGTTTGTCAGATTTTGATGATTTCTGAGAATGACAGAAGCACTGATGCAGGATTTCTTCCATCCCCCCAAAAAAGTGAGAAATAAGGCTGGCCTTAGGAGTGTGAAATTGAAAATGTTATGCTTATTCTTCTCAAACAAATACGGAAAATCGAATTTGATTTTTTCAATCCATCACAAGTCAACTGCGTGTCTCCAAAACTGCTTGTGTATCTGTCTGTCGTAATGTGGAATCGGTTTTGTTAAATGAAAATACACTGAAAGTACAGAAGTTATGTCACGCATAGAGGTCACCACATATACATGTTCTGTGTTTATGCAGCAAAGTCCTTAATTAATGTGACCGTGATAATGTTGATTGGATCTGTATAGTTTAGCTCTTATCAACAATATTTGCAGGAATGATCATACCATGGACATCCCAAATGCCATATATGTGTTTATATGAGAGAGAGAGAGAGAGAGAGAGAGAGAGAGAGAGAGATGGGTGTAAGTATTCAGTATAGACAAGGGATGAAGAAACTGAGAGGTTCCTTACAGCATTTTACACATCCTTAAATCTGATGCAGATCTGTTCTGTACCGTGGAACTCCACAGCTGCTCTCAATCACCTCGCTGGCGAAATGTTTAATATTGTGCACCATATGGATACAATGTGTGTAATTGGAGTTACAGAATGGAGGAAATGTGACATTGGACCTGTATGAAGCCTATTGTAGCTGTTTGGCAGGCTTTGTTAACATGACAAAGGACAGGTGGTAACTAGGTGTGTCGTCCTGTACTCCCACTACACCAGATATAATCTCATTGACTGCATTTACAGCTGGTCATTTTATGTATCCTGTGTATCAGGATTATAACCACATAGGGATTATGCAAATAAAAAAGGCACGTGTAGATGCACCAAGATGCATTAAAAAAAAATATATCAGTACAAGTGCTCAAATTTGGGGGGATTATGTCCTGACAAGAGACAGGCTTCTTGACATCCTCCTGTGAGTTTAAGGAAATGTGCTGTAAAATGACAGGTTTTTAATACGCCATATACTTTGCAGAGAACAGCTGGAAATGAGGTTAACATGTTTTCCATGTACAGATGTGAAATGAGCAGTGTGGCATCAGCGTGGCTGACACCAGGCTTGGAACAACTGTAGAGTCGAATTGTGGAGCGTTTCTATAGTAACAACACTAATATTATCTAGTTCTTCAAAAATGTCACGATTACAATCTTATATTTGCTCCTGGCAGACTTTAAAATGGCAAAGGGTTATTAAAGATCAAAGCAATGCACTTCAGAAACTTCAGCCATGACATATGTACTGTACAAATCTGCACTATTTGTGACATCTGTTATTTTTTTCTGTCTTGACTGGTCTTTTTAAATTGTTATAATCCTGTTGTGTTTTACTGTCAGTGTGTGAAGTAAAAACACGATGCTTAGCAGTTGTGTTTGTTATATACAGAATGTTTCAACAAGGTCAGTCTTAGTTATGTTCATTTGCAGTGAAAAATGGCAAGATAACTTGGATAATGTTTCTTTATCCACATACACTGATCAGCCGTGGCATTAAAACCACTGACAGGTGAAGTGAATAATACTGATTATTTCGTTACTATGGTATCTGTCAAGGGGTGGGATATTTGAGGTAGCAAGTGAACAGTCAGTTCTCGAAGTTGATGTGTTGGAAGCATGAAAAATGAACAAGAGTAAGGATATGAGCGACTATGTGACTATGAGGGCCAAATTGTGATGGATAGACAACTGGGTCAGAGCATCTCCAAAACGTTAGGTCTTGTGGGGTGTTCCTGGTATGCAGTGGTTAGTACCTACCAAAGTGGTCCAAGGAATATGCTCTGGGCAATGATCTGCTGGGAAACCTTGGGTCCTGGCATTCATGTGGATGTTACTCTGACACGTACCACCTATCTAAACATTGTTGCACGCCAAGTATGCCTAATGGTAGTGGCCTCTTTCAGCAGGATAATGCACCCTGCCACACTGCAAAAATTGTTCAGAGAGTTCAAGGGGTTGACTTGGCCTCCAAATTCCCCAGATCTCAATCTGATCAAGCACCTGTGGGATGTACTGGACAAACAAGTCCGATCCATGGAGGCTCCACCTCAACTTAAAGGATCTGCGTCAGTGGTCTTATGGAGGCCATGCTCGAGTCAGAGCTGTTTTGATGGCTTACACAAACTGGACCTACAAAATATTAGGCAGGTGGTTTTAATCTTATGGCTGATTGGTGTATGCCCACAGGGTTCTTGCTCAAAAAAATAAAGGGAACACTTAAATAACACAATATAACTCCAAGTCAATCACACTCCTGTGAAATCAAACTGTCCACTTAGGAAGCAACACTGATTGACAATCAATTTCACAAGCTGTTGTGCAAATGGAATAGACAACAGGTGGAAATTATAGGCAATTAGCAAGACACCCCCAATAAAGGAGTGGTTCTGCAGGTGGTGACCACAGACCACTTCTCAGTTCCTATGCTTCCTGGCTGATGTTTTGGTCACGTTTTTGAATGCTGGCGCTGCTTTCACTCTAGTGGTAGCATGAGACGGAGTCTACAACCCACACAAGTGGCTCAGGTAGTGCAGCTCATCCAGGATGGCACATCAATGCAAGCTGTGGCAAGAAGGTTTGCTGTGTCTGTCAGCGTAGTGTCCAGAGCATGGAGGCGCTACCAGGAGACAGGCCAGTACATCAGGAGACGTGGAGGAGGCCGTAGGAGGTCAACAACCCGGCAGCATCACTGCTACCTCCGCCTTTGTGCAAGGAGGAGCAGGAGGAGCACTGCCAGAGCCCTGCAAAATGACCTCCAGCAGGCCACAAATGTGCATGTGTCTGCTCAAACGGTCAGAAACAGACTCCATGAGGGTGGTATGAGGGCCCGATGTCCAAAGGTGGGGGTTGTGCTTACAGCCCAACACCGTGCAGGACGTTTGGCATTTGCCAGAGAACACCAAGATTGGCACATTCTCCACAGGCGCCCTGTGCTCTTCACAGATGAAAGCAGGTTCACACTGAGCACATGTGACAGACGTGACAGAGTCTAGAGACGCCGTGGAGAACGTTCTGCTCCATCCTCCAGCATGACTGGTTTGGCGGTGGGTCAGTAATGGTATGGGGTGGCATTTCTTTGGGGGGCCGCACAGCCCTCCATGTGCTCGCCAGAGGTAGCCTGAATGCCATTAGGTACCGAGATGAGATCCTCAGACCCCTTGTGAGACCATATGCTGGTGCGGTTGGCCCTGGGTTCCTCCTAATGCAAGACAATGCTACACCTCATGTGGCTGGAGTGTGTCAGTAGTTCCTGCAAGAGGAAGACATTGATGCTATGGACTGGCCTGCCGGTTCCCCAGACCTGAATCCAATTGAGCACATCTGGGACATCATGTCTCGCTCCATCCGCCAACGCCACGTTGCACCACAGACTGTCCAGGATTTGGCGGATGCTTTAGTCCAGGTCTGGGAGGAGATCCCTCAGGAGACCATCCGCCACCTCATCAGGAGCATGCCCAGGCGTTGTAGGGAGGTCATACAGGCATGTGGAGGCCACACACACTACTGAGCCTCATTTTGACTTGTTTTAAGGACATTACATCAAAGTTGGATCGGCCTGTAGTGTGGTTTTCCACTTTGATTTTGAGTGCGACTCCAAATCCAGACCTCCATGGGTTGATAAATTTGATTTCCATTGATAATTTGTGTGTGATTTTGTTGTCAGCACATTCAATTATGTAAAGAACGGAGTATTTAATGAGATTATTTCATTCATTCAGAACTAGGATGTGTTATTTTAGTGTTCCCTTTATTTTTTTGCAGTGTATTTAGAGCAATGTGTTTTTACCACTTACTCAGTTAAGCCATTATTACTCAATTACACCTTTTCAGCAAGGCTTCTTTTCTTTGCATGTGTAAGGGTAAGTGTATAGCTTTGCACTGACTGCATTGTAATCTTTGGCTGTAAGGGACAAGAAGGATCTCGCCATTTTATTCATAACATTAATGGCCTGATTTAAAAAAAAAATAATTAATAAAATCAGTGACACTAGACTCTTTTTTCAGGAATACTTTCCTTATTTCTATACTAAACTTTGACTCCATGTCAGCTCTACAGTAAACCTCTAACAGACCCACTGACCCAGTCTTCACATTGCATGTGTGTGTGTTGTCTTACCTGTACAGGTGTGTAATAATAAAAAGAATTGTCACTGTGAGGCACACTGGGCTCCCCCTTTCTGTGATAAAGCTGGATTTGGAGGCAGCATGGATAGTGGACCAGTGAGACAAGCAGGTATAACTCTGTGTGTGTGCGTGTTATAGAAATACAAACACTCTAGTCAAGCCACCTTTCCAATAACGCACACACTGACAGTGATTTTGTTATTTGGTGATTTCTGCAGAGAGTTATATTCCTATAATTGCAGTTGAAGTAAATAATATACTGGGACCTGTAATTTCTTCTACAGTACCGTGTACGTTTGTACACTCTAGAAGAGCATATTGTCGAGGAAAAAAAAACAACCTAATGTAACTATCTAATGTTTTCTAAGAACACCAATGCTTCAGTTAATAATGCTACAGATAACTATTCAGCTGGAGTACCTGTATCACACCCAGTGATAAATGTCCCGTTAGTGCCGATCCAGTGCTGGACTACAACACCCATAAACTTTGCACATCACATTGCACATCACATGCTCACTGCGCTCACCATGTCACATGACCACGACACCTGTGTCACGTTGTTGTCTAATTATCCCAGGTATTTACAATAAGTCGCGCATCATATAGCACTCCTTGTCACCTTTATTCACATCATGCTGATGTTGTTGTCTAGCCTTGTCTTGGTGTCTTGGTGCTTCATTTATTTTACTGTACATTTATGTTTTTCTGCAACAACATCCATCTCCAACTACCATTCCTGACAGTAAAATGACCTCTAGATGCTAAAAAAACAACTATAAATTACTTTATATACCGTATATATTTGCTTACATATAGTACTATACAACAAAGAAATGCTGTAATGCAAATATGACTTAAAAAATAATACGATCACATGTTTCTGTATAAGGAAATTATTGGAAAGAGCAGTAAACAGTAATAAACGAAACATAGTCGATATTTTGTCTGACTTCCCTTTCCTTTAAATTAAAAAATAGTAGGCTCTGGTGCAATTTTATAAGGAAATTAACTGATAAGTCGTTCTGAAACTCTGACTGTTCCACTTTCTTCTTTTTATTGTATGAAATTACTGTACCCATTATGTTTTTGTCTGAAAGGTGTTCGGTTATGTAATGTTGTGGTTATGTACTGTAACAGGCTAAGTGTGGGTGTGTTTTCTGATTAGTTGTGTATTCCATGTATATAGATGGGGAGAGTATAAAGGTGGGCATCGTGGTAGCATTCCTGTGTTTGCTCTGCGTGGCCATGATAGTCTGCGTTAAGAGGAAGACTCTGGTCGGCCTTTTCATCAATAACAAGAAAAACAATATTGAGAAGCTAAGGTAAAAAAAATTAAAAATTAATTAAAAAAAGTTCATATTTTCCACACGTGTATAAAAATTTATACACTTTAGATTGCACTGCATTTATTGATCAAACTGATGAAATCGGAATCAATGCAAATAAATGAATGAATAATGAGGCATTGCTGTTAAACTGTGTTTGAGTTTTTTATAACATAATGGTTTATATATGTACCTAATGAGCTTACATCATTATCAGTTCCGCTGTCTGAATTACAGTAAGAGTAGAAAGATAAAAATCTAGCATGACTACTATTCAGGAATTCACTGTGTCTGTGTAGAAAAGCTTAATTTAATAATTAATGATTATTAATTAAATATGGTTTTCTGTATGCTGTTTCAGGTCAGTGGGACCAAGCAGGCTGATCAGTCAAGGACACGCCCTCTCAGCCCCCGAGACACAAACACACTCCTCATGCAGAGCATCATCTCACTGTCAGGCTCCAGCCATACCACAAAGTAGCAACATATATAAGGTGGGTGTGTGTATGTGTGGTAGGGTAGCCAAAATGTATTTCACTGTTTGAGTACTATTCAAAGTTGATCAAAATACACATTTCTTAAACCTTTTGTGACATTTGTGTTGCTCGACACAGGACTGCTCACATTATATTTTATGCATGAAACATTTCTATGAATAAATGAATATTCATTTAATAATGTAATAAAATAAACTTTTCTTTTATGTGCCATGAACGTACTCAGATGATGCCATGTCCATAGGGGCAGGTGAGGCAGAGCCCCATGAAATCAGGTGTTTAACAAACATTAATCTCAATAAATAAAATAATTACTGCTTTGGAGTCACCGTCAATTTAAAAAAAAAATGTGTTATTTGTAGGAATGCGTACTGGCAACTTCACCGTACAGCGACCGGTCACTTGCATCCATAAAAATGCTGTATGTGTGCATGTAGGTTTCTGTTTATTTTTACATCTAGTGGTCAAAAATGGGAACTGCAAAAAGCACTATTGGGGGTCCATTGGGGCAGGACATGTACGACATGCTTGCTTATCAGTGGAGGAGATGCAGTGGACAAGACAGTTAATGAGTTGAGGGTTGCCAGTTTGGGCCAATATAAAAATGCTCTGTGGTCAGCAAGATCTTGTTTAATAGGAATTAAATCTAAGAAATTAAAGTGTAAGCGCAGAGAGTGTGTTTGTGATGCACAGAACCATTTGTATGGTAGGATATGATGCAGAGATTGGGAGAGGGAAAGGGGGATTACGGAGAGGATAATGTCTTTAGATCAGAACGTTCACTACATGCGGAGAAAGGTTGAGAAACAGAGTCCTCCTTAAACAATGACAATTTGGTATTATTGGTCTGGCATCTTTCGTTCGACTTTTGAAGTTGTATTTTGGCTTGATATTTTGCTGAAACCTGTACAGCATGGTTATGATATTACCCCGAACACAGCTAAACAAAGGTACGAGCTGATAGACTGTATGCTGAAAGATTTTAAATTGTTAACTCTCAACTGCCTATTATTGAGAGTAGCCTATCGTCAAGTGTGATTAGCCCCTCGACTTAATTTTGTGTGACGTTATCATTATTAGGGGACAGGGAGGCTTAGAGGTTAGCACATTTGCCTCGCACCTCAACGGCTGGGGGTTTTAATCCTGCCCCCGCCCTGTGCGCCTGGAGTTTCCATGTTCTTCCCATGCTTCTGGGTTTCCTTCATGTACTCCGGTTTCCTTCCCCAGTCCAAAGACATGTGTTGTAGGCTGATTGGCATCTCTAAATTATCTGTAGTGTGTGACTGAGTGTGTGATCGTGTGTAGGATTGTGCCCTGCGATAGGTTGGCACCCCGTCCAGGGTGTCCACCACCCTGTACCCAAAGTTCCTTGGGATAGGTTCCAGGCTCCAAGCAGTACTAAAAATGGATGGATGGATGGATGGATGGATGGAAGGATGTTGTTCTGCTTCACTAAAATCTTTGGTCACAAGCTGCTGCTGGTAGCACTATTTCTGAAGCTTGGTTTGTGTGTGAGTTTATGCATTTGTTTATGTTTCTGAGTTTCAGTCTTCTATCTGAGAGCTGACATAGTCAAGCTCAACATAAGTACACACACACAGACACAGACACAAAGCCAAATATCCCTCTCTTATACTCTGTCTCTCTTTTGAATGTCAATTACAGTTGTCAATAGTGCACTGTTGCCTTCAGACAACATTCTGCATAAAAGCCAGACAGTGGACAAACAATGTCAAAAAGCTGTCCGGTTTCATTTTGATCATGTCTTGTGTGCCAAGCCTTTGATACATGGAATAACACACACACACACACACACACACACACACACACACACACACACACACGCAAAATTTGTTTGAGTGGGTCCAGGCTTGTTATAAATAATGATGGATCTGCATCGGTGGTCTTCTGGGAACTTACTGTGTGTGTGTGTGTGTGTGTGTGTAGATCAATGAGGAAAGCAGGTAAACCCAGGGTACAAACAATAGAAAATGTTTTGAAATGAACTCTTGCAGCTGTGCTCTGTATTATAGCTTCAGTAGCAACCCTGGCTGCTGTTCAACTTGTTAAAATAATTAAGTGGAGATGTGTGTGTGTGTGTGTGTGTGTGTCAGAGTATGTGTGTCTGTCAGTTGGTCTATGTGCAGCTGGTTCTGATTGTGTGTGTGTGTGTGTGTGTGTGTGTGTGTGTTGGTAAGAACAGAGAGGATGTAGGTCTGTTTGATGTCAGCCAAGTGCATATGAGGTTCTATTTCAGACAGGCTTCACACAATATGCATACACTCAGACACACACATACGCACACCTTTCATGTGTGTATGTGTGTGTGTGTGGTGAGTATGTTTGCATGTGTTCTAAATCTAAATTTAGTTTAAAATATAAATGATGTTTATAATAAATGTATTAATATACCCCCTTTTCTGTCTCTCTTGCTCTCTCTCTCCTCAGCCCCAGTGTTCTCGCCCGGTGTTGAACTCTGTTGTTGGATCTCACACTCTCCGTGCTCTGCCCCAGTGTCCTCCACTCCACCTGAGCCCACTGTTACCATTGCCCTTTGCCCCACCCACCCACCGTGCACCTCCACCACCCCTGCCACACACACCATCACCCTGCCACAGAGATCCTCAAGCACTGCACACACACTCCAACCTCCACACTCCAGCACGCGGAGCCTCCCTCCTCACCTTAAGCTGCCAGAACACCTGCAGGATGGCCATGGTGAGTGCACAAAATAGACGTTATTTAATAAAATAAATCAACTAAATTAAAACACTAAATGATTGATCAGGTTAAAGGTGTGGTCATTGAATTTGGAATCAGAACTCATTTTGTGATATTTGGTGAATAGTTCCGCACATTCCAGCAATAAAATATCTGCTAGGAGGAGAAACTCTGGTCTCTCAAACAAATCATGTGGACCACCAACATCCAACCAATCAGGAATAGGCAGCATTTCTAGAGCCCTGTCAGTCATGTTGTCTTTCAATTCAGAAAGCTCATCCTTTTACCAGTCCCTCCAGGATTGGGTGATTTTGCGATCACATAAATGAATGCAAAATCAAGCAAACAGTGAAATATTCGGAAGAGCTTGCAGTAAATTACTGCAGATTTTCCGCAGATTTGGGCCAAGATATGTCATGTGATGTCATCAAAACATGAGTTCAATTCACGTGCATCAAACATGAGTACAGCTAAAAGGTCTCATTTACCGACAAACATCGCTGTGAAAGAGCGTGCAAAACAATTTTGTGCAATTGTGATTTCGCAAATTTGAGCAGTTTTCCACAAAAAAATCACAAAAAACTCTGCAAATTGCGTCGCTAATTTTGAGAGAGAAAAACAAGCATTTTTGGCCTGCAACAATCACAAAATAACCCTCAGTGAAATCCTGTAAAGACTGAATGTACTTTGTACTTTGGGGGGTGTGCCTTTTGTTGGGGACACTTAAAGGAGGGTGTGTTGTTTGCAGTCTGCAACCTCAGATACCTGTTTTTCACAGACGGGAGTGGAACTCGATTTGGTCTTCTGCTGTAGTAGGTTTGCCTCCAGGTTTGACGTTGTGTGCCTTCTGACATGTTGTAAAGAGTGGTTCGTTGAGTTACTGTAGCCATAGTCTGGCAATTCACGCCTAATCTCTCTCATCCCCAAAGCGTTTCCACCCACAGAACTGCTTCTGACTGGATGTTTTTTTATTTTTTCCACCATTTTGTGTAAACTCTTGAGATTGGAATTAGGGCAGTGGTGCCTTAAGTTTTTTGGCTCTGGGTCACTGATCAGAAGGTCAGGGGTTCAATCCTTAGCACCACCAAGCTGCCAGTGTTGGGCCCTTGAGCAAAGTTCTTAACCCTGTTCACCATATCATGGCTGACCCTGTGCTTTGATCCCAATTTCCTACCAAGCTGGGATATGTGAAAACATTCTTGAATTTCCCCCACGGGGGATCAATAAAGATAAGTCTTATCATATTGTTGTGTCCAAATCTCTGGAGCTCAGAAGTTTCTGAAATAATCAATGTTAAATTCAGTTAAATACTGTTAAATTCACTGAAATCACATTTTCCCCCATGCTGATGTTTGATGTGAATATGAACTGAAGCTCTTGACCTATATCTGCATGATTTTATGTATTACACTGATGCCACATGATTGGCTGATTGAATAATTGCATAAATGAGCAGATGCAGAGTGTACACCAGAGGGTGTATTTCAAGTGACAGTCATCTTGTTATGTCAAATGCATTGTGTGTGCTCTTTTACAGTAACTGCATGCTTTTTCACTCTTGCAGTTGCAGCTCTGTGATAGACTAAAGCTCAGTGTGATCGCGTTGTCTTTCCTGTGGTGTGAATGGAACAGCTTCATCAGACCTATGGGCTTTATAAACAAGTGTGTACATGTGTTGTCTGAGCCAGTCTGAGTCCAGTAAAAACACTCCCTGAACAGCGGGGTCAGTCGGTCAGGAGGAAACCTTGGAATGTCACGTGACAATCCAGGGGAAAAACTGTGAAAGGCTATTAATGAAAATGTCGGTGGTGTGAGCAAACAATCAGAAGCTGGTGCTGGAAGGAAAACTACACTATTGTAAGGTATCTCCCAAATACAAATTGTTAAAAGGGAAAAAGTGTCAACTAGATATCTTTTAATCATGCAGGGTTTTGATAATGCTCTTGTTTAGCGGGGAAGGAGCAAATATGAGACAGTGGCTGAAAAGGTGTTGTCCTCGATATTTGCAAAAATATTTTTGTTTGTTTGTTTTATGCAAGTAGTTACTGAGAATGAATGAGTGAATGAATGAATGAATGAATGACTTAATTAATTAATTATATATCCAAAGAACTTCAACTGATCCGTCAAACATTCCTGATGCATTAGGACAAAAACCTAGACAAACCCTGACAGACCTGGTAGGCGCTTGGGTGGACAGGGGACAGGGGACAGGGGTGGACAGGGGACAGCATGAGGACTGATCTGTGGCTACATAGCTCCACTGTCACGAGATAATCAATGTTATTCACATCACCTGTCAGTGGTTTTAATGTTATGGCTGATCTGTGTAAATGGACAGTCGTTGATTATTTTCTTATTTTCTTTTAGTAGCACCATACAGTGGTGTGAAAAAGTGTTTGCCCCCTTCCTCATTTCCTGTTCCTTTGCATGTTTGTCACACTTAAGTGTTTCGGAACATCAAACCAATTTAAACAATAGTCAAGGACAACACAAGTAAACACAAAATGCAATTTGTAAATGAAGGTGTTTATTATTAAAGGTGAAAAAAAATCCAAACCATCATGGCCCTGTGTGAAAAAGTGATTGCCCCCCTTGTTAAAACATACTATAACTGTAGTTGTCCACACCTGAGTTCAATTTCTCTAGCCACACCCAGGCCTGATTATTGCCACACCTGTTCACAATCAAGGCATCACTTAAATAGGAGCTGCTTGACACAGTAAGGTCCACCAGAAGATCCTTAAAAGCTACACATCATGCGAGACCCAAAAGAAATTCAGGAACAATTGAGAAAAAAGTAATTGAGATCTATCAGTCTGGAAAGGTTATAAAGCCATTTCCAAAGCTTTGGGAATCAGCGAACCACAGTGAGAGCCCCAATCCACAAAGCGAGACATGGAACAGTGGTGAACCTTCCCAGGAGTGGCGGCCAAAATTACCCCAAGCGCGGCAGCTCATCAAGAGGTCACAAAGACCCCACAACAACGTCCAAAGAACTGCAGGCCTCACTTGCCTCAGTTAAGGTCAGCGTCTGCCTCCACCATCAGGAAAAGACTGGGCAAAAATGGCCTGCATGGCAGAGTTCAAGGAAAACCACTGCTGAGCAAAAGAACATCAAAGCTCGTCTCAATTTCTCCACAACACCATCTTGTGTCCCCAAGACTTTTGGGAAACATTCTGTGGACCGATGAGACAAAAGTGGACTCTTTGGAAGGTGTGTTCCAAGTATCTGTAGAAGGAACACTGCATTTCTAAAGCTTTACAACATAAATATGGTGGTGGTAGTGTGATGGTCTGGTGTTGCTTCAGCCTGAAGTTGCCGTGTAAAAGACTATGTTGCGTTACAAGAGATCCTGGGAGTCACATCTGTTCGTCTAGCTAACGACTTGTGCAGAGGAGTCCTAAACACACCACAATCACCACAAGGCTAAAAGCGGGGTCCAAAGTCCCTGACTATTGGTGTGTGGCTAAGCCGTCTGTCGACCCTCATTAACTGTTAGGTGAAAGTGAGTGGCAAAATCCACTGTAAAGCCCTTCGTGTGCAGTGGCGCTAAGGTGCCAACCAGTGTGGGTTTTCACACACCTTGGTGTTTTCTTACTTGTGTTGTCCTTGACTATTGTTTAAATTGGTTTGATGTTCAAACACTTAAGTGTGACAAACATGCGAAGGAACAGGAAATGAGGAAGGGGCAAACACTTTTCACACACTGTATATACATGTTTTATGTATATATATATATATATATATATATATATATATATATATATATATATATATATATATATATATATATATATATATATATATATGTGTGTGTGTGTGTGTGTGTGTGTACTGCTGTAAAAAGTATTTGCCACATCCTGGTTTCTTCCGTTTTTGTGTACAACCCCAATTCCAAAAACGTTGGGATGCTGTGTAAAATGTAAATAAATGTAAATAAAAACAGAATGCAATGATTACCAATCTCATAAACCCATATGTTATTCACAATAGAACATAGAAAACATATCAAATGTTTAAACTGAGGAAATGTACCATTTTAAGGGAAAAAAATCGTCATTTTTTATTTGATGGCCACATCATATCAAAAAAGTTGGCACAGGGATGGACGAAATGTAAGATTAAACAAAGGTAACTGGAGGAAACGCAAAATACAGTTTTTAAATGATGTTATTTATTGACGCAAAAATTATACAATACAAACTGAGCCTTTGTGAAAATGTATTTGCTCCGTAGTTATTAATTTTCCAAATCTATGATACTGCATTCATAATGGGGTTCAGCTGGACTTGATTACGCAACCAGGCCTGATTACTACAAACCCTGTTCAATTACATCAGTACTTGAATAGAACTTTTTCAACAGTTTGAAGTTGGTTAAAAGGTCTTACTCAGTAACACAGTATGCCAAAAATGAAAGAAATTCCAGAAATGATGAGGAAGAAGGTGATTGAAATGCATGAGTCTGGGAAGGATGGGAAGGGTTACAGTGGTATTTCAAAGGCTCTGGGACTCCAAAGGACCCCAGTGAGAGCCATTATCTCCAAATGAAAAATCTCGACACAGTAGTGAACCTTCCCAGAAGTGGCCAACCTTCCAAAAAAAAAAAAAAAAGCCCAGGACAACATCAAAGGACCTACAGGCCTCTCTAGCATTAATAAAGGTCATTGTTCATGACTCCTATCAGAAAGACAATGGGCAAAAAAGGCATCCATGGAAGAATGGTGAGGTGAAATCTCTGTTAACCCAGAAGAACATCTGAATCTTGCCAAAGCACACCTTGATGATCCTCAAACCTTTTGGGAGAATGTTCTGTGGACTGATTAGTTGTATGTGGAACTGTTTGAAAGACAAGCGTCCCGTTACATCTGGTGTAAACCAAACACAGATCGCACGAAAAGAACATCATACCTATGGTCAAGCATAGTGGAGGAAGTGTGATGGTGTGGGGATGCTTTGCTGCTTCAGGGCCTGGGCAACTTGCGATAATTGAGGGAATCATGCATTCTGCTCTCTACCAGAAAATCCTAAAGGAGAATATCTGGTCTTCAGTTTGTAAGTGGAAACTCAAGTGCAACTGAATTATGCAGCAAGACAATCATCCAAAGTATAGGATTAAATCCACCTTTGAATGGCTCAAAAAATGCTAAATGAAAGTTTTTTAGTGGCCTAGTAAAAGTCCTGACTTTAACTTAATTGCGACGCTGTGGCAGAACCTTAAATGGGCAGTTCACGCTCGAATACCCTCCAGTGTGGCTGAACTAAAGCAGTTCTGCACAGAAGAGTGAGACAAAATTCTACCACACTGCTGTAAAAGACTGATTTCCAGTTATTGGAAGTGTTTAGTTGTAGTTATTGCTGCTAAAGGTGGCACAACCAGATTTTAAGTTTAAGGGGCAATTAGTTTTTCACATGGCTGATGGGTGTTGGATAAATATATATTTTTTTATTAAACAAAACTAATTAAATAAATAAATAAATAAATAACTGTATTGTATTAATAGCTGTGTGTGTGTGTGTGTGTGTGTGTGTGTGTGTGTGTGTGTGTGTTGTATTAGATATTGTTGTAATGTTGTATTGAATTTGCAGTCGAGAAAGCCACAAATGGACAGCTGTGCAGGACACCAGGACAGCTGTGCCACTTTGAGTCAAAATTACTCTGATATAAAACACACTTCCTGGATGTATGTGCCATCACTGAGAAGCACTTTGATATGTTAATAAGATGGGTCTGATGTATAAGATTCATCATCATAAAAGTGATGATAATGGATTCTCTCTAGGTGTCTAAACATTCTCATTCATTAGGACCTAACAGGTAAGAACTGACTGTAGCTTTCTGCAGGAGCATGATGGATCACATCCATTTGTCTTATCAGTGCCCCAGAGATCTCTTTAAATGATTGAGTCCATCATCAGGCCCAGTCCTGGAAAATGTTCATTATTGTTTTCCCATGTGAAGATGCCTCCTTTCACCTCAATGCACTCAGTTCCAGAGGTTGCTGTGGGCTTTCCTTCATTCCAGCTGTTCCTCTTTAAACACACACTGTGGAATCTGTGACCCATGGTCACCATGGCAGTGCAGGGTGTATGGACAGCTGCATGGTAATCAGACAAGTGTGATATGCTCAGATTAAATGGCATCGATAAAGATTCCTGAGGTGTTGAATAGCACAAGCGCGTAAATAAATAGCAGAGCCACAATCTTTTAACATTAACACCGTTTTGGATTATTTCAAATGTCCCATTTGTGAAATCCACCGTGCTAGCCCTGCTAATCGCTATGAAACAAAGCAGCATCAGACTTCGTCTTTCCCAGTCACACACATCCTGATTGATGATGAGAAGCAGCCTGGGTGAGGAACCTGCTAATCATGCAAAACACTCCAAAAGTGTGGAATCAACCTGTGAAATGGTGTGTGGAAAAGAAAGTTTGGATGAAGAACAGATGTGTAATAGGTAGCAAGCGGTTATCTGTAACTCATCTCCTGCCAATCGATTAGGAACACATGAGAATCACCCTTGCAGAGAGTAGAGAGTAACAGGGACACAGGGAAAACTCTTTGTTTGTGCATTTGGGTTATATTATATTACACCTCCCCCTGGTGGCAGGTTTTACACAGTACTTGAATCATGACGAGTCGTGTGCCTTTATGTGATTTTCTCAGGAGTTAGAGAAGCCAAGCCCGCCTCAGAAGCCTTTACCAGCTGACCCATTGGGACGGAGCTCTCGACTGGGACGAAGCCCCCTAGCAGCACATTTCCCGGCTTCCAGCTCAGCCCTGCCCATCTTAGAGCCCAGCAGGTCAGCACACTGATTTCTACACAAGTGCTCATATAGACATCCGTACAGGCATTTGTTTATTGATTTACTGTGATGGATGGACCGATGAACAAAAGAATAGAGCTATGGATGGGATTGGATGGGTGGAGGGATTGCCGCTAAATGGATACCCCTGCTTCTAATAATTAGGGAGGAATCCAAAATGTGTGCTGAAGAATGGTGAATGAGGTGGGGTAAAAGTGATTAACACTGTGACCCCTCCTGAAAAATAATACTGTGATACTGGGATGTTAATTCATCTGAGAAAATTACAGAATAATCCATCAGAATCAGTAGATATTGAAGAGAGCTTATCATAGCTAGATTGAATAACAGGCTGATGAGGAGCACTCCTAAAATACAGATGTTCCTCTCTAATTTTCCCTTGGTTCACATTACAGAGCCTCACATGTATCTGGTTTGCAAAATTATACACTTACATTTGGGTCCGTAAGTATTTGGAAAGCGACACAATTTTCGTTATTTTGCCTCTACATCACCACAATTGATTTTAAAATGAAGCAATCAAGATTGCATTGAAGTGTAGGCTTTCAGATTTAATTAAATGGGTTTAACAAAAATATCTCCTTAACTGTTTAGAAATTACAGCCATTTTTTACATAGCAAAACTGATAGGGCAACGCTTCACACTACAGATGGATAACGACCCAAAACATACTGTAAAAGCAACCCAAAAACATCTCAAAAAAGGCAAAGGAATGGAATATTTTTAAATGGCCGAGTCAGTCACATTACCTCAACCCAACTCAGTATGCTTTTCACTTACTTACAAAACTGAAGGCAGAAGGCACAAACAAAAGATGGCTGCAGTAAAGGCCTGTCAAAACACCTCAAAGAAGGAAACTCAGTTGGTCATGTCTAGACTTCAGGCAGTTATTGACTGCAAAGGATTTGCATCCATGTAATAAAAATAATGCTAATATTTATAATTATATTTGTTTGCCCTATTACTTTTGACACTATGAAAACGCAGGGACTCTGCATTTCCTAAACTCTGTAATTCCTAATTAAATATTTTTGCATTATTGTCCACCAGGCTTGGTGGAATTTTTGACTATTCTTCGATGAAATAATCTTTCAGTTGCAAGATGTTTGAAGGTTTTACATGTACTGCCCGTTTCTAATCCCTCCACAACATTTCAATGGGATTTAAATCCGGCCTTTGACTAGGCCATTCCATAACCCTCCATTTCTCCTTGTTGAGCCATTCCTTGATGGATTTGCTAGTCTGCTTAGGATCACTTAGGGCCACTTTCGGTTTAACTTCAGACAGATGGCCTCTCATTATCTTCAAGCACAGTTTTTAAATCCCTTTCCAGACTCGTCGGCAGCCACAACTGTTTTTTTTTTTTCTGAAAGCCATACAGAATCCTTTAGATCTTGCATGGTGACATCACACACCTTGATAACAAAGGGAACTGCAGACACTAGATATGAGACGGGTATAAATAAGACTGGCAGCTGTGGCACAGGTGGTAGAATGGGTTGTCCACTAATCATAGGGTTGGAGGTTCGATTCCCGGCCCACATGACTCCACATGCCGAAGTGTCCTTGGGCAAGACACTGAACCCCAGGTTGCTCCCAATGGCAAGTTAGCGCCTTGCATAGCAGCTATGCTACCATTTATGTGTGAATGTATGGGTGAATGAGGCTTTGGGTAAAAGCACTATATAAGTGTGCCATTTACCTTTAAATAAGACAGCTTCCACCTGTACTCCCTAAGCAGGTTCTATTCACTGGCACCCAATCTTGAACACTTGATTCAAATTATATGGATATGAAGGTGTGATAAATGTAGGGGTTTACTTACTTTTTCCATATGAATGATCTATTTTTTTGTTAATTTAAATTGTGAGAAATTTTACAAAATGTAAATTTTATGTTATTTAATAGCATGTACCAACTTTATTAATAGGCACCGTTTCAAAGAGGATCAAATGTTTGCTTGTCCAAATGTGTGTGTTTGTGTGTGTGTGTGTGTGTGTGTGTGTGTATATATATATATATTACACGATTTATATATATAAACAATTTCCATGGGGTGTACTTATTTTTTCACATGACTGTATATCGTGTTAGTATTGTTCTTTTCCTTTTTTCCGCCATACAGACCGCCTCCTAAGCAGCCCCCCACACTGCCAAAGCCTCAGTTCTTCACAGGAATGAAGAAGCCCTGCAGCTGAGACAGAAGCCTTTGAGACCTGTGGTTCAATCCTTTTTGCACTATGAAACTCTGCTGGTCCTCATGAACAGTGTGCCATGATGGTCATGATGGCTTGATGGTTCGATCCCTCGGTGCTATGCCTCCCTCCTTCTCCGGTGCTATGAGTCAACACTCAGGTACACATCGTACATTATTTATGTTCATCAAAAGTGTATTTATTTCAACATTTGTGTCAACATTTTTTGTAGCATTATGCCCTGATTTGGATTGGATTTTGAACTGCGTAATGAGTCGAGTACTAGCATGATTCAGCAGTATGGAGGGAGGCACTAAAGAGATACTCTAACCTGTGAAAATAAACTGAAGACTGTAATGTTGGTGCTTTTTATGTTAGAACTGGAACGGGGGGAAATGTTTAGACGGGAACAGATGTGATGTGTTGCTGCATAACATAATGTGTCATAGTCGTAACATAAGGGTGACAGATTCATATGGACCACCATATTGGGAAAGTTTGTGTCTGTGCAGTGAAGATAGCCAGGGGTTCCCTCTTCTGACACCATGCACTCTTGTTCATATAGACACACCTGTCCAGAACGTGAGAAACTATACATGGATTTTCATAGTAGACTTTAAAGAGTACTAGATTTAACTGTTGGAAGACATTTTAACATAATACGCTGGTGTTTTTCCAATATAATCCCTATCTACTGCAATTGGAGTATACAGTTGAAGTCATACGTTTACCCCTTGCAGAATCTGCTAAATGTTCACAATAATAAAAAACAGAGAGCATACATTTCACATAACAGATGTTTACATATATTCCACAAGACACAATAACAACTGAATTTACACAAATGAACCAGTTCAGAAGTTTACACACGCTTGATTATTAATACTTGTTGTTACCCGGAGGATCAACGACTTTGTTTATGTTTTTTGAGAGTTGTTCATGAATCCCTTGTTTGTCCTGAGCAGTTAAACTGCCCACTGTTCTTCAGAAAAATCCTCCAGGTATTGCACATTCTTTGGGTTCCCAGCATCTTCTGTATATTTGAGCCCTTTCCAACAGTTGCTTATATGATTTAAAATTTTTTGTCATTCAACATTTATATCCGTTGAAGTCGGGCGCACGGTGGCACCTCACACCTCCAGGGTTGGAGGTTCGATTCCTGCCACGGCCCTGTGCGGAGTTCGCATGTTCTCTCTGTGCTGCGGGGATTTTCCTCCGGGTACCCCGGTTTCCTCCGCCAGTCCAAAATACATGCTTGGTAGGCATGTCCAAATTGTCCGTAGTGTGTGAATGTGTGTATGTGAGTGTGCCCTGCGATTAATTGGCACTCTGTCCAGAGTGTACCCTACTTTGTGCCCGATGCTCCCTGGGATAGGCTGCAGGTTCTCCGTGACCCTGAAGGATAAGCAATATAGAAGATGGATGGATCTGTTGAAGTCAAAACAATAAAAGTCTTAGAATGAGATCAACATGAAAGTACTACCAAAGCCACTCTTGTGAGTTTTATCGAGCTTTCCAACACTGGAGAAGTTCCGGTCATCACTAATCTCTTGAGGTATTTCCATGCTTAAAGCTAAGCTGTATTAACAAGTGCCCTTACACCTCTCTTATAAGTATATTTTGAGTACTAAGTATTCTTTTTCTTCTCAGTAAAGGGAAATTTTCTCAGTACAAGGCAACGTGTCGAAATCACTATCTGAAATATCCTACAGATGTAGTTAATAGAAATTAGTTCGGAAAAACACCAGTGTATTCCTTTAAAATATAAAAAAATTTAAAAATCCCTGTTATTTGAATGCTCTCTCCCAGTGTGCCTGAATAATATAAAGAGGTTTGCTTCACTGTTTATGGTTGGTGAAGCTTACATTAAGACATTTGCACAGCAAGACCATGAAAATCAGTGAAAGGATTTGCAGTGTTTTTAGAGTATGATCATATAAAAACTTGACATCTGTAGCAAACTGGAGTGTGTACCCCAGGGAACAATTTCAGCTGTGACAGTGTGTGTTTTCATTCAGCCTACATTTATTTGAAATCTAAACAATGTAGAGCCTTATATATAATTTTTTTTATATATATATACTTAGCACGTACCATCATGTTACTGTGTTCTTGGCTTGCTTTTGTGTGAAATATGTTGTTTTTAATAATCAGTGGGTGTCCACAGCAGTCACTAGCATCTTTTTTTTTTTTCACAATTGCTTATAAAATGGATTACGTCAAGTGATATTTTTAGCTATGTTTTCACTCCTACACTCGTATAAGTAATACACCAGTTCAGTTTATGATTTAAGGATTTAAAGTCTGGGAATCTGTGCAAGTCTAGATTCTTTTTTTCAATGGTAATCATGGAGCACTATAGTATGTTAATCATATTGCTTGTCTTGTTATGCAGTCTGTATTTCTGTAGTCCCTTTTTTTTGTTTTTTCTTTTTTCCATTTTGTAAGTGTACACTTGTATCAGTATTTCTACATGGAGAAATAAAATATGATATTCACTTTCTTTATTTTGCTCAGTGACTGCGAACATGAACACGTTTTGTATGATAACTCTTTGATAAATCATATGTTGTTGGGGTGGAAGTGTAAATATCAGTGTTTTTGATTACAAATTACCAGCGTTAAGTAAAGTTGTCTATGAAAATGATTTGTGTTGCACCTGAGTCAGTTCTTGCTTTCGCAGCTCGTCAGCTCCACCTGCTGGACTCTTCTCCACTAATAAATGGATGATATTCTGAAATAAAGACATGTTGTTGTGGTGTTGAAATTTATAAACAGGATTCTACATCAAATGTAATAAATAACGTTGTATTATCTGTCTTGGTAAACCTTTAGCCATCTCGAGAGCACCAGCAACAAACTGTAATAAATGCTAAGATGCTTCACATTCAAGCACATATTTCACCACATCCCTTCACACATCAACAACAGCAAGAGACAACGTACAAGGTTGTACTTTGTACTCTTAACAGCTTTACTCAAAATCTAGTCAGAATTAGCGTGAACGAGTCAGTCACTTCTGTATCGGTTTCACCCTTTGAATCGTTTAATTAGTTTAAAAGGCCTATTTGTAACATTTATATTTGATTTATCAACTCTGTTAAGTTTTTTCCTCTTCTAAATGGGTATGTACACAGAATCAACTTGCACCACAACATTAACCAGACTAAAGAAGACAGTACACTCATATAAAAATAAATAAATAAATAAATCGAAGCAGAAAGTCCGGCACTATTTATTAAACCTACTGTAGTATACAGTATATCACACTAAGAGCACTTTTACAACTATGCACCATAATGTGCTGTAAAATAATAATCATGACTGTGCACGGTGCAGTCTTTTTTCAGTGTGCTCCAAGCTAGTGCGGTGTGTAAGTGAAATAGGTTTGCTTTAGCAGACAAAAACATTTTAGTGATGAATTCTAAGGCCTATATTGTAGTCTATATTAGTGTTAATGCAAATGAAGGATATTTGTATACACTGAAGGTTGCGTTATAATCCTATAGTTATACAAATAAGAATGAAAGGGGTGGGGGTGGGGGTAAAATAATTAAGGATGCGAGTTGAGTGTGAGAAAATGTATGATTTAAGATTATTTCAAATGAATAGTTCATGACTGATTTAAGTCCAGACTGGTTATGATCTTGTCGTGTGTGTGTGTGTGTGTGTGTGTGTGTGTGTGTGTGTGTGTGTGTGTGTGAGAGAGAGAGAGAGAGAGAGACAGAACTACTGCTCAACAACTCCTTCTACTGCTGCATCAAACGGGCATCTCAACTGGCCAATAGACATTTGTAGTTCATAATCTAAAGGGTGAATATGAAAATTAAAAATAAATGAATGGCCATTGAATGTGATCCAATCAATAAGACTTAACATTAAAAAACAAACAAACAAAAAAAACAAGGATTGCACAAGTGCAGTGGGGGGAATAATTATTGAACACGTCAACATTTTTTTCAGTAAATATATTTCCAATGAGGTTATTCAAATGAAATATTCACCAGACTTCAGTATTAACTCAAGAAATCTTGAGCAAAGCATACAGCAAAGGAAACTCTCAGTGAAGGTTTCAGAGGAAAAAAATCAAGGCGTTAGAATGACCCAGTCAATCACCTGACTTGAATCCAATTCAAATAAGCTTTAAAGACAATATGTTTAGAAGAATGAGCCCAAATCACACCTGAATACTGCTTAATTTCTTCATACAGGAAGCGTCATGAAGCTGTCATTACAAACAAAGGCTTTACCATTAAGTATGAAATAAACGTTAGCGTGTTTTTACTTTTTTTTCCTGTGTCACTCCATTTTATTACACATAACTTTATTTATGGACTTTACCGTTGAGAATTCTTTATATTTCTGGATGTCTTGAATTAATAGTGATGTCTGGTGAAATTTTCATGTGAATAGTCTCATAGGAAGTATTTTTACTGAAAAAAATGTTGACACGTTCAATATTTATTCCCCCACTGTATTTCATTATGGGCCTGTTAAAAAGTTAAGCTTTAAGATATTGACCTAAGTACCATTCTATAATTCCTATACAGCAGTAATATGGCTGAGCTTCAATATTTTCCAAATGCATGTATTTAGGCACTAGGAGGAAACCAGGGTAACCAGAGGAAATCCAGAGGCACTCGGAGAACATGCAAGCTCCTCGCACACTGGGTGGAGGTGGGATTTACACCCCCTGACCCCGGGGGTGTGAGTCAAACGTGCTAACCGCTTTGCCACCATTCCCCCACTGTTCTATAAACTTATGAATAAAAACTAGGCAAAGCATGTCAATTTTTCCTTCCCCAAGACTTTTAGGGTCAGCTTCCTGTTTGATGCTGACCACACCCACTTATATGATTTCACATGAATTAATTCATGTTATTTCTGCCAAGCAATTTGACTATATTGGCTTATTAACAAAGGTTTATACTTTTCACTTTTTAAAATAATAATAATAATAAAAAAATGCTGCTAAATTATAAACAGTCCCAATGTGCTTGATATTTCTGTACACCAACACCAACTGAGTACACCAAGTCTTTTTCCTCCCTTACATTAGCATTTAACAATATATTTGCATTTCTATTATTTTCCTCGTTTTCTGCTATATTTGTGTATATTTTAAATATAATTTGTTTCTGTATTTGTTTGTTTTGCACTATGAAGCACTTTGAAGCTGCTTGTCTGGTGAAGCTGCTTGTCTGGTCGCGCAAAAGTGAAGTGCGCATGCTCAGAAACCCTTGCTAGGATGTCTCGACAGATAGGACCAGGGCAGTAGAATGGATTAATGATCACATGACAGAGCAAAGCAGAGCAGACCGACACTGTGGTACCTCCCCTGCTCACTAAATCCGTGTAGAGGAACACACAACACACAATACAACACGTGGGTAGGAGAAGAGCGCGCTCAGTAATGAGTTTCCGAAAGTCTAGAAACAACAGTCTGATCGCTTGTCCAATCCAATAACAGATCAACAAGTATCCAACATTCCCGTCTGAATGACGCGTTGGGGGGAAATGCTTGTTGCAGGTATATTTTTGGACCCCCAAACAGATGCAGCTATTTTGGCGCTGTGAGTTTCTCCAGGCGCACTAGTTTGGTTGCGCCATGGCGCAGAGCAGCAGCGGGGTTTCGGACGGAGAAAGTGTTGAAATGAATGAAACGAGTTCTCTGAAGAGTTTGGAAGAGGTTGATGAGGATTTCGGGTTTGGAGAAGATCTGGAGCTGAACCAGTTTGATGGCCTTCCTTACTCTTCTCGGTATTATAAGCTCCTGAAGGAGAGACACCAGCTCCCTATCTGGGAATCGAGACAGGAGTTTATGAGTGCTTTGGAAACCAATCAGCTTGTCATCGTCTCGGGTACAACAAAAACTGGCAAAAGTACACAGGTACGATGGATTTTATTTTATTATATATCATGGGTGACTTTTAAAATTCTGACGATTTAAAAGAGAAAAAAAGGTCGTACTTTGCTACAATTTGTTACCAAAAGTGTTTGAGCAAACTGGTGAAGATGAAAGGAGCAAGAGCACTCAGTCAAGTCAGATTTATATATGCGTTCAAGTTCATGCAACCAATCACGTGCCCAATCACATCAAAAGAACGCATACAGTCGTGCAGATGTTCACATCAGAGTGGGCGAATGATGATCTCCACCATGTTGCTGGTGGTTGGTTTGACATTTACATTTCTGGCATTTGGCAGGTGTTTTTATCCAGAGCGACTTACATTAATCTCATTTTATACAACTGAGCAGTTGAGGTTTAAGGGCCTTGCCCAAGGGTACTAGGATTTGAACTTGTGACCTTCAGACTGAGTATTTCAGAAATTGCAGATCTTCTGGTATTTTCACACATGACAGATCTTTACAGTTTACACAGAATAATACGAAAAACAAACAGTTCACAGCAATTCTGGTTAAGGCTACGGTAAGTCACATAATCACACTTTACGACCACGGTGAGGAGAAATGTATCTCAGAATGCACGTCTTATCAAACCTTGATGCAGATGGGCTACAACAGCAGATCACACGGCAATCCACTTTCAGGAATGTGAGGCCCCAGTGGGTACAGACTCACCTAAACTATATCGCTGAAGATTAGGAAAAAGTCCAGGCAACATTTTTTTCAAACATCAGCTGTCCAGTTTAGGTGAACCTGTACCCAATGACCGAACATTAAGTATGGTGCTGCTTGAGTGTGGATAGTTCTGGATAGTTTACAGAATATCTGATTTCATCTTTGGATCAAAATGAATTGTTCTATCATGATAATTATATAACATATTGACTTTATAGATGTTCTATGGTCTCTAGTACTTGCGTGATTAGATAAAAAACTACAACGCTACATTGATTGAAATCACTCTGAGCTAGATATGGCTCATTAAGTCTGCACGAATTGCATAGAAGTTAATAGACCTCTAAGAGCTAGGATTTATGGTTAGAGTTGGACTGGAAAGGGCTTTTACATGGAGACCATCAATGGTCGTGTTACTGAATGAATTATGTTCATGACTGACATTCATTGTGTCAAATTTCCAGGCCTTATTTGCCCCGTTAGTTAGTAGTTAGTTAGTTAGATTCCGATCTCAATCCGGACTGCAGAGTCTCTCACTATCTTCAAAAAACAGCTAAAGACCCACCTTTTCCGTGAACACCTAACCAACTCCTAAAAAAAAAACCAAAAAAAAAAAAACCCACAGACTTGCACTTACACCTCTACTCTGTACACTTTGCTTCCTCTGGTATTCAATTAATGGATCTTGTATAGTAGCACTACTTGTATTGTTCCCTGCTTGATATATCGATTTGCTTATTTGTAAGTCGCTTTGGATAAAAGCGTCTGCTAAATGAATAAATGTAAATGTAGTAAATGGCGGACTGATCACAGAGCATGACGCGGGCCTGGTGTGTTCATTGTGTGTGCATTGTTAACAAGAAGCAAGATGATAATGACCCTCTAAATATATAAAGAGGAAACTTTACACTGCACTGCTATTTACTATTTCAAACACACTCATTGACGTGAAGATGTGGGTCACCCTGAGCTCGATTTAGATCTGATTTGCACGAATAAGCACATTCCAGCTGGGAATGCCAGAGACTGTGCATCAGACACTTCGCCCACTGAAGCTTCTTAAGGGTTTACTGTTGAAAACAAATAGACCAAGCAAAATAATGCAGATTTGTGACTTGTATAATTAGTGTAGACGGTTTATACATTCAATATTTCAGCCTCCTAATGATCTTGGCACTGGCCTATTTTATTAACATAATCCAGCTGTTCCAATATTGGATACATTTGTTTGGTGTCCGTGGAGCTTTGTGTTCCTGAACTTCACATGCACAAACCCTAAACCAGAGACATTGTAGGATGCTCTTGTTGTGTGTTACGTATTGGGGTTTGTAGATTGGTGGTTCTCAAACTCTGGTCTGGGGACCCCCAGGGGCTATGAAGCATAGAATGGAATTTTGTGGTGATATATGTATGGTTAAGTTCTTGAATTAATCCAAACCTCAACCACTGAAAAACAAGTAGGTTTATACATAATACCAATTTGGACCTAAAGTTCAGGAATAACAAGCTCTATGGTTTGTTAGCCAGAATATTATTGTGCAGGTTTAAATAATAAGCATAATGGTCGAATAGTTGGATTGTCTGAAATATAGAATTTTGACTTAAGAGAGCATCTTTAACTGATGACTTTCCTCAGTTTAAGTTTTCACATTGTAGGTCATGATGTGGCACCTAGAGGCGTCGCGTGCTCTAAATGATGCTTCTTCCATCCATTCGTCCATCCATACATCCATCCATCCATTTACTGTACCACAGGGAAGGCTGATGCCTATCCCAGTGAACTCTGGGTACATCATGGGGGACACCCTGAATGGGGTACCAACCCATCGCAGGGCAAAATCGCACACCTATTCACATACTACAGACAACTTGGGAATGCCTATCAACCTACAATGCATGTCTTTGGAGTGGGGGAGGAAACCAGAGTACCAGGAGGAAACCCCAAAGCACAGGGACAGTCCGCGCACATGACAGAGGTGGGAATCAAACCCCCATCCCCGGAGCTGTGGGGCAAACCTGTAAATTATGCTTCTTATTGATTTAAATAGTTATGTTGACCAAAGCGTTTAACAGCAGCTAGTATAAGCATAAACAACCTGAAGCAAAATGTAAAGGAAAATCATTAAATCCATACAGTCAAAGTACATCCCCTCCAGAATGCCTCTATCACCCCCACCAACTGTGAGCAGTGTCCCCTTGCCCCCTACCCAGTGCCACTGACTTTTGACCGAGTGTCCTAACTCAGCAGATACTGTTGTATGGATTTCCACTGATGATGGTTTCATATCCTGAATAGGAGGGGTGATTGTTTGGATGAATATCCATGTGAAAAGACCAACTTTCACTGTGGTCCAGTCAGGCCTGACTTCTATATTAACCCATAAAAAAGTTTTGAGAATTGCACATTGACTCCCAAGCAATGTGTGTAGACCCTGTGGAGCACATGTGTCTCCGTTCTCGCAGGAATGTAGTGCTCTCACATGAAAATCTTTCTCTGCACACTTCCTTCAATGCCCCATGCTTGTAAACACCTTGGTCTGCACACAATTCTTGGTACTTTCCTCTCATTTGTAATGACCAGGCTTGATTATACTGCTCTGTGGGCTCAGGTTGGCTGCCCTCATACTCTCTGTAAATGATACTGTTTAAATACACAATATGTTGTTTTTATCAGGTTACATGCATTGTTGGAAGATTCTGTATGTCCACCATTTTATAATTTTCCACAGAGCATAGATTGCTTTGCTTTCGTTGTTGAGTATGAAATACGTCCAGATGAGTGTCTGTTCATTAGCATGTCAACATACACTAGGCTTACATCACATAGTATCACTCGCATGGTATCAGATGTTGGCACGAGAGAATAAGTACAGTACTGGACCGATACCAGTAAACATGTCCGATGCCCTGGCTGGATTTCAATGCTGATAAATAACATCCTCATATTCAGAATCCCTAAATCATAAAATATCTCCATGGCTGGAGGACGTTGTTGGGTCTTATTTCTGTAATCAGGCCTGTGATCTTGTGCATTATTGAAGTGTGTGTGCAAATGAACAAGTGTATGTTTGGTATATAGGTTCCACAGTGGTGTGCAGAGTTCTGTCTGTCAGCACAGTACCAGCATGGTGTCGTGGTGTGTAGTCAGATCCAGAGACAGCAGGCTGTCGATTTAGCCCTGCATGTAGCTGATGAGATGGATGTCAATATCGGCCATGAAGTGGGCTACAGCATTCCACTCGAGAACTGCTGCTCCACTGACACTATTCTCAGGTAAAACACATTATTTTCACTCATTTACTAGACTGACTAGTACAGATCATTGGAGAATATGTTTTGTCTATTTGTACTTTTCTTATTTTTGTTATTTAACAAAGACACACGTGCAATATAAATGTGTATATATGATGAAGCTTTCTGTAAAGAGACATTTCATTAAAGGGAGAGTTCACCCATCAGATACTCACGCTCATGTTGTTCCAAACCCGTAAGACTTTCGTTCATCTTTGGAAGACAAATGAAGACATTTTTAATGAAACATGGGAAACCAAAGCATTTGTATCAATTCATAAAATTAGGATTAAACCACTGGTGTCACATGGATTATTATTACGATGCCTTTATGAACATTTTGGAGCTTAAAAATTTTGGTTACTTGGACTGTAAATGGAGGGAAAGGAATCTCCCAGGTTTAATTAAAACGTCTTCATTTGTGTTCCGAAGATGAATGAAAGTCTTATGGGTCTGGAACGACATGAAGATGAGTAATTGATGACAGAATTTAAAATTTTGGTGGAACTATCCCTTTAACCTTTTAATAATGTAACAGGTAATAGCATGTGGATCTGTTTACTCACTTTACTCACAAACTACTGTGAAGCCAAGGTTAGATCACGAAACCTCCTCACCATGTCTGCTTTAGGTACTGCACCGATGACGTTCTGCTGAGGGAGCTGATGTCCGACCCGTTACTGGAGCATTACGGTGTGGTTGTGATCGATCAGGCCCATGAGCGCACCGTGAGCACAGACCTCCTAATGGCTCTGCTTCGAGAGGTGCTCCTGCAGCGTACAGAGCTTCGGGTGGTGCTGCTGTCCGTCACGCCAGCCTCGCACACACTCCTCACACATTTCCGCGGTGCAGCTCACCTGCATGTGGAGGCACCATGCTCACCTGAAGTTCTCTACAGCGGTCGAGACAGTACGGAGAGCTTCTTCGCAGCTCTGAGACTCGTCCTGGAGGTGCACAGGACTAAACAGCCCGGGGACATAGCTGTGTTTCTCGCCTCAGAACAGGTCCTGATGCTGATCGTTTTCTTTAGTCTTCCTTTTGTAAAGGAAGAGACTTGCTCATAATCAGCAACCAGATCATTTTCTCTTCCAAATTAGTGCATTAACTAAGAATTAAGCAAGACAGGCTGGTTAGATAAGTTATCTTTACTCAGTCCTTTTACAATTTTTATTTTCCACTTGTATTATGTGCATTGTTTGATAGAATAATGGGCACAATTATTTTGTTCAATATTATGATCTTTCAGCTAATTGCAGTTTTATTGCACTTTACCACACAGTTTTGAGTATAAATCTAGAAATAAGCTGTAATAAGCTGTTCAAAATTTAGAACAGCTGTTTTTTTTACTCATCAATTTTAAATGCCTGTTTATTCAAACAGTCAGATTCAGAATAATAATAAAATAAATACATCACCATGGTGTTTAAATAAAAATGACCCCATATGAATGGGAAACTTCTGTTTTAAAGTTCCAGAGTAAAAAACTAAAATTATATGTCATGTTAGGCAAGTAACCAAGTCGAATCCCGCTTTGAATGTTTCCTCAGGGTATTCCCGGCTTGCTCCCCCAGTCCAAAGACATGTGTTGTATGCTGATTTGCATCTCTAAATTGTCTGTAGTGTCTGAATGTGTGTGAGATTATGCCCTGCGATGGGTTGGCTCTCCATTCAGGGTGTCTCCTGCCTTGTTCCCTGAGTTCCCTGGGATAGGCTCCAGGCTTCCCTGCGACACTGTTTAGGATAAGCTGTATGGAAAATGGATGGATGGATGTACAGCTCTCAGTGCCTTGTCCACCATTTATGTGGTGTTCGTTTTTTTGCTAAACACTTATGTTTAACTGAACAGTGAATATTAGTACTGATATCAGACTGTGTGTGTGTGTTTTAGGAGATAGGCTGTGCCTGTAGTCTTCTGGCTAAGGAAGCATCCAGGTTAAGCAGTAATCTTGGAGAGCTGGTGCCAGTGGCAGTGTGCCCAGGCCACGCTGGGATCTGTCCACCAATCACACAGCACCAAAAGAAAGGCAGGAGGGTATTTCTGTCCTACAGTCAGTCAGAAGACATGTTTTGGTCAGTGGACACGGTCAATTTTGTGATTGACACTGGAGTTGAGAAGAGACGTGTAAGTGATGAAGGTTTGACGATAATGCCTTGTTTACTATGTTATTTGAATTGCAAAGAGAAACATCGTAATTTAAATGATTTTTTTAGTTAACACCAGTCAGAAAAGGTTGCTAATAAAAAATGCTAGTCATAACATAGTAAGGTTTTACACTGGCCCAGATTTCACTGGTCTACTAAAATCTCCTGCTTTAGCTTTAATGAATGCCTGATATTTACAGCGTACGCTTTAATATTAAAAGAACTGCTGAAAATCAAAGTGTAATGCAGTGCATCTGCTAATGTTTTAACTCCTTCAGTGTCACGTTTGTATTTTACAGGTGTATAACCCACGGTTGAGAGCCAGCTCTGAGGTGATCAGACCCATCAGTAGATGTCGGGCAGAGATCCGTAAACAGCTGGCTGGATCAGCAGGTGAGCCGTCAATCAGGAAATCCTGGTAGTCAGGTCAAGTTAATTTGATTAATTCTATTAAGTGGACAGCACAGGGCCTTACTTAAGAGTAATTCAGATTTTAACCAGTGACACCACTCAACAGTAAAACAATCTAACATCCTTATTTAATTATCAGTGTACATGATTACACTTTTAATGCTGCTATATCTGCATAAAAGTGACCTAAAACATGATCAGCTTTTCACACAAGTCCTAAAAGTAGATGAAGAGAACCCACTTAAACAAATCGGATGAAAATTATTATGCTTGGTCATTTATTTACTGAGGAAAATGATTCAATATCTCCTTTGTTCATGCCATGATACACTTCCACAAACGTGTTATGAAGCTCAGACTTTGCTAGATCCCTGCTATTTAAAAAAACAAAACAGGGTGCTCACTCACACCTGAATCACCTGACTCTAATTTCACCTTCAAATTAAACTGCTAATTCTAGATGTTCACATACTTTTGCCACTCAAGGATATGTGATAGTGGATTATTTTCCTCAATAAATAAATGACCAAATGTTATAGTTTTGTCTCATTTGTTTAATAGGGTTCTCTTTATGCACTTTTAGGACTTGTGTGAAAATCTGATGAAGTTTTCGGTCAAATTTAAGCACCACTGTGTATCCTACATAGTACCAGGTTAGGATTCATTTGTATCTATTAGGATTGATGTATAACTGTTTATGCATGAATAGGGAAGTGTTTCTGCCTGTACCCTGAGGAGACCGAGCTCTGTACTGAGATTCCTGCTCGGATCCTAGAAGCAAACATCACCTCGGCTGTGCTCTTCCTCAAGAGGATGGAGGTGGCTGGGATTGGACGCTGCGACTTCATCAGCAGGCCGGGTCAGACGTGAAGACATGAGTTTCTAATGCTATTTCTAATAACCCGTGTTAATAATATTGTATTCATTAAGAAGGCAGTTTTAGCCAGGGGCACTTCCAGTAATATTTGAGCATAAAATGAATAGATGAGAGCATAAAACATAGAAGATGAGATCAAAGGGTTGTGTGTCCTCATACAACAGTGTACAAGTGCAGTATGTGTTGTGTGTGTGGCTTTTTTAAGCACTGATGTGTCACGATGCCGGTGTTTAACGATGCGCGTTAGCCGTTGTGACAGCGCTAATCAGGTCATTGTTCTGTAGCATGAGTTCGGCCTATGTGAGAAACGGACGATTCTGTGAGCTCTGACCCAGATGAAGAGCTGAGCTCACTAGGCTGGAACACACAATGAATAGGAAGAGAGGGTTCACACACCAGGACACAGGATTATGGCCACCAGATATTAAAGCCAGATAGATTAAATAAGTGCTGTAAGTTTACGAAAGAATCGCACCTTTAAAAAAAACAAAAAAACAACAACAATATGATAATATTTTAAGGAACATAAAGCTTTGACCTTATTATCGAACTTAGAATTAGGCTTATTTAGTTTGTCAAAGTCCTTATTCATAGGAGTTCTGTATAAAAAAAAAAAGACTAACACTGTAATTTCATTGTTAGTTGTGGTGATCTGCAATAAACACTTGATTTTACATAGACATCTAGATCAAAGGCTACTAAACCTAATTGTATCCTACTGTTCTAATAGTATAGATTGGTATCGCCAAATATCAAATCGTTGCCTTATTAATCTGTCGATCTAGTATAATCGATGAAATGTGTTTCTCTTGCTGTTTACCTCAGATCCTGAAGGCTTAATGCAAGCTTTAGAAGAGTTGGATTATCTTGCAGCTTTGGATGATGACGGAAACCTTTCTGAGATCGGGATCATAATGTCCGAGTTCCCCTTAGACCCTCAGATGTCTAAAGCTCTGTTGGCATCGTGCGAGTTTGATTGTGCCAGTGAGGTGCTAACTATTGCAGCCATGTTAGCAGGTACAGAACATGAAACCCCATGAGCTACTAGTCTAGCTGCATTTCTCAGTAAGCTTTTGATGTCTGAATGGGGATTAAGATTAGCCTTAAAAACCATTGCCAGCAGGGATTGGTCCAGGTTCAGACCGATTCGGGACGTTGTTGTGGGATCTTGTTAGTATTTAGTATAAATCCTTTGCATGCTGTAAACCACAGATGCTTTTATAAGTAGGCAATTTTATTATAAACGTTAACTTTCAATGTATTTTTATTATACACAGTAATATGGATATCTTGGGCAACCTGTGATCAATTATCAATAACAGTCTGCCAACTTCACAGGAATCCTTTTATTTTAATTCTGATCACCCAATGCATCCCACTGTCCCTTCTTTCATCCAGCTCCAAGCTGCTTCTTAGAGCCCCCTGTTGGCATGGAAACAGAAGCAATGCTGTGCCAGATGAAGTTGTATCATCCAGAGGGAGACCACTTCACCCTGATCAATATCTACAACGCTTATAAACACAGCCAGAGAGCACCAGGTGAGTACACCTGCTTGTGTCCAAATCCATCTGTTTATTCTAGTTTATTATAACCTGAACGGGTTCTTCTGAAAACTTCTCTTGACTTACACTCTTCCATATTATTGTTCCATTCACAAAAATACCTTGAAATGGTTCTGTTATTGCTGTGGGACCAAAATGTACTTTAGATATAGAGTTAACCACCTTTTGAAGCCTTTCTCTGAACGTTGAATATAACTGCTTCAACACACAGTAAAGACGCACGATTATGTAAACGAGTGCCGTTTTGCTGTGCCAGATTTCACACAGGAGAAGTGGTGTCAGGATTACTTTCTGTGCTGCGCAGCTCTGCAGACTGCAGATGCCATAAGGACCGAGCTGACTGACCTACTGAGGAGACTGGAGCTCCCGCTCTCTGAGCCGGCCTTCGGCACCAAAACCAACACGCTCAATGTGAAGCGAGCACTGCTGGCTGGGTTCTTCATGCAGGTATATCTGTTCATCTTGTGAACGGAGATCAACTTCTTGGACATTTTCAATCAGTATAAACAAATGAAATATTTCATCGCCGCACGTCTATTATAAGATTAGTCAGGACACTGTTGCGTTTCTGTGCGTTGAGTATCATGACTCCGTGTTTAGCTGTTAGTGAGCAGTGTGATGGGAAAGGGAGAGGTGTGAGCCTCCTGCTGGACAAATAATTCACGCCTCTCCACAATAGCATTGGTAAAGAGATAAAACGGACAGCAGAAATAGAGCTTTTTTTTATATTAAACCACTGACTACATTTACATGGACAGCAATAATCTAATTATTGACCTTTTTCTGAATAAGACAATATTCTGATTAAGGTGTTTACATGAGTCACTTTTAGAACATTCCTTTCATGTTCCCGTGTTACGTGTTATAGAAAATAGATCGATTAACATCACACGTCATTACATCCCCACGCCACGCGGCCCGACGTTCCCGCCAGAATTTCACGTATCAACATACAGTTGGTCTTTGTTATGGTACCGTATACGGTTCTGGGTCGTTTTATTTTTAATTTTACGAAAGCTTCAAGTGCAGTTAATTATTTGTCATGCTATACGTGCAAATAGATGACTGCTTGAAGCCGTGGGTTGTGTCCTAAACTGCGTACTTACCTACTGTATAGTAGCTGAGATACATGTATCTCGCCTACTATATAGTAGGTAGGTACGTTGTTTCAGATGCAGCCGTGCATTACTTGTTTGATATCAAACAGTTGAGCACTGCCATGTGTGTATGTGTCCTGTCGCAAAATGCGGTGAAAACTCCCACACGATGTTAATAATGTGACTAAAACAGGAATACTCCACATGTCTTAATTCGATTTGTGTTTACTAAGAGTATGACTTGTCATTGGATTAAGGTAATACAAAATTGCTGTTTACATGCTAGTTTCTTAATCAGGGTATCGTCTTAATATCGGATTATTGTTGTCCATGTAAACATACTGACAGTAGACAACTGCCACAATAATATAAGTTTTAAACTAGTAGGCTAGGTAAAATAAAATAAAAAAAATATGAAAAACTGCAAATTGTTAAGCCCTGAGTGTCTACTTTCATATGAGCCGTTAACCACTACTGTGGAATAAATTTGATGCTGAACATGGACACCCCTAAAACACACAGGCGGAAATTTCACTTTTTGACCTCTGGTGAGAGTTAAACCCAGATTTTGCGTAGTATTTAATACTTAAATGAAACATGACTATTTCAAACATAATGGCTCTAGATGCTATAAAGATTCAGTGTCAGGAAGGAATTACACTGGCGCACTGTATCTTCTGTGTTTGTTAGATTGCTCGTGATGTGGATGGCTCTGGAAACTATTTCATGCTGAGCAATAAGCACGTGGCACAGCTTCACCGTTCTTCATCATACGGGGCGAACGTGCACAAACTCGGGCTACCTGAGTGGGTGCTGTTCCACGAGTTCACACTCTCCAACAGCAACTGCATTCGTACAGTCACACAAATTTCCCCCAAGGTGTAAGTCCTTTTTCTTTTCCTGTACAGATGGAATATTGGGGGTCTTTTCAGTGACCCAATCCATATTATTAAATGATTTGTTACCTCAGCTTTATTTACTGAGGTAATACTCGTTACTATATCTGTGTTTCGAAAGGTAATTCTTTCTCACGCTGAGCCCTGGTGTGTGCACTGAAATGCTCTGAGCTTGAATGAGTCATTGCACTTTAGTGATTCAACTAAAGCAGGGAGAATTAAATCTTTCATTACTGAAAAGATTCAGTTTTGCAATTACGAATACACCTTTTATTTTTCCTCCTGATGTTAAAATATCAACAAATAAACATGTGTAAACCTATGTAAAATCTATGCTTGATTAATCATGAGGGATCTCAGCAGCAACTGAACAAAGGAACTGACTCATGGCAGTGAACTTGATCTTGATTGTTTGTGCAGGTTCATCCAAACGGCACCGCAGTATTTCTTCTACAACCTGCCCCCTAGCGAGTGTAAGGAGCTCCTGCAGCATATTTTGGACACCGAGCTGGCTGGGAGCACAAAGAGCAGACAGAAAATGTGTCCCGTTCTTAAAGACACACCGAAAGAACAGGAGTCACAGTCTTATGACAGATGTGTGATACAGTAATGTGAATGCACATGCTGTAGTCTGGACCCTAACACTTGACCTGGGACCATTATGCCTCACAGTGTTAAGTCTTATCATTTATGTACAGTACTACTCGGCACAAACAAACAATATCCTGGAGTACGACGCTGAGTTTGAAAGATGATGGAATTATAATGATCATCCTCAGAAAGTTGTATAGATGGAATGTGAAATATTTAGTATCAATAGGTAATATTATGAGAGCTTTCCTGATGAAATGTATTTTTGTTGTTCATTTCAAACAATACGCAACACAGATTTCAGGCCAATAAACTTTTCACTGAGGTGTACCTGCTACTAAACTGATTGTTATTAAAGGTGCAGTCAGCAGTTTTGGTCTGAGGTTAGCTGAAACTAGTTATTTATTGATTATTAAATTAAACCTACTCTGAATTCACATGCACCAAGATAGACAGATAAGTAGACACACCTTCTCCATATCTGCCTGTGTCTTCCTATACATCCATCACTTTATTTCTAAGTCTAGCTCTTTGTTGAGCAATGTCTGTCCATCAGCATTTGTGTCTGTCCATTTCTATCAGTTTTTCTTTAGACAGATCTGTGTTTGTAACTATACAACAGCCTAGCTCGATCTATTTTTATCCATCTACATCTGCCTGCCTGTCTATCCATCATCCAAATCTAACTATCTCTCAGTTTCTACCTATAATCCAGATGTCTTTCAATCTGGAGCTGTTGATCTGTTCTATTTTTTATCTCTATCCATCTATCTGAGTGTTTTTATTTATCTATCTGCCCATCAGCCTAGGTTTCTTTCCATTTCTATATTACTGTTTTTCCTCTGTCTATTTCTGTCTGTCGAAATCTGTCTAGCTATCGTAATCTGTTATCTGTCTGTCTGTACACTTCATGTGATCTAATCTTGTTTAATAAACCAATTCCTCAGTGGGTTTGTGCTTTAGTTTTGCAAACAAGTCCAACAGCAGCGTTGAACAGAAATCATGGGGTATCAAATAGTCAACAACAGATTCCAACCAACTCGGTAATCTTGGTAAAATGTGTTTAATTGAGGACGTTCCGCAGACTTTGAGGTCCTGACGGATATTATCTCGACACACGGCACTTGTACGTGTCGACCCTGGCTGTGTTCACGGAGTAGTATCTCAGTTTTTGGTGTGTTATAGGGAAATTAAAACTTGGACATGTAAGTGCGTTGTGATGTATTTAGATTGTGAGAAAGTCCTTCAGCTTGCCCATAATTGCTGGCATTCTCTCCATGGGGATCAGACACACTGTCCGGAAGGGTTTCATAGGTACATCATCAAACGACCATCGTCCTGAGTGACATGAATCAGCTTCCTCCTGGACTGAGTAGTGAAACTTCACCACAGCTTGCTGTGATTGACCAAAAATAAACCCCAAGCCATTAGATCCATAAGAATAATGATTTACAGATATATGTTCATATTGACAAATGTGATGGAAATTAACTGGATGTTATTTGTCTGTACCTCGTAAAAGAATTCCTCCTCTGCGTTAACGAATATGGGCACCTTTTTGGCAGGCCCTCGTGCTGGAATGCTCTTCTTGGCTTCCTGGCATGTTTTGCTGATCATCAGACAGTACTGGCATTTCCCACTGGGTTTATTGGTCCTCTGTGCTTCAGATATCTCCTCACTGTCCAAACAATTAAACATTAATACCCTTTACACATTAGCACAGATTTAAAGTCTGGGTTTGATATTCAAGAGGTAGTTTCACTTAAAATGCAGCGGCAGCTCTAAAAAGTTATATACCGCTCCTTTAAAACTAGTTTAATCCAGTTTAGTTACTAAAAGATGAACTACAGATTAAGCCTAAAATGAGACATCAAGTTGTTCTGTAAAACTTGATGTTCCATCGTACTGTTAAGAGAACTGAGAAATAAGAGGTCATTTTAAACTTTGCTCAAAAGGTACAGTCGTACCAGTTCCAAAAAAGTTGGGACACAGTGTAAAATGTAAAGAAAAACAGAATGCAATGATTTGCAAATCTCAAAGCTACCCTAAGAGAACATAGAAAACATATCAAATATATCAAATGTTTAAACTGAAGAAATGTACCATTTTAAGAATTTTTTTTTTATAATTTTGAATTTCATGGCAACAAGTCTCATAAAAGTTGGTACTAATTAGGATAATTGGGTTGTAGTTGATCAGCCATGACATTTTACACTAGAACTACAAAGCTAACATTAATAGTAGCCTACTACCACCAGCAGGCAACACACACATACCTTCTATTAAGAAAATAAATATATAAACCAAAACAGTACATGGTATAGAAAAAAAAAAATCTACTGGTATCTGTTTTGAACATGGATATTTATCTACAGCATTTACCAGCCATCCAATTTAGGTCAACTTAAAGAATTCAAACTGGGAGACATTTCAAATAATTGATCATTTAAAATAAGTTTAAATCCATTAAAAGTGCTTTTAGGAATCTAAAGCATCAGTTTTTAGTTGCTCCGGTTTAAAGGTGCCATTTGCAATTTTCAAAATTGTTTCTAGACCCATAATAATAATAATAATAATAATAACAATAATAACAACAACAACAATAATAATAATATTCAAATATACAATTTTCTAACCAATACGTTAGCTTGGAATACTCACAGCAGTTGTGTGTAGAGTGGCAGGGCGATCTGTGGCGGGACGTTGATAAATCGCTCACTGAGCAGCAGGCCAACACTCTGAGACACGTCCTCCATAACCTGCTGAAACTGCTCCTGCACAGCGGCCGAGCACACTTTCTCACACTGTCCCAAAACCAGCTCCTTTATCTGCTCCACACACTCCATTCCCTGTCCGGCACATATACACATATTAGTAGTAAGAAATGTGCTAAACTCATTGTACATGCTTTAGAATGTACTCCAAATGCTGGCGTTCTACCTTTCTGTCAGTCAGGTTTATAATACTGATGAACCCAAACACTTCGTCTGGATCCTCGTTATCGCTGTCATCAGGCACCTCGGCTTGCTGCAAACGGATACACAAAGCCAGCATGAACTCGCAAATAAAAACAGCACTTGTTTTAATACTATGGCTGTATGAGAATGGCGACAATCATAAACATCTAAGCATCACAATCTTTTGAGCAGTTGGAAGCAAAAAAAAAATAAATAAAAATAAAATAAAAAAAATATATATATATATATATATAAAAATCACTGCTGTTCAAACAAATTAATATACAATATGAATTAATGTCGCACCCTGATGACGCTGCCTATGTGATTTTGCTGGATGATGACGTCAGTGAGCTCAGAGATGTTCACGTGCGCCTTCAGGAATAGCTGGAGAAATAACGTCATTAAAAAAATTATATTTTATATATATATATATATATATATATACACACATATATAAATAAATAAATGCATGCATATATTCTGGTATATATTTACTACAGTTGAAATGTCATTTCTAAGCCACAGATTTACCTGCTGCAGGAGTTTCTTAATGCCGTTGAAATCGTTGTCTGATATCGTGTGCGCCTCAAAATCCACCACGACCTCCTAACAACATGAACATTTACACAAATATGAAAAAATGCAAGAACATTTCGACAAAAACAAACACAGTCCGTGTTGTTCGTTAGCAGTCGTAAGGTTATCTAGGAAGGCTCGTCAGCACTGGACTGATAAATGATGGAAATCAGTGGTAACTTACCTCGTTGATTTCTCCTTCGGAAGGGTCGCTCTCCTCTCCGGAATCCTCCACTCCTTCATCCGAGCTGACATCACTGTCTTCAGGATTTTCTCCGCTTCCAATCGCTCTCCTTTTCGCAGAGGAAGCCATGTTACAGCCCAGACGAGCTACAACACACGCTGCGAAAGTGGATGAAGTTACACACGGTAGTTTTATATACGAGGTAAACTGGCGTTCGTTGGTCACCATTCCGGCTCTAAGTTTAATGCATTTTCTATTGGAAGTATGTTCCAATGTTGAGCCAACATGGCGGGCGTTTCTTCAGCGACATGGTTGAGGAAATGGAAGAGACCATTTTGGAGAGGAAATGGGGGGTGACGAAAATAAAAGAAAGGTAACGTTTATAGATAATAAAGGTCACCGTTCACAATGCTCTTCCGTTCACATTGAAGAAGGAATAAATATAGAAAGAATTTAGATAATTTATTTAAAATATATTAGGTATATAAATATAAACACATGAATAAAGCTGGTAGAACATGAATTGCATTTCTTTTCAGCCATTATAGCATAATGCCTTAATGATTTATTTTGCCAATACAACTAATTTAAGGGAAATTAAATAAATTAAAAATGATTGTAAATAACAACAACTTTAGCTGTACCTTTTATAGTTTCATTTTTATTGAACATTTCTATTGAACATTTCTGCTGAACATTTCTACTAAACATTTGTACATAGCCTTTTCTCTTCTGTCCTCCCCTATTTTATATTCCATTGAGAAGAAAACAAAAAACAAATTGAGCAACAGCAGTAAACATTCACCGTTTTTTTGTTTTTTGTAATACTAACAAAGGAAAACAAAGTTAAAAAATATAGGAAAAAAATCATTTTAAAGCATCTCTTAAGAGGTTTGTTTGGGATTTTGCGTGGAGGGGGGGTTGTTATGGTAATACTATTTCACAATAAGCCGTATTTTCAAATTGTTGAAATATGCTTACAGATGTTTTGTTTTTTTTGCTTTTTTCCATTAACATTAAATAATGTGTTATATTTATTTATATAAAGTTCATTTTCAAACAAACAACAGTGGAAGGAGAACTTTCGGGAAATGTAGCGCGTTCTTCCTGACGTCGCCATGACGACGCATAATGGGCGTTCCGTGACCCGGAAGTGCAAGCGCACCGTTACAAAACATTTTCAACTCCGGATTATTTGTCCGAGTTTCTGATTGTGTTGGACGGATCTGTGTCGCACTACATGTCGTGGATGTGAGAGAAAACGGAGATAAAAATGACTTTAAACCAGAATCACTCGGAGGGAGGGGGAGTCATCGTCAACAACAGTGAGAGGTAAATAACACGCGCCGGTGGCCATCTGTAAAGGAAAACAACACGCGAACGTATTGTTTGTTTATTTATTTATTTATTTATTTATTTAACCTGCCCAGCTATCTGAAACAGTTCCCATTGAAACTATTAATCAATCGGAGTAAACCGTGTTTGTATGTATGCCTGGTGTAGCTGTAGCTGCTGTGTCAGATTATCTCTTATTAAAGATAAGTAGTGACTCAGTCAGGCCTTTGATCTGTCATAGGGCCAAAGCCCTAAATAAAGCTGTAGAAACCATTGATTTAAACGATTTAATGTAAATACACTGAGACTAAAGCGAACTCCAAGTGTCCAAGAAGGGTGCAGTGTTTTCTCACCAGGTCACGTGATGCCCAAAGCCCATGAACCCTTTTCAGCACCCTGGAGAGGGTCACGGTTGTGTCCGATTGTACTGGAGTAAAGTTAGCTTGATGTTGGAAGTTCGATATTCGCGGAAATTAAGGGACCGTCTCTAAAGTTACATACGGCCTTGTTAAACACGATTCTAACTTCAATAGCATTTGAAGGGAATTACTTACAGCAGGGGTGTCAAATCTTATCCGGAAAGGGCCGGTGTGGGTGCAGGTTTTCATTCCAACCAAGCCGGAGCCACACCTGAGTCTATTGAAAGTAAAGATCAACTGATTAAACAGGTGTGGCTCCTGCTTGGTTGGAATGAAAACCTGCATCCACACCGGCCCTTTCAGGATAAGATTGGACACCCCTGACTTACAGGCATCTAACCAACTGGAAAGTGTTCCTCTAGGTGTCATGTATGACGCACACCTTTTAGATTTCTGATATTTATCAAAATAATCATATGTAAATTAGACATGAGTTTCACTACGGAATGGGCCCATACATAAAATCTGCCATTATTTAAAGCTCTATAGCATTTGAAGGGATTGATGTACAGTCACACAACCAACTGTAAAGTGTTCGACTGTCAGGTATGATGCAGACCTTTTTAGATTTTTGATATTTAATCCTACAATGCATGAACCAAAAAACCTTCACAAATGCATAAAGGGGGTCAAAATGACCCGTACCCCGTACTGGATTGAATGGGTTTCTTCAGAAATAGATGTCCTATTAATGAAATAATTTATAATAAATATATATATATATATATATATATATATATATATATATATATATATATATATATATATATATTAAAATTAGTAGATAGAAATGTTACTATACTGTTTGTTGAAATTTATTAGTGTTGTATGAGATATTGACAGTTCAACAGTGGCAAATTGTTCGATACTCTTCCTTTGGATAAGGAATGGATTATGAAATCCTGACCCCTTAGGTAGGAACCTATACAGGTGCACCTACGGACCCTGAGCTTCCCACTGCACTACCCATTTATCAGTGTATGGACCCGTATCCTCCTCACCTGCTGGTTATGAACCAGTGCATGGACCTCTGAACACCACACTGTGCCACTCATAAACGAATGCATGGACCCCAGGCCACCCCACTCCGCAACTCAACACACGAAGAAAACCCCAACATATATAACTACATTACATAACAAATACAAGAGCTTGAGTAGTGTCTGTGATGCACAGAAGGTAATCATACCTTTGGCAACTGGCTTTCTTGCTTTTCAGCTCTCAAACTCACCCACCAAATTATTTAATCCAGCTGTTTAACAAGCTCTGACCCAACGGCTGCACCAATAGCATATTGAGTCTTGACCCATTTTAGTTTGGTGTTCATTTTTGATCTAACCCATTTGGGAAAATGGAATTTCTCTGGTTTCTCTTTACATTTTAAGCACTCTACACACTTAGTATGAGTGCGCAGTTATCCAAGTTTTTTTCTGCTTACTGTATATAGCTCCAGTTAAAAACCATTAGGACCTGACCAGTGAACTTATCGGTTAAAATTCAGACCCACACACCATTAATCTGGACCCCAAGCTGCTGCTGAACTTCTACCGCTCGTCCGTCGAGAGCCTGCTGACATACTGTATTACGGTATGGTACGGTAGCTGCACCGCAGTAGACTGGGAGAGGCTTCAAAGAGTAATAAGGACAGCACAGAAGATCATTGGCTGTCCTCTCCCCTCCTGTGACTTTCAATTCACTGTCTTGTGTTTTATGTGTTGTGTTGTGTGTAGCAGTGCTGTGTTATCGCCTATTCATTCACTTCAAATCTTTGCTTTTCAAGGACGCCCTTGTGGCCAGGGCCCAGGCCCAAAGCCCTGGCCACATCCGTAGTAGGCTCGGTTATGCCACAAGTTACCGAAATGTTGAAATGGTTTCATGCCTACAGATGAGTCAGAGCAACGAAGTGGCTCCGTGGCTCCTTTTGTAAAGCACATAGGCTTACAGTAGCAGCAGTGTTGGTGAATTCTGTCTGTCTATAGCCTATTTTTGTGTAGTCACCCACTCAGTATTGAATGTCAAGTGATGAGGAGTGTTTTCTATTTTTTTCTTTTTTCTACAGTATTGTTTTGGTATCAGACAATACAGTGCATGTTCTAGCCTACTATTGATTTGAGAGCACTTAAAAAAAAACCACATTTGTTCACATTTCTCATCTCTTTAGTGTCTTGATGTCCTATGAGAATGTAGAGCTGATGTTCAGTGATGCAGACTGCTTGCCAGACCTGTTTAGGAAGAGCAGGAAAGGGAGCATCTATCTCACACCATACAGGGTAGGTATGATGAAAGAGGGGAAATCCTTTTCTGATTAACTCGCTGCCAGAAACAAAAAATATTTTTTCAGATGCAGTGCTTGAACTCAAGCAGACTCCAGTAGGTGTAGGAGATCACAGTATCCCAGTATATCAGTTTCACTATTGCATTTGATTATGTCAAAGGCATGACGTGAAACTCCGTAGTGTACCGAGTGCTTTTCTTCACTTTATTGTTGTGCTCAACTAAACTGTACAACTGGACATGGATGGTTACGATCCATGTTGTCACTGTGTTTAAATGCTTTTTCGGACTGCTTTCTACAATTTTTTGACCCCATCCAGTCAACTATTTACTACACATTTATTAAGTGTATTTTTATTATTAAAAAAATGCTGTCCGTTCTTCCTGGAAGCCCAAATCAGAAGGGTATAGATCAGATCAATCCTAATTCTGACTCTGCAGATAGAAATTTAACTAGGGAATTAGATCTGGTAGATCAAAAACCTAGATGTTATGTTGTCGTATATTGTTATTAATCAGCGTTCTTATTTTTGTGTCCAGAAATAATATTTGGATAATTTCTCATCACTGTGGATTTAAAGTGAATACCCTGAAAAGGCCTTGATGCAGCAGTTCTTTATTTGCTGCTTGTACTCATTAACTCATTACAAGTTTAAGAGCATAAGTGAGTTTTTATTTGGGGTTATTATTTTGTCAGGTGATCTTTGTGACAAAGGGGAAAGAGGCTTTGCAATCGTTCATGATGCCGTTCTACCTGACGAAGGGCTGTGAGGTCAAACAACCTGTGCTTGGAGCCAACTACATCAAGGGCACTGTCAGTGCTGAACCAGGAGGTAAGAACTTCAGTCTGTTTCTGAACTAGCAAAGACAACACAAACCGTCTGTCCTAAATGGACACCACGTTACGTTTGAGCGCACTTCAGTATAAAATTTCTGTCTTTCAGATGAGATGTTAAACTGAGGTCCTGACTCTCTGTGGTCATTAAAAATCCCAGGACATTTATCGTAAAACAGTAGGGGTGTAACCCCGGTGTCCTGGTGAAATTCCCTCATTGGCCCTTCTCTATCATGGCCACCTAATAATCTCCATCTCTGAATTGGCTACATCACTCTCCTCTCCACTAATAGCTGGTGTGTGGTGGGCGTTCTGGTGCATTATGGCTGCTGTCGCATCATCCAGGTGGATGCTACACATTGGTGGTGGTTGAGGAGAGATCCCCCAATAATATGTAAAACGATTTTTGAGTGCCTAGAAAAGCGCTATATAAATCTGAGGAATTATTGTTATTAACACTAGCACAAAAGTCTTACACTCTTTAAGAGTTTGGTCATTTATTTTAAACAACTGTAGGAACCGTCAGTCATGCGTACTAAATGATAGCGCTAGGGCTAAGTCGGGGAGAAATTGAGCCGTGTCACGTTCCCTAATCGTTAACCGAACTGGATGAGTCATCAGTATGGAAAGATTAAACAAACCTTGAATTAAATAATGTATGTAAAATCTGTTGGTGTTAATGAAGCACCAGAATTAGCATGTAGTCCTCAAACCCCATTAAAATGTCCTGGATGTCTTTTGCTTTCTAGGTGGTTGGGAGGGTTCTGCAACCTTCAAACTGATCTTTGCCTCTGGTGGAGCTATTGAGTTTGGACAGTACATGTTGCAGGTGGCTGCTCAGGGTAAATATAACCACTGTTCCCAATTTCTACAGGTCTGTTGTTTTTTTATTAATGCACTTCCCGTCGGAAACGGACTAAAAGTACATATGCAGGTGTAAGCATGTGTATATAGTATGTTGCTATTCAGTTGTTGCATTTAAAAACAATGTTGGTTTAACCAAAGAAGTCATTCAACATCAAATAAAGGTGTGAAGATTAAATAATTATATAAATTGGAAAAAAAACTCACAAGAGTACTGTATGTATGTGCCAGTCCCTTCCCCTTTCCTTACCGTACAGTGAAATTCTTTTCTTTGCATAGTTGGGGTCAGAGTGCAGGGTCAGCCATGACAAGGGCCATTTTAACCCAGGACCTTCTGATCACTAGCCCAGATCCTTAACCACTGGAGAAGGGTCTGTCTGCATCCTGCAAGACTACAAACAATACCTATTACAAGAAATGCTTATTACAAGGAACGCCTACTAGCAAATCACACTACACAACAGTCCCACGCTCACTCGAAGATAGGTGTGTCAATTTCCCTAGAAATCTCGAAGATAGGAATTTTGTCTATTTCCCCTAACCCTAACCGTATTTGTTGTGGGCATCACTTTTGATAGTGGCTGTACCTTGTAAGCGGTGTGGTTTGTAATCCTGCATGACACAGATGGATACGCTTGAACCACTGAGCCACTTCTGAAGGTGCATGGCCTGCGTTTGCATATTGTAACATGGCTGGCTCTTATATTTTCACTTTCCCATTTTTGCACTTTGACCACTCAATAAAGAAAAAAAATTAATAAATTTTTTTTATATATATATATATTATATATAAAGCAAAACAAAAGGTGTATGAGCTGTACTTGTGGTTTCTGCTCCTAGCCTCCAGGGGGCAGCCCGTGACCCCTGATTTTAGCTGTCCATACATGGCTAATGGCACGTATGCCTACCCACCTCCAGCTCCAGCTAATGGCATCTACTCCACTGGACCACCTCCTCCTGGCTATTCCTACCCTGCTCCTCCACCTCCAGGTAATACACTCTGTGTGGAATGACTTGCACACTATTATATGTAGGTCTCTCAGGATTTGCGTACTTGTGCCCTGCGTACTTATTTCAAAATCAAGCAAACATGCATACCAGTTAAAAGAGCTAGTGTTTTAATCTAAGATCAGAAAAGATTAACTATATTCTAAGTTTAGCATTGATGCGAATGATAACTACCTTACCGTTCATGCTGTTTGTAATTTGTTTTTGCTGGAACTCGTATGAGGAAATGGATGATTAACAAACAGTGTTTGTCTGTTTCGGCTTGTTTCCAGGTGCATTCTATCCCAATCCCCCGGGTTTTGATGGCGCTGCAGCCTACGTGCCCCCTCCACCTTACTCCGCCTCACTGGCCCAAGCCCCTCTAGACCCTGACCTACCACGTACACCTGCAGGTCCGTACCTCAGCCAGAGAACACCAGAGATCTCCTAGACAGAATAATAATCAATTTCCTGATAAAAGTGAATTACCTGGATAACGACTCTAGCTGAACATTTATTGCCTGAGTGGAGAATAAAAAATATTAAAGTGTTCAGAGTTTATCATATCTACTTCTGCTAGACTTTAAGACAAAGGAAATCCTATAAGAGAATCAGCAACTATATAATAAAATAAATGACTTGTTTTGGTTTTCTTATTAATCTAATAATTTAGATTATTAATCTTAATTTAATCTAATTTAGTCACGTTGTTATTATTAGTAATTTCCAAATGAAGTCATTTTAATACAAGAACACTGGTGCAGATAATATTGTAGGGATTTTTTGTTTGTTTTTCTTAACTCAGCAAATGCACAGTAAACAATTTGGTGTAATGAAATATTAGATGTAACTTGCATGAATTTAATCTCTCTCTCTCACTCACACTCTCTCTCTCTCTCTCTCTCTCAGCGGAGGCTAAAGCAGCAGAGGCAGCAGCCAGTGCAAATACTGCTCCTCGTGCTCCTACTCGCTTCTACCTGCCGGAGGTAATTTTATCTCTGATACTGACCCCACAATACAAAACCTACCATCTGAAACACAGTTACATCTCTATATCCTCTGAAAACATTCTGGAATTGAAATGTATTTAATTTAGATTTGACTAACAGACCATGTCTAACATTTGAATGTGCAAAATATTTTTTATTGTGGCATCAAAGTTAATTAAATAAAAATAAAAAAGACACCTATTTGACTGTAGGAGAATTTTACAGTTAAAGACCCAAGGACCAGATATGATCAATGAAGACCAGGAGTCAAGAGATGCAATCAATTGAAGATTTTACTGAAGAATAGTTTACAGTCTCATCAGCAGAAGTCGGCTTTGAAACTCAGCAAGGAGTCGCACATTCACTAAGCTACGTGATCACGTCAGGTTGAATGATTCGGATTGGTTAAGGCATAGATAAACTTAGGACATTTCCACATATGGGCTGTGAATCACAAGACTATCCTCGTTGATCATCTAGACATCCAGTTCTCTTGTCAGATGATCAGTTCACCTCCTCTGTTCACCTCCGAATGTCCTGTGACCAAAAAGTGCTGACACACAGATACACACACACACAGAGAGAGAGAGAGAGAGAGAGAGAGAGAGAGAGATGCACAGCTTCTTCAAGGTTGGATTTGTTCGAGCTGGAAACCATCCCAAAACATACTGATTAGATAACTAAGAATAGTCAGCAGGCTCTAGTAAATCTCATAAGCTTGCAGAAGCCGTTCAAATCATTTGGTATTTTGAAAAATTCCTTTTGATTAATAACTCATTACAAATCACTCAAAGGAGATATAAATATATATAGATATAGTATTGCGATATAATATTGAAGAGGCAGGGAATTCCAGAATCCACCCTTCATGACTAATAAGTATTCACTCTCCTGGGTCAACAATGCCTGGTAGATCCACCTTTGCCTTTCCATCAGTTTTACACATCTTGCCGAAGAGCAATTTTTGAGTCATGATGCAGATTCTCGATCAGACTGAGGTCTTTGACTGGGACATTCTAATACGTTAAGATTCTTGGTTTTGAACCACTCCAGTGTAGCTTTGGAAGTCTGCTTAGTGTAGGGGATTGCCCTGTTCAAAGGTAAACCTTTACCCTCGTCTCAATTCTGTTGCAGACCGGAACAGGTTTACTTCTCGTCCTCAAATCATGTCCCAGCTGACGAAAAGCATTCCCACAGCACCATGCTACCACCCCCAGGCTTTACTGTTGGGATTGTGTTCTCAGTGTTGGGTTTCCACCAAACCAAGGCTAAAACATTTTTACATTTTGGTCTCATCTGACCAGACACCCTTTTCCAACTTGCCTTTTGGCAAACTCCAAATGGGATTTCTTATTGCCTTTTATTTCAATAATGTCTAGGCTGCTTTTTCTTTGCTCTATTAAATTAAAAAAAAATGTCAGTACAAAGCAAACAGAAATCCCTGTGTCCTCACAAGATGGCAGTATAGTGACAAACTAGAATGCAACATGAAGTTTCTCCATACTACTTATTTATGACCATTGATTTGTCTGTCTCCTTTATAGGACAAGCCACCACCTTACTCGCCTCCTGAAGACAAGAAGAACCAGTAAATGTCACACCAGCATTCCCAAAGCTGGTCCTCAATCTCCTCTCTCAATGGTGTCTTTTTCTCTCTCTCTCTCTCTCTCTCTCTCACACACACACACACACACACACATACACGCCTCCTGAGCAGCATTTAATTTAATTAACTCTGCCTATCCATACCAGGAGTCTATTCCAATGAGCAGTAAACAATGTCGGTATCGAGGAAAGAGAGGAAAAACAGAAGAAATATCATGTGAGTGAGAAGAAATTAACGTTTTAGGGCTTATCAGGAGTCACAACCGTGATGAGAGATTTCCTAACACTATATTTTGCATTTGTAAAGCACTGACTGCACATTGGCCTCGAGTTGTAGTTTTATTTTCTGGAGCGGGCCCAGTTGGCCATGTTTCATAAGACACAGGGTGATCGCGTTCGGATCGACCGTGTGGTGAGAATTACTAATCAGTGCTGTGTATTCATACTGGCGTTATATTTTACATCCTTCCACGTCTCTTGAGTGTGTTCAACCCGAAGGCATCTGGGTGTACCCGTGGATCCGCTGTCCCTGTGCTACTCTTGTCTGTGGGCTTCTCTGGAGCATGTCTCAAACTAACAGTGCACTTTACCTTTTTGGTCATACATCACTACATCAGTCCACAAATGTTCTGGCTGTTCCCCAAACAGTTCTTACTTAATTTATTAGGATTAGAAAATGTGTAAACATCCAAGCATGCTCTCAGCTGTGACGTCTAACATAATGGATTGTATTTTATTAAATTAAACACGTACCAGTTTAAAGGTCTGGTTTACAGGGTTTGTGGTTTTTTTTGACAGTAAACAAACATTCAAGCATTTGGATTTTTTTTAATCCCTTTTGAATTGATCTAGTTACTTGCTGGATTTGCAAATACAAGCGATATGATTTATGTCCTTGTCACATTAGGATGAGTGTCACTAGATCAGATGGGCTTCACTTGTAAGTGGGGTGCATTTATCACTTTCTGGATGTGTGTGCGCTTCTCCCGATGTCCCTGTGTCTTTGCAGCAGATGCTGCACATAGATTTGATCCCAAAGATTCATCCAAAAGGTCTTTTACTTATCTACAGTCATCCCAGTCTGTTTGCAGGTCAAAGTCCATCCACGTGTTAACAGTCATAATAAAAAGGCAAGGGTTACTTTAAGATAGTGCACCATCCATGTAAAATTCCCTTCACAGAAGGACAGTAATGTAAATATGCTGCCTGGGCTGAAATAAAACACTACATGCACTGAACAAGCAGATGACCCAGTCTAGGCAGTAGAGAGAAGGCAGAGGGTACAGGTTGAGTACATAACATCACATGTAGAAAGCACAGGCTGTGTTTGAGTTAAAAAATAAATAACTACAGGGACTCATTACAGCATTTTGAACTAATTTGGAGATACAAAACAGCTACGTGTGGAAAAGCAAAGATCACTCTAACCTATGAGGTTTAAAAGAATAATTTTAAAAATGTCATTAAAGCCAGATTCATATCTTCAGTGTTCTCACCATTTGAAGCAGCTCAAAAAATTAGCTATTAGTGTGAACATCCTTTTACATTTATATACTGTACAGGTTTGACAGTATTACGGAGAAGCACTCGATTTGTCTAACTGCAATTCTAGTCAGAAACATTTGCATTAGAACAAAACAGATCACTCCTCCACCTCATTCGCCGTGACCGATGAACACAGAAGTTGCCTCACATTCACGCACCTGAAGAACAATGAGTCTGCAGATGGAAACGAGGAGATACAATGTGAGAAAGCTGTGAGTGAATCTTCAAGTGGCCTTCAAGCAAACACCTGCATGTAGTAAAGAAGGACGAAATTCATCCTAAAATGTTGAAGATTATGTACAGAGTAATAAATTCCAGATTACTAAACAATGTGTGAAACGAATGAATGAATGGTGTGAATTTTCATTCATGTGTGGCTTGACTTGAGCATGATTTCTATTTCATCAAGACTTGTACAGCTCTATTACCACTACCAGTCAAAAGTTTAGACACACCCATTCTTTATTCCCCCAACCCCCCAACATTTTGGAATAATAAACTATGTCCTCAAAATTCCGGAGTGACACAAATGGAACTAGAGGAATTATGTTGTGATAAAAATATCCAAAATGAATAAAATTATTTCATATTTTAGCATCTTCGAAGTAGATGCACCTTTTGCCAAGAATTTCCAGAAATGTTTTCTCACCCGATTTCTTGAGAAATTTCCCTGAGATGCTTTTTAAACGGTATTAAAAGGAATTCACACTGACGCTGGACTCTTATCGGCTGCTTTTCCGAATATTCGAGTTGTCCGTTTGAAACAATATTTTTTTGTGAATAAAATGTTAGCTTTCTAATGAAAGAAATGAATACGTTGGCACGAATATATTTTTGTCTAAAACACCGATTTCAAACATTTAATCATACACCTTCAGATCAAAAGGTTTTTAACGATCACAAGAAACATTTCAGTCAAACGTCTACAAACTTTTGACCGGTAGTGTATATAGTAGAGCTATAGGAGCTTAAAAAGATTGCTCTTGACCATTCATTCATTAACCACTTGTCTGTGTGTGAAAACACCATTTTGAGCACCGAACATTTTCGCCATACCACAAAGTGCATTAACTGCAACTAAATCGTTAACTTTACACAAACACAACATCAGAAGAAAAAAAAATTTACTGAAGAAGATTGTTCTCTTTATTAAATAAAAAGTGTAACTTGTACTGGAGCGTCTGGCTTTTGGGAGTTCTGTAATACATGTCTTTGAGCACAGTGCTTCAGCTCGCTTTTCTAATAAAATGTCCAGGTTTCGGGAAGCGGCTTTTGCAAGAAGCATTTGTTAGTTCTCAGGAGGCCTGGAACTACTTCCATACTCCAGTGAACTTAATTGGCCCTATGGAGTGCTTGTTTATTTGCTGCAGACTTCAATACGTTAGAAAGTGCTTTATGGGCTGAATCACGGTGTTTCTGAACTTGTAAGGTTGCTCACACGGGGCAGAGAGTGACACTGACCCCTTCCCCGATCCAGCAGGCAGGATAAAGCTCATGGGAAAAGATGCAGTGGAAGGCGTGCAGCCTCACCTGGTTCTCCCCGTAATAAGCCAGAGTGCCTTCCTCATAGTCCAGCAGCATGCCGATGCGCAGAGGGCGTTTGTTTAACTGCAGCTCGCCTTTTACAGGCTCTCCGTGACTGCCGTGCCAAGCCGTGAGCTGGCGCTCGTTCAGCTCCAGGCTCCATGACAGCTCGTTCATTCCCAGCATGGATGTCCTGCCTTTCTCCTTGCGCAGGATGCTCGGGTACGTCACACCTACGTATGCCCACGGTTTCGACACCTCCAGCTCCCAGTAGTGGCGACCGTGTGTGAAATTCTCAAAGCACAACACCTGCCAGGTATAATCGAAGCGCGCCTCGTGAGCGGTCACCGTATGAGGCCCTGAGGTCAGGTGCTCCGCTCGCTGGTTGTTCTGAGAAAGCATGAGGTGACTGTTGGCTGTGCGAGGGTCAAAGGTCAACGAACAACGGTCTGTGACAAGAGAATGTATGTTAGGATGTTTTTTAAAACTTTACATTGATATTTTAACACTGGTGTCACAGTATTTAATGAAACCTTGAAACTAAATGAAATGCGAGCACCTTTTACTTAATCCTGCTTTTTTTTTTAGTTACACATGATTCAATGATATATGATCATAAAAAGGTCAAAATAAACCATACCATTATTATTGGAATTAAGACGCTGCCAATACAATGCAGATTTTTATATCCAGTGAAACATATGTATTTTATTTAACTAAATGGAAGTCTAAAAGTAATGCTGTGTAAGAGGGCAGATGAGAGGTTTTTGTTGTTGTTTTTTTACATTGAATTAGTCCCTGCTTTCCTGCTGGATAAGGCGGAGTGGCTGGACTTGGCACAACAGCAAGCATTGGTCTCTTGTCTTGAGGAGAGCCTGTGTAAAAAGAACGTGTAAAAAAACAAAAACATTTAGTTTATTTATGACACAAATACTAAATAAATAAATTAATATATATATATATATATATATATATATATATATATATATATATATATATATATATATATATATATATATATATATTTTTATATATATGTATAATTTGTAAATTTAGACATGCCCTAACCTTCTTTGATGTGACTCACAGCTGCATACACAGCTTTATCCAGATCCTCACACACCAGCTTTGAGATGCGAGACAGGACGTCTGTGACCGGACTCAGCTTCTCCTGAAGGTTCACACTGACATCTACAGGAACTGAACCCATCTGAGGGACCTCCACCAGCCTGGAGTCCTGCTCACACACACACACACACACACACACACACACACATACACAACCCAAGAATAAGCAAACCCATCACCTAAAGTGTGTTCATATCGTCTGAGTCCTGCCTGAATGATTACCAGGATGACAAAACCTAGTTGACTAAATAATGTAAAGTATCTAGGGTAATACAGTGGTGCTTGAAAGATTATGAATGCTTTAGAATTGTCTATATTTCTGCATGAAAGATGATTCTGCATGATCTCTGCATCCGATGATCTAAACCATCATCGGATTTTCCTATGAGTCCTAAAAGTGGATAAAGAGAACCCAATTAAACAAATGAGACAAAAATATTACATTTGGTCATTTATTTATTGAGGAAAATGAACCAATATTACATATCTGTGAGTGGCAAAAGTATGTGAACCTTTAGGATTAGCAGTTAATTTGAAGGTCAAATGGATGATCAGGTGTGAGTGAGTGCCTTGTTTTATTTAAAAAAAAACAGGGATTTATCACAGTCTGATCTTCACAGACTGTGATAGAAGTGTATCATTTGTGGAAGTGTATCATAGATTTCTGAGGAGATCAGAAAGAGAGTTGTTGATACTCATCAGGCTGAAAGGTTACAAAATTCTCTCTAGAGTTTGGACTCCACCAATCGACAGTCAGACAGATTGTGTACAAATGGAGGAAATTCAAAACCACTATTCCCCTGCCCAGGAGTGATCGAACAACAAAGATCACTCCAAGAGCAAGACGTGTAATAGTCCACAAGGTCACAAAGGAACCCAGGTTAACTTCTAAGCAACTAAATGCCTCTCTCACATTGGCTAACGTTAATGTTCATGAGTCCACCATCAGGAGAACACTGAACAACAATGGTGTGCATGGCAGGGATACAAGGAGAAAGCCACTGCTCTCCAAAAATAACTTTACTCCCCTTCTGCAGTTTGCTAAAGATCACGTGGACAATGCAGAAGGCTGTTGGAAAAATGTTTTGTGGATGGATGAGACCAAAATAGAACTTTTTGGTTTTGGTTTAAATCAGGAGCATTATGTTTGGAGAAAGGAAAACACTGCATTCCAGCATAACCTTATCCCATCTGTGAAACAGGACGACTTGCCATCACTGATGGAACAATGAATTATGAAGCATACCAGCGAATTCTACAGAAAATCTCAGGACATCTGTGATCTGAATCTCAAGAGAAAGTGGGTCATGCAACAAGACAATGACTCCAAGCGCACAAGATGTTCTACCAAAGAATAAAGTTAATCTTGTGGAAGGACCTGAAGCAAGCAGTTCATGTGAGGAAACCCACCAACATCCCAGAGTTGGAGCTGTTCTGTAATGAGGAACGGGCTAAAATTCCTCCACGCCGATGTGCAGGACTGATCAACAGTTACCGCAAACGTTTAGTTACAGTTATTGCTGCACAAGGGGGTCACACCAGATACTGAAAGCAAAGGTTCACATACTTTTGCCACTCACAATATATGTAATATTGGATCATTTTCCTCAATAAATAAATGACCAAGTATACTATTTTTGCATTTGTTTAATTGGGTTCTCGTCATCTACTTTTAAGGACTTGTGTGAAAATCTATTTTATATCATATTTATGGAGAAATGTAGAAAATTCTAAAGGGTTCCCAAACTTTCAAGCACCACTGTATGTAGACTAAAAACACTTATGTCCCCATCTTTGGCCTTCAAGGCACATCTCTCTCATTTCCAAATATAGACTTGAAGACACGCCCACATTTCCATTAATTTTGTTTTCTGAAATGCAACCGTGTGCTACGCTTTGTTTCAACCTGAATGAGCTGGCGATCGGGGACGGCACAGAGGCTGCTGATCTGCTCCTGAAGCTCTCCGAGCTGCTTAAGTTTCTCCTGCAGGTTGCTGAGCCGAGACTCGGCCTGAGACACCGTGCTGGCCTGCTGCTGATCCAAGAAACTCTGCGTCACTTCCTGTTTCTCCATCAGCACCTTCAGCAGCTGTGAAAACTTGGCGCTCACCCACTGAGACGTCTGCTGCAGCGACACCTGTGACAGTGACATGAGTGCCGAGAAGTGTCAAATCCATGATTTATGTAAAATTGTTAGCACCTGCCATCAGAACTATCCTCAAGCATGTGAAGAACTTTTTTTTACATCCATTGTTTAAACCTGAGAAGAAAAAGTGATACTATATTGGGTATTCAAAATAAATGTTACAATTGTATAGCGAATAAAAAAAAGTAAATAAATAAAAAAAGAGAGAGATAACCTGCATCGATATATTCTTTATTTTGCTAATCACTGAACAAAACACATGGATACACGATTGATGTCCAAACGCACCGTTGATTTTAAACCATTTTTATATCGTACAAAAAAAAGGCTTTGTATGCTGTCGCATTCAAGTTTCCCCTTCACTGGAAGTAAGAGGCCCAAACCTGTTCCAGCATGACAGTGCTTCTGTACACAAAACTATCTCCATGAAGACATGGTTTGTGAAGTTTGGAGTGGAAGAACTTGAGTATCCTGCACAGAGTCCTGACCTCAACCCCAATGAACACCTCTGGGATGAACTGGAACACTGAGTGCACAACAGCCCTCCTCACCCGACATCAGTACCCGACCTCACTAACGCTCCTGTAGATGAATGATCACAAATCCCAACAGCCATGCCCCAAAATCTATGGGAAAGCCTTCCCAGAAGACTGGAGGTTATTATAAGAGTGAAGAGGAGACTAAATCTGAAATGGGATGTTCAACAAGTAGATACGGACGTGACTGGCCAGGTGTCCATATGTTTTTTGCCATAATAGTGTAATGTAATGTAATATGATATATATATATATATATAAAAATTTCAGTAAATACTATCTTTGTAAAATGACATCTCATGAGTACGTGTTCTTTCTTACCTTAGCTTCAGCGATATTTTCAGAGAGTAGCAGAATGTTCTTCTCTGTATCCTCCATACACTTTCCGATCTCCACGCCTTTCTTCTTCAGTGCCTCCTGTCAATCAACAGAACACCGTTATCTAGAATTCTAGAAGATATAAACACACTCAACAATTACATAGTCTGACGTAGCACAATTATACGCTACCTGGGATAAACAGATCATTAAAGACTTGCTAACAACAGCTTATTACATAAGGAATGCAGACTTAATACTAGCAAGCAGGGGTGAAAATGCCTTTAATATGGCACAGACACTATCATTTATACATACACTTCTGCGGTTTCAATGGCATGTTGTGAGCCAGCGATATTCGGCTTGCAAAAAACATTACAGAAATAAAGACCATCAAATTACTGCATTCCTAGTAATGAGCAATGAAAACTGATGACTGTGTTCTTACCTCACGGGTACACCTTTCCTCTTCCACCAGCACCTTGTCGTGGTCTTTGCATTCTTTCAAAGAGCACACACAGCACACACACATACAATCTTTCCTGCAGTAGTAAATAAGAGGCTTTTGATGGCGAGGACAGAGCTCCTCGGAGATGTCTCCGACTCTGTCCGTACCGCACGCCGCACCCGCAGCTCTCTCTGCTGTGCTGCTGGCGGCCACCTCGCTCAAAACGGACAGGGACACGTTCCGATTCAGATTGGGTCTAGGGGAAAAGGTCTCTTTGCAAACTGGGCAGTTGTATGGTGTATTCTGAGGTCCACCTCGCTCCATCTGATCCCAGTGTTTGGATATGCATTCCTTGCAGAAGGTGTGTCCACAAGGGATAGTCACCGGGTATTGGAAACGGTCTAAGCAGATGGTGCAGGTCAGACTGTGCTCCTCCATGACCAGATCTGTTTACCTGTCAATCAAAATGAAAATGAGGTTGCAGACTGGGCAAAAACGCACATGAGGAAATTCCCAGTATTTACTCTGACGTGCTAGTCATAAGCAGGGATCATAAGGGTGTGATCAGTAATGTAATAAAGACAAAACCTGCCAAGAGAACCTTTTCTAAGGGATTACTATTTAAAAGGAAGATATTCATTCATTTACAACAACATTATAACCCTGGCACATCTGTAATGCATTATAGTGATGCATAAAACAAATAAGTTCTTACACATCCATAAAAGACAATACCAGTGAAAACCATTTCACAGAATGAATGGTAATTAAAAGTGTCAGGGGTTTTATTCATTAGAAACCCAGACATCTGCCTAGCACACAGAAACACCGCTTAGACAGCTAGCAAGCTAATAGCAACCTAAATGCTAATGTAAGCTAATTTCCTCCCTCCGTTTGTCAGTTAATGAGAATGTTACACAACGCAACGACTTCAGGTCTCATCTACTGTCGATGGTAGTTAGTTCGACAAGCTTTTTTTTAAACAAACAAACAAACATCAAACATACGTACTTATTAGAGCGCCTTGCTAACAGTGATGTAATGCTAACTGGTTTGCTAGGCAGACCCTCGCAGCTGGACGAACTGTGACGTAGTACGCACTGCAGGAATATCCATCGTATGTCTGTGTACACGTCACTGCATTTTAGCGTATTCCAAGATGGCGCTGCAGAGGACGGTGGCGCGGTTGATGCACATCGGGACAGGTTTAGGGGTCAGAAATAACGCGAGACATTTTAAAACGGCAGGTCGGTGATGAGGTTTTGTCTTTATTTGTTTTTGGGTTTTTTTAGCCATGTTTCTTTTGCGATCTTTACTCACTGTTAATTTTGATATATTTATTTGTCTTTAGCCCGGTACTCATGTCACATTGCCCCTAACCGATGATACCGAACTGATCATGTTATTATCTGTCTACCGACAAAAATCAAAGTATTTGTGACATTTCTTTTATTTCCTTCTACTGTGTCAGTTGCCTTAAATTCAATTAGATCCCTTTTGATCACTACTGTAACATTTATACATTCTGATGCCCCATGTTAGTGTGCGTGTGTGTGTGTGTACACACACCATCATTTGTGTAGCTGGTTATAATTAATTAAATTGTTTATTATTTAAAAAAAAAACGTTTTATACATTTGCTCCATTATTTGCATTAATAGATGAACTTGGACTTGAATCCTAACATGCTACAACATTATATTGTTTATTAGACAGGTCCGTGATCACAACAATACACATTTAATCTCAAAATCAAGTATCCATAAGGTGCAGTCCAAAGACACAAAACAAACAAACAAAAACCCTTTATCCTGTTTTATCCTGATCTGGGTGTGGTGGATCTGAAGCCTATTGTGGAAATGCTGGGTATGATGAAGGAATACACCCTGGATGATACCCCGGTCCAATGCAGGACACACTCATTCACAATTTGTTTTAGCCAAGCCACCTACCTGCATGTTTTTGCCATGAAACTGGAGAAAACCCTCACAGACACTTTGAGAACATGCAGAAACTCCACACAAACAGTAACCCGAGTTCACGGTTGAAACAGGGATCCTGTAGCAGCGCTGCCCTGCATCATCAGCGCATGAAATTTCAAATAGTATGACATCACACATGGGGAAGTGAACATGATGGACTATTTACAATGCATAACAACTGTATTCATGATACCCTGCTATTTTATATTATATTTCCATGTCCATTTATTAAGACACCACTGTTACTTGAAGAGATTGACAGATATTTATTCATGTTCGTTTTCTTCCTCGTCACCTTGCAGCTGTATTATGTCGCCGGACTGCACCACTTGGTCCAATGCCAAATGAAGATATAGATTGGAAGAACCTGGAGGCTCTGGAGAAATATTGCAGCTATACACGCTACCTCAGAATTGCAGAGGAGGCCAGCAATAAAGAAGTCTGGTGGAAGACCTACAGGAAACATGTGGAACAGAAATCTGACCAAGGTAAATGTTTGTGTGTGTGTGTGTGTGTTTAATCTCAAATACAAGATACAAGTAAAGCAGGACTTCAGCTTTACCCAGTTGCTGATGTAGGGTTTATAGAGTGTTTCTATTATGAGAACTCTAAGTCATCTGGTATTAAGTTATGTACACACAGACAGTGACAAATTGAGTGGAGACCATTCATTTTCAGTGATAGCTGGCGACTTCCAGATACTGTGGGTGACTAGATGTGGGTGTGTCCAGCGACATGACAAATTTGAGAAAAGTTAAACTTTATGCAAATTTGGAGGGGCTCAGTGCAGCGACTAAGTGTAGGAGTGAAGACAGTAGAGTGAACGTGATCAGTGATCTATGGCAACCAGTAGTAGGAATGCCTACTGGCGACTTCATAGTGCAGTGACTGGAGACTTGTAGCAATAAAATCTCTGTATATGTGAACGTACCTTTTATAGGTCAAATACTCTTCTGCTTGGATGAATTGTTCTGGGGTTTATGTCATAAAATGGTGCATTGACACGTTTTTGATTAATTGTTAATTCACTTAATTTTTTGCTTGTTGTGAAATATAACTTGTCTAATCAATAGACTTTAAGCCAGTGGACATTGGTCTGCCTCACTGCCGACCCTCCAGGTTAAAGGAAGCTCGGGAACGAAGAAAGGTGATGAAGGAAAACAAAAAGAACCCAGAGTTGGAGAGAGACGCTCGGCTACGCACGTGTGCGTATTACTTATTTCTTATTACATGTTACTGATTTCCTATGATAGATTTGAAAATTATGACTTGTTCTTGAATAATGTCAGAGTGAGTATTGATAGATTATAAAGTGCTACATTATTAGCACTTATTATAACGTTGTTGTTGTTATTATTATTATTATTATTATTATTATTATTATTAACGTTCTCATGCTCAGCATGACCTTGAGTGCTTGTCCCCTTTTGCATTCTAGTTCGCATTCCTTTGGACCAAGTGAAGCAGGAATGGGAGAACACGAATGGCCCTTACCACATACAGAGGCTGGCGGAGCACTATGGAATATACAGAGACCTTTTCCCCATGGCCTATTTTGTTCCAAGGGTAATGCTGAGGGTGGCATATGGAGATGACAGCAATGCCATGGTGCATTATGGCAATCATTTATTACCTAGTCAGGTGAGGCTACCTGAACAAGGCACTGTTTCTCCCATGCAGCAATCTTGAAGTGTAAAAACAAAAAAACCCACTGATTTTGTTTAATTTGTGTTCCAGGCTTCATCAGCACCTCACATTAGCTTCGAGGCAGAAGAGAATTCTCTTTGGACATTGCTGCTAACAAGCCCAGGTAAAAAGGAGTTAAATAAAACTGATTCGTAATATCCATACTGTAGATCTGGCTGCTTCTCTTTGCATTTGTCCAGTTCAGGTGGCTATAGTGTTAACGGAGGAGTTGAGTTGCCAGTGTGTTCAGTGTTTTGTAGGTCAAATTTTTGCCTACTTTCTTATTACCAATATAACAATTTAGAAAATATTGAATTTACTTACAATAGCTTTCATCAGCTGAGATACTCAAAGTCTAAATCACCACACGGAACCAGTGAGTGAGAAAAGGTGAAGGTCCAATTTATTTAATTCGTTACATGAGATCCAAACAGTTTGGGACGTCTCAAAAAGTGATCTCCCAGTCCCCTGAAATGGGGCTCCCTTTTATAAAGTTGACACACCCTTGGTTTTCCCAAAATACCATTACATGTGATGTATGGGTGATGTAATGCATTTTTATGTTCTTTCCAATCCTGCTATTTTTGCCTCAGACTTCTTGAAACCTGTTGAGTTTGCACTTACTCTCAGTTCTCCTTTTTGTTGTTGCTTTCTATGGCATTTCTGAGCTGACTTTGAGTGAGGTCATTTATCACCTGTGTGCTTTTTCCTCCTTTATCATGGTACCTATATGCTTTTTTCTGCATTGTTATTAGCATATGTACTGTATGATTTTGTCAAATTATCATTAGCCATTACTTTGTTATTCTAATTACTCTGGGTTTGTGTGTGAGTTCATGTTCTTGTGTGCTGTGTGTGTTGCACTTCCTCTTTTTGGTCAGGCCCTAGGCCTTTCTATAATACATTTTTTAAGAGACATTGTCTGTAAGGAAGAGAGTGTGACTCTGTTCTTTCCAATATTCTCACTAAATCTTCATTCTCCATATTTTATTACCCTTGTGTTTTATTTCTATCAAAAATCTTATCCAACAGTTTTACGTTGCATATTTCTATTGCACCACAAGATGGCGATGTCAGTTGTTAAAATGGTGTATAACTTCCTATTTGAGTATTTGCTTATCTATGTTTTCCCAGATGAACATTTGCAGGATGGCGAGCAGGAATATGTGCACTGGCTGGTGTGAGTATTCCAACTCTAATTAGAAATTGCAAACCAAACCGCACCATGAGATCTTGTTTATTGCCAAGGACACACCTGGCTCTTAACAACGTGCATTTATTTAAAAAATAAAGTGCAGAAAACGTATCAAATCAAAAGTTTTAACCTCCATGCAGATAGGTTTTCCTGGCCTGGGAAAGGTCTGCTGTCGTTATACAGTACAAGAACGCCCTCTAGAGGCGAAATAAAAAAACTATCGCTGAAAAATTTAGTTGTTATTTAAAGTGGTTTTTAAATGATTATTTGGAGTGTTACTTTTTGGTTCAGTTTGGATTTATATTCTTTTTTTAGTTACTTTAATATTTTTATTAATAGTTTCTATATTAATATTTTTAATATTTATTTAATTTACAAAAAAGTACAGTAATATAGTACAGTCAATACTGTTTATTTTACCTTGAGTGTTTCATGTTTGCATTCAGTATCAATTTTAAAAACTATCGCTTGATTAATCGGTTATTGGCAGGTATGTACCGCCTGACTTAGTTATTGGTATCGATGAACTCCTATCGACCTCTGTTTTGTACAAAGCAGTGAACATGGTTAGTATCACGCATAAGTTTACAGTTAAATTGGGACCTAAAAATAGCACAGAATCTTAAATGTTAAATATTCAAGATATTGATCATTAACTTTGTTTAAACTATTTTAAAATGTTAAAACCTTCTGTTTATTTTAAATGGGGGGTGTCTATATGGCCTCAAGACATCTGGAGCTCACTGCATGTCTGTATTTATAAGTATATTTTTCAGCTGCAGTATTTTGTTGATTTGAATACCTTTATATTTGGGCTGTTTTTTGGCCAGAGATGTTGTATATTATGATTATAATGATATTGTAAACATCTTTCTATTTACACAGTGGTAATATTCCTGGAAACGCTGTCTGCACAGGGGATGTTTTGTCTCATTATGTTGCGCCATTTCCTGCCAAGGGAACAGGATTTCATAGATACGTCTTTATTCTCTTCAAGCAGAATGCAGCTGTTGACTTTAGCAGTGATGTCAGACCAGACCCCTGGTAAGCTGTAGCTAACTTTACTGTTCTGGCATAGAATGAAATATGCTTCTTCCAATATACCACGTGAGCTGTGTAAGTTCCTACAGGCAATGCTAAAAATATGCTGACCTTCAAGTCATGCCAGTTATGGTGGAAATATGCTGATGCTTTATCCCTGACTGCAAGTGCCCCGGTAGTGTAGTGACCAACATTACTTTCGCTCTTAAAAGTTTCCGATGACAACCATTGTTTCAGATTTGAAATGTACTTACTCTGAGTAATTTTCTTATTGTTAATCATCTTGCATTTATATTTCTTCACTGTGAGATCTCCTAATTAGAACACATATCAAATGGCTCCTTATTCCCTTTGTTTGTACCTGCATAATGGAACTGAACACAATACCTTTAATCCCCTGTTGTATAGCACAGAAAAACATTTAAGATCTAATGTGACACATAAAGACCTCTTATTTTTGGTTTATTATGCTTTTTTTTATGAACATGGTCTGGCAAAGGTCTGCAAACTGACTGTGTCTCATGCTTACACTAAATGATGCCGAATTGCACCAGTTTTTAAAATCAAATCACCTCTGTATGGTTTCTTTCTGTTTTTATTTCGGGTACAAAATGAAACTTTATAATTTTTTACTTCACAGTGGCACTACACTAGTCACCAACGATAACCTCCAGAGATTCTCTGCCCTGTTTTTGTTCAATGGAAGCACTGTTACTCTGGTGCTAAAGACTATTAATGAAGTTCTAATTGTGTGTTGTTGTTTTTTTACTAGACCATGTGCAGAATATTAAGTGTCCATAGTTAAATAATGATTACATAACAGCCCCTCCTGTCGTACAGACATCCTTTAACACAGTGGTTCCCAACTGATAGGAGTGAAAACGTGGGAATGAAAACATGGTGCACCTCCAAAAAAAAACTTTCAGCGTTGGTTTTATTCTTTCAAAGTAAATCGAAATCACTTTATATTAAAAAAATAAACAACCTTTCCATGCAATGTGTGCCATCTGGCTCTTTCTATGGTCCGCATGGATGGATCATAGAGGCGCCATTACAGTCAAACCTTTTGGCAAGAGTCGCCTTGAAGTCATTAATTTCCGGACGTGGCGCCGTGTGGCAAGTTACAAAAAAATGGCGTGCAGACGGTCACGTGAAATGAAACCTTGGCCACTCTGCGATGACGTCATTTTTGCAGCGTGCTCCCTCACACTATTGCAGACCCGTTGAGTATAAACCAGGCTTAATGCTGCCTCAGCGTTACTGTTTGTGCAGGGTGCCACAATTTTAGATTTTTTTTTTTGACATTTTCAGAGGGTGCCGTGACTGAAAAAAGGTAAACACTGCTTTAACACACACTCTAGGACTCGAAGGTACTGTATATCACATTAGCACAAGCTCGATGCAGATTTTTGTGGGCTTAAAATGAGATGTAAAAGATTATTAATGTCACCCAAAACAATATTTTTTTTCTAAATAATAATAGATTATGGTAGAATAATAGCTGTCAAAGTTGTAATTATTTAAATGAATAAATAAAAAGTCATTAGAATACAGAAACGTATGTAATACATAGTATGAATAGTACAAAGACTTTTTACAAGTGCTGATGCTTTTGAAATCAGTGTGGGCATGATCCCTTTTCGATTTTCTGAGGTCATTGAATTGAATGTAGGACAGAAGCATGGTCTTGCCGCATACGTAGGAAAACTGAACCATCTTGTGATTTTCTCCCTCCCTAAAATCGCATAGGTGTGTCTGTTTTATCTTCCAAAACAAACAAGTAAAAGTCCCCGGTTTTAGACATGCTTACATCATTCCCTTAATTATCTGATAATCTGTCAAGATTTCCTACACACAAAAACCCCTCACAATCCAGACAGAATTCGACTTGGAAAACTGCAGTATACACAGTGGGGGATGTATTGGATGTGTGAACATTTTTTCAGTAAACACATTTCCAATGAGGCTATTCACAAGAAATTTTCACCAGACAACAGTATTAACTCAAGAAATCCAGAAATACAAAGAAATCACAACATTAAAGTCCATAAATAAAGTTATGTGTAATAAAGTGGAATGACACAGGAAAAAAGTATTGGACATGCTAAGAAAAGTTCTCCAAGGCAAGGAACCAGCTGAAATAAGTAATTACACCCCCTATCTGTACAAATTAATATCAGCTGGATTAGTAAATTTGTCTATAAAAAGGATTTTCGTTACCGAGGTGTCACACAAGAAACTTCTATTTGAATAGTCAGAAGAGTAGCCCAAGAACCACTCGGAAAGAGCTCCAGAAACACGTGGAGGCAGCAGGTGCCATCGTCACTGAGAAAACAATAGGCAATGCACTCCACTGCTCACGCTCACTCCGCAAGACTCCATTACTAAAGAAAAGGCATGTCGAAGCTCGTTTAAAGTTTGCTACAACTCATTTGGACAAGCATATGAAATACTGGGAGAATGTAGTCTGGTCAGACGAGAGCAAAATTGGACTTTTTGGCTGTCATTCACCCTAACAACACTACCAACCGTGAAGTTTGGAAGTGGAAGCATCATGGTGTGGAGCTGTTTTTCATAGCATGGTACTGGCAGACTTCATATAACTGAAGGAACGATGACTGGAGCCGAGATTCTTGAGAAGAATCTGCTGCCATCCACCAGGATGATGATGAGACGTGGGTGGACCTTCCAGCAGGACAACAATCCAAAGCATACAGCAAAAGAAACTCTCAATTGGTTTCAGAGAAAATATATCAAGGTGTTAGAATGGCCCAGTCAATCACCTGACTCGAACCCAATTGAACAAGATTTAAGGACAATATGTTTAGAAGAACAGGCCAAAATCACACCTGAATACTGCGGCCCATTGATTTCTTCATACAGGAAGTGTCTTGAAGCTGTCATTACAAACAAAGGCGTCTCCACCAAGTATTAAATAATACTTGAGGGTTCAATATTTTTTCCTGTGTCCTTCCTATTTATTACATACAACTTTATTTATGGACTTTAACGTTGTAAATTCTTTATATTTCCAAATTTCTTGAGTTAATACCAAAGTCTGGTGAAAATTTCATGTGAAAAACTTAATTGGAAATATATTTACTGAAAATAATGTTGACACGTCCTTACTTATTTCCCTCACTGTATATGGAAGAACCCATTTCCTCCAGTTTTTAATGACAAACAGAATAATATATTTGAAGTCTATCCAGACATCTCCAAACAACTTTCACAAACATTAAAATGGCAAAATAAACAAAGGAATAATAATAATAATAATAATAATAATAATAATAATAATAATAATAATAGAACCTTTTGAAGAATCTTTTGTGAGTGAACTCTCTGTGGACTTCTCAAGGCCTGGTTGCCCAAACGTTTAGATGTTTTAGGACTCCTTTTACAAGATTTATTACAACAAAGATTCACAGTACCAGCATGATGCCTGACCGATGTGCTGATGCCAATGATGCTGAACCACCTAGCAGTAGTTCAGTTCCACGCGACTCTCTATTGTTTTTTTTGTTTGCTTTTTGTGACATTGTGTCATTACAGCAGGAATCCAGATATGTGGAGACAGAATATCTGCGTTTTGGTGGACTTAATTTACTTGGCCTTCTTTTGCATTTTCAGTCCATTGTTTCACTGATTTATTATTAATATTTTTTTGAGATTGTTTTGGCCAAAAATGATTGATTTTGCTCCAGATTTTTTCAAAATTTGCAATGCAATTTGTGGAGTTTTTTGTTCCGAATTTGAATTGGTGAAATCGCAATTGTGCAAAATTGTTTCGCAGTGGTGTTTGTTCTTAAATGAGAACTTTTAGCTGTTCGATGCACGTAAATCGAAGAGGCCTTTGGCCGAATGCGTGTTGTGATGATGACGCATGACGCGTCTTGACCCAAATTTGTGGAAAATCTGAAAAATTGCAAGCTCCACAGTATATTGCGTAGTTTGTTTGTTTTTGCCTTAATTTCTGCAATCACAAAATCCTGGTGGGGCTGTAAATTGGAACATAAATAAACAAACCAAAAAAATCAGATTTCAAAAGAACGTGGTAAACATCGTACAAACTTAGTATCTTAATAGAATGTGGTAAATCGTCTGCCATTGCAACTGTAACCAGATCACTCGTTAATTTGCCAGAAGTGATATATATGCACAATGCTGAATAATTTTAGACAAATAAATTGGACAACTTTTGACAATTACCTAATGTTTTTGCGTATTTGTTTTATGTGCATGTGTTATAGTTACAGCCTGCAACAGCGAAGTTTTAAGACACTGGACTTCTACAGGAAGCATGAAGATCTAATTACTCCTGCTGGATTGGCTTTCTTTCAGAGCCGGTGGGACAACTCTGTCACCAGTACCTTCCACACATTGTTCAGTAAGGGTTTTTCTTTAAACCACACACATGCAAACACAGATGCGTGTTTATGTAACCACCTCTGTGATGGTTTTCAAAGAACTGGATTTCTTATCAAGAAGTGGTTTCATTTTTCATGGGTGAATTAGTTTTCATATTGTCCACATTCTGTCTGAAGATAATCAGATGTCGCTTAGCACGTTATCTAAATCTTTGTCGCCTACCACAACAATAATAAGTTTAACCTATATAGAGCATTTCTTGAGCTCAACAATGCTTTACAATAGCAATACAATGAATTGAACAATCATGCATAAACACAAAACAATGAACAATCAAACACAGAAAGTGAAACACAGTACAGATAGTATAGTCACTGTGAGACGCATAGAAACAGATTAGGACAGATAACAGTGGAAAAAAAAGTTTTAAGTTAGGATTTGAACTCTGGGATGGATATAATGTTATGAAAAGTCAGAGTTGTTGAATTCCAGATTTTGTTTGCTACTACACTGAAAGACCGGCCACCCAGAATGGAGATGTGAGAGTTAAGGACAGGGAGGAGTCCGAACCCAGAGCACATGAGAGAGTGGCGTGGGTTGTAGGGGAGAAGCAGTTCACTGCAATAGCGGGGTGCCAGACTGTGAAGTGATTTTAAATGTTCAAACAAAATGATTTTATATTTAATGTGAAATGAAACAGTCAAATTTGGGCATAATTTGGAAGTACTTTTATGGTCATAACTTTTGAACCGTGTGTCCAAAATTTGAAAGCCACAATGAGATTTTCTGCCATCTTGGATTTTGTAAAAAACAGATTTTTCACTACTCCATCTACAATTATTGTCCAATCACCACTAAATTTGACACACATCATGTTCAGAGTAAGCTTCACAAGTTAGCAAAATAATTTATTTTTGTAATTAACACTTTTATTGATTCACAAGTTAACACAAAGAGACAAACAACATATATAATGAATCAAACTGTTTTAACATAATCCTCACTATAACCCCTCCCCCTAACAACCTCCCACCCCACCCTGGTCCCCCCACGAACACCCCTGTGGTCAATAGAATATAAACTCGCATATAAAAAATAAATAAATAAAAAAATTATTAAAAATGCACACAATTTAAAAAAAAAGGAAAAATACTATAATCATAGATAGACTAAACTCTAAATTATACTCTCCACTGCCCCTCCTCGAGAGTCCCCCAAAAACGCCAAATTCCCAACTCCAATCCTTCTGCGCAACCACTCCTCAAAGGCAGCCACCCTCCCCATCTCCACACACCACTCTGGAAACAAGGGCGCTCCATCTGATTTCCATCCCCTTAAAATAACCTGTCTACCAATCATCACACTGGTCAAAACCCAATCTTTTTTGTACCTATCCTCCATTTTTGTGACCTCCGCATCTCCCAAAATACAGAGTCTACGGCAGAACGAGATTTGAGTGTTCAATACCTCACATACAAAGCTCTGCACCTTCAACCAAAATTCTTGGATCTTACGACACCCCCAAAAAACATGGGTAGTGTCTCCATCTTCTGAATGGCATCGCCAGCAGGTGGGTGTGTCTTTAAGATCAAGCCTTGACAATTTAGAGGGGGTCCAATAGAACCGATGTAAAATCTTAAATTGTATAAGGCGCACCCTTGCGTCTCTAGATGCAGTGTTTATATTTTTTTAAATCCTAGCCCACTCCCCCTCCCCCAGTTCCAAATTTAAATCTTTCTCCCATAATCTCTTGAGAGTGGTCGAGACTCCCTCCCCTAGACTCTGAATCAGTAAGGAGTAATACACTTCTGCTTTTGGAAGAGGACATGAAGCATCAATCACCTCTCCCAATCTGCTGCTTTAGCATGCTCTAGCGGGGGAGCATGCTACTCCCAAAAATAGTACAGAGCAAGTGGCGTAGTTGAAGATACCTAAAAAACTGAGATCTGGGAATCCCAAAACGTTGAACCAATTTTTCAAAAGATATCATCACACCACTCTCATAAAGATCACAGAGTGTATTAATCCCCCTCGTGATCCACTCTGATCAACAAAAAGGGGACTTATTAATACGTAGTTTGGGGTTTAGCCATAGGCTCAAGGCAACATTGAGATAAATATCAGAATCAAACACTCTGGCCACTCTTGTCCACACTGAGTGCAGATGTGAAATAACGGGGTGTGATTTAACTTCTCTGGTGAGATTAATGGAAAGACTTTGCAGTGGCAAAATAGGGGCAAGAACTTCTTGTTCAATGCAGAACCAGGGAGGGGCGCTCTCAGGTGGAAGTGACCAATGAGCCAAATGTCTGAGACCAAACGCAGCATAATAAAACAGAATCTTGGATAGGCCTAGCCCACCCTTGTCAATCGGCCTATGTAACTTATTGAAATTTAACCTGGGACACTTACCATTGCAAAATAAAAGACTTCGCTATACTCTCAAATTGCTTGAAATAAGAAAGAGGGACATCTATAGGGAGAGATTGTAGCAGGTAATTGAATTTTGAAATACAACTCATTTTAATAACATTAACCTTCCAGATCATAGATAAATGTAAATAAGACCACCTGTCTACATCACTCGAAACCTTTTTATTAACGGGTCAACATTAACACTAACTAAATCGGACAAATTTTTTGGAAATAAATTACCCAAGTACTTAATGCCCTGTTTGGACCACTGGAAGGCACCAGGCTGAAAGGCTGTTACTGGACAGTACGCTGTCAGAGCCAAAGCTTCAGATTTAGACCAGTTAACTTTGTATCCTGAGGATTTGGTAAAGGAAGTAATAATTCTGTGGAGGCAAGGCATAGATCTAGTAGGGTCAGAGACGAATAATAAAATATCATCTGCATAAAGCAAAAGCTTATGCGCCACACCTCCTGCCACCACTCCTGGAAAATCATTCTCCTTTCATATCGCAGCTGCTAATGTTTACATTTTAGAAATGTTGGCCAACTGAAAAGTATGAACATGATGAGCACTCAATGTATGAGCACTCAATACTTAGTTGGGGCTCCTTTTGCCTGAATTACTGCAGCAATGCGGCGAGGCATGGGGTCGATCAGTCTGTGGCACTGCTCAGGTGACTTCCTCTTCACAATACCCCATAGATTTTCTATAGGGTTAAGGTCAGGCGAGTTTGCTGGCCAATTAAGAACAGGGATACCATGGTCCTTAAACCAGGTACTGGTAGCTTTGGCACTGTGTGCAGGTGCCAAGTCCTGTTGAAAAATGAAATCTGCATCTCCATAAAGTTGGTCAGCAGCAGGAAGCATGAAGTGCTCTAAAACTTCCTGGTAGACGGCTGCATTGACCTTGGACCTCAGAAAACACAGTAGACCAACACCAGCAGATGACATGGCACCCCAAACCATCACTGACCGTGGAAACTTTACACTGGACTTCAAGCAACGTGGATTCTGTGCCTCTCCTCTCTTCCTCCAGACTCTGGGACCTTGATTTCCAAAGGAAATGCAAAATTTACTTTCATCAGAGAGCATAACTTTGGACCACTCAGCAGCAGTCCAGTCCTTTTTGTCTTTAGCCCAGGTGAGATGCTTCTGACGCTGTGTCTTGTTCAAGAGTGGCTTGGCACAAGGAATGCGACAGCTGAAACCCATGTCTTGCATACGTCTGTGCGTGGTGATTCTTGAAGCACTGATTCCAGCTGCAGTCCACTCCCCCACATTTTTGAATGGGTTTTGTTTCACAATCCTCTCCAGGATGCGGTTATCCCTATTGCTTGTACACTTTTTTTCTACCACATCTTTTCCTTCCCTTCGCCTCTCTATTAATGTGCTTGGACACAGAGCTCTGTGAACAGCCAGCCTCTTTAGCAATGACCTTTTGTGTCTTGCCCTCCTTGTACAAGGTGTCGATGGTCGTCTTTTGGACAGCTGTCAAGTCAGCAGTCTTCCCCATGATTGTGTAGCCTACAGAACTAGACTGAAAGACCATTTAAAGGCCTTTGCAGGTGTTTTGAGTTAATTAGCTGATTAGAGTATGGCACCAGGTGTCTTCAATATTGAACCTTTTCACAATATTCAAATTTTCTGAGATACTGATTTTGGGGTTTTCATTAGTTGTCAAATATAATCATCAAAATAAAAAAACTTTTTGATGATATTCTAATTATATGACCAGCACCTGTATATCAGCAAAGACTTTGCCCACCGACACAAAACATGGTAGGATCTTCACAGGAACTCTGATCTTCAAAATCGTTCTCCCATGACGGACTGGCAAACATGTGAAAGTACAAATCATTCCTGAATCCCTTTGCCTATAGTCATGGATCTGTTTACTGTAGTTACGCAACAATTGTAGTGTTCATGCAGAAACTCAAGATGGTTCTGATTTCCTGTGGTTGTTTATGCAACATACTTGATGCAGAAACTTGAAGCTGCTGAATGAACTCTTTGTATCATATTTATGTAATCAGAGTCTAAAGTAAAAAAAAAATATATATATATGCCTTTTCTTCTTCAGATATGAGAGAGCCAGTGTTTGAGTATGACCAACCACCAGTGTATCATCCACCCCAGAAGAAATACCCTCATGGTCAGCCGCTTCGATACATGGACCGTTACAGAGGCGGAAAAGAACACACATATGGCATTTACTAAAACCACATGCTGTACAATTGTTATTGAAGAAATTTCTAATAAAATGTATTTACATCCAAGAAAATTTGATTCAATCCACAATGTGGGGAGCAGTTTGTCAGGCATGAAACGTTACCCTTAAACAATAAATAAAGCCTTAATCAATACATAATTACAGATATACTGTGAAATAACAGAAGCATTTAAAGTTGATGCAGTTTAAACTTCCTTCCCCTGTCAGACTTTTACAAAGCACTGACACCCGACAATTATCCATTCAACAACATTAACAAGTTTTTATTTCTATCTTAAATAAACACTGTGGCATTATTTATTAGGCTTAGATTATGACCAGTCATCTGCTATATGCCCCTCTGAATGAGTTACTTTAGAAACGTTTATGTATTATAACAAGCACGTTAATATTAACCTGTCATTTGAGGTTGAAAATTAATCCACATCTTCAGATCAGAGAATTCAACAGTGCTGTGATGTAATGTCTGTTAGTATGTGGGTGGATTACATAACCGCATACTTGACTCCCTTAGAAAGTAAAGCTTCTAATAAACTCCTTTAAAAAAAAAAACGTTGGATCACGTTTTAGCCACAGTGTCATTATTCACTATAGTCGGGAGGTCAAATCAGGACCAAGCGGAAAATAGAGCCCAAGCTGGAACTTCCACTTAAATCCTTTAAAATACACTAAGCCAAGGCTGTGATCTCCCACTGAAACAGTTTTGGAATCTGGAATTCTGGAAATACAAACACTAAAGTCATAACAAGCCTCAGGTTAAATACCAGAGCAGGTTTCATTCCAGGTATTCATAGTTTATCACGTTATTCATAGTGAATAACATCAAGAAAGTTTTAGGGTAAGGGAAATGGAAAGCACTGTCCTATGATTCAAATGCCTCGGCAGAATCATTAGTACTCTAGTTGTGAGGCCAATACAGGACAGAATGAGATTAACTGGGGGAGATTTTAAATGACCACATCACCTAGCAGTGTTTTGTTTTTTTTCTAACCCTAACCTAGGACAACATCTGCCTCCACACGCTATTACACTTTTACATCATCCTTGGTATTTGGCTGCCTAGCTGCTGGAAAGCACCCTATTTGGATCTGGAAATTCCAGTCCCCTGTGAAGAGTTTAGAAGTGGAAATCCCGGCTGATGAAATGCAGTCCCTCCCCAAATGCATCACTGAGCCATGTAAACCCATAACCCTGTCCCTAGTTTAGCAGTTGTCCTTCCTTGTGCCACTTATACCAGAAACACCCTGGGAAGACCTTTTGGCATTTTGGAGAGGCCCTGCCCCAGTCGTGTAGCCATCACAATTTGGCCCTGGTCAAAGTTGCTCAAATCCTTACGCTTGCCCATTTTTCCTGCTTCCAACACATCAACTTTGAGAACTGACTTTTCACTTGCTGACTAATTTATCCCACCCTTGGACAGGTGCCATTGTAATGAGATAATCAATGTTATTCATGTCACCTGTCAGTGCTGTTAATGTTATGGCTGATCAGTGTACCTTAAATTAAGAACTAATTACTATTCAGTGTTCAAGGCTTCAACATGTGTACTAAAATGCAGAACTCCTCTGAGATTCCACTCTTGGTTCAACACAGTGTAGATTAAAAAAAAAAAAAAGATGAAGTAGCTACAAAAGATGATTGAATCAATGTGTGAGTGCATTATTATATAACTTACTATGTACTCTCATGAAAAGCCCATATTTAATGGGTGCCAGTTCGCACTGATGACCTCTTGCTGAGTAGCACAGGAATTCCATCACCGGTTTCCTCTTTCTTTGTTTATTGGGAAATTGAAATTGAAAAACAGAAGAGTGGGCATGAGAACACAGAGCAGGAAGGGGAATGATGACATCAAATTCAAGCTGTTAAAAGAAACAGCTTAAATACAATTCAGCTTTGATATTGTTAGGTTAGCCTTGACCTCTCCCACCCTGCAGAAATATCCTCCTCCTCCTCCTCCTTTTGGGCCAATATTTCTATTTGATAGTTAACTGAATAAAATTTCATGCCACAGAACAACTGGTAAAAACTATGATTAACTTTGCACCCAAACCAACCCACCCGCCCATCCACCAGTCCTTCCTATAAACCTACAGATTGAAATCAATCAGAAATTTGATTCACATATATATTAGCCATACGTTTGGTATTAGACATTTATTATTAGACATTATTTTAGTATACGTTAAAAGAACAACATTATTTACTTAATGTATTCATTATAAGGCTTCAATATGCATACTACAATGCAGAACACATCTGTGGTTTTACAGTGACGTCAGCACCATGCAGGTTCAGGGTTTGGAGTGCTAATTAGCTGAAGAGTGAATTAGGTGCGTTAATACAGAATTCCATTTGTGACAGAAAATGTAAATAGGGCACTATGTATACCTAAATATTCATAAACAAAGCATTACTTTGTGAAAGAATTCAACATTTCACTAAAATTCCTAATACTGAAGGACTGTTTAGAATTTACAAGCCCTGCCGAATGTACTGGAACAGTAAGGCCATTTCTGTGTTTCTGCAATACGGTGAAAACTTTTGGTTTTGAAATCAAAGGATGAATACTAGACTATACATCAGCGTTTCAGCTTTCATGATATTTACATCCAGATGTGTTAAGCAACTTTGGAAAAATGGTGCCATTTTTTCAAATGATCATAAATACTGGAACATGTGTGTGACAGGCGTTTCTTGTTGCCTATGTATGCAGTGTTAGATCGATTTTCCCATGCCAATAGTTTCAGAGGGGACTCATTTATATGAATTCTATAATGTTTTTTTGTCAACGCATCATTTTATAATGTCCCTTTATGAATGTTATCCTTATCTGTCAATCAACATATATAATGTATATTTATTTACATGTACAGTATTTGTTTGCATTCTATTTTATTACCTTTCCTGTACTTGTTTAATTCACTGCATAACTTAGTTTTTGCTTTTTACTTTAAGGCAGTAACCAGGGGTGTAACCTGGTCTGGGCATTTGGGGCCGTAGCCCAGAAGATTTCTTTTTTTAGCCCCAAATAATTCTCCACTTGGAGCGGTTTGTTACTATGAACATCAGTAAAAGAAGATCATCTGTTATTTTATATCTTCAGTGAATGGAGGCAAGAACAATCAGACAGGGCTTACAAGAAAATATTTGGAAACACATGTCTTATTGGCAGACAGTCTCTCAATTCTGCCAATCAATGAGTCAATGAGAGGGGAAAATGGATATATGCTGATTTTTTTTAACCAGGAAAGGGGTTGAAACTGAAACAGTAACATCCTCTGATGCTGAGCAGGAAAACAAGGTGTGTAAATGTTTATATGAGTTCCAGTTTATGTGAACATGATATGAGCAGAGCATAAGGAAAGATAATGTACTCTGCATGGTACTCAAGCAGATAAACCCATTGCTTAGTTGTGCCTCCCCTTAGTGTTGTAAATTAGTTTTATATCTGACGTTTGTTCGACATTTGTGGCAATACCCATTAAACTCTCCGTGCCTATAACATTTTCAAACCTAACCAACATGGAAATACATGAATAGGTTTTCTTTGCCTAACACAAAGCTGAATAAAAAAATATTTTTTTCCATATAAATTTTATTATCCCTATGAATCAATTAAACAATTTAACCATTTGATATTATGACATCACAACAAATATGAAATGTAAAAAATATCCCTTTCGTGACACAAGGCTGTTTGTGGAATTTACATTCTATAAGTTTTCAAATAAATGTGGTAGTGCAAATGTTTGTAGTATTCTAATTCAATTAAATTCAATCAGTACGTTTACATGGACGGCAGTAATCTAATTATTGATCTTTTTCTGAATAAGATAATATTGTGATTAAGGTGTTTACATGAGTTGCGTTTAGAATATTCATTTCATGTTCCCGTTTTACATGTTATAGAGTATAGATCGATTAACGGCACACGTCATTACGTCACGCCATCCGACATCTCTCCAGAACTTCATGTATCGACATACAGTTCGTCTTTGTTATGGTACCATATACAGTTTTGGGTGTTTCATTTGTAATTCTACGAAAGCTTCAAGTGTGGTTAATTATTTGTCGTGCTTTACGTGCAAACAGACGACTGCTTTAAGCTGTGGGCTGCGTTCCAAACCACGTACTTACGAAATACGTGCATCTCGCCTTCTATATAGCAGGTGAGCATGCGGTTTTGGACGCAGCCATGTGCGCTTGTTTGCCGTCAAATGGTTGAGCACTGCCATGTGTACAAGTCCTGCCACAAAATGTTAATAGTCAAAACTCCCACATGATGTTAATAGTGTGATTACGGTGTGCACATGTTTACATAGTAGTTTCTTAATCGGAGTATTGTCTTAATTGGGCTAATATCAGATTACTGTTGTCCATGGAAACGTACTGAGTGACTGTTTGACCTAGAGACATGAAATAAACTGTTTCCAACCTCAGGGAGTTTAATGTTTTCTGGAATGTCAAACAAAGGTCAACTATAAAACCAACTTTTTCGCACTCCTCCCCTTGGCTAGCGACACCAAACTAGCCTAATAAGTAAAGTTTTATATTTTATCAGTCTCGTAGTCCTACAAACAGTGACAACACCAAAGGCAAGTTTTATAATGAATCCAACTTTTTCTGATCATGTCAAACTCTGCATTAACAGCCAAGTTATCTCTAAACTTGGCTGTTAAAAAAAACATCTTGCATGAAGAAAAAATGTGTAAAGAGGAAAAAGGGGGAAAAATGCATGAAGAAGAATCTGGGCTCAACCCTGGATGATTCAACAGTCCAGCTAATGTTAACAGAAGTCCTTGCAGTCAAAACTTTATTTACTTTAATAAAATCCAATTGATAATTTTTCCATGAACAGAACTCTTCACATAGAAAGCACTATACAGGTTTTTAGGTTCTAAGTTGCCCAATCATGTTTGAAACAGAAAAATAAGCATAAGGGCTGCACAATCCACAATGTGATGTCAGTATTTTCAGCCAACCACAGAAATGTCAGCCAAGCTTACAACAGCAATGAAAGCCAGCACTTGGCTATGTTAATTTTTTTCCACATGCTAGTTCCAGGGCCAGGTGTACTTCCACAGTGCTTTTAAAACCTGGCCCTAAAGGCATAGAGCCACACATTACAAGCATGAATGTTTTTCTTCTTATTTTCTTCATCCAGACTCTGAAAAGTTCCTGACTCAACATCTATTGCTCTGGAGCTTATTATTTGCTCAAACGGTTGTCTGATTTACACTGATTTTACATCAGATTAAACATCTCCTCACTAAGAAAATCACAACATAGTGAGATGTGGGATTTGAAGACATCAGTCGATCATTTTTCAGTCAGGATCAGGACCAGGCTACTTTCAACATCTCGCTCACATCCAGGAATTTTTCTCTGGGTTTTCCCAGAACTTCTCCTCTCCGCACCTCAACCGAGTCGATTTTTTCCCACTCTGAGAAGGACACTGGTCTCACTCCTGAAAATATGAGACACATTCACAAACTTCAAATGAAGATAAAGGACATTACTGTGCAAAACCTGACCTATACACACAGCTTTTTTATTTCTCCTGATAACAACCTCCTTATTTTGACGAGCCCGTATATCCCCTACACAACACAGTCACGGAGGCTAAATGATTGCTGTTGTTGTCTTGGCCTCCACAAATGTTTTCATTTAGTGTTCTCAGTAGCAGGCACGCAGAGCTTAGAAAATCTTTCTGGAGATTTTTGTTTTGTTTTGTGGGATATGTTGCAGGAAGGTGGTGCAATTGATATATAAAGAGATTGATACTCATTTCAAGCTTGAAATGGTCTTATTCCATTGGCAGATAATTGAATATGCTAATTTATTCATTGGCAGTTTCTTTCAAGAAATTAATAAAAAATTATCCAGCAATAGAATAAGACAATGTTAAGCTTGAAATTAGAAAATATGTCTAGAAATAAGCTTTATGGCTTTTAATAAGTGTATATTATATATACAGTGCATCTGGAAATGGAAAAGGCTGTGAATACTTATGTAAATGTGCTTTTTTTGTTTTTTATTTTTAATAAATTTGCAAAGATTTCAAACAAACTTCTTTCATGTTGCAATTATGGGTTAGTGTTTGCAGAATTTTGAGGAAAATAATGGATTTAATCCATTTTGGAAAAAGGCTGTAACATAAAATGTGGGAAAAGTGAAGCGTTATGGATAATTTCCGGACGAACTGTGTAATTAATTAATTAATTAAATACTACACACACACACACACACACACACACACACACACACACACACACACACACATATATACACAGTATCTGACAAAAGTGAGTACACCCCTCAAATTTTTGTAAATATTTGATTATATATTTAATGTGACCACTGAAGAAATGACACTTTGCTACAATGTAAAGTAGTGAGTGTACAGCTTGTGTAACAGTGTAAATTTGCTGTCCCCTCAAAATAACTCAACACACAGCCATTAATGTCTAAACCGCTGGCAACAAAAGTGAGTACACCCCTAAGTGAAAACATTCAAATTGGGCCCGGTGTCATATGACTTGTTAGTGTTACAAGGTCTCAAGTGTGAATGGGGAGCAGGTGTGTTGAATTTGGTGTCATCGTTCTCACACTCCCTCATACTGGTCACTAGAAGTTCAACATGGCACCTCATGGCAAATAACTCTCTCAGGATCTGAAAAAAGAATTGCACACTACAATCAAATTAGTCTGCATGGCTGTCGTCCCAGAAGAAAGCCTCTTCTAAAGATGATGCACAAGAAAGCCTGCAGTTTGCTGAAGATAAGCAGACTAAGGACATGGATTACTAGGAACCATGTCCTGTGGTCTGATGAGACCAAGATACACTTATTTAGTTTAGATGGTGTCAAGCGTGTGTGGCGGCAACCAGGTGATGAGTATAAAGACAAGTGTGTCTTGGCTACAGTCAAGCATGGTGGGGGGAGTGTCATGTTCTGGGGCTGCATGAGTGCTGCCGGCACTGGGGAGCTACAGTTCATTGAGGGAACCATGAATGCCAAAATGTACTGTGACATACTGAAACAGAGCATGATCCCAGCATGTATTCCAGCATGACAATGACCCCAAACACACCTCCAAGACGACCACTGCCTTACTAATGAAGTTGAGGGTGAAGGTGATGGACTGGCCAAGCATTTCTCCAGACCTAAACCCTATTGAGCATCTGTGGGGCATCCTCAAACGGAAGGTAGAGGAACACAAGGTCTCCAACATTCACCAGCTCCGTGATGTCGTGGAAGAGGACTCCAGTGGCAACCTGTGAAGCTCTGGTGGACTCCATGCCCAGGAGGGTTAAGGCAATGCTGGAAAATAATAGTGGCCACAGAAAATATTGACACTTTGGGCCCAATTTGGACATTTTCACTTAGGGGTGTACTCACTTTTGTTGCCAACGGTTTAGACATTAATGGCTGTGTGTGGAATTATTTTGAGGGGACAGCAAATTTACACTGTTACACACTGTTATACACTGTTTTACACAACCAAATTCTTGCACTGATGAAAATTCTTGAGAACACAAATCCTAATAATTTGAATCACTTCCATTAATTATAATGCAAAGTTGAACTAAAATGGTTGACAGTATAATTTAGTGCTTCTGCATCACACATACATTATATGAAAAATTATAAGACTTACACAGAGTACATTCCCCTTCATAGAAAACAAAAAAACCCAGGTGTTTACTGTTCAGAGTTGTTCTTGACACAGGATTGACTAGGACAAATTCTTTGCCTTAACTTATCAAGAAATCTCGAGGTGACATGAGCACCAACAGGTTTAGAACATTGTCACTGAATAGATCAGTTGGAGAAAGACTGGAAGCAGAATGTTAACAGGCAACTTTTCAGTCAGTGAGGGTTATGTTCTTGATCCAGCGTCAAAAATACAGACTGGTCATATGCAGTATTCCAAATCAATCCTCCTCCAAATCTAAAGTTCATTCACCAACTACAATCTCTCCCACAGTGCCAACTCTAGCTGTTTATTTCTTTAGACTTGAAATTCAAGTTCAGCTATTTGCGTGGTAGTTTTAGATTTTTCAACAGGGTTGTGCAATGAGCAACTGAATAAGAGATTACAGATCATTTTTTCCATCTTTGTAAACAATGGTGACATAATACACCCACATTCATACACCTTTAAATGAACTGTGTCAGTTTCAGTATTATTCATATGTATAGATCTTTATAATGACACTTAATAAGTAGGTCTATCTTTAGAAATAAACGTATATATGCAAGATAATATACTTTGATCACTAACTTTACTGTTTCAGGTTTATGCTTCTTTTTTTTTTTTAACTTACCCACGGTAACATTTCATTCTTCCTGATATTTAGTTGAGTTTAAAACTTCTCATGCTACTTTGTTTCCATATAAATATTTGCTTCTAATATAACTTCATATCAGGTTTACACAGAAACAATTCACAGTTGGGCCAAATCCCAAGTGGCCTCCTATTCAACATATATGCTCACTACATATACACACTAGGGCATAATTTATTTATATAGTTTCTATCATATATAATTACTTACAAAACAGCATTGAATTAAATTTCAATCCTAAATTAATAATAAAATCTCACTTTACCTGCACCTTGTAGTTTCGGTCTCTCACAGCCTTAAGGCATATTGTTTTGTTTACTTTGAGCGTATTGATTTAATGGTTTTAATTACAGATCTTTCTCACGCTACACGGTTCATCACCACGTCTACACTGCAAATGAGGAGCAACACTACATTGTTACTAATAGATCACTTTAGTTATAATAATCGACTGAATTTAGAGAATAATTTCTCACTGCATTGCCTTATTTGAGAAACATGATTCATTATCCGGTTCTCATCTCAAGCTAAAAAGAAAATCCTCATAGTATTAATTATATGCTCTTGCATTATACAGCATATGACGACAATAAATTGGAATTAAACTAAACTTTTTAAGCCCCCCTCACCAGTTTCCATATGCCCTTGCACACCATGGAACATTTTGGATATAAACATTAACTTGTGCTCATGCATCAATGTCGTGCGTCCATGCAAAACAAGCTCCAGTTTATAAAGTTTACAGATGGACAGAAGAAGTGTGTGTTCACTGCAGTTGAACTTTCGTTGAATATTCAGGATGCAGAAAATATATTAAAAGTATGTGTGTGTGTGTGTGTGTGTGTGTGTGTGTGTGCGCGCAATTATACACAATTCTATATATAATGTGTACTTTTGTACGCATTTGTTACCTCGAGTCTTCAGTAAGATTGTAATCTCCTGAGCACCAGCTTTGTTGACTGACAGATTGAGTGTTCCGGAGTCCAAATCTTTCAACAGAATTCGTGCGGTTTCAAAACTGTCATTCATAGTTGTTGCGATCACACCAGTCGGCCCACGCTTTAACCAGCCACTGCAGTACAGTCCTGTACACACACAGGTTTTACTTTGTAAGAGGACCTTGTATTTACTTTTGTATTACAGTAATGGCTAAATACTACGGAAAACCTACATAACCATAAAAAAATTTCACTTTTTGTCCATTTTAGTTTTGAAAATTACAGCAAGGCTTTGTTGACGACCAGCCAAATCACTATTCTCATATTTGTGCTATAACTACAAACACACAAATAAATAAATACACCTTCACACACACACACAATCGCCACCACCACCACCACCACCTGGGGAAATAAGTATTGAACACATCAACATTTTTCAGTAAATATATTTCCAATGAGGCTATTCACATGAAATTTTCACCAGACATCAGTATTAACTCAAGAAATCTGGAAATATAGTCATTAAAGTCCATAAATGAAGTTATGTGTAATAAAGTGGTATGACAGTTAAAAAAAGTATTGAACATGCTAACTGAAAGGTATTTAATACTTAGTGGAGAAGCCTTTGTTTGTAATGACAGCTACATGACAGGTTCAATACATCTCATTTTAATTAAACACAATGTGTGAACAGCAACATTAAATGTTTTATCATTAAATAATGTTTTCTTCTTCCTGATATTTAGTCCAAACAAGGAAGTTCAACCCCCTATAAAACAAGCACTTATAATAAAAGTGAAAACAATTACTTTGTTTTAAACTGAGATGTATGCAGTACACGTTGGATGTTTTAGAGTAACTACCATGTGGACATCGAGAAAACTTCTCTGTGATTTACACGCTGGTCAGTTATTCCGCGTGAAATAATACATTTCTACAGACGAAAAACTAATATATATGAAAAGCAAACAAATTTCAAATAACTGATTTCTAAATTATAAACTGCAAAGATTTGCACCAATCATGTTTATTATTTTAGTATTTATATGAGAAAATGACAGAAATTCATCAGCACATCAGGCACACACTCCTGGCAAGTGGCCATCTTAGTGAACTGCTTATTTCCCACACTAATATTGGCCAGTCTGTACAGGAATGAAGTACGACTGGAGTTGTACTTTCATTGAATATTCAGGATGCAGAAAATACATTTTTCTGTGTGTGTGTGTGTGTGTGTGTGTGTGTGTGTGTGTGTGTGTGTGCGTGTGTGTGCGGCGCAATTATATACAATACAATTATAAATATAATTTGTACGTTTGTACTTATTTGATGGTGAATTTCGTACAAATTTGTACGCATTTGTTGGTACGAATGGGTGAAATTGCAATTACACTAAATTGGTTTACATGCTCTTTCGCAGTTGTGTTTGTTGGTAACAGACCTTTTGAATCGAAGAGGGCTTTGGATGTTTGTGTGTTGTGATTGTCACATGACGCGTCTTGGCCAAAATCTGCGTTGATTTTGAAAAATTGCAAGCTCCCCAGAATATTGCAGAGTTTGCTTGATTTTGCGTAATCGCAAAATCCTGGAGGGACTGAATGACCTTCCTCTTACCTGATGTATCTGACACCCTGCCCATTTCGTTGGGTACTGTGGAAGTGCGAGGGTCAAAGGGCACCGAGGGGTCAATAAGTAGACTCTTATAACCAATACTGCTGATGAGCAGACCACACTCTAGATCCTGGGTTTGTCCTGTGGGCAGAGCCCGAGCCTCGTCCCCTGAACCCTGGGTACAGGAGAAACAACTCAAACCTTTTCCTAGCAAGACCACTACATGCAGAATCATACAAATCTAAACATTGACAATAAAGCATGTTCTCTTCATCTGAAATGAATCCAAGTAACTTAAACAATTCTGGTGTACTAACATTTGTTTAGAAAATGTATATGTAACTATAAAATGTAAAATGTAACTATAAGTCCCAGTTAGCAGGGTTTTTTTTTTTGGTGCAAAAGTGCTCCTATGCAGAAATCCTCACCTCAAGTTTGTTGATAGAAAAGCGAACCCCTGTAACTTTTTTTCCATCAGCATCTGGAAGCACTTCCACAGGACTGCGCAGGAAACGAAAACCCCACTGTTTAGCTGCCTTCTGTCGGCCTTCATCCATTTTCACGGTCTGCAGCAATAGCTCAGTGAGTCTTTTCTTAGGTCTGGGGAGATCTACACAAACAGAAACACACGATCAGAAATTAAGGCAAAGAGACAGCCAATCTGCTATAAAAAAAATAACCCTTTACACCATCTAGCAAAGTCCATAACTCTGGAAAAGGTAGGTGTATCATTGCAAAGGGACGTTTTCATGAATGTAAATACAGATACCTCAAAATGCAAACCACTGGTAACACTCAAGAACAGAAAGGCCAGATTAGACTTTAACCCCCCAAAAAAGTCTGACACATACACACATGAGCAACTATGCATACACACACACACACACACACACACACACACACACACACACACACACACACACACACACACACACACACACACACACACACACACACACACACACACACACACACACACACACACACACACACAGAGAGAGAGAGAGAGAGAGAGAGAGAGAGAAATGAGGGCTTACACAAGAGCATATAATTAATACTATGAGGATTTTCTTTTTAGCTCGAGATGAGAACCGGATAATGAATCATGTTTCTCAAATAAGGCAATCCAGTGAGAAATGATTCTGAATTGGAGCCAAGACTAATGATGTCACAAAAGAAACTAACTTGCTAACTTGCCATCGGGAGCAACTTGGGATTCAGTGTCTTGCCCAGGGACACTGGGTAAAGCGCTTTGGATAAAAGCGCTATACAAGTGCGCCACTTATCACCTGTGCCACAGCCGCCCTAATATATCTCTGTGTTGTACTGATCTGCCAGCCGTTTCTCTCTGTTGTTGTACATGTCATCATCATTAAACCAGTAGAACTGGATATGTTACTTTGTGTAAATATGTGTACAAGTCTGTGTGCAATTACTTTTGTAATGCTGTGTATTCTACTGCAGACTTTACTACTGTATGGCTGGGATTACACAGTTTTCACTGATTTGTATTTGCCAAAAGAGCAATTCTAATGTAAAATGTAAATCCTGCAATCTCAGTAGATGGGATTATGAGTTCATTGAGTCCTTGTTTCTATTCCTGAGTTATGTCAGTGTTATGGAAAATGAAATCTCAGATTTCACTGGACCTTCATAACAATAAGAACTAATACAGCCCTTTTTTATGAAAGCCTAATGCAAGAAGGTATGAGGAGAAAGAGGTTTTATTTATTGTATGACTTTTTTTTCTTTACACAAAAGAAGCTTCAGTTAGTCATTTTTCCGTTCTGAAGACCTGTCGAATCCAAAAAGGAATAATGCGTACATGTTCAATATACAGTGGTGTGAAAAAGTGTTTGCCCCCTTCCTCATTTCCTGTTCCTTTGGATGTTTGTCACACTTAAGTGTTTCGGAACATCAAACCAATTTAAACAATAGTCAAGGACAACACAAGTAAACACAAAATGCAATTTGTAAATGAAGGTGTTTATTATTAAAGGTGAAAAAAAATCCAAACCATCATGGCCCTGTGTGAAAAAGTGATTGCCCCCTTGTTAAAACATACTATAACTGTGGTTGTCCACACCTGAGTTCAATTTCTCTAGCCACCCAGGCCTGATTATTTGCCACACCTGTTCACAATCAAGGCATCACTTAAATAGGAGCTGCTTGACACAGTAAGGTCCACCAGAAGATCCTTAAAAGCTACACATCATGCCGAGACCCAAAGAAATTCAGGAACAATTGAGAAAGAAAGTAATTGAGATCTATTAGTCTGGAAAGGGTTATAAAGCCATTTCCAAAGCTTTGGGAATCCAGCAAACCACCGTGTGAGGCCATTATCCACAAATGGCGAAGACATGGAACAGTGGTGAACCTTTCCGGAGGTGGCCGCCCGCCAAAAATTACCTCAAAAGCGCGAGCGACTCATCCAAAGAGGTCACAAAGGCCCCCACAACAACGTCCAAAGAACTGCAGGCCTCACTTGCCTCAGTTAAGGTCAGCGTTCATGCCTCCACCATCAGGAAAAGACTGGGCAAAAATGGCCTGCATGGCAGAGTTCCAAGGAGAAAACCACTGCTGAGCAAAAGAACATCAAAGTTCATCTCAATTTCTCCACAACACATCTTGATATCCCCAAGACTTTTGGGACAACATTCTGGGACCGATGAGACAAAGGTGACTCTTTGGAAGGTGTGTGTCCAAGTATATCTGGCGTAGAAGGAACACTGCATTTCATAAAAGAACATTATACCAACAGTAAAATATGGTGGTGGTAGTGTGATGGTCTGGGGCTGTTTTGCTGCTTCAGATGGAAGACTTGCTGTGATAAAAGAACTATAATTCTGCTGTCTACCAAGAGATCCTGAAGGAGAATGTCCCATCTGTTCGTGTACTCAAGCTGAAACTTGGGTTCTGAGCAACAATGATTTAAACACACCACAATCACCACCAATGTAAGAAAAACAAAATGAAGACTTTGGGGTAGCTATAGTTGACCTAATCAATTGAGGTTGTGGTATACTTAAAAGCCGTTCATCTCGAAAACCTCTAATGTAATAATTAGACAATTCTGAAGATGAGTGGGCCAAAATTCCTCCAAGCGTAAAGCCTCATTCGTGTATCAACTTGGTTGCAGTTGTTGCTGCTAAGGGTGGCCCAACCAGTTATTAGGTTTAGGGGCAATCACTTTTCACCACTCATGTTGTTTTTTAATAATAAACACCTCATTTACAAATTCATTTTGTGTTTATTGTGTTATTTTACTATTGTTTAAATGGTTTGATGTTCAAACTAATGTGTACATATGCAAAGAACGAAATGAATGCTACCCTACACTATATAAATAAGCGTACGTGGGCTTGATAGTGTTTGAAGTGTTGTCTGACTGTAAACATAATTTCGTCATTGTAGCTACATAATCTTTTATTTTGTCAAAATGTATTTTTTTCTTTTTAATTAATGATATAGTTTTGATTATTTTTGTCCATATAAAGTTGTGCTTTGGAAGATACAATGAACAGGATGCTTTGTATGCTGTACTTACAATTTCCTCGAACGGCAAAATGCCCAAACCTGCTCCATATAGTCCAAAAATCTCCACTCTTCTGAGAAGGATTTCCACTAGATTTTGGCTGTGGGGATGTGCCCATTGAGCCACAAAAGCATTAGTGAGGTCAGGCACTGATATTGGAAGGTCTGGGGTACAGACTCAGGTGTTCAGTAAGGTTGAGGTCAGAGCTCTAGTCTCAGGTTTGGGCCCCACAGTTCCAGTGAAAGAGAATTGTAATACTAGAGTAAACAAAGACATTGTATGCAATTGTGCAATTTGTGGCAACAGTTTGGGGAAGAACCACATATGGCTGTAATCAGCAGGTGACCACAAACTTTTGGCCATATAGAGTACATTTCGAAATGTGTTCCTCTTTAAACGCATAGGAAAGTGCATTTAAACAATATGTTCCTGACTGCAAGTGGCCACTTTTAAAAGACTAAGATGGTTAGAACATACGGTATTTATAGAATTTATTAGGGGTGGAGAGAGAGACATAATCAAGCCAAACAGAAATAATACTTCTGAGAAACACATAAAGCTCCTGAAAAAACCCTGTATAAAATTAAAGCTGTCTGTCAGGGCTGTAGAAAACCCAGTGAAAAGTCCAGTGCTATTATGAAAGCTGAATGCTTTTGTAACAGATTTAAAAAGGAGCATGTAAATACAGTGACTTGAAAAAGTATTTACCCAGTTATTTTTTCCTTCTCTTTTTTTTTTGCTGTACTGCAATTATTTTTTTGCTGTAAACAATAAACTCCAGTGTGCACTTCCAACAGTGTGTCAAATTGCACAACGCCGTGTAGTAAATCTAATATTATGCAACGACTTCTCATGCGTGTCTGATTCCATTGGTGATGAAATTTAAGCATATAAGAATGGGATTTGTTTTCTGCTCATTTTAAAGTGACTCTACAGTGATGAGGCTAAATCAGGTATTTATGTATAATCCTCTGAATTATTTTAAAAAAAGTCTTAAAATGTAATCATTTATAAGCATTCACTCCCCCTCCCCCTTCTTTTAGTAATCGAAATACCAACAAGGTACACCAGTGTTAATTTTAAATCCAATTGTATGCTTGCACAGTAAGTATATCTGAATTTAGGAGGTCTCACAGCTAAAATGACAGATCAGATCAGTCCTGCTCTCATGAAGATCAAAGACCTGCATATGAAGCTTTGAGATGAAGTTGTTATAGGGAAAAAACGATGAACAAGTTCATTAAAACATGAAAAGCTTTGAATCATCCTACGAGCACTGGTAAATCCATTGTAAGAAATTAGCTAAATATATGCACCAAAAAATACGTGCTTCTAGACTCATCACACCAGGTCTGCACAGGTTCCCATATATCACCCATTGAGCTCAAACACCTACAGTGGACTCGGACACTTCTGATAATTGCCCTTCTTGTCTCAGTTTGGCCTTGATCGTGGTAGTGTCTGGGTTGTACCAAATACAGCCCAAAAAACAGGTAACACCATTCCTATGATCAAGCACACTGGTGTTTGATAAGTATTTGGTAACAGGATGTCTTTGTATGCTGTAGCATTACAATTTCCCTTCGCTTGAACCAAAAGGCCCAAACCTGTTCCATATAGTCCAAAAATCTCCACTCTTCTGAGAAGGATTTCCACTAGATTTTGGCTGTGGGGATGTGCCCATTGAGCCACAAAAGCATTAGTGAGGTCAGGCACTGATATTGGAAGGTCTGGGGTGCAGACTCAGGTGTTCAGTAAGGTTGAGGTCAGAGCTCTAGTCTTTAGTCAAGTATTTGGTAGCATCATGCTTTATGGTTGCTTTCAGCAGGAAGAACTGAAAAGCTTGCTGCCATCACAGGCAACATGGATGGAGCCAAATATAAGTAAATTATTAAGAAGAAGCTGTTCTAGTCAGTCAGATATCTGCATTTAGGGCAAAAATATGTTCCAACAGGAAAATGAGGCAAAGTAAAGATGCAAAAACTGCAAAGGAAGGTTTTCGTTTTGGAATGGCCAAGTTAAAACCCAGCCTTAAATCCAATTGAAAATCTGTGACGTGACAAGAAAATTGCTGTCCACCAACAATGTGCACCTAATTTTGGCAGAGTTGGAGAAAATTTGCATTATGGAATGGAGAAAAAAAATGACAAAATCAAAAGAGATCTCTCATATATGTTATATCTGAGAAAATAACAATTAACGCTCATATATTTATTAAATTGTTTATATGAATAATCAAAATTTTTTTAATAAATAATTTAGAATATGTTTAAATACTATACTTGATTTTATTTATGTACAGACTTCACTTCAAAAGAAGCAGGGAAAAAATCTTATTCTGAAAATTTGTTGCGATAAAGCAAAAAGAGAAATAAATATTGGGGGTGAATACTTTCTGGAGGCAGTGTATATACAACAAATAAGCAAAAAGGCTTTCCACCTCTAAAAAGACTCCACAAAATCACTTCATATTTTTTCCAATGTTATCTGCTTCAGTAGCAGCACTACAGTAAATTCTCGTCTAGAATTGGACATTAGACTATTTTCCTCCTGCAATCTGCTTTAAATTTAAATCCTCTTCTAGACTTGGACATTAGAATATGTTCCACGCAATCTGCTTCAGGGCCAGCACTATGGTAAGTCCTCGTCTAGACTTGGACATTAGACTATTTTTCCCCTGCTATCTGCTTCAGGGCCAGCACTATGGTAAGTCCTCGTCTAGACTTGGACATTAGACTATTTTTCCACTGCTATCTGCTTCAGTGCCAGCACTATGGTAAGTCCTCGTCTAGACTTGGACATTAGACTATTTTTCTCCTGCTATCTGCTTCAGTGCCAGCAATATGGCAAGTCCTCTCGGTTTAGGAGAAACCGGTCCAGATGTTTTCTAAGCATTCTGTTTGAGATCAGTTTTTGTCGCTCTTCAAATAGAAAATGGTCTGGTCTGTAAACAATAAATCTTCTATTACGCAATGACTTCTCATATGCCTTTCGAATTCCATTTGTGCTATCAACTGATAATTTTCCACAAAGCTTTCCAGACATAACATAACTGCAGAAACCTCAAGTACCTGACAAGGCATGCCCGAGTTTTGATTGACAGCTATAGTGACAGAGTCATAAATTACACCAACAAGGTTTATCCTGTTCAACTCATGTGATCAGGGCAAGTCTGATGAGCATAATCTGTCTAATACACAGCACACCATTAGATACAGGAACTTTCCAAAATATGCTGAGCATTTATGTAGTATGCAAATTCTCATTTTTTAAAGTTTATATCCACAAATAGGATGCATTTTCCAATACAAAAAAAAATATCAATCAATCCAATAAAACGTTATTAATACCTTGTTTTTTCTGAATAAACATGTGCATGGGTTAGAGTTAGGGTTAACAGAACAAATCTGTTTCTGATTAATTCTACTAAATGAATACAGATCATGGATTTTGAACACATGCACCATGGTCGTGTTTAGTGCCTGTACCTTTCAGAGCCTCAGCAATGCCTTCAAAGTCACCTGGGAGCATGTCAGCTTTAGTCTCAGGCAGGTTAATCATTTCTCTCACCTCCTGAAGAGAAACAAGACAGGGGAACAGAATTTAGTTTAGACTTATGGAAAGCTGACATAATGTCTGAGTGTGCCACGTATTACTTGACATTATTTAATACACTGTGATGCCAGAAGCAAGGCTAGATGGGAAAACTTTCACAATGCTCGCCACTCATCTCAAGTTAAGTCAAGTAACTCATTTCAACCATTCTCAGCTGGTACAGTACATAAAACAACACAGAGTTACATGAGAATACACAGACCTACATGACAATACAACGAAGACTAAACAGGTATAACAAAGGGCAGTGCAACACCGACCGGTACACTGTTATTGTGGAAAAAGATGAGGGCTATTACGGTATAATAATAAATGTTGTGAATGTAAAAATGACAGTTATCAGCAAAAATGCAGGTGGTCAGTTCGGTTTGTGAGATCATCCAGTCAAGAATTTGTGTTAGGAGTGTGTGAGATCATACACAACAAAGAGCTTGTATTAGCAGTGTGTAAGATCGACCACAACAAAGTGTTTGTGTTAGGAGTGTTTATGTGGTCATCCGCAATATCCTACAGTCTCTGTCTTAAAGCCAGTGCTATCAGAACCTGTGTGTTTAGTGTGTCTGAGCTTTCTATTATTCGCCTAGACTGGTTTCAAGAAGCAAACATCAGGCTTGCAGAACCGCTCATGAAAACATGATGTCAAAAATTTTCAAAAAGGTACTAAAGAGCACAATTGAATGAGGAAATGAGGGGGAAAAAAGAACTTTTCATCATAGTCATCAAAAGTAAAGGTCGGATTATGCATGTTAAATGCTTTTAAGTCATGTCTCTGGAGGTTTTTAAATGCTTCACATACATTACAGTAAGTGCAGCAACTAAAACCATAAGCTTTTAAATAAATAAATAAAGCAAAAGTCGGCAATCATTTTGCTAAAGGATGATGAAAAGGATGATGGATGGAGTTTTCTGCTGAGGTAAGAATACAGCATTAGGCCCGTTACAATTACAATAGCATTGGCTGTAATAAAGTTTAAAAATTTACTGCCAAAATAATTTAATGACGACAAAAAATAAATAAATAAATACGAAGGGCCAAGGAATAGGAACAAGCTAAAGAGGGGAGACAAGCAAGGAAATAGGACAGCGAGTCAGAGTTAGACAGAGAGAAAGAGAGGAGGAATGAATGCTGAGACTGACAGAAAGAAAAAAAGAAGAAAAAAAAAAAAAAGAAAAAAAAAAGCTCTTATACCTTAATGGTACATGCGATTTGCAGAGGCCCCCTTCTCCCCACAATCAGAACCCTGCGCACCCGACTGGCTCCGAGAGACTCCAGGGCCTGCTGAGTAATGTCAGTCTTCTGCAAAATAAATAAATAAATTAATTAATTAGTTAATTTATTCAATAAAAAGAGACATTTATCCACTGTGTTACTCAACAATAATAGTAGGAAAAGAAGCCACATAACTAACAGGAAAACAAAACAGAAAAGGAAAGGAGTCCTTGATTTGCACCCTACTCATTTCTTTCCACGGAAGCTTTTAAAGTCTGCCCGGAAAACAGAATAGAAAAAAAAATGGACATCGCTGCTAATCTGAGGAAAGATCCTGTATGATCATAATGGCTTGTGGAAAAGTCTACAATGAGTGCAAATGTGGAGAAGTATCTGCATCTGGTGCAAAAATGGAGTGGAATGGTTGGAGATATGAGAAATGTGAAGACATCGTACATGAATCAGGTCGGATTTGATCTGCAAGCCACGACAGAACTTCACTTATTTCATTTGTCAATGAATAATGCATCACATGAAAATATAAAACTAATATCCATTTAATACATTGTAATCTTTATCATTTCTTTTTAAAAATGTGTTATTATCTGTGGTGCATGCAGTGACCTTCAGAAAGTCCCGGGGAGACAAGAGGACTCTGGCCACATCCAGAGCCACGTTGCCCTGTCCCAAAACAACAGCAGTCTCACAGCTCAGATCCAGATGCAGCTGCATGACAGAGACAGACGGGCTAAATTAGTAAATGACCGTCTGAGCGGATTCCTGCAGAGGTGATGGAAAGTTCCCAGCTCTCTATGTCACGTGCAACATCTACCATACACACGCATGTGTTTTCCAAGTGTTTATATAAAGTATGTGTTAATACAAAGTATGTTTATACAAGTATGTTTTTCCAGGTCAACTGGTACGTAATTGTTTAAGTAAACTATAAATAACTGCTTTCACTTAGGCTTTTAAAAAAGGTGTAGCATACAGTGCAGTAAAAAAAAAACAAAAAAAAAAACAGGAATGTGTAGAACACGAAAAAAAAAAAAGGTGCATTTCAGAGATTAACGCATGTTCAAACAGGATGTGTTAGAATTAAAAGATTTAAGAGTTATTAAGAAAAAGTTTCATTTTGAGAAATTTGTTCTCATACTAATGAAATGTTTTCTTATGTTAGGTTATAATGTTAAACTGTAATTATGTTAAACCAAGTGCAGCAAACCACCCAACACACACACACACTGTTTTCATCCGGCTCATTCAGCTCTAAATCATTGAAGTGGTGAAACCGCAGGGGGAAAAAAAAAAGACAACAAAGTACACCAATTACATGACAAGGAAGGAAACTAAATTTATTCCACATCAAATGATCCGTTATCCTGTTCCGCTAGTGTAGACTACACCACCCTCAAACACTGAATCTCAGGCATGAGGAGGGAAACAAACACTGTCAAAGTACAAACAAAAATGAACATTATTTCTTTACCTTTCTTTTTTCTTAAACTTTGAACAAAGCAATAAACACTGAATCTTCATCTACAAATCTGACAAAGAAAAAAAAAAGGAAAAACGGAAACTGGGAAAAATGTAAACATTCAATTGTGCATGTTCAGGACCCACTGTATCCTAATCAGGGTTGTAATGGCTGTGGAGTCTTGCACAGGAACACGCCTTGGATGGGATTCTAGTCAATTAAATGTTCCGTGCACACACACACATTCACACTTAGGGGCACACTTTAGCATAGCCCAATCTTCCATTGGCAGGTGTCTGAGCTTAAAAAAAAAACCTCACAGAAGACTTTTGTATACAGAGAACTTGGTAAGACACCAGTTGGACACAGGGAGAACATGTGAAAATCCACACTCAGAGCAACTCAAGCTCAGGATTGAACCATGACCCTGGAGCTGTGAAGCGGCAAGGCTACTCGCAACACCACCCAATAAGGCTTAACGGTTAAAACAGAACTTGCAAAATAAATTAAATAGATTTCAAAAGGGCCCCAAGTGTAATGGTTTCCTCAAGACCAGATCTGTTACAGCTGCCGTATCTGTTAAAGTGAAAGTGACATGTTACCTCTTTGCTGCTGGGAAGCCCATTGTACCATCCAACAATGTCTCTGGCTGAGAACACACCAGCTATTTTTTCCCCCGCCACTCCTATCGAGCGATTACCTTCTGCCCCGTAACTCTGAACAAACACAATAACGTGAGAATGTTTGAATGTGTTGAGGTAAAAGAGATAAGAGCATGAATGATGAATAAAACAGTGAAAGAAACCTCACAAGCACAACAGCGTGATACGCTTTCTTTAGCTCCTCCACACTGACATCCGTACCTACGCTGACATTCCCATAGAAAGAGCAGCGTTCGTGCTGGGCCGTCTGTGTGAACGTGTTAATGACATTCTAATGAAATAAAAAAAAAAAGAAAAGAAGGAATTATTGACATGAGATAGGCTTATATTCATGACTCCTGACCCCGCTATCAGAGGCTTAGAGTCATCCATTATGGCAAAGGAAGTCCTTATGGATCCTCAGAGGGGTGTCTGAGAAGAATAAAAAATAAATAAAATGTTAAACTCCAATGAAATGGTTGTTTCTAAAACGTATCACTCATTATTACATGAATAACGAGGGCAAAATCTGCAAAATGTTAAGAATTTAAAAAATAAAAAATTATGAAGGATCATAAAAACTGCATTTAAAATTTTTTAATTAGTGCTGCCCTGAATAAGCTATTTCACATAACAGTGTGGAGGAGCTGTTTTTATGTTTACATATAGTCCAGAATAATAACACACGGATGACTGGGGTAAACTGTTATTATGTCTTCCGGTAAACAATGAAATGCCTTATGTAACTTCTGAAGGGCAGTACCAAATGAAATTTTGTTATCTTTAAACAAAATAATTACAATTTACACCGATCATCCTGTTCAAAAGTTTACACCTCCCTGGCTCTTAATGTATCGTGTTGCCTTCTTGAGCATCAGTGAATGTTTGCACCTTTTGTAATAGTCGTGTACGAGTCTCTCAGTTGTCCTCAGTGTGAAAAGATGGATCTCAAAATCATATAGCTGCTGTTGGAAAGGGCTCAAAGATGCTGGTAAAGCAAAGAATGTGCAGGACCTGGAGGATTTTTCTGAAGAACAGTAGGCAGTTTAACTGTTCAGGACAAACAAGGGACTCGTGAACAACAATCACAAAACATAAACACAGTTGCTGATCCTCCAGGTAACGACACACTATTAATAATCAAGCGTGTATAAACTTTTGAATTGGTTCATTTGTGTAAAATTCAGTTATTATTGTGTCTTGTGGACTATATGTAAACATCTGTTATGTGGAAGTTTATTCAGGGAAGCACTAAATTTAAAAAAAAAAAAAAAAAAAAAAAAAAAGCAATGTTTTTATGATCCCTCTATTTTTTTTTATTTATTATTAACATTTTGCAGATTCTGCAAGGCGTATGTAAATTGATGACCTCAACTGCAGTTAAAGTTTAAATAATTTGTCATATTACCTTTCCTCAACTAACTTTGCTGTCATGACAGCCTGCTGATGATACGCAAAAAAATGTCATACTATTAGATAAAAAGTCTAACAGAAGAACAAAATAGGCTACACATATTTATAAAAAAAATACGTATCGTTTTGTCCACAGCATTAACAGTGAATGAACTGCAATAAATCACAGGACACGCTAGGTGTTCATGTGGCAGGTATATTAGCAATCAATCAATCATATCGGTCTGAATACACCCAAACAGTAATATAACCTGCCAGAAAAACTTCATTTTACACCTCTGTTGCGACATTTGGGTTAATATATAGCTCATGTTTTATCTTCTAATGCTTTGGTTTCTGGTGAAGGTGCCAGAGCTGCAAATATAGGCCAGCCCAGTACCAAGCAACCAACATTGTATCATCCGACACCCTGCTGTTATTTTTAATGTGGTACGTGGGGAAAAAGAGGGCAGTACTATATCTTAAATAAATAAATAAACAAACAAACAAATAAATAAATAATCACATGGCAATCATAAAGGCAGTCCAATGCACTGAAATTTTGCCAAATGTTGTCACACAGCAAAAATGATATCTTAGCAAGTGATAAATACATTGAAAACAGTCAAATTTATGTAGTATTTCCTATTACAAGATTATAATAAACCAAATATAAATATAAAAAAACCTATTTCAGACCATTTGTGCTCATTTCAAGGTTGAAATATTCTTGTTCTATTGGCAGATAATTTGACTTTTACACCCCTACTCTGTGCGCTTTGCTTTTCTGGAACTCAATTAAAAAGAATTTTGTTTGGTAGCATTCCTTTTTGTTCTCCGCTTGATATATCGCTTTGTTTATATTTCCTCATTTGGAAGTCGCTTTGGATAAAAGCGTCTGCTAAATGAATGAATGTAGAATAAGAAAATGACAAGCTTGAAATGAGTAATAATGTATAGAAATAGGTTTACTGATCTTACATTTGGTTTACTGTAATCTTATAATAAGAATCACTACATATATTTAACTATATTCAAGATATTTTCACTTGCTAAGATGACTTTGTTTTTTGATAGTGCAGATGTTATAGCATTTTTGTGCTGCTTTGCGATGAAAACTAACCTTAACCTCAGGGTGATCCGGAGCCACTCCAAATCTGACCAGGCCGAATGGGACAGGGAGGCGTTCGTAGATATCCACAACCATATCACTTCTAGCCTGAGACAGAGCGCATACACTTACAAACACTCCACAAACAGATTGATTACTGTGTATTAACCAGGAATAGATTTGGTTCTGTCTACCATCAGTACTAAATGAGTGCTGCAAAATGTAAGAGTTATTGTACTCTTCTTTGAAGTGGCATATACAAATGTAGCAACAAAATAATTCCCAAATCATATCAAAATTATATCATGTCCTCCTACTCTTCCCTGCACACAAATTGAGCACTCGGGATTGAACTTTGTAAGCGGTGGCCCGCGATGTTCACAAACATCAGAGACGAAATGGTGATGATGAGAAGGGATGAATATAATGAGTCTTTTTTGGTCACATACGCAGTAGAGCACAGTGAAATTGTTTTCTTCGCATACATACCCAGCCTGTCAGGAAGCTGGGGTCCGAGCGCAGGGTCAGCATGCGACAAATGAGATTTTGGAGAACCCTTGCTCACGCTCCATTCGAGATCGGTATGGTATTCACAGCAGCCAACAAGTGCCTTAGTCCATCTGGAACTTCGTCTATTTGAGTCCCTGTACTTAATAGCCCAAATGACTGTATGTGAGCTGTTAACTCCATTTAATTCCAGACAGTCAATCTCACTTTCAAAGCCATGCGTAGGTTGACAACAGTTAACCTCATAAGCACTTCTAAAAACCTTCGACAATCAGGCTAGCTTTTATCACTGCTAGTCGTAGGAACGGTCGCCAAACTGCATCATCAATGATCATCAGAGAGCCGCTCGCTCTCTTGGACTCTTGCCTTTTTAGTATTTAGTTTCTGTTCTTAAAAAAATGCTGGTAATGACAACTGCTTTCTTTTCTCCATGACAAACTCTACAACACATGCTACTGTAGTAGATTTATACATGGGGGCAGTACTCTGATTAAGGTTAAAATGATCAGGAATGTGTTTCAGGGATACCAGGCAAACCAAAACTGGTCATCTGAACTGTGTTTAGTTACAGTATTCCTCAGGGCATGTTTGGTATCATTTTCATCCATATTTCATGGTGAACGATGTAGTGATATCATAAAGATCATATGGATTTAAGAACTCACACACCCTGGTTTGCATGGGAGATATTCATCCTTTGTTCCCACGGACTCATTCTCAGGAACTTTATTAACATGCTGCCATAAAACACATCCTTTCCTTTCCCATTTGGTATCTTGGACACAATACATTTCAAAGAGGCTCAGGGGTATGAGAGGATATACTTGGGAGAACCTAAGTTTGGCTTGTACAATCAGTGGGCTGGTAACATCATAGAAAAAAGCTTTTTACCATCAGAGATGCTTTAACATCAAGGATCCTATGTCCATGATGCTGCCCATCAACTTTGTAAGTTCTCTTTGTTTCTGTTTTCAGTATATATTGTTCACTTGTGTTTGTACAATAAACCCATTCATTATTCCATCCATCCATTTTCTATACTGCTGATCCTCCAGGGTCACATGGAACCTGGAGTCTATCCAAGGGAGCATCGGGGCACGAAGTGGCAGTAATTGAACCCCCAACCCTGGAGGTGTGAGGCGAACATTCTCCCATTCATTAGTACTATATCTAAATACTCAGTGGTTCTTCTGAAAAAGTGCATGACCTATATGTTTTGTATAGTTACTAGAAATAGTATCTTAAGCTATAGTACATTAGACACGTTTAAAGTCAAACTCTGACAAGCTAAATAAATAAATAAATAAATTCCCATCTTTGGTAATAGGAGAGCAGTGGGCTAAGTAATAAAGCCTTAATATTTTAACCCTACACTATGTGACTAATCTTCGCTTCATGACAAGGAATTCAGGTGAACTTTGAACTTGAAATGATTACGTTATGTGAAAGAAGCTATTGATTAGCTAGTAGCAATATTTGAGCATTTCTATTGCCATCTTTTAGTTGTTCTGTTTCCGATGTGCTACTTAGTGGTTCTGTGCATGTGCAGACCCACATTTCTTTTCTGCGCTACCACAACCATAAATCTACGCAGCCTTGTAGTCTAGACCTCGGCTGATGGTGAACATTATTTAAATCCTTTTTTCATTGTTTGTTTTGACTCGTGAACAGGTAAATATGTGTGTGTACCCACTGGATTTGCAGCAGAGTGTAGAGATTAGCTGATAATGGTGTGTACTGGGAGAATTATTTGATAGACCAATATCCCCCATCTAAACATGCTATTCCTGAAACCTTAAAGATGTTATTACAGAATACACTGATGCTGATTTAAAATCTAAAAATATTCTCCCCATATACTCTTACTATTTTAATGCACTTAAATATACATAAATAAATGGCGCACTTTTATAGCGCTTTTATCCAAAGCGCTTTACACAGTGTCTCATTCACCCATTCACAGACACCAATGGTAGCAGAGCTGCCATGCAAGGCGCTGACTTGCCATCGGGAGCAATTTGGGGTTCAGTGCCTTGCCCAAGGTCACTTTGGCATGTGGAGTCACGTGGGCCGGGAATCGAACCGCCAACCCTACGATTAGTGGACAACCCACTCTACCACCTGAGCCATAGCCGCCACTTACCGCTGTTTTTAATTAAACAAATAACAATGTCATAATGTTTGGAGACTTACAAAATTATAGGACATACACAACTGGAGACGGAAACACAGAGGGTAGCATTTTTAAATAGGGTAGCGTGAACAAACCGGCAGAACACCGAATACATATAAAAATGTTTTGGAATGCAGGTGTGCTATAGTTTAGAGGTCAAATTAATGAAGTAATGAAGTCACACAATGGATTGTTAGAGTAGACCTGTTAACAACTGAAGTATTATGTAATCTGGAACAGTTGCCGGAAAGCCCCAGAGTGTGTTAGAGAACACACCTTCAGCATCAAGAAAGGGAAGGGACTAGAAAGAAAAGGAGCGAACACTACCCATTCTGTCCTGAAAGGATACAGACATGTATGGGCGTACAACTTTGTGAGCAGTATTAGATGAAAGAGCTTTTATGTAATTGTGTATTATGGGGATTTATAATGTCAGCATAAAAGAAATGTGCTGTCTGGGTTAGTGTTTAAAAAAAAGAGAACAAAACACTGTTTAAAGGCTTTACTTCCTTTTTCTTTCTTTCTTGTTTTTACTTGCTGTAAAGAAATCATGCTTGAATCTTCTCACTCACATGTTTTTATTTTACAAAAGCCATCCTCCTCCTGTGCTGCATCTTAAGAGCTTCATCCCGGTCAACTGTCACGCTTTGTTAACACTTCATTGAAGGATTATATTAGTAACGTTATCCTGATATTATACCAAATACAAATTCATAGAATGAAGTATAAATAGAGATGGCGTGGGAGACCTCTACACTTGGGTACAGCTGTTTGGTTGATGAAAAGCTTTTAGATTTTGGAAATGTCCATGCCAGCTTTGCTACATGCTTAAGCCTCATAAGCTCCTTCTTTGCACCTTCTCACAGATTTGTTCACCTGGATCCAAGCAGATGCATAAAACTGTCGTCATTTCTATACATATAAGTATATTGTGAACAATGACCCTGCCTTGTCCCCATCTAGGACAGTCTTTCCTTCTTCGTGCTGCCAACTTACAAGCCACTTAGTAACAGCATTAAACCAACAAGCAATGGGTAGAGTATGGCCCGAGGGAGCAAGGTTACCACTACAGGTGTGTTTTGAGCACACAGAATGGAGCGTATTTGCTTATAATGACTCTTTTTTTAGACCAAGAGCAAAATACCTCATCAACCCTGTTTTAAATTAACTACAGCACAATGAAGGTTACCACCGTTAAGGAAATGTGTGTGCTCTCTAACCAGAAACCCTGGATGACCAAATAGGTCAGGAGTCTACAAGAACAAAGAGATGCTGTTTACAGGACTGGTGACGTAGCAGTCTACAGTCTAACCAGTGCTAATCTAAAGCGAGGTATTAAAGCAATAAAACACAGGATTGAGGACAGAAGAAACGATAACCCACCAATAAACAGAAACCACTTCATTTACCCACTTTGACAGAGAATAACAGTAGCTGCTTTCTCTGTTGCCAGTCCTGTGAAATCTCACTTGTATAACATTCACGCTGCATGTCAGATCACATGACTACCGTGCCAGAATCTTGACTATGTCCCTGTTTGCTAATGCTTTCACGCTAACATTTAACATGATAAACAAAAGTTTGTCTCCCATTATACCGATATATAAAACGATGCACAGACGTCCATACACACAGGAACCTGGATCACTAATGAGCATAAAGCCTTGAAGTATAGAACAGCCAAAGCTGCAAGTAATGAAGTCGCATAACACAAGGCTCGAAATTTTTGTCGCATATGCTCCCGAAATTTAATATCTGTGCGACCTCAAAATATTTTGGGGAACATTTGTGCGAGTGAAAATAATAGTTGTGGTGCGACCGGTTTTAATTTTTCTACAAAATGTTCAGATTTTAGATTGCTTACTGTTAGTCATCAATCACTTGCCATCAATCACCCAAACAAAATTCAGGCCGTGACTCCCTTTCACTGCGCTCCGTTGTCATGTGACAGGGAGCTAACCAGCACTGAAAAGAACAAACGTTTATTTTTTAAGCCGCCTAAAGTTACAGATAATGTGACTCCTGGAGTTGTTAATGGCAATTATGTGGTGAATGTGGATCCACCAGAAGAAAAGAAGGCTTACAGTTTTCAGACAGAGTAGCTGAAAGACTTGGAGTGGCTCCGCTATGAAAAAGGCTCAATGCACTGTGTTCACTGTAAAGTCTGTGGTGTTGTTTTTAAATATCCTTTTATATGAAGGATTCAACACTACCTATTCTCTACTGAACGGATACAGGAATGTATGGGTGTGCGACGCAGAGTTAGTAAATTACAGAGATTTTATTTAACTGTTTATTATGGGGATTTATGATGTCAGCACATGAAATGCAAACAAGCAAAAACACCGTTTAAAGGCTTTACTTCGTAATCGCGAAAACATTTCTCCCACGTGAGCACCACTCCTCTCCACTTCACATGTCCAACAGTTTTGCTCACCTCAGTGAAACACCCGCTGCAAAACATGTAAGAGCTTTGGTTATAGGAGACTTCATCTTAAGGCAAGTGAAATTAGATAAGCCTTTCAGGCTTCAGCAGCTATAGTTAGAGCCAAGGTGCCGGACATAGTAGGTAATCTTAGGGTATTAGGCAAGAACAGGTTTTCCAAGACAACCTGTTGGAGTTAATGACGTATGCCATTATTAGAGGTTATATATTTCTGTAAAGCTGCTTTGGGACAATGTCCATTGCTTAAAGCACTATACAAATAAAACTGAATTGAACTGGTGTTCTGAACAATCTCATCCTTGACACCAGGAAAAAAAAGGGTTTGTGGTGGAATTCCGGAAGAAAAGGAGAACTGACCGTAGTCCTGTGCTCATAAATGGAAAGGCTGTATAAAATTCTTGGGTTTGGGTGTTTGGGAACATACTACAGAGGATTTCTCCTGGGTAACACACACCTCCACTATCACTGGAAAGGCACAAAAATGCCTCTACTTCTTGAGAAGATTAAGGGGGTCTAGACTGCCCTAGAATCTGTTTGTGAACTTCTATCGATGTACTGCATTATAGCATGGCATGTGCAGGGAGATCCTTCGTCCTCAAACAAAATCCACACCCTGTATAATCTTTTTCAAACAGGGACAGAGTAAAAACCAACAATAACATTGTTCAACATGTCAACAAACCCATTTTGTTCATCAGCATTGTTAAGTTATATTCTTTTCATTCTTTGATACAATGGAATTTCTCCAC